>CM018047.1:43427040-44099884 GCA_008638375.1 Nyssa sinensis | reverse complement strand
CGAGTAGGTGCTCTTTGACCTCATCTATGTGCATATAATCCCTATTATTGCACCTCCTACATGGACATCTTATCCTATTTCTCCCATCTGTAGATGCACGAGCAAACTCAATAAAATCTTTGATCCCCTTCACATACCCTGGCAAATGCTTGCCCCTCAAGTCCATCCAACTCTTATCCATTTTCGTCTACCTAATACAAGTCAAAAATGATACTCGTTATAAATATGAAACATGAATCCTATCACCTCCAACTTCTCTCTAAAGGGTAAGGTGGTCCTATCCCATTCGTGAATGCACAATCTACATTGCAATCAGCAGCAATCAAATGCTTGATTCCACTCGGACAAAATTTCGGCAGCATCTCCTCAAGGTTCTCCAAGTATACGAGATAGACGTTAACACGCCTAAAATATACCCAGAGAACAATAAGAGATCGTGCTGAAATTTTATCATAGTGAAATATTCAAGCATATGCGCTATTGATTGCAATGCAGATTTATGCATTCCCGAACTGTCCTCTCTGGACAATTCAAGAATCAATTTTCATACACACGAGCCAATCGCGAATAAATTTCGCGACAAGATTCACATGTGATGAAAATGACTCCCGAACGGGGCTAGGCTTACATGAATGCAATTAAAAAATTTCATTAGTGTAAGTGCAAACTCTGATTGTCAGACAGAGTTTTGCTTTAAAAAACTATTAACAATAGCATTGAAAATGCCAATAGAAAACATATTGACCTTGGTTGATAACAAGTAAAAGCACCTAGCTTTCAATTTTTATCTATTAATTAAGGTCATTCATCAAGAATTATTTACTTGGCACCTTGACAACAACTTAACCAACAAAACCAAATCAATTGCTACCTAAAACCACTAACTGACTTAATAGGTCAAGTGTATCTAGTTGATCTCTCAATCTATAGGACTCAAGAACTCTTTTTAATTCTTCAATGGATAAAATCCTTGATGCTAGTTCATGACACTAGTTCATGAAGTGATCAAAGCAGAACCGAAACAAACACCATACATGTGCAAGAACTTGAGTTTGTAATAGCTATTCACATACTAGTGTTCGTACATTGTGCAAACTCTAACGACAAATTGATCAATGCAACTTACAAACTCACAGTTTGATCATAATAGAGTCATTAAATTGGAGCAAAACATATATTCATGTCATGAAACAAACATAAGATTTATAAATATTTAATATTATAAATTAAAGCGAAGTACAGCTATTAGTAAAGCGGTTCTCAACGGGATGGGTTAATGATTATATCACATTTTATTGAAAACATTTCTTATGTAATTCTAAAATGTCAGTTCCATTTCAATCACTCCAAAATGTTTTACAGGAGAATGACAGAAACATCTTCGCTAGAGTTGTAGACTCCATAATTGCGGTTTCACAAAACTTTTTTTCGCACCAGCTTGCGTACTCAAAGCTGGGAGTATGAATCTATACGCAGTAGATAAAATCTTGCTACTAATACCAATCCAGTTTAACGATGGGAGACATCAAAGTAAATGATAGCAAAATAAAATGTTACAGGCCAATGTAAAGCATGGTACAGGTTTTTCTGAGATCAGATTGCTTTAAATAGCTAGTTAACTGGAATACAAAATCTCTAATATTGCTTATAATAACCATAATAAGACATACAAAGTAAATGGATTACAGAGCATAGATAAGATTCCCAATCATTAAGAGGTTTGGTGATCAGGACCATAAATAATTAGATGTTTGCTTCTAGTGCCCACGCATAAGGCAAGTCAGGTGCATTGCATTGTATATGAGACTCCCAACTAGTCCACACATCTCATTTAGCAATTCCTATAATTATAATATACTCTTTACGTTTTTTCCACCTTAATATATAAGTTATATAAATATAATTTTATATGAATATTTATTTATATATTTAACATTATAATAAATTACTTATTTTTTAATATATATTTATTATATTAATTATATATTCATTTAATCCTATTTATTTAAATTATATAATATGTATATTTTCTAATTATATTTATGTGTTTATTAACAGTGGGATAATATGTGTTTCTTTTTAGCTGTTTAATGTTTATAGACTGCCACATTACAATGCCGCGTTTCCTTTAATCATTTGTCAAGATTGATCGATTCAGCTATGGAAGTCTGAGTTCCTTTGGTGTTATTTGTGGACACTAGCGAGATGTGCTTTGATTCTTAAGAGGTGTGAAAAGGATGGTGTTTGAATACAGAGACATTTTGCCTACACAAAAATCACGTTTCACCTCACTTGGATGTAAGTGATGAAATTTTAATATTATATACTCTTAACAATGACATATATAGTGTGTGGTTAGAATCTTTCTCGTTATAGATTTCGAATAACTTCTTCAGTTCTTTTAAATTCATACATCGAATCAACCAAATTAGTAAATCAGTCCATGCATCCTATTAAAATCTGAGTTTAAGCTATAAAATCTAAACTCCACTCCTTAAATTATTGAAACCAAATCCAAAAAACCCATCCAAATGAGAGAAGTAATATCAAATAATGACAATTTAGAAACTTGTATTAAAATGTAAACCCATATTTGAAACCGTTCAGTTGTTGATTAAAAAATTAAAGTTACAAAACCAGAGAGAGAAACAGAGAGAGAGAGATCATACAAGGGTGTCACAAAGACACTTGAATTGAAGCATTTCCCTGCCGCGTATACATAAAATATACATGCAGAGCTCAAATGGTGAATCCAAACCAAAGAGAGGATCCATCATCCATGACCCACAAAAAAAAAGAAAAAGAAAAGAGAAATCTAACCTGGAAACCGTAAATCCAGAGAACCAGTTCAAAACCACCGAAGATTGACGAAGAAGACGAAGACACCGAAGATTGACGAAGAAGACGAAGACACCGTAGATCAACTCGAAGGAGCGGCGCCGCGGCTGGTCTGGTATCGTGGAAAGGGGAGAAGATTTAGGGCAGGCTGATAAATTGTGATGGTTGTGAAGTCTATTTTTCATCCAACGGCTGTTATATATTCTATTTCATCCAATGCCTGTTATTTTACCACCTAGATTAGTGCCACATGTGAAAATATATAAATATTTTTAAGAACAAAAATTTTATTTGCATTGCATTAAGATTTTTTAATTAATTTAATGCTTAAAAAGTGTGCTAATTTCATTAAATTTGTGAATGTTGTATATCAGAAAAATGTGAGAATAGATTAAAACTTTATTATCCTATTATTAATGAATTTATAAATGAATTTATATCTGTTTTTTAATAATTTATTTATGTTCTTAATATCTTATTATTAAGAATAGATTAAAAATTATTTATAGACACTATTTATGTCACGCCCTGAATTCCAGCGAACCCGAGGCGCGAGTAACGAGACAAAGGAAAATAAAATAATAAAGAAATAAAAGATAATAATAACATTCTCATACATTCTGTACTGTGTTCTGATACATACATAGGGTCTAGTCCACTTGCTTACAACATGTAAAATAAAATACGGTCTTGGGCTTATGCCCTTATACAATATCAAAAACAAACGCCCCTTGGGCCTAACATAGTCCCTAATCAGATCATCTCCACGTCTCGTACCGCTGGGACATCATCTGAAATGTTTGCCCCATTAAAGGGGTCAGCTCAACATGCTGGTACAATATAATGCTAATGCAAGAAACAAAACTAAGGTCGTGGCATGTGCAAGTGTACAGTTATTTCTATATGGCATTCAATATCATGATGGCAGTATATGAGCAGTATATAGTATATGTACTGTATGCGTGACACACCCATGCAACTCTATGCCACCCATGTCTCATGATACGGTCATTCTCCGCTGGCATGAGTACCGCCGCGTATGTCTCGCTTCACGGTCCGGAATCCGTCAAGCTTGCAAGTACCTATTGGCCAATTTTGGGTTTTTCACCACAGGATCTGCACCCTCATAATGCAAAGCACCAAGTGCTTACCCACGCCATGTCCAAGGAATCACACTATGCCAATATGCTCTGATCTCATCATGTCATAATGCAATCTCAATGATGCATCTCATTCGTACATAAAGCACGCCTTCAAGTACACAATTCATAATATCAACAGTTCTTCAAAGCATATAATTCACACATTACACTAACACATGCGATATACCCATGATCATCATCCAACTTAACAAGATAGCACGTAGCACATAAGCATGTGAACACTCAAGCAAACATGTTAACAATCAATGCATCAAAGCAAGTATTCCTAATCTCAATTCTATTTCTTACTTAGCACAATATATCGTACCTGTAAATCGGTCTCAACTCAAGAAGTGCACTCAAGGTATGGTAGGATCACTGTGAAAATACTGAAGGTCAGAGCACCTTCTCCTTGCCCTTTCGCGTTCCTATAAGCATAACAGGTAATTCAGTTCATTGTCATTTGAATTCATTCTATTCATCAAATTTTATGTCTTTAATTCATAAGTTTCTATTTTGCTAATTTAGACTCCACTATTGAGTCCGGGACGTCGAAGAAACTAAGTTTAGGCTTTCGTAGAATTCAATTCGAACACCTGGGTTAAAAAGGGCAAAACAGTCGTTTTGCACTTTACACGGGTCCCTACATTCCGTGACCTCTTTCCACAAATCGGACTTCACGGTTGAGTCCGGAATGCTCGAGATAATAAAGTTTCACTATTTGTTTACCTAATTCGGAGTTCATTTGACTGTATTTCAATTCAGGGGTATTTTGGTAATTTTATATGTTGTTACGTGTCTTTTATTTTTTGGGACCCCATCTCGTAAAATGGACCTCACCATTGGTCTCAGAATAGCCGAGATAGTCAAAATACACTAATGACTTATCCCATTTGGACTCCGGGATATTCTTGAATATTTAATTAATTAAATTAATTTAATTAATTAATTAATTTAATTAATATTTTATTATTATATTAATTCAGGTGGGTCAAAGTGTAATTTCCCCAAAGATTAGGGGTTAAAGTGTAATTTTTGAAATCTGAGGGGTCAAATCAGAATTATTGAAAAAGTACAGGACAGAATGGTAATTTTCAGAAAGGTCAGGGGCAATTTTGTAATTTGAAAACCCTTATCCCATATTCGGATAACCAAACAGTGAACAAGGTTAAAACTGGGATAGGATATCCCTATTCCTAATCCAATTTCAATTTCAATTTCTTAACCCTATTGCCAAACAGTCCCAATTAGGTTTTTAATTTAAAACCTCAGTGCGACACGTGGCAGGGGCGGATCAGCCCCGCCCGACCCGGACCCGGATCCGACCCAACCCGGACCCAAACAGTGCCCCCTTCGTCCCCGATTTTCCGATAGGGCAACAGTAGGGTTCCGGCGCCTCCTCCGGCGCCGGCGACCGATCTCCGGCGACTTTTCCACGTTTTTAAAATGTGTTTTTCTTCATTTTTCCCCGAGGATCCCATGTCTAAGTTTAGTTTTTGTTATAAACCACTCAATCTTCACGAAATAGAGGGTCAAACCCTCGGTCAAGATTCCGGCCAAACCTTTCCCTTCCATTTTTGTGACTGTTAGCTCATGGTTCAACCCCTATTTTTATTCTAAATATTTTCTGCATCTCCTAGGTTCCATTCTACATCATCTAACCCAAGTTTTACACATAAAATGATAACACCCATCTCCCATGGCCGTGACCTGCAACCTAGGTTTTCTCCCTAGTTTCTCAACCATTTCCCTTCATTCTTTTTGCAAAATAATCCTCATAATATACTCTTTAAAACCCTATGCATCAAATAAATTATCATGCCAAAAAAAAAATAAAACAGAAAGGGAGCACTTACGGTTTTCTGTATTTTCCCTCTCTAGCCGTGCCTTGTTTCACTCTCTTGCTCCGAGCTCAAACCAAGCTTCAACTCTCTCTCAGAACTCTATTTCTCTCCCTCTCTTTTTGTTTCTTTCCTTCTCTTCTCTTCCCACCCGAGACCACACCTATACTCCCACAAGTCAAATCTCTCACGTCTCTCCCTCACAGCCACTATCCTTGACTTCCTTCACCTTGCATCAGCTCCATTTGTTCTTCCCCAGGTGCAGCTTTGCATTAAATGCAAAGCTGCCCTATATGTATGCCTATACACACACTCCACTCATTACACACACTAGAAACACACACACACACAGCCGACACCCCCCTAGTTCGGTTGCAACCACACACACACATTCACATCCAGTTACACACACACAACTCACTGCTATACTTACCTATACACACACCCATATACATGCACACATTACACAATTAAATAAATATATATATATATATATATATATGTATACATCCATGTATATATATATATATATATATATATATACTATGCACATCATATACACACTTTCATCCATAATAATAATAAAAAAAAAAAAAATTTAATTAACCAAGAATAAAATAAAAAAAAAATTTTTTTTCATGTCATAACAATTTAAGTAACACTTTTTAAAAATATTTATTATTATTTTATTTAAAATGAGTACAAAACTTAATACAATAGTAAAACTTAATACAACAAAAATTCTAAAAAAAATACCTATTATTGAAAATTAATGCTTTATTCTTTATATCGAGTTTGAAAAGACTTACATGTTAGAATTAATGTTAAAGGATTTCAAAAAATAGAAAGACAAGAAACTCGTTCCCACCCCTCTAATCATCGATCATGAGAATTTATAGACGATCCAAGTCACTTGATATTGATTAGTGTTAGTTTTTTCAAATTAATTATATTTTAAAGTTAATTACTTATCTAATTTAATCCAATAAAATAAGGGAAGGAGTTCATTTCTATTTTTTTTATCGATTAGAGGTATTTTGAATTAATTTACTTGTATTAATTTTTTTATATATATAATTATCATATATATCTTTTAAATTGTTAATAATCAATGTAAATAATTTCAAATTCAAACTTAAAATATTTAAATTTTATCATTAATATTTTTCCCTACCCGACCACAATCCAAGTAATAGGTTCATTTCTATTTCCATTTTTCTCTCGTATAATATAATTGTATTATTATTATTATTATTTACAATTAATTTATATTAATTTACTTTTAAATTTTAGAATAGAGGTATTTATTTTATTTTTATCACTCTAATTTTAAGAATATTATAAAATAATTTAGTTAAAGAGTTGACTTAGTTATTATGTGAGAATAGAATGAGTCAATAATTGATTTGGTGAGTCAATAATTCTTACAGCTCTCCCTTTGAGATATAATTGAATAGATTATAAAATATCCATTCCTTTTTATTTAAAAATTATTATGTGAGACCATCTCATTAGGTAAATGACTCTCATAACACCCTATTCATGCGCTTGCTCTTTTAAAGTAATAAACTGATTAGGAATTTAAGAATATTTTAGTCATTTTATATATGAAAAATTTGACGAGTTAGTTGATTTAAGTTAGGATTTAATGATAAATTATATATTTTACTTTCTCTTAACTTTTAAGTAAACGATCCAATTAAACAATATATGTTTGTATATTATTAAATTGACTAGAAAAAAATATTTGTATATTATTTTATAAAATATGAGAGATTATTTTAATTCTCATAAACTTCAGACTAGGTCAATATAATTTACCCTTAAATTTACTTGTGAAACAAATAAGAAACCCATACAAGAAGTTAATTTTATAATTAAATTAAAAAATAAGATTTTTTTTCCAAGTACCAAAATGCCCGCCTGATGCTAGCTTTTTTTTGGTTCTTGAGGAAATGTCATAAATGATAAAAGTCAGTTGGGTTATAGACCATTTTTTTCTCTATTTTAAATTTATTTGACTTAAATTAAACTGATTAAAAAAAAATTTGACAACAATATATAGCATTTTACACTATTTATTAATTGTACTGCTCTCTCGTTAAACTTATAGGCCTAATGTTGTTAGAGATAATAATAATTTTATAAGTTTATTTTTATTTGTTTTTGACAAAATAATTTTTTTTTTAAAAAAAGTATCATTAAATTATAAAAAAATCAATAAAAACACGAGTTATTAGCGACGCACAAAATGCGTCGCTAATAACCGAAATAAGCGTCGCTAATTGTCTAGCAAATTATTTACGATGCCTAGGTGTGCGTCGCTAAGTGAATCAACTATTAGCGACGCCATAGTGCGTCGCTGATGTCCAAAATTGCGTCACTAATAGTTTCGCGCCTTTTTTCTCGCGGGAAGCGAATTTTTTTTTTTACTTTTCGTGCCTAATTATTAGCGACGCACACTGTGCGTCGCTAATAATGTGCGTCGCTAAAACTAAGTTTTGTTGTAGTGTCACTTTTTTTTCATTTGGATTATTATGATAAATAGAAAATAAATTAGAAGAGAAAAATTTGATTAATTAGGTTCATTTTTACAATTTCTCCAAAAGTGAAAAAAAATTGAAAAGAAAAAAAAGTTAATTTAATAAATTAGTTAAAAATTAGAGCAATTGTAAAAAAAAAGTATAATTGACAAACATTAACATTTTAATATACTTTCTTTTATTCTCTTTGCTCCTAATTATTCAAAAAAAATAACTTTCATTTTACTTTTATCTCTTCTCTTCACTTTTATTTTAAATTATAATTTTTTACTTTTTTCTTCAAACTTCCATACAAGTTGTAAATTCATGAAGCATGCATGTAGTGCCATATGCTATGCTCCTAACTTGCCAAGATGTGCTTTTGCACTCTTAGCTTTCCCCCAAGTGTCATCTCATTGAGAGTTATTTTTTAGTGATTTCAAGGTGAGATGAAATATTACATTTATTATAACTGTATAAATAATTATTTTTGTGTTTAATTGATCTATTACATTTGTTAATTTTTTTTATAGATAATTAAAGAGGTATTTTGGACCAGTTTATATGTATCAGACTAAATTCTTCTTTTCTTGATAATCTGACTTAACTTTTAAGCTGTAGCTGCTAACGATCGGTGCAAAAAAAATAAAAATAAAAAACTCAAATTCAAAACATTTGTATTTTATCATTAATATTTTTACCGTTCGATTACACCCTCGAATGATATTACATTGGTTATTTGAGTTGGAGTAAAACTCATTTTCTAATATTTTCTTTGAACCATACCTATCTAGGTGGAGCCCATCCTAAGTTTTTCAATTTAATTCATACTTTTCTCAATCTTTTTGGAGTTATACTAGGGATTCCATCATTTTATTCCACTTTGATTCAACCCTCTCACATAAATATGACTCACTATTTATTAAATGAATAATATATTTTTACTTATATGAGAGAGTGGAATTAAAGTGATAAAATGAGTGGCATCCCAAGCATTTCTAATATTTTTTATTAATTAAAGTACGTTGTGCCTTGATTTCAAATTTAGACATCTAAATGAGACAATTAAATGTGTAGCTTATTAAGTCAATGCTAATTCCCTAACCAGAATCATAAACGTTCCACTCAATTTCTGATAATTTACTTGTGTAACCCATGAATTTTCTTTATTCAAATTAATAGTTCTAATTGACCCAACATGGGAAAGAGCTTGGTAGTTGAGAAAGCAATGGTAATGCTCCTAAAATAATTCCCTTATTTTTAGTTTTTGTTACATCTATGATCTCCTTTGTAAAACTGTATTTCCTTAAGCTTTTTGTATTTTTTTGTGGTTATTAAGTTTGTGATCCAACGTTGGTTAAACTCTAACAAAATTTTAGATCATTTTAAATTTTTGGGTTGTTTAATGTGTCCCATTTTATAGATTGTCGTTAATAACTTTGTTAACAGATAACAGATGAACTTTATTAAATTTAATACTGATGCTGCACTTTTTGATTTGTAGGTGCTCGGAACGTCGTTGCCTGAAAAATACTCAAAGAAAAGGATCAGAGGGCCACCAGATTGTCTTCGGCGGTAGCCGCTCCGATGCTTAAGTCAAATAAACTGAATTAAAAGACTGTAATGTAAACTAAAGAATGAGTATGAATCTAAAGCGTACCTCTAGGGTTTAATTTATAGGTTGTGACTTTCCTAAGTTGATTAGGATTTGGAGCCATGTATGTAGGGATTTGATCATCGGAGAATGGCAGTTACCATGTTGGACATTGCACTTGATAGATATCCGTAAGTGATAGTTTCATTGTTAATGAATGTTTCCTTTTCCTTTGCTCGGTAAGATATTTAAGGCGGTGATGAACTCTGAATTCTAGAGGATGCTCTGAAAGCCTTATGCTCGGACGTGTGAGTTCTGAAGGCTAAGTACCCAAGCCTGCTCTGAATGCCTGAGTCTGCTCTGGATGGCTGAGCTATGTCTGGTCTGTAGTCACACGTGTCACATGGAGACTGGTCTGTCACTTTGTGGTATATCAGTTACTCGCCCCCTGAGCCCTAGTTCGAACTTAGAGCGTAACTAAGGTTACAAGCTTTCGAAAAGTCACGTATTCTATCTCCTCGATTTCCAAGATGCGTTATTTATTGTGCAGCCCGTCATTTGGGCTTTTGAGGCCATGATTGCTTCTAACTGCCATGGTGGTTCAACTTAGTGGGCCCACATTTTTAAAACCATATATAAAGAGGGGGAAGGGCTTCGTACGCCCTTTTCCCTCATTGTTCTCATCGTCTTTGAAAGAGATAGAGAAAAAGACACCGCCATTGCTGAATCAGTGAAGTTTGAAGAGCACCCATCGTCTGAAGCTCTTGTTTCTTGCTGTTTTCAGGTTCATCTTTCTTTATTCCTGCTTGTTTTCAATTTACTCTCGTACCGTTCTTCCCCATTTTTACTTCTTCTTTTCATTTTACAATTTTTTGCCAATGTCGACATCTACTGTATCTTCTGGTGTTGGGGATAGCGCTGGAAGTTCCTCGGAAACTTTTGTGTCACCCCAATCTCATATTGCAGAAAGTAATCCCTCCAGTAACGCTAAAAATGGGTCGGGAGAGTCCCCTTCAAGTTTTAATGTTAGGATTGCAGACGCTTTCATAGAACCTAGGCATAAAAAGGAAGAAGCTTCTAAGAGACCTCAAAGGGAGGAGGAGGGAAATGCCGTCACTCAGGGCATGATCGATGAATTGAGGGAGAGGTGCAACTTCCCTTTAAATGTCACCTGTAGAGTTCCGAGCTCTTCAGATCGCCCTTCTGATGTCCAAGAGGGGGAGATCTGTGTCTATCTTACTTGGTTTGAGATGGGGTTGAGGCTCTCCCTTCCTGACATAGTTAAACGGTTCTTTGTTTGGTTCAACCTCTGCCCTGCTGACCTTACCCTTAATAATTGGAGGCAACTGTTAGGGTTCATAGCCCTAGGTTTTCTTAACGATGTAGAAATAACCCTAGAGTTGATCCGTAGCAAAATAGACCTTAAGTACATGAGTTCGGAAGGTCTTTTTTTACATGTCTTTCAATAAGGGGTTCAGACCTCTTTCCTTTGTGCCAACTTCCAACAAAACCTAGAAGAAATGGTATTTCTTCATAGGAGGAGGATGAGAGATGGAAGATTTTGAGGACCAGCTCTCAACATTCCCCCGAAGTACGGGGTTTAAGGGTGAGATCCCTTTTCTTGTAACAATTTTGTTGCTGTCTATGCTTTTTCTTCTGAACTACTCAACTAACCCTTATTTTTTTGCCTTCTATGCAGTCAAGAGTGCCCAGAAGAGATCAATCTTTTATGCTGATCTTCAGGCCAAGTATCGCAAGCTTCTTCAGACCAAAAATAGGGATTTCAGAGCCATTCTTAAGCCTAAAAATCTGATAGCTCCTGACCAAGAAAAGGACCAGGCAGAAAATCTGATGGCTCTTGATTAGGATAAGGATAAGGCAGAAAGCTTCCAGGACAAGGACCGGGCTGAGGGCTTAAAGAAGTCATTAATGAACAGTTGGGCTCCTGTGAAGAAGAAGGTCGGGGGGCTTTCTTCTCTTATTGGCCCTCCTCAAATTAAAAAGAGAAAGCTTCGATCTGATCCCCCTACCTCAGTACCACTCAGGAAGGGCATTGTTTCTGACCTTTCTACCTCTGCACAGCCCAAAAAGGGCATTGTCATCAAAGAGCTTGCTCGTGTGCCTGCTCCTCCCCCAGCCCTTGAAGTCTAGAAGAAAGGGAAGGTAAGGATAGCGGTCGACCTTTCTATACTGCCAGATGGTTATAAGGCCACTATGTAGGCCATTGACAGATTTTGGATGGACGTTCCCCAAAGACAGAAGGGGCAGAGCACTCAGCAGACCATCTCAGAAGTGATGGGCATTCAAATGAAGGTAACCACCATATTGTCCTTTTATGCTTTATTTCATTTCTTGCTCTGACCTGTCTGTTTATTATTGTGTAGACGATACATGGCCTTGCTGCCCTAATAGAGTCTAACTTGGATCCACTAGTTGTGGAAAAACTTCAAGATGATCTGGACGAGGCTAGACTTCAACTTGGGACGGCTTAATCAAATGCCACGACTGTTGAGGAGAGGTTCAATGAGGTGAACAACTCTCTTGCTATCATGGAGTCTGAGAAGGATTCTCTTCTTCATTAGTTGGAGGAGCTGAAGAAGGAGAATAATGAGCTCCAAGCCTCCATTGCTAAGAAGGTCAAAGAGACCAAGGCTGCGACTGAAGCAACAATAAAAGCAGAGGTTGAGGGGATGGGTAAGGAGCTCATGCAGCATGGCTATGATTCCTTCAAGTCCAAGCTCCTTACCAAATTCCTAGACTTTGACCTGTCAGCAATTGAGGATGACGATGATGATAAGGATGATGATGATGATGATCCAGCCAACCCTCTCGTTTAGGAGATGATCTTTTATACTCCTATTTCTTTTGTTTCTTGAACTGATACACTTTAAACATTTATCTATGTAATTAAATTTCTTCCATATTTTGCACTTCCGAACAATGATACTCGCAAATTTTATGAACTGTAATGGATGACAAGTAAACCAGCTCTATTTTGTCATGTCACTGTTTCTCTGTAGTATTGGCCAGAGCTTCAACCCTTTAAGCTCATAGTTAGTGTAAGCACATACGTTTGAGAACCATCTGTGTTTCAGACCAGTCCTGCAATTGGTTATAATCAGGAAGCTGCCTCTTGAGCAAAGTAACTTGCAATAATTTGAGCAAATCTGGCACTGAATAACTTGAGCAGGAGGTCTTGCAATGATTATGACCTGTTGGATGATTTGTGATAACAAACCGTCCATAGCGAGGATTTGTGCCCACCAAAACTTAATTGTTGATCTGTTAGGCTTGTAATAATAACTGAGCTGGACTTTTATAAGCAAGGTCTACCCACCAGGACTGACAATAATTTGGAAAGAATACCCACAGTGATGGAATAGATCAAGACCTTTGCTTATAACATCAGAAAAATAAGCAACATGTCTCCCCAGATCAAATCTTTTTTTGTTATGGCTGATAACGTTTGAATAGGAAGCTTTGTAGTAACTGAACCAAAATTGGTAGTTAAGCATATATATTATGTCTTTAGCGATGGACCAGACCTAGGGGTCTGTGCATTGAAAGGACCAGGCCTAAAAGATTTGTAATGGATACAAGGCTTCAGAAGTCAATGCGATGGACCAAACCTGGGGGTCTGTACATTGAAAGGACCAAGCCTAAAGGACTTGTAATGGATACAAGGCTTTAGGGGTCAATCCAATAGACCGGACCTGGGGGTCTGTACATTAAAAGGCCTAAAGGACTTGTAATGGATACAAGATTTTAGGGGTCAATACGATGGACCAGGCTTGGGGGTCTGTACATTGAAAGGACCAAGCCTAAAGGACTTGTAATGGATACAAGGCTTTAGGGGTCAATCCAATAGACCGGACCTGGGGGTCTGTACATTAAAAGGCCTAAAGGACTTGTAATGGATACAAGATTTTAGGGGTCAATACGATGGACCAGGCCTGGGGGTCTGTACATTGAAAGGACAAGGCCTAAAGGACTTGTAATGGATACAAGGCTTTAGGGGTCAATACGATGGCCCAGACTTGGGGGTCTGTACATTAGGAGGATAATACTTTTCTAAAGAGATGTAAGAGAGAAAAGCTTTATTGATAATATTTTCGTAAATGTTTTATATTCCAAGGTCTGGGTACAGGTTTCTCAGCTATGTTTTCTAACCAGTATGTGGTAGGTCTAACGATCTTTGTTACTCTGTAAGGGCCTTCCTAGTTGGGTGATAGTTTTTCCATAGTGGGATCCTTGGTGTTTGGGAACACCCTTCTTAGGACGAGATCTCCAATTTGAAAACCGATGGGTTTCAGTCCCAATTTAGAGTTGTTGCCCATCCTGTGCTGATATGCTTCCGTCTTGATCTTGGCTTGATCCCTCTTTTCTTCAAGTAAATCCAAGTTTTCTGCAAGCTGCTGATCATTGCTCCCTTGGTCGAAAGCTTCAGTCATCAGGGTAGACATACTGATCTCAACACGGATTACTGTTTCGATACCATAGGCAAGTGAGAAGGGAGTTTCAGAGGTAGGTGTTCTTCTGGTGGTTTTATAGGCCCAGAGAACTCCAGGAAGTTCCTCAATTCATCTTCCATTGGCTTTTTCCAACCTCTTTTTCATGGCATCAAGGATTGTTCGGTTGGTGACCTCTGCTTGCCCATTGGCTTGGGGATGGCTTAGAGAAGCAAAATGTTGACTGATGTGCAGGCCTTAGCAGAATTTCTTGAAAACTTTTCCAGTAAACTACGTACCATTGTTTAAGATGATCGCGTGTGGTATGCCGAACCTGCAGACTATGTTCTTCCAAGTGAAATTCTTGACTTCTTTCTCTGTAATGTGTGTTAGAGGTTTTGCTTCTGCCCATTTAGAGAAGTAGTCAATGGCCACCAAAAGATATTTCCTGTTTGGTGTGGCCTTTGGTAGTGGACCTATGATATCTATCCCTCACTAAGCAAAGGGCCATGGACTGGCAATAGGAGTGAGCTTATGGTAGGGCTGATGTTGGTAGGGAGTGAACCGTTGGCATTTGTCACACCTCTGGACATACTCTTTCGCTTGCTTCAACATGCTCGCCAATAGTAGCCCTGTGTTAAAGCTCGGTGGGCTACAGTTCTGCCTCCATTATAGTTTCTACAGATTCCTTCATGTGCTTCTGCCAGGACATACTGAGACTCCTCTGGAGACGGACATCTCAGCAAGGGTTGAGAATAGGATCTTCTGTAAAGCTTTCCGTTCAAGATCAGGTACCGAGCTGCCCTGATTCAGATCCTTCTAGCCTTGTTCTTGTCTTCTGGAAGGAGCCCTCCCTCTAGGTATTGGAGGATGAGAGTCCTCCAACTCTGGGTTTGCTTTATAGCTTGGGCATCTTGGACCTCTTTTATGCTTGGTTCTAACTGATAAGAGATTTTCAATGTGGATTCTCCTTCGGCCTTGAGGTGGAAGGCCATATTGGTTAGTGCATCTCCCTAGAATTCTGACCTCTTTCGATTTTTCGGATTGTGAATTTTTGGAAAGACAACTTTAGTGATTTCACGAGTTCTAAATACCGAAGCATTCTGTCATATTTGATAGAAACTCCCCTAAAACTTGGCTTACGACAAGTTGGGAATCGGAGAAAACCTCGAGGCTCTGAGCCTTGTATTCTAAAGCTAGCTCAATCCAAGGATAAGAGCCTCGTATTCTGCTTCATTGTTTGAATCTCTGATACAACTCTGTCACGACCCGCAACCCACCCTCTGCGAATCAACGGATCGCGACCATCCGACCCGGCTCTTTTGCCGAATCGGATCTGATCATCCTGTTGCACTATTTTTAGTGCAAACTAACATGCAACACAGCGGAAGCCAATACAATAAAAAGTTTGCTAATATAAAAGTGAGGTCTAGAAAAATTCTAATCATCACCTCCTTCCCAGGACGTGATTACATGGGAGTGCTACAAGACTGTACTACTATTACCTTTACTTTGTCAAAATGTCCAGTCCTTAGCCGTAGTCTCCTATTGTATGTCCTCAGTATCTGTCCCTGAAAAATTGATATAAATGGATGAGCTACACCAGTTCAATAAGTAAGTCCCCTACTCTGCATGTGTACAAGATCTGAAAGGAACTGAGTAACAATGGACATGATAGCCAATCAATATCATGTAACAATTATAGCTTATCAATGGATATCAATGATCAGGGATATAACTGATAATCATGAATATCAAGTCTGAAAGATCATATCATATGCAATAATCAAAGCTGTCGGAAACATGATCATAGAATGTACTCAAAGAAACTGTGCAACGGCTTGATCATACAATGAATCTCAATAAAAATGGTGATGACATAACTGGTGAATCTATTGGAGCGCGGACGTACCGCCATCCTCCTGAAATTCTCAACATCTGGCCCCTTTTGGCCCAAGTGTATTTGGAGCGCGGACGTACCGCCATCCTCCTGAAATTCTCAACATCTAGCCCCTTTTGGCCCATGTCTATTAGAGCGCGGACGTACCACCATCCTCCATCTGGCCCCTTTTGGCCCAAGTCTATTGGAGCGCGGACGTACCGCCATCCTCCTGAAATTCTCAACAACGTGTGTCATGGATTGGGATTCATGATCGAGATATAGCATCAATAATGAATATGAAACTCAAGAGTAAGATACAACATTATAGCTGAACTAATTCACTGATGGGAAATATCACATGTGTGGAATCATAAGAATTTGATATCACAAATAAGAGTACAAATGCATATAGAAAGAATTGTGACATGGCTAGGAATGTACTACATGCAGAGGTCGGATATTACTTACCTTGAGTTCTTAACATGTCATTCATCTGGCTATCACAATATCTTTTTCCATAGCTCTCTTTCTTATTTCCGTCATTTGAATGCTCCTATAATCATGGATTAAAATATATAACACATTACATTTGTACTCTTTTTATCTTTATACTTCGAGTAAGCTTAGTAAGTTGTAAAGACGCATTCGTCATTGTATAATTTATTATCGGATCTTGTATATAAGTTTTCAGTCTTTTGAATCTCATTTGGTATCTGTTTTCGATTACCGAAACATATCAATCATTTCTCATTTTATGACATTCTGATCCCGATTCATTTATTAATATCAATTTCATCCAATTTGGACTCCATTTAGGCTTCGTATTGCATTGGAGATATTGTGATAATTTTTATTTTATTTTGTATCAATATCATTCGATCAATTTAGAACTTAATAAAATCCTTCATATAGCTCAACCTTATCGTTTATTTATTTATATTCTTATCATTCTTATTTTCTTTTATTTTACTATCTTATTTTATTTTATTATTTTATCGTCACATCATTTTATTCTTTTATTTTATTTTATTATTATTACTATCACATACTTACCCACTTATATAATTTCATCTCTTTTATTATTTTATTATCATATATATATATATATATATATATATATCTATATTAATATTATATTGTAATTAAAGGTGGCTGGTAGCACTAACTCCTTCCAATAGCTTCTTCTTGGAGACTTTTTCATATAAATGTTTTATTTTATGTATATGGTGTACATGTAGATACATGTAGTAATATATACAGTTATATATATCTTTTCCTTGTGCTCAATGAGATATTTTATCATATAAGATATTTTTATTTTATAAAATATTAATTTATAAGATATTGGTAAAATTGACATAAGCCAGCTTTGGTATTCCTATTATTTATTTTATTACTATTGGATCCCCAATTATTTTTATTATATATCGCATTTTATTTTAATAATTCAGTCTCAGTCCAACCTAACTCGGGTCGGTTACAGTCTAACTCGGGTCGGCACCACCTAACTCGGGTCGGGGTATTACATAGACTCACTGCCTTTTCTGCCATAAGCCCATCAGGGGATTGTAGCACTAAGCCGACGCCAGAACCATGGTCGGTGGAAGATCCATCGGTATAAAGCTGCCATGTACCAGAGCTTTCACAAAACTGTGCCCTGCCTTGTAATGCTAGGGTGAATTCGGCACCAAAATCGGCCAAAGCTTGCCCTTTGATAGAGGTCCGTGGAACATAAGATATGTCAAATTCTCCCAATCCTATTGACCACTTGACCAGTCGTCTTGAGACTTCTGGCTTCTAAAGCACAGACTTCAACGAATAGGCCATTGGGATCTCAATGAGATGAGCCTGAAAATATGGTCTAAGCTTTCGTGCTGAGGTTATTAGGGCAAAGGCTAATTTTTCAATCTCTGGATATCTTTTTTCTGTGTCCAGTAATACCCTGCTGACATAGAATATTGGCTTCTGGACTCCTCTGTCCTGCCTGACCAGTACAGAACTGACGGCATTTTCGGAGACAACAAGGTAGTGGAGTAGCTTTCCCCCTTGGACTGGCTTTGATAAGAGTTCAAGTGAAGCCAGGTACTCTTTCAGTTCTTGGAAAGCTTTTTCACATTCCTCTGACCACTGTAGGGCTCTATTACCTTTCAAGGCTTTGAAGAACGATAGGCAACGATCAGTGGATCTGGAGATAAATCTGCTTAGAGCTGTAATTCTACCGTTTAAAGCTTGAATGTCTTTCTTGGTCTTTGGTGACTCCAACCCAATCAAAGCCGTGATCTGAGTGGGGTCTGCTTCAATACCTCTCTAGGAAATAATGTACCCTAAGAACTTTCCCCTGGTTACACCGAAGGTGCACTTCGAGGGATTCAGTTTCATCTTATGTTGCTTTAGGATGTCAAAGGTTTGAGCCAAGTGCTGGATATGGCTACTCTTCTGTAAGCTGTTGACCAATATGTCGTCAATGTAAACCTCCACGGTACTGCCGATCAGAGGACTGAACATCTTGTTGACCAGACGCTGATATGTTGCCTCAACATTCTTCAGGCTGAACAACATCACTCTATAGCAATAGAGACCACATTCGGTTATAAATGTTGTCTTTTCTTGGTCTGGATGGTACATCTGGATCTGGTTATATCCAGAGTAAGCATCCATGAAACTCATGAGTTCGTCTCCTGCAGTATCTTCAACTAACTGATCTATCCTTGGCAGTGAAAAGATGTCTTTTGGACAGGCCTTGTTGAGGTCTGTATAGTCAACACAAACTCTCCACTTTCCATTTTCCTTTTCGACCAGGATAGTGTTGGCAAGCCATTCTGGATAGAATACCTCTCGTATCATCTTGGCTTCTAGCAGTCTCTAGACTTTTTCATTAATGATCTGATGTTGCTCTAAAGTGAGTGGCCTTCTTTTTTGTCTTATCAGGGGGTGATCAGGATCTACCATCAACTTGTGAGTGATGAGATCTAGATCAATGCCTTCCATAACCTTTGTTTCCCAAGCAAACACTGAGAGGTTGTTTCTTAGGAATTGTAGCATTTCTTCTTACTCGGTAGGTGTCAAGTCTTAACTGATGTGAATGTAACGCCCTTGTTCTTTCGAGTTGACCAGCACTTTGATGGCGTTCCCTACAGGTTTGGCCATGTTGTCCCTTCCTCTAGGGCTTAGAGGCTCATCAATTTTGGAAGGTCAGTCCTTCACCTCATGATGGTAGGTGAGGTCTGGATCCACACATTTACGAGCGTGCAGTAATTACTATTTGGAGGCCCTTTCCTTGAGCACGAGAGCATGACACTCTTGAGAAGTTGGTTAACATCCTCTAATGGAATAGACAACATGATTGTGGATGTACTTCAGGCATTGGTGGAGGGTCGAAGTGACTGCTCCCATCTGGTATAGCCAAGGTCTCCCAATTATGACGTTGTAAGGGGACCTGGCATTAAGAACCATGTATTCTGACATCGTGGCCTTCTGTCCATCTCCTTCTCCTACTGTGGTTGGAAGGTCAATCCTCCCTAGTGGGATACTAAATTTTCCATCAGATCCTGCCATGATAGCAACGGTGGGTTTGATGTCGTTGGGATTGAGCTTCATCTACTTGAGGGGTTTATAGAATAGCACGTTCGCAGAACTCCCGGTGTCCACCAAGACTCTTCGGATCTCAAAGTTGGCAATCTTGAGGGAGATAACGAGGGCATCATTGTAAGGATAGTGTACTCCTGCAAGATCTTGATCTGAAAACTGGATCCCAGATTCCGCCTCAACATTTTCTCAATATTAGAGATCTGTAGTATGCTAGCAACAGTTCTGGCCTCCCGAGTATACCGTTTTCTTGCTCTGTTGAATATTCCTATTGCCAGGGTATCTGAGTGGAAGATGAAGATAACCTGATTGTTCTGCTATTGAGGCTCGTTCCTTCCATCTCTTTATTCTAGCCTCTGGTCCGGCCTTTTCTGCTAGGGTCTGTCACTACGAGGGTTCTACCTCCCATTTTGCCTTACAAATTCCCGCAGTCGTCCTCTCCTTATGAGCTACTCGATTTCATGTTTAAGGGACTTGCATGTGTCAGTTGCGTGCCCGTGGTCTTTGTGGAAGTCACAATACTTGCTCTGGTCTCGGTAACTAGGGTCACCTCTTAGCGGTTTTGGCCACTTCAGGTTTTCACGTGTTCGGACTTGCCAAAGTATGTGAGTTAGGAAGGCGTTTATAGGAGTAAACGTGGTGAATCCCCTTGGAGCTGTGCTGTTTGGAGTTTTGGACGTTCTTCTGTCTGGGCTTCTGATCCTCTTCCTAACTGCATTGAGATCCTTCTTCTGGTCATATTTTTGGGCTTGCTCTTTAATCTTTTGGGAGGTATTCTTTGCTTCCTCCAAATTTATATATTTCCTAGCACGATCCATAAGGGCTGCCATGATGGCAGGACGACTGTTTTTACAGAATCCTTGAAACCTCCCTAAGCAGGACCAGAGGTCAGAGCGGCCACAAGGAAGCTTGAGCTGCAATCTGTAATCTCTGTGAGCTCGACATTGAAGCGTGCGATGTACTCTCTGAGGGGCTCCTCTTTGGACTGTTTTACATTCAGTAAGAATTCAGGGCCCTTCCTCAGCCTTCTGCTGGTCATGAATTTGTCTAGGAAGTGCCTATTGAGCTCATAGAAGCTGGTAATTGAGTTCGATAGAAGGTGGTGAAACCATTTTAGAGTAGTGCCCTTAAGGCTGGTCACGAATATATGGCATATAAAGGCGTCGGAAGCCCCATGTAGTGCCATGGTATGCTGGTAATGGGAACGGTGGTCCCCTAGGTCCCCAGTCCCATTATAAGGGGTAAACTTTGGGACAACAAATTTCCTCGGCCTCTCTTCAGCCATGATAACGGGGGTGAACGACGTGGCAAACCTTCCGAGCAGCCTGGCTAGTTCGTCTTGCTCTAGAGGGATTTGAATACCTCTTATAACAACTGTGTGGTCCATAGAGTCCGCAACTTCTTCAACCCTCCATGGATCCCTTAGTGGGATTGGTTGTTGCGAGTTCAGCCTTGTGGCTTTAGTGCCACTATGGATGGGATAACCCAAGTTCATGGCCAGAAGGTGACTTTTGTCCTCCTGAGCTGGAAGAACTTGAGCTACTTGAGGTTGAGACTCTTGTGGCGCTAGATTTGCTCTTGAAGCCCTCGGGGTTGGAGCCCTAGTGGTGCTTCGATAGTGGATGTCTGGAATAAAAGTTAGTGCTCCCTTGCCTGCGGTCGCTGATGGCTGGGGGTCTTTGCTAATATGAGTGGTACCTTGGGGGTACACCGGTTGACTACTGGGAATCCTTTCATGGAGTCCTCCATCTGTGGCGGCAGTAGGAAGGTGTGTCCTGTGATCAGCTGTATTGACGGGTGGATTCAAAGGATTGGTTTCGTGGTTCCAGGTAAGCATCGCCAGACTTCTTGTCACGCCCCGAATTTCCACAACCCGGGGAGTGAGTGAAAGGAAATTAAAAGAAATTAAAATATGATAATTAAATAGATTTAGTTGAATCTCCCTTATTATTTCCTCAAGTTTTCCCCAAAATTAAAATTAAACACTTGCTATTTAACATGACTAAAATGGTCTCCCAAGGTTACTTAATTATCCTATCTGATTTCATGTTCAAATTGGTTTCAGTCATATTCAAAAATAGCTCCCAAAAATAGTCTTAAAACATTTCTAAAATGTCTTGAAATGTTGGCCCAATTGGACCTCAAAATACCCTAAGGCATAGTTCGAGAATTGGTCAAGAAATCCTCCAAAAATTGTCTAAGGAAGGGGGGCCAAACATGGCCCAAAAAGGTCATCAAAATTAGCCCAAAAAGGTGGCCAAACATGGCCCAATATAGCACCCAAACATAGTCTTAAAAGGTGGCCAAAAGGGGCTGGTGTCAAGGGTGTCAAGGGCTGGGCAGCATGCCATGACAGTAGGCAAGGCAATGGGCGAGCAGTGGGCGCGCGCGGCAAGGGCGGCTGGCATGCATGAACTTGGTTTTTCTGATTTTTTTTTTTTTTTGGTAGAAGCACTGTAGCTATAGTGTATTTACTACAAGCAAATTTCTCTATTTGTTGCACTAAATTTTCTCTATTTTGTGATTTTTCTTCCCAAGTTTTGAAGGCCTCTTTTCCTCCATTTTTGGCCGCTTCCCTCAAGTTTCTAACCCTTCATTTTGAGCACTTTTCTCACTTATTTACAAGGTGTTTTACACACTTAATCCATTCTTTAGTTTTTCCAAAATTTTGATATAACCTCTTTTGTTTTTTAAGTCTTTTTCCCACCTAATTTTCACAATATTTCCTAAGTATAAACATGCCACACAACCCACCCTCACTTGGTGGCCACAATTTATGTAAATCAAATTTGCATCATTTAAATATATGTACAATTCATCACACATACTCATAAGCTTGGACTTCAACGGTCACCTCATCATATTCATTACAAACATAGGGCCTTACCCATTTGGTTCACAATACACAAGGTCATTACAAATTCATTGCATGAGTTTTAGGGCTTATGCCCTCATACAAATCAAAATGTGCCCCAAGGGCCAAAATCCTCCACGGTCTATGTCTCCTCTACTCTTCAAGACTTCATCAAGTCTCAAACACTAGGAGCGTCATCTGTAATATAATATCCCATGAATGGGTCAGCACAACCGTTGGTATGACACAGTGCTAATGCTAGAAACAAGTTTGAGACGTGGCATGTGCAAGTGTACATTATAAAACTATAATCCCATATCCCTCAATGCCATGCAATGTTTACATGCATGACACACACATGCAACTCTATGCCACTCATGTCTCGCTTCACGGTCCTTCCTCGTTGGCATGCAAGTACCAATATTTGTCTCGCTTCACGGTCCGGACCCTGTTTGGCTTGCGAGTACCAAATGGCTAATTTTGAGTTTTTCACTACAGGATCTACACCCTCATAATGCATAGCACCAAGTGCTCCACTCACGCCATACCTCCAACGATTTCATAATATGCCAAAATGCCATGATTTCATGCAACTTCAATATAGTAATTCATCATATGCATGGGATTTAACTCAAGTCATACATTATGCCCAATATAATAACTTCATAATCCTTAATTTCTCTTAAATGAACATGTCCCACAAACCATCCATTTCAACACATACTGAAGCCATATTTTCTCACTCTTACAATTTCACAAAGATCACATGATTTCATAAAACACCAATGTATCAAACAATCATTTCTCTCAAAACACAAGATATATCAACATGAATATAAGTCAAGATATGTCAATCTAAATACATAGGCAAGGTACATCATCCTTATAGCAACAAATCATCAAACAACTCAAAAAACACATAAACATCTAAACTACCAACTTTAAGTTTTTCAAAGCAACTACCTTCTAAGTGCTTCCCTAACATCAAATAAACACCTTCAACACCCAAACAACACATATAAAAGCAAAGAAACTCAAACCTATTCCTAACTTAGCAAGATATCATACCTAGAATGGTTTTTCTCAAACCGGAGAAGTTTTGTTCGCTGTACAGCCAAACTGATTGGTGAGAATATATATATTGATGAGAGGAACAACTTCCTAGAAGGAAGCCTCGCAAGAATCCCGACCTAAGAGTGTGTTTTGGTGGCTTGAAGCTTGAAGAACCTAGGGCTTTTTCTCACTTTTTCTCCATGCACGACTTCTGCTCTATATATCATATCAAAATGTGATAAAAATACACTAAGGGGCTGTATTTATAATGGAGGGGCAAAGGTTCAAAATGACCCTTTTGCCCTTAATGAATCCGGGTCCCGTTACACTACAACCCGTCCCGAAACGCCTTAATTCTATATTTTGTTTTAACCAAAGTTCTTAAAATTATTTTAAATAAAAATTTTCAAAAACATAAATTTTCGCTTGTGGCCGAGTTTGGCCGGATCCACCTGGGTCACCTGGGATGCCCTTTTGGTCAAATTTTTGAAACTGTCTTCGAACAGGCTCAAATTTTTACAGGAGGTTTATTTTAATATTCGAAGTATGTTTCTTTTCTATGGCATATTTGAATTATGCTTCTAAATATAACTTATAGCTAAATGATGTATATGAATGCCCTATCGGCAAAACTGCGCATGAATAGTGCCTTACCGACAAAAATGAAAAATTTACCCTCATTTTTCATATCTCTATAGCTCTAGACATGGCAAGAAGTTGTTCCTACATTAACTTGTTCTGTCGCTTAACTTGGTCAAGTTGTTGGTGCACGGGATCAATTGATTGTCCCTTTCCACGTCCGACAAGGGGCCGGAGTTGAATGTTTCGAGGGTTTTGAGCAATCTTCCTTCGGTCGGAGATTAGGAGCCATAGTCCTTCGGTGAGAAGAAAGATGAGTTTTTTTGTAAGTAGAGCACTTTGTAAGAACGATTGTCGTTTCCCATAGACGGCGCCAAACTGATGCTGCACTTTTTGGTCAGTAGGGGCTCCGAATGCCATTGCTTGAAGAACACTTAAAGAAAAGGATCAGAGGGCCACCGGATTGGCTCCGGCGGTAGCCGCTCCGATACTTAAGTCAAATAAACTAAATTAAAAGATTGTAATGTAAATCAAAGAATGAGTATGAATCTAAAGCGTACCTCTAGGGTTTAATTTATAGGTTGTGGCTTTCCTAAGTTGATTAGGATTTGGAGCCATGTATGTAGGGATTTGATCATCAGAGAACGACAATTACCATGTTGGACACTGCACTTGATAGATATTCGTAGGTGATAGTTTCCTTGTTGATGACTGTTTCCTTTTCCTTTGCTCGGTAGGATATTTAATGCGGTGATGAGCTCTGAACCCTAGAGGATACTCTGAAGGCCTTATGCTCGGACTTGTGAGTTCTGAAGGCTAAGTACCCGAGCCTGCTCTGAATGCCTGAGTCTGCTCTGAATGGCTAAGCTATGTCTGGTTTGTAGTCACACGTGTCACGTAGAGACTGATCTGTCACTTTGTGGTATATCAAATACCTATTTAAAATTTAAAATGATTTAGTTTTCATTACATCATTTCAAGCTAGACACCCGAAGCCGGGTGAATCTATATCACTAAGATCACAAACTTAATATATATTTCAAGTCTGTGATCCAACTTGGCTTCAAGTGTCTAGCTTGAAATGATATAATGGAAATTAAAACCTTTAAATTTCAAAAAAAAGGTGCAGAAAATGTTAGTGAAAATAATGTTAGTTTTGAAAAATAAAGTTAAATATTGGTGGTTTTGAAAACTAGAGCTTGTTGTTGTCTTAAGCACTACAATGTAAATTTTGGATAAAAGGAAACCAAAAAGTTTATGAAATGTTTTGTTAATAAATCTGGACTTAAGTATGAAGAATGGTAGTTATTTCCATCTCTTCTTGGTTGATTTTGCCCCCATGAAATGTGAATTTCTCTTGCTGTTAGTCTGGTTTTTCTTGCCCCTTGAAAGATAGTCCAGGTCTATTAGCTTCGTTTGAATGAGTATTGAAAAATACTGTTTAAAAAAGTTTCTTTCAACAGCTTAATCAAAACGGTTGTTTTAAACTTATTATAGTCTTGAAAAATACGATTCATAAATTGAATCAAACATCTAATTTACAAATAAAAAAAGCTTGTTTTGAAATTTATTAAGCCGAACTAAACTCACATTCATGGGATGCCATCTTCCTCTGCAGTTAAATGATGTAGAGATTGATAGGCCTAAATAAAACTTGTTAAGAGTCTATTTTCACTCGAGAAAATGCAGCTGGTGAACCAAACTCGTTTTGAAATCTATTAAAGTCAACCAAACTCACATTCATGTGATGCCATCTTCCTCTGCAGTTAAATGATGTAGAGATTGATAGGCTAAATAAAACTTGTTAAGAATCTATGTTCACTCGAGAAAATGCAGCTGGTGACCAGGGACTGATCTTACTTGCTTGTCATAATAGTAGCCTTTTCTATTTTTGAATAATGCTACAAGGACTAAAAAAAGTGATTGAATTTATTCAGACATAAATTACCATAACTCTTCCATAAATCTAAAAAAAAAAAAAAAATCAACTCTATTCATTAATTTAAAAATACCCCTAACATATAAACAGATAAACAAAAAACAAAAATAAATAACTAAATTTGGCATGCCAAACATTTTTTTCTATAGCTCTTGGAGCATAATGTGGTTCTCACTACATTTCTACTTTGGCAATTATGACAGTTTGTTGGAGTTGTGATGCAGTGGAACCAATTATTATTACTATTATTTTTTTTTTTGGGGGGGGGGGGGGGGTGGAATTGAGAGTTGGCCCCTTTATCTATTTATTTTATATAGGAATTCTCTATAAATTCTACTTTTACTGTCTTAAGTGATATTTCTGAATCTACCATCAATCCTGAGGTCTCCTCGTGCTGCAACCTCGAAATCCCTGCAAGGATTGACCCTATAAGTAATTTTTTTTTGGAAAAATACTAAAAGTTTTTAAAATAAAATTTTTAACTTAAAAAATCTATGATATATTTTCTCTATCTATAAAATTTTTTTTAAAAATTTTTAATACAAATATTCTAATTGTTAACTTTCATCTTAACACTGTAAAAAAATATTACTAATTATACTAAAATAACCTTCAAGATATATTTTAGAAAAAAAATGCTAAAAAATATATAAATAACTTCTTCAATAAAAAAAATTCATAATATTTTATGAAGTGAAAATTTATTTATTAGGCCTTCTAGATAAATAAAAAATGTTATATATATTTTTTGGATTGAAGAATATATTTTATCAACTATTTAGTATTTTTTTAAAATATATCATCAAGATTATTTTAGTTTAATTAGTAATATTTTTTAACGGTGTGAAGATAAAAATTAACAATTAGACTTTTTTGTATTAAAAATTTCTTTTTAAAATTTTTTAAATAGAAAAAATATATCATGAACTTTTTAAATTAAAAATTTTATTTTAAGGATTTTTAGTAATTTTTCCTTTTTTAAAAAAAAATTATTATAATGACTTTATGTGAATCACTTTTCGTTTATTGTATTGCTGGCCTAACTATTGTGGAATGGTCAAGTAGAATGGCTGCCATATGGGTGTGATTTTTTTTTTTTTTGCTCAAAATCAAAGTCTGTCCAAATTTTTGTATTTGTTCAATCTTATATGTAGGAATTAAAGATAAAATGATTGAATAAATAAAAAATTAATAATTAAATCATTTAATAATTAAAAGAACTTACAGTAAATTATTGGACGTGACAATTACAATAACTGTCAACTTGAGCATAATTTTTACATGAATCTGATAATAAATGTTTAAATTATTGCGAACATACTATGAACCTTCTAATTAACGTGGGGGACACAACATTTTTGAAGTATTGAGGTCAGTTTAAGACTTTATTTTTGAACATAAATTGAGGGTCACCTTAATTCTTCTTTGTGTTCAAATGAAAGTATGAAAGTGAATTTTGTTGTACTTCATAGGCAACATTCACCATCTTTGTACGTTTCACCATAAAATTATGTTCAAAGGTTGCCTTTAATCTTTCTTTAATAAGAAAAATCAATATTTTCAGTCGGAAAATCAAGAGTCAGCTTGACTGTTAACGAGAAAGCGAGACTCGAATTCGTAACTTCTCATTTAAGAGAAAACGTGAGTAGCCAACTGAATTATGAATATGTGAAAGATTATATTTTTAAGAAGAAATTCTTCCTTTAATTTTAGAAAAATTTAATATTATGTAAAAGATCATCACATAATGATATAATGTGATGATCACATGAAATAATTACTCCACTAATACTATTTAAAAGTTATTGAGATGAAACCATTTACAAGTTTGGCTTAAATAAATAAAAAAATTAAAAATATTGTTTGATTGATTTTCTTTTTGAGACGATTATCGAATATAATTTTAATTTCTACCTTTTATTTCTCAAAAAATAAAAATAAAAAATTACTTAAAAACTTTTTATTAAGAAATATCTTAATAAAATAAAATAAAATGATTAAACACAAAGAAGAATTATTTTATGGATACGATCCATATTGTGAAAAATTATTTATTAGTTCGGAACTAATGATTTGAGAGAAAAATTATTTATTAGTTCGGAACTAATGATTTGAGAGAAAACGCGAGTAGTCAACTGAACTATGAATATATGAAAGATAGTATTTTTAAGAAAAATTCTTTTTTTAATTTTAAAAAAATTTCATATCATGGGAAAAACCGTCACACAATGACGTGATGTGACGGTTATATGAAATAATTAGTCCACTAATACTATTTAAAAAAATTTCATAGTGTTTGATTGATTTTATTTATTTTTGAGATGATTATTGAATGTAATTTTAATTTCTACTTTTTAGTTTTTTAAAAAATAAAATAAAAAATTACTTAAAAACTTTTTATTAAGGAATATCTTAATAAAATAAAATAAAATGATTAAACACAAAGAAGAATTATTTTATGGATACGATTCATGTTGTGAAAAATTATTTATTAGTTCGGGACTAATGATTTATTCTGATAAATAAATGTCACTGTGTATATGTTAATTATATATTTGTCTAAAACACATAAATAAATTAAGAAGTATTATATATTATGTATTTTTATTTTTATATATTATTTTTGGGCCCATGTAATATGATTTTTAATGACCGATGATATATCAGAATGAAATACAAATGAAAATATATATTGATTTGCAAGGCCATCATCTCAACCAATGACAAATTTCTCTTTTAGGTGGCTTGAGTTGGGGAGAGGGATGACAATTTATTCAGTCCTATGGAGCCCCGTCCCGTCCTGTCCCTAATAGAATGGGTATAGGATGCTCATAAACGATGTCGGAGTAGAGTCAGAGTATGACTTTTAAAAATCCGTCGGGTTCGAGAAATGGTCACCTCGTCCCAACTCTTCCCTCATTTATATATTAAGTTTTTTTTTTATATACAATATATTTATCAATAAATAACACTATATAAAATTAATTTTAAGGTTTTTCATATTACACTCATATTTTTTTTTTGTATTAGTTATTTTGGCAAAAAAAATTTAATTTACTTATCAAAATAAAAGTTTTAACTTACTTAAAAAATATATAAATCAGAGCTCGAGACAAGACAGGGTGAAATCGAAGAATATAAATAAAGTCAGAATCAGGGGTCAGAATAAATTTCTAAAAAGAATGGGATAGGGTCGAAAGTTAAACATATAAATAAGACCGAGATTAAAGTTAAAAAAGAATCACATCATCCCAAACTTGCTCCCATTGTCATTCTTACTTGGGGAGTAGTTTGACAAGGCCACTGAGGTTAAAAAATTGAGTTGGTCCCATGATTTTGAAAAGGCTAGTTATAAATTTGTTGCGAAAATAGTTGGTTGGTCTATAATTTTATGTCTCACACGAGACGTTAAACAAGTTTTTGACCCAAGAACGGGTCAATATAGAACGTTTCGACTACACAGAAGACTAGGTCTAGAATTTATTATGGACAATGAATTGACAGTCAGATTTTTTGGTGGTATGACCCCAGCCCTTCACCACACATGGATATTTGAGTGATTAAAGTGATTTGTATATTGCGTTTAACACGAAACATACATCCACCTTTATGCGTCTCATCACAAATAATGGACGGATTTAGATTTTGGACCCACAAATTATCACATCTTTAAGTTGGACAGGGGCCCACAATTTTCTTTGATCAGGTATTGTCTTCTTCTTAATTACGACTGTAGTGGATTTATTGATGGGTGGTTGAGATTACATGTTGATATGCTGACAGTGAGAAAAGGTAGGCCTGACTGTAGGGAAGGGACACTCTTCGGACCACCATGAAAGTGGGTTGGCTCGCATTTATTTTGGGTGTCTTTAAGTGGGTGGCTAAGACTTCTCCAGCGGGAAATGACGGGTCACGCGTGATGGACTTAACATAGCGCTATTACAACCAATGACCTTCTAGAAAATTTGAAAAATGGAAGAATAAAGTCAGATAATTTCCCCCGGTCAAATTACAGGATTGCCCTGCTCTTTTAGAATATCAGTCCCATTTTATAAGTTTATTTAGATTTTACAAGTCGGATAATCAGTGACCAGATTAAGGGGCAATGGGCAGAATAGTCAGTTCAAGAGACCTGATTGACGTAATTGGAGACTTCTGGCCGTCAGCTTCTTTAAATGATCCGAGGAATCGTTTCTGTTCCTCTTATATGACATACCCTTCAAATATCTTTGTTGTGTGAAAGAACTTTGTGCAGCTATGGGTGTCAGAAATAGCCCATGTTTCTTCTTCATGCTTTCTGTGCTCTTTCTATGCTTCTGTCTCAACATCCACCTCTCCTTTGGAGCTGACACCATCTCTGCAAACCATTCTCTCTATGGAAACCAAACCATTGTCTCATCAGAAGGCGGGAACTTTGAACTGGGTTTCTTCCGTCCAGGTAACTCTTCCAAATACTACATAGGCATTTGGTACAAGAAAGTATCTCTTCCAACCATAGTTTGGGTAGCTAATAGAGATAGACCCATCTCTGATATCTACTCATCAGAATTGAAAATTTTAGATGGTAATTTGGTTCTTCTCAATGAGTCCCGTACCCCAATTTGGTCCACAAGTATAAGCTCTACCACTTCAAATTCTTTGGTAGCAGTTCTTCTTGATAATGGAAATCTTGTTTTGAAAGATGGATCAAATTCAAAACACCTAATTTGGCAAAGTTTTGATTATCCAACCCATACATGGTTGCCTGGTAGTAAGATTGGCTTTAACAAACTTACTAATTCAAATCAACTTCTCACTTCATGGAAGAATTCAGAAGATCCTGCACCAGGACTATTCTCTCTTGAGCTAAACCCCAATAGTAGTGAGTATTTGATTTTGTGGAATAAGTATCAACAATACTGGACTAGTGGAGCTTGGAATGGGAAGATTTTCAGCTTAATTCCAGAAATGAGGTTGAATTATATCTATAACTTCAGCTATGTTAATAATACAAATGAGAGTTATTTTACATATTCTCTTTACGATCCAACAATTATATCTAGATTTATTATGGATGTTTCGGGGCAAGTTAAGCAACTCACTTGGTTGAATAGTACCAAGGAGTGGAATCTATTTTGGAGTCAACCAAGACAACAATGCGAGGTTTATGCTTTTTGTGGGGCGTTTGGCACCTGCAATCAGATTGTGCAACCCTTCTGTAATTGTTTGTATGGTTTCAAGGCTAAGTTGGAGAATAATTGGAAATTGAATGATTATTCTGGTGGGTGTGTGAGGAGAACTAATTTGCAGTGTAGGAATACTAGTACTGCTAATGGAGAGAGAGACAGGTTTTGGGTAAGTCCCAACATGGAATTGCCTGTATCCCCTAAACCAGTTTGGGTTGGGAGTGCTGCAGAATGTGAATCAACCTGTTTGGATGATTGCTCTTGCACTGCTTATGCTTTTGAGAGCAATGGGTGTTCAATCTGGCTTGGAGACCTTTTGAATCTGAAACAACTTTCAGAAGAAGATGGTCGTGGAAAAACTCTCTACGTCAGACTTGCTGCATCTGAGTTTTCAAGTGCTAAGAATAAGAAGGGAATTGTTATTCGTGCTGTTGTAGGTTCAGTTGCAGTAGTGATTTTTTTTGGCTTTGCTTTGGTTGTAATTCGGAGATGGCAAAGGACATCAGTTGGAGCTGCAAAAGCTGTAGAAGGCTCACTGGTGGCATTTGGGTACAAAGATTTGCAGAATGCGACAAAAAATTTCTCAGAAAAATTGGGGGGAGGAGGTTTTGGTTCTGTTTTCAAAGGGAAATTGGCTGATTCAACTGTCATAGCTGTGAAGAAGCTGGAAAGCATCAGCCAGGGAGAGAAGCAATTCCGAACGGAAGTCAGCACCATTGGGACTATCCAACATGTTAATCTTGTTCGGCTTCGTGGGTTCTGCTCTGAAGGTAAGAAGAAGTTGCTGGTGTATGATTACATGTCAAATGGCTCATTGGATTCCCATCTTTTCCATGGAAAGGACTCAAAGGTTTTGGACTGGAAAACCAGGTACCAAATTGCACTGGGGATAGCCAGGGGGTTGGCTTATCTCCATGAGAAGTGCAGGGAATGCATCATACACTGTGACATAAAGCCTGAAAACATTCTTTTAGATGCCCAATTCTGTCCCAAAGTCGCAGATTTTGGTCTGGCTAAGGTTGTTGGGCGAGAATTCAGCAGGGTTCTGACAACCATGAGAGGAACAAGGGGTTATCTTGCACCAGAGTGGATATCAGGAGTAGCCATAACAACCAAAGCTGATGTTTACAGTTATGGTATGATGCTTTTTGAATTTTTATCAGGAAGGAAAAACTCAGAGCATTCTGAAGATGGGAAAGTTAAATTCTTTCCAACATGGGCAGCGAGTGTGACAGCAGGAGGGGACATCCTTAGCCTATTAGACCATAGGTTGGAGGGAAATGCTAATGCAGAAGAAGTAACAAGAATTTGTAGAGTTGCTTATTGGTGCATACAAGATGATGAAAATCATAGGCCATCAATGGGTCAGGTAGTCCAAATTCTTGAAGGAGTTTTGGATGTGAACCTGCCTCCAATCCCACGATCCCTCCAAGCGTTTGCTGACAACCAGGAGCATATAGTTTTCTTCACTGAGTCATCGCAAAGCCAGAGCTCACAAGCACCAGCCAATTCGGTTGCTGCTTCCTCTCAGGCCAGGAGCTCCTCATCAACAACTTCCAGTCCTGAACACGATAAATGAAGATGTGTTTGAGCACCTTGCCATTTTAAGTATATATTTTCTGTCTCTTGCACTTTTCCATGGTTTTTTTTTCTTCTGGTAAGTCACTTTTTTATACATCAAAGCCTAAAGCTACAGTTAGAAATGGCTTTTTCTACTTGCAGTTATATATTGTTGTTTGTATATTCACGGGGGGAAACCTTGGTTCTGGAAGTCTCTCTGTAATTGGCTATATGGTTTTGGAGGAGCAATGTGTCTTGTTTCTTTTATCATTTAGATCTATTCGCTTTAGATTATAAAGTAACTTCTGCATTCAGTTAAGTATCATATCTGCATTTTATACTTGAAAGCCAAAAGCCAGTCAGAAATGTGGATATGCATGGGAATATATATATATATATATATATATATATATATATATAGATATCCTCGCAAACTATTCACTCACATAAATTTGATGTAGATTGATACAAGTATTGATTCCTAGAACTGTAGAACAATATAGTTCTGTAAACTGAATTGTCATGGATTACATATCTGTGCAATAATCCGCCAACCACCCAAATTTGATCTAATCAGGATTTTCTGCCATCTATAAAAGGGACCTATTTCAAGCCGTGAAATACAGCAAGCACTCTTCATTCTCAGAAGAACAAACAACCCAACTGAGAATGCCTGTAACTTTATTGAAGCCTCTGCTTCTTCCCTTAACCATGGTTACTGCCTAGGCCCTACCAGCTGTTGGCGAACTTTTCTTGTATTTTTGATATTTTATATTATATTTTTATTGACCTAATATTATGTATTTATAATTGAAGAGTCGTATTCTATTGTAACTTGGAACTCTTTTCCGATTTTAGTGAAACTGTAACAACTATAGATGTAATCTTATTTTGAAGTGAACTGTATAAATTTTTATATTCTTATGTGTGCGTATGATTTTAAATTTCTTATTTTGTTTATTTTCATGTCTCACCGAGTGATTATATTCCTAACAATACCATGGTCACAAGGGCTCAACCAAAGCCTTAGCCGGCCTTCTTCTTTAGCGCCAATATCCTTCAAACTCAATTACCATGGAGGTTTGCCTGTCAATTGAGAGTGGCTAAAGCCATTTCTAAAGGCTAAAGCCGGTTAATATGTTAAACTCATATATACAACATGTTAAAACCTTTTAATAATACTTTATGTTTTATTAGATTTTTGATATGAAATATCATAATATAAGTAATTTTAAAAATCATATCTTAAGACCTCAAGTCACACATTGCATCATGCCAAGTCAAAAAGTAAACATAGATGTAAGTATATCATTATTTTAAACTAAAATTAAAAAAATAATAAACAAATAAAAGAGACAAATTTGTGATTTTGAAGAAGAATTTTGACTTAGAGGTGGTATTTGTATATTGTTCGGTAAAGTAGAGGAGATCAATATAATTATCAGAAACATTAGAAAATGTTAATGTAATTGTCAGAAATTTCAAGAAAGGTCAGTATAATTTACTCTTGAAATTAATAGTAATTTGAAAATGAAGAAAAAAGTTAGAAAAATTGGTTAAAATTTTAAAAATGTAAATAATAATAATAATAATAATAATAATAATAATAATAATAATAATAATAAAAGTGAAACTTTTGTCAGTTTGAAAAAAAATTAAGATTAAAGGGGAGATCTTTGTAGTTTGTTAGTAAAAATGGGAAAAGTTAGTATCATTTCAAAAATTTCAAAAAATGTCTTTATAATTATCAAAAATTTCATAAAAAATTAGTATAATTTACTCAAAAATTTATCAAATAGAATACATCAAACAAAAAAATTAAAAAATTTAAGTATCAAAACACTCCTACTCTCCATTGTTCTGTGCCTTTAGTGTTATTACTAAGAGTGTCAAAACAACAATATCTACTATTACCCTGTTCAAGTTTTAAGTTTTAAGTATTTTTTTTAAAAAATAACCATTTTTTATTATGAAACTCTAAGTGTCAAACCCACAATATCCATTACTTTGTTCAAGCTTCAAGTTTTAAGTCTTAAAAAATTCATTTTTTCATTGTGAAACCCTTCTATCAATCCAACAATATTCATTACTTAGTTTTAGGCTTGAAATTTTAAGTCTTAAAAAAAATTATATTTGAAGAAAACCAACATTCAAAGAAGTGTGAGAAAAAAATAGTAATAAAGGAATTGGTTTTTAATCTATCTCCAAAAGTCACATCTTCGGTAATGCCAAAGCAAGAACAAAATGGCATGAAGAAGAATGATAGACATAACATGGACATAGGAATCTACATAGAACTTGTGGACAAAATGGGCGACAGCTTCGAACACCCCAAGTGGTCTATTAACTATCTCTCCTTCTCTCTCAAGAATTGTACCCCCAAAGCATTCCACTCTAGGTAAAGTTAACAAAATAATTATTTTAAGTCTTATTTAAAAAGAATATTTTAAATTTTAAGTATAATTAAATTAGAAGTATTAAGTTAATAAAAATTTAACTCTACAAAATATTCAAATTTTATGTATTTATAATATAATTAAATTTAAAATTTAAAATTAATAAAAATCTAATTTTTCCAAAAAGGTCCCATAAAAACTTCATGAAAAAAACTTAATTCTATTAATAGAATTTTATTCTAATTTTTATTGCTATTAATTTAAATAAAAAAATTATGTAAAATTTTATTATTAAAGTTTTATTCAATATATAATTATCTCTTGTTGAAAAAGAATTAAATTTTATATCACAAAAGTAAATATAATATATATATATATAGGAAATAAAATTAAAAATTATATTAATATTTAAAAAAAGTCACATTTAGAGTTATTATTGTCTTGTTTTAGGCTTCAAATTATATAAAACCAACCTTGAACCCAAGTGGTCTTCATATATCTCTTCTCTCTCAAGGATTATGAGGCTGAAGATTATCTATATCTACATCTATATCTATACTACCTATAAAAGTATGAATCATCTTACAATATTTTCACAAAAAATGTTTTACACTTTCATTTGACCAAAATATATTTTCTAATAAATTTTATTCCCACTTTCCCCACTTTACTAATGATATGACCATTCACTTTCCAAACGTACCAAAAATTTATTCCCAAATTTCTCCACTTTCCCATGTTATGGTTCAGTTTCCGAACTTCTCAACAAAAAAAAAAATCTCTCTTGATATCTAACAAATTTTATTCCCACTTTTCCCACTTTACCTCACCATTCAGTTTCTAAACTCCCCAAAAATTTATTCCCATCGACCTGGCAGAGCAGGAAGTAGTGGCTCAATTGCTGTTTGATAAATTCCGGTGCATCCCCACCTTTTTACCATTAGATATACAGAACAAGTTCTATCACGGTTTTTGCAAGCATTACCTTTGGCCTTTGTTTCACTACATGTTGCCGGTGACTCCAAACCATGGAGTTCGATTCGATCGTGCTTTGTGGCAGGCCTATGTATCGGCGAATAAGATTTTCGCCGATAAGATCATGGAGGTGATAAACCCAGATGAGGATTATGTTTGGGTTCATGATTATCACCTCATGGTATTGCCCACTTTCTTGAGAAAAATGTTTCATAGAGTTAAACTTGGGTTTTTCTTGCATAGTCCCTTTCCATGATCTGAAATTTATAGAACATTTGATTATGCAAGGCATTTATTGTCGTGTTGTAGTAGAATGTTGGGTTTGGATTACTAATCAAAAAGAGGGTACATTGGAATTGAGTATTATGGTCCAACTGTAAGAATTAAGATCCTCCCTGTTGGTATTCATATGAGTCGGCTCGAGTCGTTTATGGCATTTCCTGACACTGCCAAGAAAGTTCAAGAATTGAGGGATAAGTTTGAGGGGAAAATTGTGATGTTAGGTGTTGATGATATGGATATGTTTAAGGGTATTAGTTTGAAGTTTTTAGCATTGGGACAACTCTTAGAAGATCATCCTGATTTGAGGGGAAGAGTGGTTTTGGTTCAAATTGTGAACCCAGCAAGGAGCCAGGGTAAGGATGTCCAGGAGGTTCAGAATGAGATTGATAAAGTTGCAAATGAAGTTAATAAGAAGTATGGTAAACTGGGGTATAAGCCAATTGTTTCCGTCAGTGGCCCGGTTTCAACTCAAGACAAGGTTGCACATTATGCCATTTCAGAGTGTTGTGTGGTGAATGCTGTAAGAGATGGTATGAATCTGGTGCCTTACAAGTATACCGTTTGCAGGCAGGGCAGCCCTGATTTGGATAAGGCCTTGGGACTTGATTGGTATGCAATGCAGAGGAAGAGTGTTATTCTCGTCTCAGAATTCATTGGGTTTTCCCCATCTCTCAGTGGGGCAATCCGGGTTAATCCCTGGAATATCGATGCTGTGGCAGATGCCATGAATTTGGCAATCTCAATGCCAGAGGCAGAGAAAGACCGTTGTTCAATTTACACCTTCACACCTAGAGAAATTAACCTTTGCTTTTGAACATTTACAAGTTATATACTAAATGAAATAGTATCTGTTAAAACCATTTTGCTTTATTTACTCCCTTCGTAATGGTAATGCAAGTTACAAATTAATGTCGTTGCTTCAGAATTCAAACACACTGAATAAATAACCTCTACATTCCAAATTCATTATCTCCATGCAAGCAACTTGAGAATTGAAGGTGTCTCACCATGGCCACTGATAATAGAAAGCTACACATAGTGGTGTTCCCATGGCTCGCCTTTGGTCACATGATCCCATTTTTAGACCTCGCCAAGCTCATTGCTCGAAAGGGTCATCAAGTTTCCTTTGTATCAACCCCAAGAAACATCCTTCGTAGGTCGCTATTTTCTCATTTGAGGACTTTCCAAAAAAAAAAAACTATCTTGATATCACTACAAAGTTGCTCCACTTCAATGGCGTTAGAAAAATGTCTCCTACGCCAAAAAAAATCATTTGAAAACCCTAATGACATTGTGGATTGCAACAGTAGAGTGCTAGAAAGATAAGATATAAACACAACAACAAAATATCAGAGCAAGGGACAGAGACGACTATGGCTTATAGTACAGGAATGCAAGAATTGACTTAGATATGAGTTTCGAGTTTTAAATTTCTTTTGTGATGGATTTATTTTATTATCTTGGGTTAAATTTCTCATTATTGGATATGCATTCACACTGTTCTTGAAAAAAGTATTTTATTGATTAATATCATTTTAGAATTTTATGTAATTGAGTGATTTTTATATTTTTTGAATCCATTTTAGGTACGCAAGAGATTCATTGGAATTGGAGATAATTTCAGGTACATATTTTATTCCCTTTTTTCCTTGCTTTATAGGTTTCATATTGGACCTTGATTGGCTTCCTATTATGTCTTCTGTTCATTTTATCCTTTATATACATCAAACAGGTCTGTTTGCAATTTCTATACCAATTTTAGGTTTATAATATTTAATGAATCATTCAATCTTCATATAGACTGAATTTCTCCAATTAGGAATGATTTCAGTGTATCCAATGTTAATTTCTCGCATTCATTTAACCTTTTAATTTTGGAAATCAAATCATTGCTGATTGTAGGTTTTCTTTTTGTGAGTTGCTTCAGAAATTGCTGCTTCATGACTCCTATGATAAATAGATAAATAATCAGAAAAAACAAATGAGATCAAATAGTTTTAGACTTCTACAAGAAAAAAGAATTGTGCAAGAAACAAATAGAAGTGAAATTAAAAAAAAATGAAAAAAGAAATATATAGAAGAAAAAATGTAGGGGAAGAAAATAATAGAAAAGGCCAAATAAATAGAAGCTGAAGCAAACAAATACAAAAAAACCAAATACAAAAGACATTTTATAATCTTATACAAGAAAAAAGAATTGTGCAAGAAACAAATATAAGTGAAATTAAAAAATAAAAAAATAAATATATAGAAGAGTAAATGTAAGGGAAGGAAATAATTAAAAGCAGAAGAAAACAAATACAAAAGACATTTTAGAATCCTAATCTTAGAAGAAAAAGAATTATTAAAAAAAAATAATTAATTAAATAAAAGAAAAAAGCATAGTGGAAATAAAAAATTAACATAATTAGGTTTTTATGGTCTTAATGTTGAATTATAATAGAATTGTTGATAATAAAACTCCTTTAAAATTGATTTTTTTTTTTTGGACAAAAATAGAACTATAAATGGAGGGCCATATAAGCGATCCGATACCTCTACCCATCAGTTGTAACTTTGCCTCGCAAAAAGATTTTTCATCATTAATGCCCCCCCGTTGAATAATTTTTCCAGTGCTATAAATCCTTTGTCCAAGAAATAACGCACCAAGTTTTTTAATTCAATTAATTTGTAACATTAACTGGCCTGACTATATATGTATTTGTTTATTTCTTTATTGAACATCAAAAATGAAAATATACTTGAATTATATTCAACTTTATGTTTATCGACATTCTTTTGTTTCTATTTTTTTCAGTCTCTTTGATATATAACTATTTGGGTAATATAACTTTTATTTTTCATTGGATATTTTGTATAAACACCAACGTGTCTTCACCAAACACCAAACACCAAAAACTTTCTATTAGTCACCTAAAACTTCATGACCCTTAATTTTGATAAATCTAATTCAATATAGCAAATATTGTTGGATGCATGGCTTTAAGGTTACCCATAAATTCTAAGTTATGAAAAACATTCAAATAGGTGGAAATTCTGTTCCCAAGGGCTTGGTATTTTCCCATCAATTTGGTGATTTGAAATGTCTAAATAGAACAATCCTCATTGGTTTTGTAGGTTTGAAAATTTTGCAGCTTGCAGGAAACCCATTTCAATGTGGTGATCCAAGGGAAGACAAGCTAGAGTTACTTCCGCTTGCATTGATTAAAGGCCAAGAGTGGTAAGATTACGGAGCTTTTGAATTCTTTCTAGCTTTGTAGTGCCATTGAAGTTGTTGAAAAAAAGGACAAGGATGTTGAGGCTTTCAAGTTTGAAAAAAGACAAGGGAATGGCCCCTTGTAAATTGTTACTACTCAGATTGAGTGTATCTAATAAAGATGAGGATGTAGTGTAGAATTCACGGAGTTGGTCATCACATTGGTTGTTGGAAAGTCTAAACTTTCTATAGTGAACCATGAGTTACTTTTAGGTATAATTGGCACGATATTAATTAAGGATATGACAAGTAAAATGATCATGTTGGTTCAGTTTGAATGCTATTTATGTCAATATTATTTAAACCAATGTTTCTTAAATTTATTTAAACTTTTAGCATGTTAAAATGGTAAAACTGTAACAAAACTTATTTACGTGCAACACACGTTCATCTCTACTGGTTGCATCAAGTATATATAGTGTTTTTTAATGTTGAAACTGTGTTATGTCTATTGATCCTAATGGCCCATGTGACTTCTACATTCAAATATACACATACTCAATTTATTTGACTTTATATACTTTCCTCTAATTTTTACATGCATGTCCTTTTCATATTTGATTTGTTCCCGTATGTCTTTCTTTTGATGTAAGAAATTAATTTGCTCAATTATCTTAGTTCTGATATATTCTAACTGTCGAGAATTAGATTGGATATCCTGAAGATGATGCATTATGCAAAAGCCTAGTAAAGGAACTTCTTAAAAGCCAAGCAACCATATAAACTTGTTAGCCTAGACCAGGGCCGGCTAAAGGATAAAGCAGGTAAAGTCCTGGCTTTAGGCCACTAATTTTTTAGGTCCCATAATTTCTTTTTATATTTAAAAAAAATATTTATTATAATAAAATAAATAAATCTTTTTGTCTTCTTAATTTTTCTCTTTTATTATACAACTATCACCTAATAACTACTTTTTGATAGTATTTATTATCTTCTCATTTATCTCATTTTGCTTTTTCCAATAATTAACGTTCTTATTCTTTTATTTATAAAGTTCTTTCTTTAAGTCTAAAAAGTACTCTGCAACCTGACAACCTGCTACATTTTCTGAAAAGTACTCTACAACCTGACATTTTGGCATCCTGCTACACGTTCATATTGGCTTTGGGCCTTGCTGAATTGACAAATTCTCCCTTTTATGTTTTGGCGTTTTGCATCTGTTTTGTTTACTGTATTGGATTTTGGCATTTTGCAAGTGAAGCCATTTGGAGTTGACGAGTTGCTATGTGCTAGCCATGAAGTATTGAAAATCTTGATTAGCTTCTTTTATGTTTGCTGAATCTGAAGACTAAATTACTCCATAATCAGGTTCTATTCTTCTAACTTTGAATTTTTTTAATTTAAAATTTATATTATCTTTCAAGACATATATAATTAGATTGTCTCTATTTTGTTTACTGTAATTAGCTCATTGAATCTTTGATTATTAATTTTGTTTTAGCCATTAAAAATATATAAAATAATTGTTATAAATACATTTTAATTTTTTGTATATTAAAAGAATTTAAATGTCAACTCAAAAATATGAATCTGGTTATTTAAAACTTCAAAAAAAAGAAAAGAATTGAAAATTTAATATAATCTCAAAAAGGAGCTCTTGATAAATTTTTTACAAATAATAAAAATAAATCAAAAAATATTAGTGAATGTTCCTTAAATGAATAAGTTAGTAATGTAGTTGAGTTAGATGATAATAAAATACTAGAACAAGAAGATGTGATTGAAAAGACTCATATTGATCCTTAAACTCATGATGAAGGGGTAGAGGACCAACCTGTTAATGAATTAAATGATTTTATTATGAATATATTTATTGTATGTATTTAAGGAATAGTTTTAAGGTTTAGAGTTTTTAGGGTTTTCCTATATATACACATTTATTGGTTTCGTCTTGCGTAACGAAGAAAATATTCAGTTTATCAAAAATCTTACATAGTATTAGAGCCTTCTCTTTTCTTGGTCCGATTCTACTTTCTGCTTTTGCTTGCGCACAGCCGCTGTTCTGTCTTCTTTTCCTTTCTGTTTCTTCTTGCGCCAACAGCCGTTCCCTCTATCTCTTTGCTTCATTTCTTCTCTCTTTCTCCCTGTTTTACTTTTTATTCCTTTTTGCTTTTCTCTACAGCCGTCACTTTGTTCTCGCTCTTTCACTTTTTCTAAGCTTTTTTGGCTTTTTCTATTTCTTTATTCTTCTCTGTTCAGCCGCTCCTCAAACCAAACACAAAAATTTGACTTTTCTTTGTTTAGCCGTCTGCTTTGCCAGATGTTATTCGAGCCGCAGCGCCCCTTCTATTTTCCTACATTGCTTTGAATTTTTCTACAATTTTTTTTCTGTCACGGCTTCCCAATCAAAGCAGCCCCCAGCCGTTTGTTTTTCTTTTTTTTTTTTGTTTTGTCTGTCCTTAGCCGCCGTTCACTCTTTCTTTGGGGCTGGTAATCAAAATTCTTAATTCTATTTCCCCAATTTTCTGAAATTTTCTGCAGCACCTTTTCCGAAGCCGCTCTCCTTTTTTCTGCCCTGTTCAGCCAGTCAGTCGTTCCCTACTTTCTTCTTTTCCAGCTGCAACTTTATTTGTCTTCTTATTACAGTTTGTTTCCATTGTTATTATAATGGCTGAGGATAAAATTCAGGCTATTAATTACAAACTCAATGGTGCCAATTACACCTATTGGGCTAGTGTTATGAAAAATTTTATTCTTGGCCGCAAAAAGTGGGGTTATGTATCTGGTTCCATCCCTCGTCCATCAAATCCCAAGAAAGAGGGGTATGAGGCTGCATGTGAAATTTGGGATTGTGACAATGCTCAGATTTTGACTTGGTTCCACAACTCTGTGGATGACCGGATTGAGATGATGTTTTCTAAGTACTCCACGGCAAAGGAGGTGTGGACGTACTTGGTGTTTATCAGCAGTCCAACTTTGCCAAACGATATGAGTTGGAGACAGCCCTTCAGAGTGCCCGTTAGGGAGACAAGTCTATTCAAGATTTCTATATTGAGATGACCGGTCTTTGGGATCAGCTTGCTATGATGGAGCCTCCTAGCATAAGTGTACTTGATGATTATCTGAAGTTTCGGGAGGATGGCCGTTTAGTACAGTTCTTAACTGCCCTCTCTCCTCAGTTTGAGGTGATTCGTGGTGGCATTCTTCATCGGTCTCCTCTTCCTTCTGTGGATGCTATTATTCATGAACTTCTTTCTGAGGAGACCCACTTGAAGACAGGCAGTCAGTCATTATCTCCTTCTGTATTTTTAGCTCCTGCACATCCAGCTCTACTGTCCACTCCTCCTGCTACACCGCTTCAGTCCACTGGTAGGCCTAAGAGGGTCTCACTACCCTCCGATGAGTGTGCCTTTTGTCATCAGAAGGGCCATTGGAAGAATACTTGTCCCAAAAGGGGACGTCCGCCCACTTCCTCTCAGCAGTCATCCACCCAGTTTCGAGCCCCTGCTTCGCATACTTCTCGGTCTCCAGCAGCCTACACAACATCCTCTTCAACTCGTGATTCCGACATTGCTTCCTTGAGTGATCAGATTGCTCAGCTCCAACACCTTATGTCTTCTGCCACCCAGCCTTCTGCTTCTGCTTCTGCTTTATCTCTTCATTCAGGTTTGCTTGGGTTTTCCTCAGGTATCTCTCCTCTAGTCTAGATTTTTGATTCTGGTGCTTCACATCATATGACTCCTTATCTTTCTTTATTACGTAACTGTATCCTACCTCCCTCTCCCATTACTATTAGTACTGCCAATGGATCTCGCATGCCTGTCTTATCCATTGGTTCTGTCTTACCCTCAGACAAATCTGCAGTGACCATTCCCTCTGTTCTTTATGTTCCGCATTTATCAGTTAGTCTTCTTTCCATTAGTCAACTTGATGCCTCTGCTTTTGATGTCATTTTTTATTCTTCTGTTTGTACTATGCAGGATCGGTTGTCCAAGAAGCAGATTGGGACCGGGCATAGAGTTGGGGATCTGTATGTGGTGGACAGTTTACATCTTCCTGCTACTGTTCCCTCTTCTGCTTTGTCTTTTTTTCAGTTAGACTCTCAGTCTAGTCAGTTTTACTTATGGCATTCACGGTTAGGTCATTTGTCTGTTGATCGTTTACGATCTTTAGTTCAGTCTAGTCTTTTGGGTAAAGTTTCACTTAGTGAGCTTACTGAGTGTCGCGGTTGTAAACTTGCTAAAATGACAGCTTTACCATTTAATAAAAGTACTTCAATTTCTCATACACCTTTCTCATTAGTTCACTCTGATATCTGGGGACCTTTTCTTGTTTCTACCAAAGGTGGTTCTGTTTATTATGTTTCATTTGTTGATGATTGTACTCGTTATACTTGGACTTTTCTTATGAAACATAAGTCTGATTTCTATCAAATTTACTGTGATTTTCAGTCTATGATTTTCACTCAGTTTGGGTGTGTTATCAAAGTATTCCGGTCTGACTTGGGTGGGGAGTACTTTAAAACATAACTTTGTGACTACATGGCTTCATTAGGTACTATTCATCAATCTTCTTGTGCCGATACTCCTGCACGAAATGGTAGGGATGAGCGTAAACACCGTCATCTGCTTGACACTGCGCGATCTCTTCTTCTGTCTACTTCAGTTCCAGCACCTTTTTGGGGTGAAGCTATTCTTACTGCTACCTTTCTTCTAAACCGGATGCCTACTCCTCTCCTTTCTGGTCGTTCTCCTTATGAAGCTCTATATTCTGAAGTACCTAATTACTCTTTTCTTCATGTCTTTAGGTGTGCTTGCTTTGTTCTCCTTCCTCAGAAAGATAGAACCAAATTGAGTGCCAGGTTTGTTCTCTGTGTCTTCTTAGGGTACAGTTCAACCTAGAAAGGTTATCGTTGCTATGATCCTACTTCTCGTCGCCTTTATGTCTCTCGGCATGTGGCTTTTCTTGAACGATTGGCTTACTTTCAGCTACCCACTACCACTGCTACTGTCTCCAAAGTCGATTTGATTCATATTGATCCTTTTCCTTCTGATGTGCCTTTCGATGAATATATCTTTACAGTCACTACTGAGTCCTTTCCTGCACCCACTAGTTCTGTCATCCCCTCTAACGCCATTAGACCTCTAGTCACTACTGCATCAACTGGTCCCCCACCAGATATCTCTCTCTCTCTATTCCGTCTACTTCTGAAGACACTGATCCTGCTCCTCGCCACTATCCTCTTCGTTATCGCCAACCATCGGTAAAATTGCTTGGTTTTTCTAACACTTGTTTCTCTCCTTCCTACTGTATTTTCTTGTCTGCTATTCACTTTTTTTCAGAACCTCGGTCTTATAAGGAAGCTTGTCAGAGCCCTCATTGGGTCCAGGCTATCGCTAAAGAGTTGGCTGCTTTACAAAAGACATCCACTTGGGAGTTAGTGTCTTTGCCTGCTGGTAAAAATCTGATTGGCTGTAAATGGGTCTTCAAAGTCAAGACCAACTCTGATGGCTCTCTTGAGCGTTATAAAGCTCACCTTATTGCTAAGGGATTCTCTCAAGAATATGGTATTGACTATGAGGAGACATTTGCTCCGGTTGCCAAAATGACTACTGTCCGTACATTGATCTCCGTTGCTGCTATTCACTCTTGGCCCCTCTATCAAATGGACGTTAAGAATGCCTTTCTTAATGGCCATCTTACAGAGGAAGTCTATATGCGTCCTCCACCAGGACTGCCTCATTCTACCAGTCAGGTGTGTCGCCTTCGTCGTGCCTTTTATGGTTTGAAACAATCTCCACGCGCCTGGTATGACCGCTTTCAGACAGATGTTACTCAGCTTGGTTTTCTTTCCAGTGCTCATGACTCTGCCTTGTTTCTACTTCACACCTCTTCTCGATTTGTTGCTTTATTACTGTATGTGGATGATATGATTATCACTGGCTCTAATTCTTCTGCCATCACTCTCGTTAAACAGCATTTATTTCGCACCTTTGAAATGAAGAACTTGGGTCCTTTGAGATATTTTCTTGGTATTGAAGTGGCCTACTCTCCCAAGGGCTACTTTCTTTCACAGGCTAAGTATGCTAATGAGGTTATTCATCGGGCTGGCTTAACTGATTCTAAGGTTTCTGACACTCCAATTGAGTTGAATGTGAAACTGAATTCTACTGATGGTGCCCCTCTGGATGATCCCACCTTGTATAGGGAACTTGTTGGTTGTTTGGTCTACCTCACTGTCACTCGTCCTGATCTTGCCTATGCTGTCCATCTCATCAATCAGTTTGTCTCTGCTCCTCGTTCTCCACACTCGGCTGCCTTGGTTCGAATTCTACGCTATCTTCATGGTACTATCTATCAGGGTTTGCTGTTATCTTCTACTTCTTCCTTGACACTCGTTGCTTATGCTGATTCTGATTGGGCTGGTGATGTCATTGATCTCAAGTCCACTTCTGGTCTATGCTTGTTTCTTGGTGATTCTCTTATTTCTTGGAAAAACAAGAAGCAAAGTGTTGTTGCCTGTTCTACTACTGAGGCTGAGTACCGTGCTATGGCACATGCTACAGCTGAAATTGTTTGGCTTCGTGGTCTTTTGTCGGATTTGGGTGTTTGTCAGTCTTCTCCCACTCATCTCTATTATGACAACCAAAGTGCTATCCAGATGGCCCACAATACAGTGTTTCATGAGCGCACTAAACATATTGAGATTGATTGTCATTTTGTTCGTCACCATTTGCAGTCTGGCTCTATCTCTCTTCCGTTCATTTCCACTGTGCTCCAACTGGTTGATTGTCACGCCCCGGATTTCCACAAACCCAGGGGTGAGCGGAACGAAAAATTAAAAGGAATAATTACTGACAGTTAAATAAATTCAATTAAAGTTTCCTCTTTGTTTCTTCAATCTTCCCCACAAGGTTAAAATTACCATTTGTTAATTGACATGACAAAGTGTTATCTTAAAGTCGCTTAAACATCTCACCTGATTAATGTTTAAGTTGGTTCAATTGAATAGCCTCACATGGTCATGAAATATGACTAGAAGTGTCTCATAATTTGTCCAAAATGGTTCCCTACTTGGCCCCATGAGATAGCCCAAAAGTTCCTCAAATTGGCCCCAAAAAGTAAGGTCAAATGTGGTCTAAAATGGCCTTGAAACGTGGCCTAAAAATGTCCCAAAGGTTGCCCAATTTGGGCCAAAATCATGCCTCAACATAGCTTAAAAAAGTGTCCTAAAAATAGCTCAAAAAGTGGCCAAAAGATAGCTCAAAAGGTGGCCGAAAGAGGATGGGACAGCAGGGCAACAGGCCAAGGCAGGGCAGGCACGCGCGTGCCCGGGCGCGCGGGCGGTGGCTGGGCGACAGGGGCTTGGTGTAGTCTGATTTTTCTGATCTTTTTAGAGTTACTGTTCTAGACAGAGAGCAAATTTCTCTGTCCAGCAGTCCAATTTTCTCTGTTTGTTGCTCCAAATTTTTCCATTTTTCCAAGTTCTTTCCAAGTCTTTTAAACCTCTTTTTCACTCATTTTTCAGCCTATTTTTTCCTAAGCTTTTTAAGTCATTTCCTACCCATTTCAGCCCACTTTTTCCCTAATCTCTAGCCCCAATTTTTGATACTTTTCTCACCCATTTCGAGGTTGTTTCATACACTTATCAATTGTTAATTTTTTCAAAATTTTGGGCATAGTTTCCTTTGTTTTTTCCAAGTTATTTCCTTCACCTAATAGTCACAAAATATATATGTAAAATTTCATAAACATCCACCCTCACTCAGTGGCCACAACTTCCATCAATTCATATACATTCGTCTAAGATGCATTTAAATGAAATATCAAGCATTTACTTGGGTCTCAACCCATACAATTTACAATGGCCCAAGGCCAAAAGTTTACATCTTCTTCCAAGTATAAAACAAAATAAGTACCTGTCCAAAAATAAATACAACCAGTTGGGCTTATGCCCACACATCCCAAAAAGTGCCCTAAGGGCCAAATCTCCAAAGAAGTCCGTGTCCTCCTGTCCTTCAAGACTTGCACAAGTCTCAAGTCTCCGGGGTCTCATCTGAAATGGTATCCCACGAATGGGTCAGCTCAACTGCTGGTATGATCGCGAGCTAATGCTAGAAACAAATCTAGGACGTGGCATGTGCAAGTGTGCATTTATAAACCATGCATTTCCCTCCCCAATGATCAATGCAATGCAAGGCATCATGTATGACACACACATGCAAACTCTATGCCACACCCGTGTCTTATGATACGGTCCTTCCCCGTTGGCATGAGTACTGCCACGTATGTCTCCTTTTCAGTGCGCCCCCGATGGAATGGAGTACCAACGGCCGAATTTTGGGTTTTTCACCACAAGATCTGCACCCTCATAATGTCTGGCACCACGTGCCACCCACACCATGTTTCCAAAGAACCATCTTATGCCAAGATGCCATGATTTCATCATGCAAACTCAATGTGACATTTCAACAAACACATGGTGTGCCCCTTTCAAGTCATGTATTCCACCCCACAAAACGCTTAATTTTACACTTCCAAAACATCATTTACATGCATATACTATGGCCACACACATCAAGGCACATTCAAACTACAAAACCAATATACTAGCAATTCACAAAGATTATGCTAAACTTTTCACAAATTGCAAAATTCCATAAAGCTTCCCCACCTCAACCTATAACATTTCCTTCATGACATCAAGTAATTTTTCAACATAAATACACATCAAAACATACCAATCTAACACATAGACAAGCCACATGTTATTCATAATGATAAAACATCAATTAAATCAAAGGAAATAAAAATCCCCAAATTTCTAACTCTAGGTTCTTCAAAATAACATCACTTAAATAACTTCCTAACCACAAATACATCTCTAAGCAACTCAAATAACCCATAGAAAGGTAGGAAAAACTAGATCTATTTCTAGTTTAGCAAGAAACCATACCTAAATCAGTTTTTCTTAAAGAAAGTGCTTGCTGGATGGAAAAACTGTCTGGTGAGTATATAGTACTCATTGAGCTGAACACTTTCTCAGAAGGAAGTTCAGCCAAATTCCTCCTCGAAATGTGTGTTCCGGCAGCTTGAAAATATGGGTTTTTAGGGCTTTTCTCTCCCTCTCTCTATATGGACGAGATTTCCTGAATTTTCTGAGTGTATATCTGATAAGTATGGGCTATATGAGCTGTATTTATAGTGGAGGACAAAGGGGCTAAGGGAAAATGACCATTTTGCCCTTAATGAGGCCATAAACCCCGTTACTCTACAGCTCATTCCTAAACACCTCAAATTGAAATTCCGTTTTAGCCAATGTTCATAAAATTATTTTAAATGAAAATTATTAGAAGGAAACATTTTCATTTGAGGTCGGCTTAGACCCGTTCCACCCGGGTCACCCGAATACCCTTTTTGTCCAATTCCGGAAACCATTTCCGTTTCGGTTAATTTTCGTACAAAAGATACGTCACATTATTCTAAGAACTTTACTCTTATATGACACATTCTAAATATGTCTCTAAATAGGTCGTTCGGTAAAAACAGTGTAAAAAGACACTTTACCGATAAAACCGACAAAATTGATAAACTATGCATGCAAAGTGTTCTACCTCAAAAATGAAAAATTTACTCTCATTTTTCGGATCTCTACACTGATTTCTTCACGAAGCCTCACACTGTTGCTCGTTTTCAGTTCCTTCTTGGCAAACTCTCGGTGTTTTCATCCAAAACCCCTTGAGTTTGAGGGAGGGTGTGAATATATTTATTGTATATATTTAAGGAATAGTTTTAGGGTTTAGAGTATTTAGGGTTTTCCTATATATACACATGTATTGGTTTCGTCTTGCGTAACGAAGAAAATATTCAGTTTATCAGAAATTTTACATTTATTCCTAAAAATATCTATGATCCAAGTCAATGGACAAATATTGATTGAGAGATTTATTAGTAGAAAGGAGTCTAATTAGAGTTAGTAATATGAATTTTCCTAAAGATAAATTCTCAAGACATTTTTCCACTACAAATTATATTCAAAAGTTGGCAAACAGTGAAAAACATGAAAGAAAATGGCTAGTTTATTCAAATGACTTGGATAGAGTATTTTGTTTTTGTCACAAATTGTTTAATAATGTTTCTAGTACAAGTAAATTAGCTAATGTTGGCACTAGAGATTGGAGAAATCTTAATGCTAAGTTTAAGAGTCATGAGACAAGTAATGAGCATATTATTAATATGAGTTTATGAATTGATTTAGGAATGAGATTGTTGAAAAATAAAACAATTGATAAAAATATTCAAGAACAAATAAATAGAGATAAAGAATATTGAAAAAAAGTATTATTAAGAATTATTGCTGTAGTAAAAACTTTTGGTAAAAACAATTTGACCTTTCGGGGAAAAAATGAAAAGATCTATCAAGAAAGTAATGGAAATTTTTTAAGTCTAATTGAAATGATTGCGGAATTTGATCCGGTAATGCAAGAACATATTCCACGCATTAAACAAGATGAAATTCATAACCATTACCTTGGACATACTATACAAAATGAATTGATAAATTTGTTACCAAATGAAATTAAAAATAAAATTATTGAACAAATTATCAAAGCAAAATATTTTTTAAAAATACTTGATTGCACTCCAGATGCAAGTCATCAAGAGCAAATGTCTTTTATATTGCAATGTGTGGATGTTTCATCAAGTCCAATTACAATTAAAGAATATTTTTTAGAATTTTTAAAAGTAAATGATACAACTGGAAAAAAGGTCTTTTTGATGTTATCGAGGATGAAATAAAAAATATTGGACTTGATATTAATAATTTAAGAGGACAAGGGTATGATAATGGATCTAATATGAAGGGCAAACACCAGAGTGCAAAAAAGACTTCTAAATATAAATCCTAGATCATTTTATACACCATGTGGTTGTCATAATTTAAATTTAGTACTTTGTGACATAGCTAATTCTTGTACTAAAGCTATATCATTTTTTGGAGTAGTACAACGTATATACTCACTATTTTCTTCTTCTATCGAACGATAAAAATTTTTACAAGATAATGTACATAGTCTAACTCTTAAACCATTGTCACAAACACATTGGGAAAGTCGTATTGAAAGTGTAAAAGTAATAAGATTTCAAACACTACAAATAAGAGATGCTTTATTGAAATTAGCAAAAGTTAGTGAAGATCCTAAAACTGAAAGTGAAGCTAATTGCTTAGCAACATATGAGCTTGAAAATTTTGAATTTTTATTGGGCATGACTATTTGGTATGATATATTATTTGCTATCAACTTGGTTAGTAAAAATTTACAATCAAAAGATATGAGTATTGATATTGCAATAGAACAATTAAAGGTCTACTTTTTTTTTTTTTTTTTGAAAAATATAGAGAAGATGGATTTACATTCGCTATGATTTCTTCTAAAGAAATTGCATTTGAAATGAAAATAGAACCTGTATTTCATGAAAACGTATCATTCGTAAAAAAAAAAAACATTTTGATGAGAATAATAATAATGAAACAACAAAATCACTTGAAGAATCGTTTAGAATTGATTATTTTATATACATAATAGATCAAGCAATTTTTTTACTTCAAAGTAGATTTGAACAATTGAAGTCATTAGACAATGATAGTTTAAAAGAATATTGTCTTAATTTTGAATGTTCCTTAAAATATAATAATTACTCAGATATTGATGGTTTAGATTTATTTTCAGAATTGAAAGTTTTAAAAGAAGTTATACAAATAGAAAATAATATTCCAATCGACACACTCAATCGTATAAAAAGATTTGATTCTTTTCCAAATGCATATATTGATAATGTTAACAATTCTCGTAACCGTTGCTTTGGTCGGAAGAAGTTTTTCAAAACCAAAATTAATAAAATCTTACTTAAAATCAACAATATTTCAAGAAAGATTAAGTGGATTGGCAATAATATCAATTGAAAAAGAAATGTTAGAAGAAATTCATTATAAAAATTTAATTAATAATTTTGCATATCAAAAGACTAGAAAAATAAATTTTAAATAAAAAATTTATAAAATTTTAATAAATAAAAAAAGTCTCATTTTACAATTAGGCCTCTAAATGTATTGAGCTGCCCCTCGCCTAGACTTCTTTCCACAAAAGCTAATAGAGTGCAGCTAGGTCATCGATTTTTTTTTTTATCAATTCCAGTTATAGCTGATTAGGACTAGAGGAGTAATGAATCGAGCCAGCATAGGCACAGCACAACACGGGTTTGGATTAAACCATGCACAGCATGACGGAAAAGTGGGCTGAATCAGACACAACACGCTTTGGCAGGTCATCGTGTCTCCCCTTGTCCTCTTTAATTGGGACATGGGGTTGGGGGATGCAATGAACTTACGCATGATGGGATCACATAATCAGACAATGCTTTCAAACCCAGGTTGGAGGTCAAACAGTAAACAGGTTCTATTCTCAGTTCAGTAGTTTGACAGGCTGATTTTAATATATAGCTTGTATACATTTTAGCTTAGAAATAGCCTAATAACTCAGCAACTCAGATAGAACCTTGTTTCAGAAAACCCTATCCACTTCACTACATCCCCTCTACTTTTTTTTAACAAGAATCCAACTTGTACCATTCACCAATATTTGATTTACCTTTCTCCGTTCTTTTTGATACTTTTGTGCTTAATTTGATGATGCCAAAATAACAGTAGTTCAGAACCTATTAGAACTGATATCGTTCTGTTTTCTTTTTCTGATGCCACTTACTCCTATCCAATTGAAGTTATCAAAATTTTGAAATGCATATGGGGACTATAAAAATTTTCATACAAGTCACGCTTATGGAAATGTATGAAACATTTTTGTAGCATGAAATATGGTGGCCCATACCCACCATACAAGTCTTTTTTTTTTCATTCTTCCAGTACATTTTAGTTGCAAGCAGTCCACTACGAAATTGGTACTTGATGTACATGAAATGTCGCGCAAATAGACGTCCCTGAGATGGAACTTCCTCGTGCTACAATTCAACATATGGAGCAGAAACAGATTCAGGGGAACAATATCCATGGATATTCATGTTTTTTTAAATTGTTCTGTCATTGATGACATGCATACATCTGAAGTTACAGAACAACCCGGACATATAGCTTCACCAGATGTCAACTGTAAAGAGAAGTTTGAAAATGCTGGATCTTTCCATTTGGGAGTTTTAAATGATTCATCTATGCCTCAACCTAGAGTCTAGTGTGGACAGTGAAGTGAAATTGCTTGCTGATTCTTTACGCACAGAAAGGACTACTCAGAAGATATGCCAAAGGAGGAAAATAAAGAAGGGTAAGCCAGAAAAAAAAAAAAAAAAAAAGGTTCCTCTGATAAGGTTGGTTTGCAAGACACGGCAAAGCAGATGTAATGAACATGATGCAATGGCTTCTTATCAGCCATTCAATGAAAAGAGAGACTGTGCTGCCTATTATCATGACAAGAGCCCAAAAAATATATCTTCCATCTGTAATAATAACTTCCCCTTGTGCATGTGCAGCTGGACATACAGTCCACTTTTGTAAAGATTCAAGTGCTTGCAGTGGCAAGAAACATTCTAAATGTTCATGTGATGAAATCTCGGTTACTGGGAGTCATTCATTGTCTGATTTTTGAATTGTGAAGGTAGCACCTGTTGTGATGGTTTAAATCCAAGTAGGACTGGGCCTGAAGAGCTAACCTCTAATTGTTGTGCTGAAGATATGCAGGAAGAGTCTCTTCAATGCAACTCCTGTGAAACCATTATTCCCATGTCATGTGAGGTAAAAGATTGCACCACTGAAAATTTCAAAATCAGCTGCCACCATTGCTCTAGCATCAATAATGTTGATGCAATCACACAAAGTGATGGATTTAAATCGAGTACTTTGACAAATCAATGTTTATGAAAATAATGGTATTCAAAACTTCTAATAAAGATCAATTCAACTTACTTTGGATTACAAGATTTTAATTTGTATTTTGTTTATATATATGGTGATTCTAAATTATAATCTCTAAATATTAATTTTGTTTTATAATTCATGGTACAAGTTTTTACTATTTTGTTCTTTCCCAAATTGTGATACATATATTCTTTTATATATATATATATATATATATATATATATAAGAACAAGAACTTAGAAAATTAAGACGAAAAGAAAATGTTATATTAGATCAAAGATTAATTGTCTATAGGTCTGAAAATTTATTGTGAAAATCTATTATATATAATAAGACAAAAATACAACACAAATAATTACACAAAAAATGCATTTATAAAATGGTTAGAAATTTAAAGACTTGATTATATATATAATTAGCACCATCTAAACTTGTAGTAATTCATGTTTTGACTAATGTTAATTTATAACCATTATTACCGCATAATTTACTAATTTTGATGATTTTAACTAAGTCCTGTTATTTTTGTTTTTCTTATTTTTTTTAAAAGAACAATATATATATATACATATATATATAAATAGAGAAATATATATATATATATATATAAATATATATATATATATATTCTTATACTATTTTGTTCTTTTCCATTATCAACTCGCCAAACACCCATATTCAATCCATATTGATTCGCTAAATTGACGAATTCCTTATTATTCAATCCGTTTATAACTCGCTAACTAAATGAGTTACCCCATATCCATTAATTAGTGAGTAGTTTAAGAAGAGTTGACAAATTTGGGTAACATTTACCGCCTCATGCTTAATTACTCGTTTGGATGGAATAATTTAAAAAATAAAATATTTATGTAGTGATATCACTTTTTTTTTCATTTGGATTATTATGATAAATATAAAATAAATTAGAAGAGAAAAATTTGATTAATCAGGTTCATTTTTACAATTTCTCCAAAAGTTCATTTTTACAATTTCTCCAAAAGTGAAAAAAAATTGAAAAGAAAAAAAAAAGTTTATTTAATAAATTAGTTAAAAATTAGAGCAATTGTAAAAAAAAAAAAGTATAATTGACAAACATTAACATTTTAATATACTTTCTTTTATTCTCTTTGCTACTAATTATTCAAAAAAATAACTTTCATTTTACTTCTATCTCTTCTCTTCTCTTTTATTTTAAATTATAATTTTTACTTTCTTCTTCAAACTTCCATACAAGTTGTAAATTCATGAAGCATGCATGTCGTGCCATATGCTATGCTCCTAACTTGCCAAGATGTGCTTTTGCACTCTTAGCTTTGCCGCAAGTGTCATCCCATTGAGAGTTATTTTTTAGTGATTTCAAGGTGAGATGAAATATTACATTTATTATAACTGTATAAATAATTATTTTTGTGTTTAATTGATCTATTACATTCGCTAATTTTTTTTATAGATCAGTAAAGAGGTATTTTGGACCAGTTTACTTGTATCAAACTAAACTCTTCTTTTCTTGATAATTGACCTACCTTTTAAGTTATAGTTGATCGGTGCAAAAAAAACTCAAATTCAAAATATTTGTATTTTATCATCAATATTTTTACCATTCGATTACACTCCCGAATAATATTACATTGGTTAATTGAGTTGGAGTAAAACTCATTTTCTAATATTTTCTTTGAACCATACCTATCTAGGTGGAGCCCATCCTAAGTTTTTCAATTTAATTCATGCTTTTCTCAATCTTTTTGGAGTTATACTACGGATCTCATCATTTTATTCCACTTTGATTTAACCCTCTCACATAAATATGACTCACTATTTATTGAATAATATACTTTTACTTATGTGAGAAAGTGGCATTAAAGTGATAAAATGAGTGGGATCCCAAGCATTTCTCATATTTTTATTAATTGAAGTACGTTGTGCCTTGATTTCAAATTTAGACATCTAAATGAGACAATTAAATGTGTAGCTCATTAAGCCAATGTTGATTCCCTAACCAGAATCACGAACGTTCCCCTCAATTTCTGTTCGATAATTTACTTGTGTAACCCATGACTTTTCTTTATTCAAATTAATAGCTCTGATTGACCCAACATGGGAAAGAGCTTGGTAGTTGAGAAAGCAATGGTAATGCTCCTAAAATAATTCCCTTATTTTTAGTTTTTGTTACGTCTATGATCTCCTTTGTAAAACCGTATTTCCTTAAGCTTTTTGCATTTTTTTTTTTGTGGTTATTAAGTTTGTGATCCAACATTGGTTAAACTCTAACAGAATTTGACGTTATTTTAAATTTTCGGATTTTCTAATGCGTCTCATTTTATAGATTGTCGTTAACAACTTTGTTAACAAATAACTGATGAACCTTATTAAATTTATTAATTATTTGAAATTTAAAAGAATTTAGCTTTCATCACATCATTTCAAGCTAGACGCCCGAAGTCGGGTGAATATATATCACTAAGATCACAAACTTAATATATATTTCAAGTTTGCGATCCAACCTGGCTTCAAGTGTCTAGCTTGAAATGTTGTAATGGAAAACTAGAGCTTGTTGCTATCTTAAGCACTACAATGTACATTTTGGATAAAAGGAAGCTAAAATGTTTATGAAATGTTTTGTTACTAAATTTGGACTTAAGTATGAAGAATGGTAGTTATTTCGATCTCTTCTTGTTTGGTTTTGGCCCTGTTAGAATATAGAATATTTTGATTTTGTGCTTGATTTAATTCTTTGTATTTATTGCTTTCTATTATTGTTTGGCCGCTTTTTACCTATAAATAGCCCATATTCTGTACAGTTTATGGACACAGAAATATATACAAATATTTTCACAATTTTTTTCTTTTCTCTATTTCTTCATGGTATCAGAGCTAAAGACTTGTGGCCTGTAGGATTTTTCTGACGTTCTTCCGACAAATTTTTGGTGCTCTTTCTTGTGATGGTAGTCGTTGTTTGGAGTTCTTTTAAGCCTTTTTGCAATCCAATCTGGAACAGTAAGCCTTGAAACAGATTCGCAAGGTACAGGACTTTCCTCCGGTGAAAGACACTCTGTCGTTCCCTGCCTCACGCACCGCCACGAATTGCCACTTCTCTCGGCCTTCATCGACTTCGCATTGTTCCGGTCGCTATTTCACTGAGGTGCCACCATCATTGGAAAGCCCATTCAGAAAGGAGTCCAACGCCGTCGAAATTGTCGCCATCCGATGCCACACGCGCCCTCACGTGCCACTTGAGTATATTGCCGTGCCGCCCACGCAGCAACATCCTTAGCACTTGAGCAGCAATGCCACGTCAGCCCTAGCTCCACTACAGGTCCACGTCAATGCCACGTCAGCCCTAGCTCCACTACAGGTCCACGTCAATGCCACGTCAGCCCTAGCTCCACTACAGGTCCACGTCAATGCCACGTCATCCCTAGTTCCACTTCAACTTCCACCGCCATGTCACCGTTGACCGTTGACTTTTTATAGATCAGGTGCTTTCTGCTCAGTTTTCATCATGATTTCATTTTTATAATCTGTTTTTGCATTTGAAGCTTCGATATGTCTCAATCTGTATCAAATCTCGATTCGATTGTCTGTCTTATTGATGTGATGTTGGATGGATCCAATTATAGTATGTGGGCTCAAAATATGGAGGTTTTCTTGAAAGGACGCCGATTATGGCATTATGTGACTGGAACCATTTCTGAACCAGTACAGAAGGAAAGTGAGAAAGAAGAGGCATTTGCATCTCGTCTGGAAGAATAGGATGGACAATATTCATTACAAAATTCTGTCTTGGTTTATCAACACCTCTTTTTCATTCGTCTATAGTCTTCTTCCAAGACTTGGGAATGCTAAGGTTGCTTGAGATTTTCTGGCCAAAAGATACAACTGCACCTATGATGTTTCCTTGGAGTTTCAACTAGAAGCTAAACTTTATCATATACGTTAAGAACCAGGTCAGTCTATTTTTTTATTCTTAGACTAATCATCTTTGGGAACAATTATCTGCCACAGATCCGAAGTTAGCATGTTCTAAAGACGTTCAAACATTTGCTTCCTGGCTTGATCGACGTAAGTTTATGCACTTTATAATGGCTCTTCGGGATGATTTTGAATATACTCAAGCCTCTCTTCTTCATCGTCAACCACTTTCAACTTTAGATGCTGCGATTTTTGAACTCATCTCTGAAGAAACTCGTCATTCCACTATGAAAATGCAATCATTTGATATGGTTCTTGCCATTGCTTCTCGTGGTATTTCACCGTCTTCTACTGGGCGTTCATCATCCCAATGCAACTCTAAGACTAGTTATTGCAAGTGGTGTAAACGCAATGATCACATCATCGATGAATGTCGCCGGTTCAAGTATTATAAGCAGCAACAAGCTTCCTAACAAACAGCTGCGGTCGCTTCATCTACTTCTTCTGCACTCGAGTCTCCATCTCAGTCCACTTCTCTCACTGCAGCTGATGTGAAGGACTTAATTCACTAGGTTTTGTCCCAATCCTCTATTGCCTTGTCCGTCACCCCAGGTAAATCTCAATGGTTTGTAGATTCTGCTTGTTATAATCATATGACATCTGATTCTGCCATTTTCTCTTATAAAACTACTCTTTCTCCCAATTCTGCTATATACACTACCGATGGTTCCCATATGCCTGTTAGTCACATAGGTAATTTTATGTCTACCTCTAATTTATTTATTAGTGATACTTACCTTGTGCCTAAGTTATCCTTAAATCTTCTTTCAGTTGGACAACTTTGTGAGTTAGGTCTTGACTTGAAATTCTCTAACAAGGGTGTTGATGTACAGGATTCACAGACAGGTCAGCTACTTGGGACAAGCCGTAAAGTTGGACGTCTTTTAGAGCTCACAACTCTGTAGATTCCTTCTTCAACAACCACTTCCATGGCTGCTATCACAGTCACTTCCAGTTTGTGGCACTCTCGGTTAGGTCATGCCTTATTTCCATGTGTCCAATTCTTGGCTTCTCAAGGTCATTTAGGTTTAGTTAATTTTCAGTCCTTTGATTGTGTTTCATGTCATCTTGGAAAACAGACACATTTATCCTTTAATAAAAGTGACTCTTTTTCCTCTGCACCTTTTGACTTAGTCCATTCTGATATTTAGGGTCCTGCCCCGACTCCGACTGAGGGGGGATCTCGTTATTTTGTTATCTTTGTGGATGATTACAGTCGCTATACTTGGATTTATCTTTTACAGCATCGGTCTGAACTCACAAATGTTTACCAGAATTTTCACAAAATGGTGCAAACTTAATTTTCTTGTACCATTAAAACTTTTCGTTCAGATAATGTAATGGAATACAAGGATAAGTCGTTTCTTACCCTCTTACAGCACAATGGGACAGTCTCTCACCATTCTTGTCCATACACTTCACAACAAAATGGTAAAGCAGAATGTAAACATTGTCATATTCTAGATATAGTAAGAGCACTTCTCATCTCTGCTTCTCTTCTAGAACGTTTTTGAGGTGAAGCTACTCTTACTGTTGTCTACACCATCAATCGTGTTCCCTCACCCACTATACATAATAAAACTCCGTTTGAGCTTCTCCATGGTAAGGTCCTTAACTACTCCTTACTTTGAGTTTTTGGTTGTGTTTGTTTTGTCACTCTTCCTACACACAAATGCACCAAACTTGGGCCACGGTCCAGACTCTGTTGTCTTCTTGGTTATGGTCTCACTTAAAAAGGTTATCGTTGCTATGATCCCATAGCTAAGAGTCTTCGTATTTCTCGTCATGTAGAGTTTTGGGAACATAAGATGTTTATGAGTATTTCTCCTTTTTCGCGGTTCTCTACCAGTTATGCTCCTATCTTTACTGACCCATCTATTGATTTAGTACCTGAATCCTCTACAGAGATGCTAAGATCCTCAAACGTTCCTTCTTCGACTGTTCTTGAGTCATCTGACACGTCTGTTGATACTCCTGATCCATCAACTGCACCCGAGCCCATCCAGGTACCTGCACTCCGTCAATCTACTAAAGTAAGAGCTTTTCCTTCCTATCTTCAAGATTATCATTGTTATTATGCCCTTGCTACTCTTCACGAACCTTACAGTTATCATGAGGCTAGTGCTGACCCTCTTTGGCAGAAAGCTATGTCTGATAAACTAGATGCTCTCACTAAAACTCAAACTTGGGACTTGGTGGATTTACCTTCTAGGAAGTTTGCAGTTGGATGTAAGTGGGTCTACAAAATCAAGACTCGGTCAGATGGATCAGTGGAACGATACAAAGCTCGCTTTGTTGCAAAGGGTTTCTCTCAAGAGTATGGTATTGACTATGAGGAGACTTTTGCCCCTATTGCTCGTCTTACCTCTGTTTGATCTTTGCTTGCCGTAGCTGCTGTGCGCCATTGGCAATTGTTTCAGATGGATGTCAAAAATGCATTATTGAATGGTGATCTTGTCGAGGAAGTTTATATGCATCCTTCACCAGGTTATAACCATCCTCCTCACATAGTTTGCCATCTTCGACGTGCTCTCTACGGTCTCAAACAAGCTCCTCAAGCCTGTTTGCTAAATTTAGTTGTGTTGTTGCTCAGCAGGGCTTTGCCCTTAATGCCTATGACTCTGCCCTTTTCCTTCGAACCACTGGTGCTGGTATTATTCTTATCCTTCTTTATGTTGATGACATGATCATTATAGGGGATGATCTCTCTGGTATTCGAGACCTTCAACATTTTTTGAGTCAAAATTTTGAGATGAAGGACTTAGGGCAGCTTAACTACTTTCTTGGTCTTGAAGTTGCATCAGGTTCAGATGGTTATCATCTCTCTCAAGCTAAGTATGCCTCTGACTTGCTTTCTAAAGCAGGCTTGACTGGCAGCCACTACAACAAAACCTATTTTTTGCAACGCACACTATTAGCGACGCACATTGTGCGTCGCTAAAAGTGCCTTTTAACGACGCATAAACGGGCGTCGCTAATAATCAGGGAAAAAATAATAAAAAAATTCACTTCCCGCGTGAAAAAAGGCCCGAAACTATTAGCAACGCACACGTTTCCATTAGCGACGCACTGTGCGTAGCTAATAGTTGGTTAGTTTAGCGACGCTTGCATGAGCGTCGCAAATACTTGAGTTGGACAATTAGCGATGCTCAGTTGGGTTATTAGAGACGCACGTTGTGCGTCGCTAATAACTCCTGATATTTGTATTAATTTTTTTATAATTTAATGATACTTTTTTAAAAAAAAATAATTTTGACAAAAATAAATAAAAATAAAAATAAATTTATAAAATTATTATTATCTCTAACAACATTAGGCCTATAAGTGTTTAATAATTGTTCTACAATTATTGATTCACCAAATCAATTATTGACTCATTCTACTCTCACATAACAACTAAGTCAACTCTTTAACTAAATTATTTTATAATTTCTTAAAATTAGAGTGATAAAAATAAAATAAATACCTCTATTCTAAAATTTAAAAGTAAATTAATATAAATTAATTGTAAATAATAATAATACATTTATAAGAGAGAAAAATGGAAATAGAAATGAACCTATTACTTGGATTGTGGTCGGGTAGGGAAAAATATTAATAATAAAATTTAAATATTTTAAGTTTGAATTTGAATTTTATTTACATTGATTATTAACAGTTTAAAAGATATCTATGATAATTATAAAAAAAAATTAATACAAGTAAATTAATTCAAAATACCTCTGATTGATAAAAAAAAATAGAAATGAACTCCTTGCCTTATTTTATTGGATTAAATTAGATAATTAATTAACTTTAAAATATAATTAATTTGAAAAAACTAATACTAATCAATATCAAGTGACTTGGATCGTCTATAAATTCTCATGATGATTAGAGGGGTGGGAACGAGTTTCTTGTCTTTCTATTTTTTGAAATCCTTTAACATTAATTCTAACACGTATGTCTTTTCAAATTCAATATAAAGAATAAATCATTAATTTTCAATAATAGGTATTTTTTTTAGAATTTTTTTTGTATTAAGTTTTACTATTGTATTAAGTTTTGTACTCATTTTAAATAAAATAATAATAAATATTTTTAAAAAGTGTTACTTAAATAGTGTCTATAAATAATTTTTAATCTATTTTTAATAATAAGATATTAAGAACATAAATAAATTATTAAAAAAAAGATATAAATTCATTTATAAAGAGCTTTAGGATAATGTAGAGATCTGAAAAAAAAAAAAAAAAACAAAAATTAGGAAAAAAATTTCGTTTTTGCCGGTAGGACATTTCGTCTGTATAGTTTTGTCGGCTTTGTCGGTAAAGTATTTTTTTTTTACATTATCTCACCGAATGACATGTTTAGAAGCATATTTGGCATGTGTCATAGAAGAGAAATATGCTTAGAATATTGTGAGGTAACCGTTGTATGAATTTCAACAAAAACGGAAATAGTTTCTGAAATTGGACAAAAAGAGCACTCGGGTGACCCGGGTGGAAACGGCCAAAAACCGACCTCAAACGAAGATGTTTCCTTCTGAAAGTTTTCATTTAAAATAATTTTTTGAACATTGAATGAAACAAAATTTTGAATTGAAGCGTTTAGGAACGGGTTGTAGAGTAACGGGTTTTCGGGCTCATTAAGGGCAAAATGGTCATTTGCCCCATGCCTTTTGCTCCACCATTATAAATAGAACACTTAGAGTGTTCTAGAATCAGTTTTATAGCAGAATGAGAGCAGCCCACATTCAGGTCATAAAGGTGAGAGAAAAACCCTTATTTCTTCAAATTTCAAGCCTCCAAAACACACCTTTCGAGCAGGATTTTGGCTGAACTTTCTTCTGAGAAGTTGTTCGTCTCCACGAGTACTATATTCTCACCAAACAGTTTGGCATTCCAGAAAACACAACCACTGCAGTTTAAGAAAAACTGATTTTAGGTATGATTTCTTGCTAAGCTAGGAATAGATTTACTTTTTCCTACCTTATTACATGTTGATTGACTGGTTTAGATGTTTATTTCATGTTAGGAAGTTATCTAAGAGGTGTTACTTTGAAGGATTTAGAGTTAGAAATTTGGGGCTTTATGTGTTCTTTGGTTTATTTGATGTTTTGTTGCCATGAGGATGACTTATCTTGTCTTTGTAGTGGATTGCTATATTTGATGTGTATTTATGTGATATTTACTTGATATCTTGGAAGGGAATCGGTTGTGTAATGTATTAGTCTTTTATGTGATGGTATTGACTTTATGAAATTCTTTGTGGTTGGTGAAATTGTGATATTGCAGCTTGAGAAATGTGTTAAGGTGTATGGTTATGACCTATGTTATGTGAAGCAATTTATGAGAATTTAAAGTTATGAATTATGTGAGGTTTAATGTATGACTTAAAAAAAGGGACACCATGTGTTTGATCATTTGTCACATTGAATTTGCATGATGAAATCATGGCATGTTGGCATGGTGAAATTCCTTGGACACATGGTATGAGTTGAGCACGAAGTGCTATGCATTATGAGGGTGTAGATCCTGTGGTGAAAAACCCAAAATTGGCCATTTGGTACTCGCATGCCAACGGGGGTCCGGACCGTGAAGCGAGACATGTATCGGTGCTTGATTGACCCGACGGGGGCGGTCTGTGAAACAGGTGTGGTACTCGATGGACCATCGGATGCGATCCATAAAACCGAGACATGGGTGTGGCATAGAGTTGACATGGGTGTGGTGTAGAGTTGCATGGGTGTGTCACGCATAATTTCATTACATCGTATTAATGGATTCATGGATGTGATATAGAGTTTGTATGGATGCGTTATGAATATTGTCAGTACATTGTATGGATTGATTTGAGAGGCATGTAGAAATGAATGTACACTTGCACATGCCACGTCCTAAATTTGTTGCTAGTATTAGTGAGTTATCATACCAGCAGTTGAGCTGACCCATTCGTGGGCAATATATTTTAGATGAGACCCCGGGTACTTAAGAATTCTTCAAGTCTTGAAAAAAAAGGAAGGAAATGAATTTTGTAAAAGATTTGACCTTTGGGGGTATGTTTTGAATGTATGGGCATAAGCCCACTTTATTGTATTTTATATTCGACACAAAAATTGTAAACTTTAGGCCTTGGGCCATTTTACCTTGTATGAACTATAACCCAAAAGGAATGTATGATAATTATGGTTTAAAGTGTATTGTATGGATATGTTGGACCTAGTTAGTACATGTTTAATTTTGAAGGACTTGTGGCCACTGGGTGAGGGTGGATTGTTGATGCAATAATAATCATATATGTTGTGAAAAGTTTGGTGGGTTGTTTACTTAAATGTTTATGTGAATTTTGTGAATATTAGGTGATGAAAATACTTGGGAAAACATGGGGAAACTATGTTCAAATTTTGGTAGAATCAAAGTGGGAAATAGGTGTGTAAATGACTTTTTAAAAGGAGTGAAAAAAATGTCAAAATAGGGGTTTAGGAACCTTGAACAAGGGGGCTAAAAGTGGGAAGAAAAGAGGGCTTAAAAGACTTGGAAAAAAAATTCAAAAATGGATAAATTGGTTGCAGCCATGAACAGTGAAAAATTAGAAAATCAGAAAATCAAGCCTTTGTTGCTACAGTGCCCCGACTGCCCCCGCGCCCACACGCGCGCAACCAGCCTGCCCCGCGCGCACAGCCCATCCGCCCGCACGTCCTGCTGCGTGCTGCCCTGCTGTCCCACCTGCAGTAGCACCCTGCTGTCCAGCCCTGTTTCACCACCCTTGTGACCATCTTTTTGAGCCGTTTTTGGGACACCTTGTGGACTATATTTGGACACTATTTTGGGCCATGTTTGGCCAATTTTTGGGACATGTTTGAACCCCATTAAGGGCTGGTTTAGGGACTTTTGTAGGCTATGTTTTGGTCATGTTGTAATCTATATTTCAAGGCCATGTTTGGCCATCCACTAGGACCAACTTTGGGCTGATATTTGACTATCTTTTAATCACGTCCTAGAACATTTTGAGGTTATCCGAGACATCACTTTGGAGATACCTTAAGGCTATTTTAAGGGTCATTTTTAAACATGATTTAAATTGTTTAGGGTGTTAATTGGAACAAGCATTTAAGTTTAATCTTGACCACTTTTTGGACTATACCTTAGGGTATTTTGAGCCCTTTTTGGGTAATCGTTACAGGGCACTTTGAGAAAGGTTTTGAGAACATTTTGAGAACCGTTTTTTAAATATGAATTAAAGTATTTGGGCATTAATTGAGAGGAGTACTTGAGCTATGTTGAGAAACGATTTTGAGTTATATTGAATGTCGAAACTTTACTTAAATTGTTGGGAGAAACTTGAGGAATGATGATGGAGATTTCAATTAAATTTACCAAATTGTCACTTCTTTTCCTTTCTTTTGTTTCGTTCAGTCGCTCCTCGGGTTCGTGGGAATCCGGGGCGTGACAGATAATAAAGTTTTAATCTATTCTCACATTTTTTCGATATACAACATTCACAAATTTAATGAAATTAGCACACTTTTTAAGCATTTGTTAATTAATTAAATTAAGAAATTAAGCATATAAAATTATTTAAAAAATCTTAATGATGGGAATGAAAATAAAATTTCTTTTCTTAAAAATATTTATATATTTTCACATGTGGCACTGAGGTGATAAAATAACAACCATTGGATGGAAAAAACATATAACAGCCGTTGGATGAAAAAATATATAACAGCCATCACAATTTATCAGTCTACCCTAAATCTTTTTCCCTTTCCACAATACCCGACCAGCCGTGGCGCCGCCTCCTTCCAGTGGATCTGCGATTTCTTCGTCTTCTTCGTCAATCTTCGGTGGTTTTGAAGCTGGTTCTCCGGATCTATGGTTTCTAGGTTAGATTTTTTTTTTTGGGGTTTTGACGGTCATGGATGATGGATCCTCAGAACTGAATCTTGCTTCTTTTTTTTTTTTTTTTGCCGCACGATCTGAATATCCTACGATTCACTTTTTTTTTTCTTGGGTGTAATTTCTGATGCTACATCAATTACATTGGCCAAGGAAGATGGGTACTGAAATGTTAATCGAATAATCAGTATTCAGATTCGTCTTTGCATTCTGAGATCATCTAAGTGAGTTGCAAGATAAGCATACAATTCAATCATTTTGGGTTTTTAATGTGCAGAAATTTATATCAGCAAATAGACACTATTTTATGGCTATAGGACTGTGACCTCCTCATTGAATTTGAACCCTTTTGTGAGTCGAATATATAATCTTGTTAATAGCAAACAAGCTGTATGTTTTTAGTTCAAATCTAAAGTCCATAAAGGACACTCAGATGCTGCTTGACAGCTTCATGAGGGTTGGTCTGCTGATGGTGAATTGTATCTAAACTATGGGCTTTTGGGCATTGTTCGACTTGATGATTTGTACGATTCTTCTATGTTGCTTTGTAGATTGTAAAGATCTGCGCTTGTTAAATTAAATTATATTGTAAAGATTTCCAATGTAATATTTAACTATTGACGAATCTAACTTAATCTTATGTGTTTTATCTGCACTTAAACACTTTCAGTCATTATAATTTACACATTGAAACTCATCTTCGTGAGCTTGTTTAGGGTCTTTGTTGATTAGGAAGTCAAAATGGCTAACTGTGAGACCTATCTAGGTTGGGGGTCTCTGGGCATGCTTGGTGGCACCTCACACCAAGCTTGGCCCAAGTTGGTTAAGCAAGGTGGATGGAGTGACCAGTGGCATTGTCTTGTTATGCTACGGGGCTTTAGGGAAGCTAATTTAGTTTATTTGCTAATTGTAGCCAGTTCTTTGACTAGTTACAGTGATAAAAAAATATAATTTTTTTTAATATTTTGTGAGAAAAGAAAGAAAAAAAAAAAGAAAGGAGAGAAAAAGGGAGAAGAGAGAAAAAAGGAATAATTAAAGAAACGTGAGGTTTATGTAAAAAATGTATTTAATATGTTTATTGAAAAAATTATCAGCAACTAAAAAATAATTAACATATTTGTATAAACAAGTTAACATGTGAATTTTAATTAGTATTCAGTATGAATGTTCTTAAAGAAGCCAACCAGCTAAATTTATGACAGGCATGCAAACGTCACATGCATTCAAGAAATGTGTACGAAGGCTAAACTTGATAAAGCATGTGAGTGCATTGGCGCATGATTTTCATGCCTTTTTATATATACATAAAACCATGGCTGTTGATTAATTATGTTAGTTGGTTAATCAAAAATTTTAGAGAGCCCTTTATTCTTTTCTGCAAGATTTTAGAGAGCCACTTGTCAAATTGTTATATATTTACTTGTCATCCTTAATGGTGGAAAATGCTACTGTCCAATTTTCAACACTAAAATATTCGAACCAAGTCAATCAGAAAGAGATATTGTTATATAAGCAAGAGCACCCTTGAATCTAAAGATATATATGTGTGTGTGTGTGTGTGTGGAAAGGTCTTACCAATAAAATTGAAGATAAGGACATTGGAGACATAACATTTAAGTTAAATTGGTTGAGCAATATTTATATTTATATCAATACCTTTTATTATATAGATGTCATATGCAAAGAGGATTTAAATGCGCTAAGTTGTCACAGGGCTATTTGTGGATTTTACTAGAATGGTTTATTTATTTTTAATTATTTAGGTGGTATTAATTATTTTGCATATCAAAAAATAAGAAGATTAAATATCTCGTTTGAGTTTTTATTTATCCAAATTATTTTATTTATAGATTTTAGGTTATCTAATTGTTAAAAAAATTTATTTCATATAAACTTAAGCATACAGTAAAATTGCGCGAATCATTAGGAAGAATATTGGAAAAAGCTGCCTAAAATAATCTTTAAAAACTTGTCAACAATTCGGATTTAAAACCTAATTTGTTAAAGAGAAACCCAATGACGCTATTTGGGGTAGAATCAACCAATCTGGACCATTTATTTTGCAGGTCACCTCCTAAATAAGTCAAGTTCCAAAATCATTTCAGCTGACCAACCAAAGACGGTTAGAAATTTTTGACTTGGGGTTTAACAAACAGATGGTCCACTTAGATGATCATTCCATTTAAGATTCAATCACATCAATTTCCGAATTAGCTAAGCATGTTATTTCATCTACCTGATTCCCTACCTTTATCATCTTCTGCAACTTTAAGGCCTCGCGCTTCTATTAAATCATTGTGATGATATCTTTTGTTATAGTTTCAACTTGTCCTCCTATTGCCTTCTAATCATCCCAATTTGCTCACTTTAGTTAAAGTAATTGCACTGACATGTTTGTTGATGGCTTATATTTTTGTATGCAAACTTGAGATAGATTTCCTTATTCTATCACCATATGCCTGGGTCACTACGCACTTTGACTATTCTATCATCGTCTCTAAGCACTGTGATTTTTGGATCTATCAACCTTTGGATGGTTTATAAGATAAGTCAGAATTTTACCTTACAGAGGATGCATGCCACATAAATACACCTGACCTATTAAGTCAGTTTGTGGTTTTAGGTAGCAATTAATTTGCTTTTGTTGGTTAAGTTGTTGTTGTCAGATGCCAAGTAAATAATTCTTGATGAATGACCTTAATTAATAGATAAAAACTGAAAGCTAGGTGCTTTTACTGGTTATCAACCAAGATCAATATGTTTTGTATTGGCATTTTCAATACTATTTTTAATGTTTTTTAAAGAAAAACTCTATCTAACAATTAGAGTTTGCCCTTACACTAATGAATTTTTTAATTGCATTCGTGTAAGCCTAGCCCCGTTCGGGAGTCATTTTCATCACATGTGAATCTTGTTGCGAAATTTATTTGCGATTGGGCTCGTGTGTATGAAAATTGATTCTTGAATTGTCTAGAGAGGACAGTTCGGGAATGCATAAATCTGCATTGCAATCAATAGCGCATATGCTTGAATATTTCACCATGATAAAATTTCAGTACGGTCTCCTATTGTTCTCTGGGTATATATTTAGGTGTACAAACGTTTATCTCGTATACTTGGAGAACCATGGGGAGATGCTGCCGAAATTTTGTCCGAGTGGAATCAAGTATTTGATTTGCTGCTGATTGTAATGTAGATTGTGCATTCACGAATGGGATAGGACCACCTTATCCTTTAGAGAGAAGTTGGAGGTGATAGGATTCATGTTTCATATTTATAACGAGTATCATTTTTGACTTGCATTAGGTAGACGAAAATGGATAAGATTTGGATGGACTTGAGGGGTAGGCATTTGCCATGGTATGTTAAGGGGATCAAAGATTTTATTGAGTTTGCTCGTGCATCTACTGATGGGAGAGATAGGATAAGATGTCCATGTAGGAGGTGCAATAATAGGGATTATATGCACATAGATGATGCCAAAGAGCACCTACTCCTGCACGGGATGGACAAGAGGTATACGTGTTGGGAATTTCACGGGGAACACCGTGACGTACGAGTGGTATTTGATGATGAAGAAGAAGACGATGATGATAACTTTGGTGATAATGTTGGGGTTGGTTACGAAGGCTTGCCACAAATGCTGGCAGACTTGCAAGGGGCTATAACTAGGGCGAGTAGTCACAGGAGTGACACGGGACAATCGATTGCGTTTGAGTCGTTGTTGAGGGAAGCAAGGCAGCCGTTATATCCAGGTTGTGATAAGTTTTCGAAACTGGACTTTCTCGTGAAACTCCTTCATATTAAGACCATCAACCGTTGGAGTAACAAATTAGTTAATACGGCCATTGAATTGATTAAAGCAGCGCTTCCTACTGGGGAGACCCTTCGGAAATCATATTACGAGGCGAAAAGAATATTAAGAGATTTAGGCCTCGGGTATATTCCCATACATGCTTGCAAAAACGATTGCATGTTATTTTGGAATGAGACTGAACAATGTAAAGAGTATACGGTGTGCCACGAACCCAGGTACAAACTGAATGAAGGAAAGAGCAAGACAATTCCACACAAGGTGTTGAGATATTTTCCCTTAAAACTTAGGCTACAAAGTTTGTACATGTCTCAGAAGACGACAAAAGATATGCGGTGGCATAAGGAGAAGCGTGTTGCTGAGGAAAATGTATGTAGGCATCCGGCAGATTCACAAACTTGGGCTGAGTTTGATACAAATCATGAATGGTTTGTAAATGAGCCGCGTAACGTACGACTTGGGCTGGCTAGCGACGGTTTCAATTCGTTCGGTGATATGAGTAATGCCTACAGCATGTGGCCGGTATTGCTTGTGCCATATAACTTGCCACCGTGGAAATGTATGAAAGAACCATTTATCTTCATGTTGTTGCTTATTCCAGGGCCAAAGTCCCCTGGTAATGAAATTGATATGTACTTGCGTTCTTTAGTGGACGAGTTGAAGGAATTGTGGGAGGTGGGAGTGGAGGCATACAACGTCTCTAAGAATGAGACATTTCAATTGCATGCAACGTTACTGTGGACCATAAATGACTTTCCAGCATACGGGAACTTGTCTGGGTAGAGCACTAAGGGGTATCTGGCATGTCCGGTTTGCAATAAGGATGCATGTTCCCTACATTTGTCCAATGGGAAGAAAATATGCTACATGTGCCATCGTCGTTTTCTACCGCCATCACATGGCTGGCGAAATCGACAGAAGCATCTGTTTGATGGAAATATTGAGCGCAGATTGTCACCTCCATTGTTGTCTGGCAAAGACGTGTTGGCGCAATTGGCACTCATCCAACCAGTGAGGTTTGGGAAGATACCGGGTACTAAGAAAAGGAAGTGTAGTAATATAGACTTAAATTGGATGAAGAAGAGCATATTTTCTGATTTGCCGTACTGGGAGACCCTGTTGTTAAGGCACAATTTGGATGTTATGCACATCGAGAAGAACATCTGTGATAATGTGCTGGGAACTTTAATGAACATTGAAGGGAAGACAAAGGATATTGTTAAAGCCCAGTTGGACTTGCAGGAGTTGGGAATAAGGAAAGAGCTGCACCTAATATGTAGCGGTGATAAATATATCATGCCTCCTGCACAGTATACGTTATCATCCGCAGAGAGAATGAGGATTTGCGAGTGGTTTAAATCGGTGAAGTTCCCAGATGGATACGCATCGAATATATCTCGGTGTGTAAATGTTATAGATGGGAAAATATCCGGAATGAAGAGCCATGACTTGTAGAGATCTGAAAAAAAAATGAGGAAAATTTTTTCGTTTTTTCCGGTAGGACATTTCGTATGCATAGTTTTGTCGGCTTTGTCGGTAAAGTATTTTTTTACATTATCTCATCGAATGACATGTTTAGAAGCATATTTGGCATGTGTCATAGAAGATAAATATGCTTAGAATATTGTGAGGTAACTGCTGTACGAATTTCAACAAAAATGGAAATAGTTTCTGAAATTGGACAAAAAGGGCACTCGAGTGACCCGGGTGGAAACGGCCAAAAACCAACCTCAAATGAAGATGTTTCCTTCTAAAAGTTTTCATTTAAAATAATTTTATAAATATTGGATAAAACAAAATTTTGAATTGAAGCGTTTAGGAATGGGTTGTAGAGTAACGGGTTTTCAGGCTCATTAAGGGCAAAATGGTCATTTGCCCCATGCCTTTTGCTCCACCATTATAAATAGAACACTTAGAGTGTTCTAGAATCAGTTTTATATCAGAATGGGGAGCAGCCCACGTTTAGGTCATAAAGGTGAGAGAAAAAACCCTTATTTCTTCAAATTTCAAGCCTCCAAAATATACCTTTTGAGTGGGATTTTGGCCGAACTTCCTTCTGAGAAATTATTCGTCTCCATGAGTACTATATCCTCACCAAAAAATTTGGCATTCCAGCAAACACAGCCACTTCAGTTTAAGAAAAACTGATTTTAGGTATGATTTCTTGCTAAGCTAGGAATATATTTAGTTTTTCCTACCTTATTACATGTTGATTGACTGGTTTAGATGTTTATTTCATGTTAGAAAGTTATCTAAGAGGTGTTACTTTGAAGGACTTAGAGTTAGAAATTTGGGGCTTTATGTATTCTTTGGTTTATTTGATGTTTTGTTGCCATGAGGATGACTTATCTTATCTTTGTATTGGATTGCTATATTTGATGTATATTTATGTGATATTTACTTGACATCTGGGAAGGGAATTGGTTGTGTAATGTATTAGTCTTTTATGTGATGGTATTGACTTTATGAAATTCTTTGTGGTTGGTGAAATTGTGATATTGTGGCTTGAGAAATGTGTTAAGGTGTATGGTTATGACCTATGTTATGTGAAGCAATTTATGGGAATTTAAAGTTATGAATTATGTGGGGTTTAATGTATGACTTAAAAAGGGACACCATGTGTTTGATCATTTGTTACATTGAATTTGCATATTGAAATCATGGCATGTTGGCATGGTGAAATTCCTTGGACACATGGTATGAGTTGAACACGAAGTGCTATGCATTATGAGGGTATAGATCCTGTGGTGAAAAACCCAAAATTGGCCATTTGGTACTCGCATGCCAACGGGGTCCGGACCGTGAAACGAGACATGTATCGGTGCTTGATTGACCTGACGGGGGCGGTCCGTCAAACAGGTGTGGTACTCGATGGACCATCGGATGCGATCCGTAAAACCGAGACATGGGTGTGGCATAGAGTTGACATGGATGTGACATAGAGTTGACATGGGTGTGGCGTAGAGTTGCATGGGTGTGTCACGCATAATTTCATTATATCGTATTAATGAATTCATAGACGTGATATAGAGTTTGTATGGATGTGTTAGAATATTGTCAGTACATTGTATGGATTGATTAGAGAAGCATGTAGAAATGAATGTACACTTGCACATGCCACGTCCTAAATTTGTTGCTAGTATTAGTGAGTTATCATACCAGCAGTTGAGCTGACCCGTTCGTGGGCAATATATTTTAGATGAGACGCCGGGTACTTAAGACTTCTTCAAGTCTTGAAGAAAAAGGAACGAAATGGATTTTGTAGAAGATTTGACCTTTGGGGGGCATGTTTTGAATGTATGGGCATAAGCCCACTTTATTGTATTTTATATTTGACACAAAAATTGTAAACTTTAGGCCTTGGGCCATTTTACCTTGTATGAACTGTAACCCAAAAGGAATGTATGATAATTATGGTTTAAAGTGTATTGTATGGATATGTTGGACCTAGTTAGTACATATTTAATTTTGAAGGACTTGTGGCCACCGGGTGAGGGTGGATTGTGTCACGACCCGAAACCCACCCTCTACGGATTATCGGATCGCGATCGCCGCCCCGAGACCCGAAGGCCCCGAGACAAGGCTCGCATCTGCAGCGGTATCGAATAGATGTGCTACTCATGGTTGCGGAAGCGTGAAAAACTTTTTCTTTTCTTTTCTCATTTTTAAATTAGGCACATCCGTCCGATACTGCTGTTTCCATACATAGCATACATGGTTACACATTCAGAGTATAACTAAAACTTAAAAACTTCATACACTAATACAATACATATCTGATTGCCCTGAGGGCTTATTACACATCCTTACATTGTCTACTAATACAAATGTACTACTAGTGTTTATAAGTTCTTTAAAAGAAGCTACTGAACAGATCCTTCCAAAAACAGCTAGACTCATCATTGTAGTTCCTAAAATCCTGTCTGCTGCATCACCTGAAAGGGGGGGTCCGAACAAAGTCCGGGTAAGCTAATCTAAGCTTGTGAGCAATTCCAGTGTTCGTCATGGGGTTTTCAATTAGCAGTGGTTTTTAGTACATAAAAGTTGTAAAACATTCACTGCCAATTGCTTATACAATTTAGAATACGAGGTACATGCATTCTTAAAACAGATAGCTTTGAAACATTTAAAGTATTCAAGCTAAACTCGTACTTCGATAAATAGAGTATATAACTCAAAAACATATGCATTTCAAATGACTTGAAAACATTTAAAGTATCCAAGCAAAACTCGTACTTCATCAGATAAGTATATAACTTAAATCACATCAATATGTATTTGAAAATGAAGGTAAAACCTGCTTCCATTTCCAAAATCACTTGTCATCTTTTCTCTTAAATTAGGTGGAATCTGTTTCGAACCAGACTCCCATTTTACTGCCAATACTGTCGATCTCATTTGCCTGGGGGATTAGATCCTACTACCGGGCATTTACTGTTGAATCCCGAAGGATTTCAACATCACATAGGGTGGTACTTAGTACCGTTTATCTTGTAAAACATTTATCATATAACTTCTTCAATAAATACTTTCATGAATATTAAAACATGAAATGTATAATTCCTACAATAGGACTTCAAATACTTGTAACTATCAAATTCAGGATATTTAACATAATTTGGCATTTAAAACTTTAGACATGCTGAAATGTGTTTTAAGAAAACTATGATAAATACCAATCACTGAGCATGTCATATAGAGTTATAAAACAGTACTATTAAAAGCTGAATCATGTAAATACTGAATTTGAAACTTCAAATACTTCACATTTTTGAACTTAAAACTTTTTCAAATCCATGGAGTTAAATCTCCAATTCAAACACAGGGTTACTCACCTTGATTCTTTAGGGTTAGGGCTAAACTGCGCTTTCCCACTTCCTTGTAGTTCCTAAGAACAATTTATAAACATCTCATCAACTTCACATTCATTGTAATACCATCTCGATATTCCTTAACTTGTGATTAAATCGTATTAGATCCTAAAACGATTTCACAATTTCATAGGTACTTAATTTAACTCGTACTTGTAACCTATGACATAATTTAACGTGTTAGAAATTGAATTTATTTCAATTTATACTCCTCTGGGAGTTCCATTAACTTAAATTTAAAGTTATTTATTTGACATGTTTACGTGTCGTGTCTTTTCGTATTTCGTTTCTCGTACTTGCCTTAGTATTAGTACTTTGGCATCATTTCAGTTCACAGTCATCTAACAGATGCTATTCATCAAATTTTATGTCTTTTTATTTTAGACATTTCTTTTGGCAGAATAGACTCTACCATTGAGTCCGGAGTGTCAAAGAAAGTCGGTTTAGGCTTTCCTAATATTTAATTCGGACTGTTTTATGTAAAAGGGCAAAATGGTTATTTACCGTTTTACGTGTCACATTTTTCTGTACTCTGTTTCGTAATTTGGACTCCATTTTTGAGTCCGGGATGTCAGAGAAAGTCAATTTAGACCTTTTCTGATCTCATTTCGGCTCTAGGGGTACCAGGGGTATTTTGGTCTTTTTACGCCTTTACGTGTCTTTATTTTTCGGGACTCCATTTCGTGTTGTGGACCTCACCATTGGACTCAGAAGGTCCAAGATAGTAAGAATACACTAATAACTTGTAAAGTTTGGGTCAGGGGTATTTTGGTCATTTACCCCTTACGTGTATTTATTTTTCTGGGCTCCGTCTCGTAAAACGGACCCTACCATTGATCTCAGAATGTCCAAACTAGTAAAATTACACTATTCATATGTCTAATTTGGACTTCGTTTGCTCTATTTATGCCACAAGGGCAAAATAGTAATTTAACCTCATTTATTAAATAATTAAATTAATTATTTAATTATTTAAATATTTTCCCAGGGGTGTATTTGTACAAAATTCCCAAAATCTGGGCCACAGTAGAATTCCCAAAAACAGTTGGGGCCAATGGGTAATTATAGAAAGTGTTGGTTTATTTTATTTTTAATTAATTAAATAAACCAAAGGGTTCAATTAACATATAAGTGAACCGGTCTGGTTCAGTGGCTACCCAACCGGTCTATCCGGTTTATTACGTGTGGCTGACGTCATGATGACGTCAGCCCTAAGTCTCTTTTAATTTAACCGACAATCAAAATGGTGGCGTTTCAATAAATCGGTGGCAAGCCCAGAGGCTGCCACCTGTCCGAGTCAACTCAGCCCCATTTTAAAAACGAGTTGACTCGTCTTCATCTTCCCCACTCCACCGACTAAGAAACCCTAATTTCAGTCCCCCTTTTTCTTCTATTTCGTGCATTTATACACATCCATTTACTACTGTTTTGGTCCTAATTTAATCCTAAGACACAAACGAGTAGATTGGCATTCGTTTTGGAGTTTAAAACTCTCGCATGTGTTCGGTTTTAAGGTGGATAACCCGATCTGTTATTTCTATGGTTCATGCATATTTCTCGATGGTTTTTCATAAAATTTGTCTTGTTTTGATCCTCTATTCATGGGGTTCCATTCCCCATTTGTAAAGGTGAATTTAATACAGAGTTTAGAGGCTTGGGTTCCAAACCCGTAGCCTGCAACTCACTATATGGGGTCGATTTCTTGAGCCTTTTGATCGCGGCTGATGATTTTTATAACCCTCATGACTTCCTCTTGAAGCCTTGATAAGCTAAGACAAGTTTAAAGGAACTCGGTTCAGACCTGCCATGGGCAAGGTCTTTAATGGCTGTCTCAACTGGGTTCTTTGTTTTTACGTATTCTGAAGCTCAAAATCCATTCTTAAACTGATCTAAACATGTTTTCCATGTCATATGTACAATATAAAAGCTTAAAAACAGATCATACATGGAGAGATTTTAGAGAGAGAAAAATGGAACTTGAATTTTCTCACCTTCTTTCTCTCGGTTTCCTCCTCTTTCTTGCTCTAAGACCCTTCTTCTATCCCCTCAATTCTTCTTCTTTTAGTTTCTTTTGCAAGAGATCAACATGCATTGCAATTTTGGCTTTTAAAGCAAGGTAGCCGACCTCTCTCTCTCTTCATGTTCTCTCTCTCTCTACAGCTATCTCTCTCTCTCTCTACATTCTGAATTGTAGCCCTACACTAGCCCCTCTCTTCTCATCAATTTTGTTTTTTCTCTTTTCCACTTTACATTAAATGTTTGTGAGATATTTCACATATATATATACATATAATATAACACACACACTTACATGTGAAGAGACACACACTACACTGTTCACCTACTGTTCATATATATATACATCATATATATAGATATTCTTCCTTGTATACTTGTAATTATATATATATATATATATATATATATATTTTTATACACATTTCATAATATACACACACAATACACCATAATGTGTGTATATGTGTGCTTATTTATATTTAATTTTAATAATTAAATATATTCCAATATCATACATTAATTAATTATTTAATTAATCAATTTTCCTCTTTAGTGTAAATACCTTTACACAACTTTTTCATGGCCTCGTAATACGTGCCATGTGGCCCGGTATCCCGGGTCGGGGTATTACAGATTGTTGATGCAATAATAATCATATATGTTGTGAAAAGTTTGGTGGGTTGTTTACTTAAATGTTTATGTGAATTTTGTGAATATTAGGTGATGAAAATACTTGGGAAAACATGGGGAAACTATGTTCAAATTTTGGTAGAATCAAAGTGGGAAATAGGTTTGTAAATGACTTTTTAAAAGGAGTGAAAAAAATGTCAAAATGGGGGTTTAGGAACCTTGAACAAGGGGGCTAAAAGTGGGAAGAAAAGAGGGCTTGAAAGACTTAGAAAAAAATTCAAAAATTGGAAAAATAGGTTGCAACCATGAACAGTAACTCTGAAAAAAATCAGATTTTTCTCTCTGTTGCTACAGTGCCTTGACTGACATGCCCCAGCCCCAGCCGTGCGCACCAGCCGGCCGCCCGCACGCCCCGCGCGCACTGCCTGCGCCCACCCTGCGCCCGCCCCGTGCTCACGTGCCACGCCTGCTGCCTAGCCTCCGCGCGCCCGTGGCCCTACTTGCTGCTGCCCATGCACGCGCCCACTGTAGCCTTGTTGCCCACCTACTGTCCCGCCACCTTACACCACCCTTTTGGCCACCTTTTTGAGCCATTTTTGGGACACCTTTTAGGCTATATTTGGACACTATTTTGGGTCATGTTCGGCCAATTTTTGGGTCGTGTTTGGGTCCCATTTTGGGCTGTTTTAGGGACCTTTGTGGGCCAAGTTTTGGCCATGTCGTGAATTAGATTTTAAAGCCATGTTTGGCCATCCACTAGGGCCAACTTTGGGTTGATATTTGATTATCTTTTACCATGTCCTAGGACATTTTGGGGTCATCCTAGACATCACTTTAGGGGGAATTTTGGAGATACTTTAAGGCTATTTTAATGGCCATTTTTAAACATGATTTAAATTGTTTAGGGCGTTAATTGGAACAAGCATTTAAGTTTAATCTTGACCACTTCTTGGACTATACCTTAGGGTATTTTGAGCCTTTTTGGGTAACCGTTACAGGGCACTTTGAGAAAGGTTTTGAGAACATTTTGAGAACCGTTTTTAAATATGAATTAAAGTATTTGGGCATTAATTGAGGGGAGTACTTGAGCTATGTTGAGGAACGATTTTGAGTTATATTGAATGTCGAATCTTTACTTAAATTGTTGGGAGAAACTTGAGGAATGATGATGGAGATTTCAATTAAATTTACCGAATTGTCACTTCTTTTCCTTTCTTTTGTTCCATTCAGTCGCTCCTCGGGTTCGTGGGAATCCGAGGCGTGACATGACTGCCATGTCTTTTTACAACGACTTCTTCCGGTTGCACTACGTGGATATCTCACTGATGACATATCGACTACATTGACTGAGTTGGGTTGCTTCTTTAGAGAATTATGTGTGAAGACGTTGAATATGGAAGTACTTGAAAAGCTCGAAAAGGATGTTGTCGTGATCCTCTGCAAGTTGGAACAGATTTTTCCTCTAGCTTTCTTTGATGTAATGGTCCACTTAGCTATGCATTTGCCTTATGAGGCAAAAATTGGCGGACCTGTCCAATACCGTTGGATGTATCTAATAGAAAGTTACATTTAATTTTATGAATTGTGTTATCTATCCATCCTAACTATTTTAATTTATAACTGATTAATTCTCAAAACAGATATTTGCACACATTGAAGCAATATGTGCGTAACAAAGCACGACCGGAAGGGTCAATTGCTGAGGCTTACGTTGATGCTGAATGTTTCACCTTCTGCTCTATGCATCTTGAAGATATTAAGACAAGGTTTAATCGTCAAGAGCGAAATTATGATAGATGTCTAGGGCAGCAACGAACTGGCCTTGCGGTGTTTAATCAGAATGTTCGGCCAATAGGTGCCCGTAAATATGAATAATGTCATTCTCAAGACTTGGAAAAAGTCCACTATACCGTGCTCAACAACTGTGATGAGACATTGCCATATTTTAAGTAAGTTTATTGAAATCATTGCAATTCTACGTTAGTATACAAATGTAAGTTACATATAACATATATCATCTTATGCAGTGAGCATACGGTCGAGCTTTAGAGAGAACATGTATCAAGTTCTGATGTGGAGCAAAGACAACAAAATTTGTTTCCAAAGTGGTTCGGAGAACGTGTAAGAATATGTTTCAATTAATTGTAATTGTATTAGTTAATGCATTTGTATTCAATTAATTTTGTACTTGTACTGAATTAATAGATGAAGCTATTACGCCACCAACAATCTCCTGAGGCGTACAATCAATTATATTCCTTGGCATGTGGTCCTGATCAAAGGATATCCCGCTACACCGGTTTAATTGTTGATGGTGTTCAATTTCACACGAGGGAACGTGAGGTCAGTCGGCGAACACAGAATAGCGGGGTCCTTGTTCAAGGAGATGGTGACGGAGGACAAACTGTAGAGTACTATGGTGTTTTACAAGACATCATACAGTTACATTATTGCTACGGTCATTCTGTGTACATTTTTAAATGTGATTGGTGGGATATAAGTAATAAGAAGGCTGGAATGCAGATCGATAAGCATTTCATAAGTGTTAATATGTCACGTACGGCATCTAAAGATGATCCGTATGTTTTGGCATCGGTTGCAAAACACGTTTTCTATTTAAAGGACGCAAAAATAAGAGGTGATCGGCATGTTGTCCAAAAAATAAAAACTAGAAATGTTTATGATGTCCTAGAAGTTGGCGAGGGAGATGAAGAGTTGGAGAGGATTGAGGATGCACTACAAGAAGAGTCTCAAACTGCCCACGATGGTGTTGTCTGGCATGATTAGGAAGATGTTAGTTCGTATCGGTTGAATAGAACTGATGTAGAACCAATTCATGTCATAGCTTCCAACGTCACCAATACCACACAATTAGATCCGAGGGATGCAACGTTCATTAATGATGATGATGACGAGGAAAGTGATTTTGATGATGAGACATTATTAGAGTACTGTACCGAGAATGAAGAAAATTCAAGTTCAGATTATAATACAGACTCAGATGAATAATTGTAATAGGTGTTACATGTGTTAGGATCAAGTGTAATGAATTTTTAATTTTATGATGTAATGGATTGTCAATTTTATCATGTAATGCATATTCAATTTTATGATGTAATCGATTGTCAATTTTTATGATGTAATGGAATTTACTTAGGAACTTTCTTTTTAGACATGGTTGGACCAAGCTCAAGCAGACGCACAGCCTTGGCAGACCCATCGACCCTTTCCCTTTCCTCTGCAGGGTCGACCGGTCCTGCCATTGATGGTAGGCATAGTTCCATTTTGTATTAATGATTATATAAAAATGGAACTAATTGTTTCTAATTTATTTTTTCTAAAGCTTTGGCCACCGCCCCTAAACAAGGGTGCGGTAGGTCAAAGAATCGGAGTTTGCAAGCACAGATGGATGCAACAGGGGGCGCGCGACTTCGAATTGAGCTACCTGAGGGCTTGCTGAAGCCCGTTGGTAGGTGGGCATAGCAGTTCACCGCAGAGGTCGACATAATTTGCCGACTACGCGCCCCACTCCATATTAGTGACTGGAGTCTCGTAACTCAGGAGGATCAACGGGATATTCATGCGCATATCCTGGTATGTCTTTTATTATTGTGTTGAACTAAATTTTAACATTTCTAATGCCGTAATGTTTTGACAATGACATGCTTTACAGGAGAAGTTTGACATCGATCTTCACCTACCTCACGTAGCGAAGGCAGTGGACCGTTATTTGGGAGTCCGTTTCAGGGACTATCGACACCGACTCCACATGCACTATGAGGCGGAGGTGGCAGCCGGTAGAGAGCCCCGCGACAGACCCTACAGGGGGGTCACGGTGGAGGATTAGATGTTACTGTGCGACCGGTTCGCTAGTGATGCATTCTAGGTAAAAATTGTCAAAATTACTTTTGTTGTCTGGCTTAAATCAGTATCATTTATACTAATCTTCTTTGTTTTGGCCAAGTGTAGGAACTGAGCAGGAAAAATAGTGAGAGCAGAAGCAAGCAAAAGGTGACCCACTGTGGTGGATCACGTTCTTTTGTACTGTAAGGACCTGAATTTTTATTTTTTTATTTTTTCATTTTTTTATTCATTTATTTTTTTTTTAATGAATTTTTTTTTTATTATTATTAAAGAAGAGAAATATTAAATGTGTGAGTGGGATATGTGATGAGTGAGATATATATATATATATATTATTTATATATATATATATATATTATTTATATATATATATATATATTATTTATATATATATATTATTTATTTATTAAAGTGGGGAAATATTAAATGTGTGAGTGGGATATGTGATGATTTATTTATTAAAGTGGGAAAATATTAAATGTGTGAGTGGGATATGTGATGAGTGGATATATATATATATAAATATATATAATTTGGTTGGTGTGTGTGTGAGTGGGTATATATATATATATATATATATATATATATATATATATATCAGAAATGATGAGGAGAGAGAGTGGGTGTATGTATATGTGTTCGTTGGGAGGGAAAGAATAAGCAAAGGAGATAGAAAAGAGAGATAAAAGCTGAAAGGAAAACCAGAAGGAGAGGAAGGCCTAGCAACTGGAGAAACCAGAAAATAGGTGAGTCAACTATGCTTCTGTTTCTAAATTTTTCAAAGCATAATGGTTGAACTAAATTAGAGGGTCTTGTAGACTAAAATATTTAGAGTCTATTGCAAAAAGAATGAACTGAAATGGTTCAAAAATGAGAGAGAAAAAGCGAGTTGCAGGCCTAGGGTGAGAGCTTAGTTCTTGATATTTTATGTGTTGAAACTTGTTTAAATGGGAGGAAAATATTCATATCAAGTACATGAAACTTTTAGGAAAAAGAAATGATTCGAAACAGTAATAGAATCGGAGGAAACAAGTTCGCCGGAATCTGGGTTTGGGGTGGCCGGAGCTACGGTTCTAGTCATTTCGAAGGGTTCTGATTGATGAAAGGGAAAACAAACTCGAGATATGTAATCCCCTAGAAAAACCGAAGAAAACTGTATTAAAAAGTCGATGAAATCTCACCGGAAAAAGTCACCGGCGCCGGAGAAGGCGACCGGAGCTTCGCCGGAAAAGCGGGGGACGAAGGGGGCACTGTTCCGGATCCGGGTCGGGTCGGGCTTGGGCTGACCCGCCCCTGCCACGTGTCGCTCACTGGTTTAAATTTAAAACTAAATTGGGTTTTTATTTTTAAGTGATTGGGTTTGTTTTGGGCCTTTCCTATTTGGGCTACTAGTTTGGGTTTTTATTTTTAAGTGATTGGGTTTGTTTTGGGCCTTTCCTATTTGGGCTACTAGTTTGGGTTTTCATTTTTAAGTGATTGGGCTTCTTTTAAAATAGTTGGGCCTATTTAATTGAAGGGGGTTTGGGCCAAATAAAATTCTAAAGGCTTGGGCTTTGATTTAAAAGAGCATTGGGCTTTCCCATTCGGGCCACATGAGTTGGGTTGGGTTACAAATTGAATTGGACCCAATTTGGGGATAAGGATATCTTATCCCAATTTTGGAAATTGTCCACTGTTTGGCTATCCATGAAGAGAATAGAACTTTCTTAAATTACAAATTAACCCCCCTGACTTTTAAGAATTTTAAATTGACCCAAAAACTTACGAAAATTGTGGATTGACCCTCCAACTGTTAATAATTATATTTTGACTCACATGAATAAAATATTAATTAAATTAATTAATTAAATTAATTAATTAAAGTAATTTAATTAATTAAAGATTCAAAAATATCCCGAAGTCCAAATAGGACAAGTCATTAGTGTATTTCGACTATCTTGACCCTTCTGAGACCGATGGTGATGTCCATTTTACGAGACGGGGTCCCAAAAACTAAAAGACCCGTAGTAACATATAAAATTACCAAAACGCCCCTGAATTGAAATACAGTCAAATGAACTCCGAATTAGGTAAACAAATAGTGAAACTTTATTATCTCGAGCATTCCGGACTCAACCATGGAGTCTGATTTGTGAAAAGAGGACACGAAGTGTAAGGACCCGTGAAGAGTGCAAAATGACTGTTTTGCCCTTTTGAACCCAGGAGTCTGAATTGAATTCTACAAAAGCCTAAACTTATTTTCTTCGACGTTCCGGACTCAATGGTAGAGTCTAATTTAGCAAAATAGAAACTTATGAATTAAAGACATAAAATTTTATGAATAGCGTAATTCAAGTGACAATTAAACTGAGTTTCATGTTATGAATTTTAGGGACACGGAAAGGCAAAGAGAAGGTGACCTAACCTTCGGTGTTCTTACGGTGGTTTCACTTTACTACGAGTATACTTTTCCAGTTTGAGATCGATTATCAGGTACGATATATTGTGCTAAGTAAGAAATAGAATTAAGATTAGGAATACTTGAATTGCTGCCTTGATTGTTCACTTGTTGCTTGAATGTTTACCTGCTTATGTGTTCCATGCTATCTTGCTGATGTTGGGTGATGATGTGGAAGATAATTATGTGTATATTGCATGTGTTAGTTTAGTGTGTGAATCACATGCTTGGAGAACTGTTGACATTATGAATTATGTACCTGAAAGCATGTTTTATGTATGAATGAGATGCATCATTGAGATTACATTATGACATGATGAAATCAGAGCATATTGGCATAGTGTGATTCCTTGGACATGGCGTGGGTAAGCACTTGGTGCTTTGCATTATGAGGGTGCAGATCCTGTGGTGAAAAACCCAAAATCGGCCAATAGGTACTTGCCTGCCTGACGGATTCCGGACCGTGAAGCGAGACATAAGTGACGGTACTCATGCCGGCGGAGAATGACCGTATCATGAGACATGGGTGGCATAGAGTTGCATGGGTGTGTCACGCATACTACTCATGTACTGTATACTGTTCATATACTGCCATCATGATATCGAATGCCATATAGAAATGACTGTACACTTGCACATGCCACGACCTTAGTTTTGTTTCTTGCATTAGCATTATATTGTACCAGCATGTTGAGCTGACCCCTTTAGTGGGGCAAACATTTCAGATGATGTCCCAACTGTACGAGACATAGAGACGGTCTGATTGGGGATTATGTTGGGCCCAAGGGGCGCTTTTGATATTATGTAAGGGCATAAGCCCGAGACTGTATTTTATTTTGTATGTTGTGAACCAATGGACCAGACCTTATGTATGTATCAAAACAGCATGTAGAATGTATGAGATCGTCCTTAATTATCTTTTATTCCTTTATTATTTTATTTCTTTTTGTCTCATTACTCACGCCTCGGGTTCGCCGGAATTCGGGGTGTGACAACATGGTATCAGAGCATAGGTTCGAATACCTAGAGACCGTGGGGGTGTTGTTGAACACCATGAGACCCTAGAGAAGAGAATGAGACCTAGTGTGAACTGTTAGTAGCATGCGATAGGATTTCGTGTGTTATATGATTGTATACACTTGAAGCATGACTTGTTGTGATTACGTGTTAATTGATGATATGTTATGATGCATGATTATGTGATTTAATGTGGTAAGATGCATGACATGTATAATGCGTGAGAATTTGTTTAGTGTATATTATGACATGCTATACGTACTCCCTAGTCGTTGATAAGAACATGACTGAGCTTTTAGCTCAAATATTTTATATACACATGTTGCATTGGTGTGCATGAGTATGCACTATACTTGACTTCCCGGTAGATAGGAAGCATGCGAATTTTTTTTGTGGTAATGGTTGACTAAGATTAGAAACTCGTGTCTATGTGATAGACCGTATACTTTGTGGGATAGACGGTGTGCCTAGTTATTTGAGGTGTAGGTTGTACACTTAGTTATCTACGCGGTAGACACTATGCCTAGTTACTTAGAAAACATGTTGTTTGTTTACCTGGTTGACCGTTGTTTGTAGATTCCATATGAGTGCGCTAGGTTAGTAGCCACTTTTCATGGATTATAGTACTATGACTATAATATTTATACTGACTGGATTGGTCTCAGGTCTTGAGTTACAGTTGATGGATGGCGCCCCATCAGCCAGTAATAAAAGGAGCTGTGATCCATGAAGGGTTATCACCTAGCTATAAAAGTAAGGGATAATGAAAGACACATCAAACCTTAAAATGTTAGAATAAGGATTTGGATTTGTGGAGCCTTTTGTGTATAGATGGATACATAGGGTGTTTATCTTTAAGATTTTAAAGATGTTCTTGTGTTGAACCCTGGTTGTGGGGAGATGCATTGTTTTGGATAGTATTCACTGGGAGTTAAACCTTGCTAATGTTCAAATGCTTAAGCACGTGTGTATTACACTGTTTAGATAAAATCCTTCTTAGTAGAGGGCTATGTTAGAACTCAGTATAAATTGTTTAGTGTAACAAACGGGTAGGGATGGTTGACATTAGTTATGTAGGTATTGATTAGGCAAGTGTATCATGATATGTTGTGGTTGTTACTTCGAAATTGAGAAGTGTTGAAAAGTACTTAATGTTCTTTTAATACCTGTGTCCAATGGGGTATTAATTTTTCTTCTCTTTGGACTTGTAGACATGCCACCGAGACAAGCTACTCCCAGACTTATACCACCTAGACACGATGAGCCTAGGACCACTGCACCACCGTGGCATAGTTGGCCCCAAGCTGCTGCTTCGGCAGATGTTGCAGTTGAGGAGGCCGTCACTTTTACACCTACTCCAGTGGAGGTAGGGCAGACTAGTGGTTCTGGGGACGTAGCGACCATTATGCGGGAATGCCTTCACACTATACAGGAGGTAGTGACGAGAGCGGTCAGGGCTGAGAGAGAGTTAGCTGAGCTTAGAGGAGTCAGAGAGCCCCAGACCCAGAGCGAGGCGACTCTAGCACAGATCCCTAGGTCTACCCCGATATACACTGGTGAGAGGCCATCGAAGAGGTCTCGAGCTCGTGCTACTGCTGCACGGATATCTATACCCGCCCAGACTCACACTGGTAGGAGGCTATTGAAGAGGTTCCGGACTGATGCTTCTTCCACATCCACCTCCACATCCCAAAGGACCATTACTTGTTTTTGTTGTAGACAGCCTGGCCACAAGATGGCCACTTGTCCGTTAAGGGATCCCAGCCTGAGACAGAGGATCGAGTCTAGTCAGGAGTCCTTCCCATCACCAGTACAGAGTCAAGGACAGGGGACTCCACGAACTTGTTTTGTATGCCACCGGACTGGCCATGTTAGGGCCAATTGTCCTCAGAGGCAGATTTCCCAGGACTTAGAGGAGCCACATTTCTATCAGTATACCCAAGTGCCTCTGCCACAGCCACTGTTGGGTCAGGGACCTCCGGTACCGTATTTTCAGCATGCACCTACAGCATTGAGTGTCAGGACTCTCAGTCAGAGGGGTGATAGGCAGGACCAGACCACTCAGAGTGGCGTTATGCAGTAGCTAGCCTAGAGTCACCTATCCTTTTGGACCTTCAGAGCCGTGAGGTACATCTTTTTGTTGTGTTAGTTTATGGACTAGCATATTGATAGACCATGATGCATCTCATACATTCATATTTATTATGTTGCCATGACATTGGGGGTAGAGTGATATTGACGAGAATTGGTAGAGATTACTCGATAGAGGTAGCTGACTGCATGCCTTATTTGGATTTTTCATCTTATTTGATGCGTCTAGTATTGGTGTTGTGTTGGAGATAGATCGGTTATTTACACTTTAGACGAGTATAGGCTGCTACAGGGGAAGAGAGACCGTGTGTACTCCTGAGGGAGATGTTTTCTTTATTCCATGGGATGTCCATAGATTCTTTTTAGGTTGACTTTATTGTGAATTAGGAGGGGTTAGACTTTAATTTGAATTGGGTTGGTTTGGATTACATGATTAGAGGAGTGCTTGTTACCTTAGTTGTGAAATTGTACAAGGTGGAGTATACTTGGTTATTGATGATCTAGGATTCAATGCTTACCTTTATACAGTGTAACGAATGAGATTAAACAGTAAACTATATGCTTGTTGTCAGTGAGATAGGCTATGAGCCTGGATATCCGTAAGGTTGGGAATGTGCCTGGTCACCTGTACATCAGACTATTCCTAGGATAAAATTTTGTACTGGGTACTGATGTAGTAAGCTACATGTTAGCTATTGAATGTTGTACGTTTGCTTTATATAAGCATGCTAGTTTAGTGACCGTTATGGTGCTATGATTATGACATTTTTTCTTTTATATATACAGACTGATTATTATTGATGCATATGTAAGAGAATGCTTAAACAAGTTTCCATGTGTGTGTTGATGCATGTGTGTGAAAATTGATGTATGTTCGTAGTGGAAATTGGTGAAGAGTTTAGTGTTTTATTTCTTCTGAACCTTGGTATATTGACGTAAGTTTCATGTTTAGAGTACGTAACCTACACTGTTTACATTGTATGCCCAATCGACATACGCGTACATGAAATGAATAGGCTAGCCCTTATTAGTACATGACACTTAGTCTCGGTTATATATAGACTAAGGTGGGAGGTGATAGCTTTACTTTTAGACTGTACTGTTGATATCTCGTGGGTAATTAAGGTACTTGAAAAATACTGGATAATGAGATTGCATTGTGGTACTGATAACGTGTATTTATACCATTGGGATAAATCACAAGCCTTCTTACTTTTTATTGTGTTGAATAGGTGAGTCGTGATACTTGGATGGAAATTGAAAGGGATGGGCATTTTGGGGTTTTGACAAACCAAAATGCCAGATATCAGCCTAAATACACCAAAACCACATCACACACCTCACAAATGATAAAATAGACTTACACGAACTTACGGCACTCGGTTTGGATGCCCGGTTTGAAACTTACGCAAGTTTTAGTTCCAACAAGGCCCATTTTGGGGTTTTGACAGACCAAAATGCCGGATATCGGCCTGACTACACTGAAACCCCATCAGACACCTCACAAATGATAAAATAGGCTTGCACGAACTTACGGCAGTCGGTTCGGATGCCCGGTTTGAAACTTGTGCAAGTTTCAGCTCCAAACAGGCCCATTTTGGGGTTTTAACAAACCAAAATTCTGGATATCGGCCTAACTACACTGAAACCACATCGCACACCTCAAAAATGATAAAATAGACTTGCACGAACTTACGACACTCGGTTCGGATGTCCGGTTTGAAACTTATGCAAGTTTCAACTTTAAAAACGCCAATTTTGGGGTTTTGATAGACCAAAATGCCGGATATCGGCTTAACTACACCAAAACCACATCATACACCTCAAGAATGATAAAATAGACTTGCACGAACTTACGGCACTCGGTTCGGATGCTCGATTTGAAACTTATTCAAGTTTCAGCTCCAAAAAGGCCCATTTTGGGGTTTTGACAGACCAAAATGCCGGATATCGGCCTAACTACACTGAAACCCCATCACACACCTCAAAAATGATAAAATAGACTTGCACGAACTTACGGCACTCGGTTCGGATGCCCGATTTGAAAAACTTATGCAAGTTTCAGCTCCAAAAAGGCACATTTTGGGGTTTTGATAGACCAAAATGCCGGATATCAGCTTAACTATACTGAAACCACATCACACACCTCAAAAATGATAAAATATACTTGCACGAACTTACGGCACTCGGTTCGGATGCCCGGTTTGAAACTTATGCAAGTTTCAGCTTCAAAAAGGCCTATTTTGGAGTTTTGACAGACCAAAATGCCGGATATCAGCCTAACTACATCGAAACCCCATCACTTACCTCAAAAATGATAAAATAGACTTACACGAACTTACGACACTTGGTTCGGATGCCCAGTTTAAAACTTTTGCAAGTTTCAACTCCAAAAAGGCCTATTTTGGGGTTTTAACAGACCAAAATGCCGGATGTCGGCCTAACTACATCGAAACCACATCACACACCTCAAAAATGATAAAATAAACTTGCACGAACTTACGGCACTCGGTTCGGATGCCCGGTTTGAAACTTGTGCAAGTTTCGGCTCCAAGCAGGCCCATTATGGGGTTTTGATAGACCAAAATACCGGATATCTGCTTAACTACACCGAAACCACATCACACACCTCAAAAATGATAAAATATACTTGCACGAACATACGGCACTCAGTTCAGATGCCCGGTTGGAAACTTGTGCAAGTTTCGGCTCCAAACAAGCCCATTATGGGGTTTTGATAGACCAAAATGTCAGATATCGGCTTAACTACACCGAAACCACATCACACACTTCAAAAATGATAAAATAGACTTGCACGAACTTACGGCACTCGGTTCGGATGTCCGGTTTGAAACTTGTGCAAGTTTCGGCTCCAAACAAGCCCATTATAGGGTTTTGATAGACCAAAATGCCGGATATCGGCTTAACTACACCGAAACCACATCACACACCTCACAAATGATAAAATCGACTTGCACGAACTTACGGCACTCGGTTCGGATGCCCGGTTTAAAACTTTTGCAAGTTTCAGCTCCAAAAAGGTCCATTTTGGGGTTTTGACAGACCAAAATGTCGGATGTCGGCCTAACTACACCGAAACCACATCACACATCTCACAAATAATAAAATAGACTTGCACAAACTTATGACACTCGGTTCGGATGCCCGGTTTAAAACTTTTGCAAGTTTCAGCTTCAAAAAGGCCCATTTTGGGGTTTTGACAGACAAAAATGCCGGATGTCAGCCTAATTACACCGAAACCACATCACACACTTCAAAAATGATAAAATAAACTTGCACAAACTTACGGCACTCGGTTCGGATGCCCGGTTTGAAACTAGTGCAAGTTTCGGCTCTGAACAGGCCCATTATAGGGTTTTGATAGACCAAAATGCCGGATATCGGCTTAACTACACTGAAACCATATCACACACCTCACAAATAATAAAATATACTTTCACGAACTTACGATACTCGATTCGGATGCCCGGTTTGAAACTTATGCAAGTTTCAGCTCTGAAAAGGCCTATTTTGAAGTTTTGACAGACCAAAATGCCTAATATCGGCCTAACTACATCGAAACCCCATCACACACCTTACAAATGATAAAATAGACTTATTCTACTTTAGTCCGTTCTAACTATTTATGCATGCAAAAAAAAAAAAACTATTCACATTCTATGTTCATTTATATTTAATAATTGTTCTAATATATATCATTTGATCTTTATTTCAGATTGATCGGGATTATTGCCGCGCCGTCTTTATGTTTTGCATCCGAACTTGTTATTTTTATTTGTTTTTTTTTCTTTTCATGGACATTTGTAGTTACATTTTTGGAGATAATTTTTAATTTTTCTATTTATTGTTAAATTATACTTTTATAAATGTACATAATTAGTTTAATTTTTATATATATGAATATAATTTTCTTTTTTAATATATTCATTTCAGAATGCTTCGATTTTATTGTATTTTAGGATGGATGATTGTTACAAGTTTAAACAGGAATAAAACAACCAACAAAACAAAGCAAACAAGGTTTTTTTTTTTAAAAAAAAAAACTTTTCGCGACGCACACCAATGCGTCGCTAAAAGTAAAGAATTCAATTTACTTTTATACATTGTATGCGTCGCTAAAAGCCACTATTAGCGACGCACATTGGGCGTCGCTAAAAACCATATTAGCGACGCACACCTGAACGTCGCTAATAGTAACTTTTAGCGACGCCCAATGTGCGTTGCTAATAGTGGCTTTTAGCGATGCTCACTGCGTCCTAGTGAAGTATTTACGACGCGCGTACCCAAACTATTAGCGATGCACAGTGTGCGTCGCTAATAGTCACCTTTAGCAACGCCAAACGTTTGTGCGTCGCCAATACTATTAGCGACGCCAAATGCTTGTGCGTTGCAAAATACCTTTAGCGACGCACGGAGGCGCTATTAGCGACGCACGCGTGCGTCGCTAATAGTGCCTTTTGTTGTAGTGAGCAAAACATGTATTTCACCGCTGGAACCTAATATTAGGTTATTTGCTATTGATGGTGAATCTCTTTCAGATGCTACTTTGTAAAGACAACTGGTCGGTAGTCTCATCTATCTCATTGTTACCCATCCAGACATTTCCTATGCAGTTCATCTGGTTAGCCAGTTTATGAGTGCACCTCGCTCTACTCACTATGCTGTTGTTCTTCGCATCTTACGGTATGTCAAGGGGACTTTGTTTCATGGTCTTCACTTTTCTTCGCGCTCATCTCTTGAGCTCCACTCTTACTCTGATACTGATTGGGCCGGTGATCCTACCGATCGTCGCTCTACCACAGGGTATTGTTTCTTACTCGGCACCTTTCTCATTTCTTGGCCGTAGTAAGAAGAAGACTATTGTTGCCCAATCCAGTATTGAGGCTGAGTACCGTGCACTTGATGATACTACAGTTGAACTTATGTGGTTACGATGGCTTTTGACAGACATGGGTGCTCCTCGGACAACTAGTTCCCCTCTTTATTGTGATAATCGGAGCACCATCCAGATTGCTCACAATAATGTCTTTCATGAGCGCACCAAGCATATTAAAATTGATTGTCACTTCATTTGGCACCACCTTTAGCAGGGCACCTTGCATCTTCGATCTGTATCTACTGAAGATCCACTTGTTGATCTTTTCACAAAGTCTCATCCTCCTAGTCAGCTACGTGATCTAGTTTCCAAACTCCAGTTGACTTCGTCATCTCGAGTTTGAGGGGGGATTTTAGAATATAAAATATTCTAATTTTGTGCTTAATTTAATTATTTGTATTTATTGCTTTCTATTATTGTTTAGCCTCTTTTTACTTATAAATGGCCATATATTGTACAGTTTATGGACACAGAAATATATAAAAATATTCTCTTGCTGTTAGTCTCATTTTTCTTGCCCATTTGAAGGATAGTCCAGGTCTATTAGCTTCATTTGGATTAGTGTTGGAAAACTATAATTTAAAAAAAGTTTTTTTTCAGCAGTTTAATCAAAATGTTCATTTTAAACTTATCACAGTCTTAAAAATTACGATTCATAAATTGAATCAAACATCTAATTTATAAATTAAAAAAAAAAAAAAACTCATTTTGAAATTACCATAACTCTTCCATAAATCTTAAAAAAAAAAAAAAAAAAGAATCAACTTTATTCATTAATTTAAAAATACCCCAAACATACCAACAGATAAACAAAAAAACAAAAATAAATAACTAAATTTGGCATGCCAAACATTTTTTTCTATAGCTCTTGGAGCATAATGTGGTTCTCACTACATTTCTAGTTTGTCAATTATGACAGTTTTTTGGAGTTGTGATGCAGTGGATCCAATTATTATTAATTTTTTTTTTGGGGGGGTGTGGAATTGAGAGTTGGCCCCTTTATTTATTTATTTTATGTAGAAATTCTCCTTAAATTCTACTTTTACTGTCTTAAGTGATATTTTTGAATTTACCATAAATCATGAGGTCTCCTAGTGCTGCAACCTCAAAATGCCTGCAAGGATTTACCCTATAAGTAATATTTTTTTGAAAAAAATACTAAAAGTTTCTAAAATAAAATTTTTAATCTAAAAAGTCTATAATATATTTTCTCTATCTAAAAAATTCAAAAAAAAAAAAAAATTTTAATAGAAAGAATTTTAATTATTAACTTTCCTCTTAACACCATTAAAAAATATTGCTAATTAAACTAAAATACCCTTCAAGATATATTTTAGAAACAAAATGCTGAAAAACATATAAATAACTTTTTCAATAAAAAAAAATCATAATATTTTATGAAGTAAAAATGTAGAGATCTGAAAAATGAGGAAAATTTTTTCATTTTTGCCAGTAGGACATTATTCTTGCACAGTTTTGTTGGTAGGACGTTTTCATGCATTATTTCACCATAAGACATGTTTAGAAGCATATTTGGAGTGTGTCATAGAAGAGTAATATACTTCGAATATTGAAATATATCTGCTGTTCGAATTTGAACAAAAATAGAAACAGTTTCAGAAATTGGACCAAAAGGGCATCCGGGTGAGCCGGGTGGAAACGGCCAAACCCAACTACAAGCGAAAATTTATTTTTTTGAAAATTTTCATTTAAAATAATTTTATGAACATTGGTTAAAACAAAATATCAAATTAAGGTGTTTCGGGATGGGTTGTAGAGTAACGGGTCCCCGGGCTCATTAAGGACAAAATGGTCAATTTGCCCTTACTCCTTTGCCCTTCCTGTAATACCCCGGCCCGAATTAGCTGGTATCTGACCCGAAGTAGCCAATACTTGACTCGGGTTGAACCGAGTCATGATATGTAATCTCGAACCAAAAGTAAATTTAATAAATATTGGAGGTCCAGTTCAATTACTTCGAATATACGAAGATTATTATACAGAAGCTCAATGTTTATAAGAGACAGTACACAAGAGTTAAATGGGTGTATATTTGGATATACAGAAATAACATAATAAAATAAAATAAAATACTATAAACAATGATAAATAAATAAAGATAATAAACAAATAAAACAATAATAATAATAATGGCAATATACATATATGTTTATATAAATATATGTATATATATATATATATATATATCAATACATATATATGTTTATATATATAGGTGCCGTATGAAACCATGGGAGCACCTGGTTTGTGAAAGTAGGAAAAAGAATGGGGCAGTGAGTTATCTATATAGGTGTGTGAAGGATAACCACGTGTATATGGGCATGTAGGAATTGGAAACTTACTGAGGCAGCCATAATATATATTTATAAATGTGTATGGTTGCATGCAATGCATTAACCAAGTGGAAGGATTAAGTGAGAGGTTTGGACGGGTGGCAATGCCACCAACCCAAAGTCGATCGAGTGGGATAACAGTAGCCAGGTGTACTGTGCATATGGGGCGTTCAACATGAAAATAAACCCAAACCAAAACAGGAAACTTATCAACAAAAATAGAAAAAGAGAAGCAGAATAGAGAGAGGGAGAGAAACTGAAGGGTGAGAGAAGTTGAGGCGCAGAATAGGAACAGGAAGAACGAAGCTGAACAGCAGTGGAATTCGGAAGGAAATTCAGAAAGCCCACTGTAAGTTGAGGTTTAATTTTTAGCCATTAAATGAGCTTTTTCTTGACATGCATCTAGAGGTCCTTAAATAGCATGATTTCAGGATTAGAATGCAAAAGGAATCATGTAAATCCATTGAAAAATGAAGAAGAAAACGTTAATTACAGACAGGGTGTAAATATTTGGAAACTATCATTTTATGTGTAATTTTTAGTTAGAATGATATAGAAATGTTTTATGAGGTTTTTAATTGAGGTCTGAAATATATTTAAGTGAAAAACAGGGGTTTAAATGACATGAAATTGAAGAAAATAGGGTCGGCCGGAAACTGGGCAGTGGCCGGGAAAACGAGAGATGGGTGTTGGAAACTGGTGACGGTTGGGGGCCAAAATCTGTCCTAAAATGTTTCTTGAAACTCTAGGATTCAATTGATACAAGAACAGTAAAATTTGAACGTGAAATCTTAGAGATCAGTAGAGAATTTCACTGTTTCGGTGAACAGTAGTCGAAATAAAGGTCGGAGAAGACGACCAGATTTGCGGAGGCATGTCAGGTCAAGATAGAACCGGATCTGGGTTCGGGTTGGGTCGGAACCCTACCGGTTATAAACGGGGTGACAGTGCGGTGTTGTTTTGAGGTTGGTTTTAATGTGGATTTGGGTTGTTTGGATACGGATATAAGGACTTGGAAATTGGGTTGAGGGTTAACTAAAATGTGGATAAGGTAGATGTAGTGAATATCTTATTCCGGTTTGTATTTGGTGACTGAACTGGTTGGTTCAGTAGGTATGTGAACCGGTTTTAGGGTTTAGTCAATGAACCCACTGGTTCAGACCGAAATTATTAGAAATTATGAACTGACCCCAATAGTTATAAATAATTCTACTAAGGCCCAACAGAAAATTTAATAATTTACGAAATTACCCCTAAGTCAAAAGTAGGGCAAACGAAGTCTAAACGAGGCAAATAAATAGTCAAATTTTATTATCTCGAGCCTTCTGAATCCAATGGCAGTGTCAAAATTATGAAAAGAGGTCCCGGGAATAAAAGACACGTAAAGTACAAAATGACAGTTTTGCCCTTTTCAATCCAAGAGTTCAATTTAAGATCCGTAAAAGTCTAAACCACTTTTATTCGACATTCTGGATACAATGACGATATCTAAATTAGTAATTAAGATGCCGATAGCTATGATAGACATATCAAATATATATCATAGCATAGATCAGTTATGACTATACACTGAATATATTTCCAATGGTAGGCACGTCAAAAGATAAAGAGAAAGAGATCATCAGAGTAATTGTAAATGGGGGAATGCAATACTAAGAAACCGAAGTAAGTAAATCTGAACTTTTTTATGTGGTCCTTCTTCAGCCAGTCACATTTATTTGAATATGCTGCCAAACTTGTACTCCATTTCTTACTTGATGAACCTGAATTCTTGATTGAGGCCAATCCACTTGTGATTACCCAATGAACTTGATCTCTTTGATTGATGGCAATCGACTTGTGATTATTTATTCATGCATGTGCTTTGGGTTTGTCCTGCTTGCTTATATTATTTTACGATCTTAACTTGTTGATGCTTGAGCATGCTTGTACCATTTTGTATATCGTGTCATGACCTTGTCACGCCCCGAATTCCAGCGAACCCGAGGCGCGAGTAACGAGACAAAAGAAAATAAAATAATAAAAGAATAAAAGATAATTAAGGACGATCACATACATTTTACATACTATTCTGATACATACATAATGTCTGATCCATTTATTCACAACATACAAAATAAAATACAGTCTCGGGCTTATGCCCTTACACAATATCAAAAGCGCCCCTTGGGCCTAACATAGTCCCTAATCAGATCATCTCCTCGTCTCATACAGCTGGGACATCATCTAAAATGTTTGCCCCACTAAAGGGGTTAGCTCAACATGCTGGTACAATATAATGCTAATGTAAGAAACAAAACTAAGGTCGTGGCATGTGCAAGTGTACAGTTATTTCTATATGGCATTCAATATCATGATGGCAGCATATAAACAATATACAGTATATGAGCAGTATGCGTGACACACCCATGCAACTCTATGCCCACCCATGTCTCATGATACAGTCCTTTCCCGTCGGCATGAGTACCTTGTATGTCTCGCTTCACGGTCCGGAATCCGTCAGGCTCGCCAGTACCTATTGGCCGATTTTGAGTTTTTCACCACAGGATCTGCACCCTCATAATGCAAAGCACCAAGTGCTTAACCCACGCCATGTCCAAGGAATCACACTATGCCAATATGCTCTGATTTCATTATGTTATAATGTAATCTCAATGATGCATCTCATTCATACATAAACCATGCTTTCAAGTGCATAATTCATAATGTCAACAGTTCTCAAAGCATATAATTCACACACTACTCTAACACATGCTATATACACATAATCATCATCCACATTGTCACCCAACTTTAGTAAGATAGCATGAAGCACTTAAGCATGTGAACATTCAAGCAAACAAGTGAACAATCAAGGCAGCAGAACAAGTATTCCTAATCTTAATTCCATTTCTTACTTAGCACAATATATCGTACCTGAAAATCGATCTCAACTCAAGAAGGTGTACTCGAAGTATGGTAGAATCACAGTGAGAATGCCGAAGGTCAGATCACCTTCTCCTTGCCCTCTCGTGTCCCTAAAATCATAACAGGTAATTCAGTTCATTGTCATTTGAATTTATTCTATTCATCAAATTTTATGTCTTTAATTCATAAGTTTCTATTTTGCTAATTTAGACTCCACTATTGAGTCTGGGACGTCGAAGAAACTAAGTTTAGGTTTTCGTAGCATTTAATTCGGACACCTGGGTTCAAAAGGGCAAAATAGTCATTTTGCACTTTACACGGGTCCTTACATTTCGTGACCTCTTTTCACAAATCGGACTCCACGGTTGAGTCCGGAATGCTCGAGATAATAAAGTTTCACTATTCGTTTACTAATTCGGAGTTCGTTTGACTGCATTTCAATTCAAGGGCATTTTGGTAATTTTAAAGGTTACTACGGGTCTTTTATTTTTTGGGATCCCGTCTCATAAAACGGACCTCACCATTGGTCTCAGAATGATCGAGATAGTCAAAATACACTAATGACTTGTCCCATTTGGACTCCAGGTTATTTTAGAGTATTTAAATAATTAAATTAATTAATTAATTTAATTATTATTTTATTAATATTTAAATCTGGTGGGTCAATTTGTAATTTCTCCAAATTTTTGGGGTTAAAGTGTAATTTCTGAAAGCTGAGGGGTCAAATCGGATTTTCAAAAAGTCCAGGGGTAATTCTGCAATTTTTGAAATCCTTATCCCATATTCGGATACCCAAACAGGGGATAGGGTTAAAACTGGGATAGGATATCCCTGTCCCCAATTCAATTTTCAATTTCAATTTCTCATCCCTGTTGCCAAACACTCCCATTCCCCTTTTAATTTAAAACCAGTGAGTGACACGTGGCAGGGGCGGTTCACCCCCGCCCGAACCGGACCCGAAATTTGACCCGAACAGTGCCCCTTTCTTCCCCGTTTTTTCGGCGATGAACCAGTAGGGTTCCGGCGCCCTCTTTGGTGCCGGCGACTGTTTTCTGACGATATTTTCAGGGTTTCAAAATGCAGTTTTCTTCATTTTCTCCCAAGGGTTTCATATCTATCCTCCATTTCCCTCAAAACCTTCCCTATCTTCTCGAATATGGAGGTTAATAGCTCCGGCCGATTTTCCGGTGAGCTGAATATTCCCATTTTTACACTCGGTTGTTCACTGTTTTTCACCCCATTCTTCACTAAACATTTTCTGCACTCCATAGGATTATTCCTAGGTCATTTAAACACGGTTTCTCACATAAAATGTCAAGAGTCAACCCTCATAACCGAGACCTGCAACTCAAGCTTTCTCCCTCATCTTTCAACATTTTCTTTCATTCTTTTTGTAGTGTGTTCCATATCTCATATGCTATAAGGCCCTAAGGTTAGATTTAAACATAGTGCTTTAAAAAAAATAAAACAAAATCTAAGCTACTTACCCCAGTTTCAGATTTCTCCCTGATGTAGCTCCTCCCCTCTTCCTTTCTCCTCTTGGGTCACTCCTCGAGCTTCCTCTCCTTCTTCACAGTCCTCTCTCTCTCGCCTTCTGCTTTTCTTTCCTTTCTTTCTTCTCCAACCGAGACCAACTCCCATATACAACTTCACCACTCTCACACGTCTCTCTCTCACATCAGCCCCTTTTCTTAACTTATTTCCCCCTTGTTCAGCCACTTTGTTCTTCCCCAAATGCAGCTTTGCATTTAATGCAAAGCTGCCTATATAAACCTATATATATATATATATCTATCACTCCTCACACACACACACAGCCGACACCTCACACCCCCACTTGCACAACCTGATATATATATATATATGTGTATACGTATATACATGGAATTATACACACACATGCATCACACACATGGTTAATACATACAAACCCTTCACATATATATATATATATATATTTACTCATGATCATACACACATTATTTTCTCATAATAATAATAATAATAATAATAATAATAACCATGAAAATTTATATATTTTAAAAAAAAAAAATTTCGGGTTATTACAGACCTTGTAATATATCTATTGCTTGTTCTATATACTTGTGCATCGTTGATTGAGACATGGTTGTTCTCGGCAGCCCGGTAACATAGCTGTAAAAAGCTATAGTTATATATTGTTGCCTTGAACATGTTATGTTCTCGGTAGCCCAGTAACATAGCGGATGAAGCTATGGTTATATTATGTTGCCTTGAACTGATTAGCTACAATCCACATCCTTGTTCCTGTGGAGAGTAGCATGATCATGATATTTTATATGCGCTCGGGGTTGTGCTCAGTCACAATGACCCATCTATTCACAGAATTGCGTGGGGGAAAGGCCCTTTGGGGGTCTGTTGAGTCCTATGGGACCTGTATTGAAAAGAGCTCTAACACTTTTCAGAGATCCCGAGGAACCGAGACGGATCTGAGCATGCGTTTTAGTGGGGTATGCTGAGCCCCGGGTGATTCAAGCATTCTGGGTTGTTAGTAATCGATGATATATCTTTGGTACTCATTGAGTGATCATATTCTATACCCTGTGAATGATCATATTATTGCGATCATGTTATACTTTACCCGATGATGATATATCTTTGGTACTCGTTGGATTATCACATTTATGCAAGCATGTTATATTTTTGATTGGCTTCGTAATTGTTGTGGCAGCAGATTATCATGATTGGCTAGATCCCGGTTGTTGGATTCATCATTACTATCTTCTTATATCTTATTTTGGGATAAGCCTTTTGGACCCTCGGGTCATTGTTACGTATCTTGGTGACTGGCTATGCATTTCTTGTTGCTCATTTGGCTATTGGCTATTGGTTATCTGTTATCCCTTTCTTCTACCCTTCTTGTGAACTAACTCTGACCCATGGAAAAGCTAGGAATTTGCTTACTGAGCTTGTTTAAGCTCATTCCATTTATTTAACATTTTTCAGGTGACATTATGTGGGATGAAATGCAATGAGATAACTAGTGAAACTAGTGATGCACAATGAACGACAATGAGGATATAAACTCCAAGTTAAAGATTGAACGTGAACACTGTAAGGTTAACTTTAAAGTTATGCATTATAATGTTACATCATTAGTGATGAAGTTAGCCTAGTATGTTAGATCATTATGATTAAGTGGTACTTGGAGACATTCTGATTGTTGATCATTGGATATGAGTTTAATTAGCTGAACTGTCATGGTGAGACTTCCGCTTTAGGTAATTCATTAATATAGAATGGTTGCATTGGAGCATGTATATTATACTTTAGAGATATTTGGTGACTGATTTTAGACATGCTTTGATGTGTTTGGATGAGTTACATTCTTAATTTAAAAAGGTTTTAATTTCCGTTGTTTTGACCCTACATTTAGAATGCAATTCATTGTAAAGTTCAAAAGTTTCCTTTGGTTGGTCGCATTGTCGGTGGGGAAAACTGACAAGGTGGCCAACTAGCATCATGTCCTCGAGATCCGCGTAGGGTGGGTTTCGAGTCGTGACACTTCCACTATAAATACAGCACTTAGAGTGATTTAGATACGTAATTCATTCTCTAATTGCAGCAGCTCACGTTCATAGAGAGAGAGAGAGAAAAAAAACCCTAGTTCTTCAAGCTTCAAGCTTCCAAAACACACTTTTTGAGTGGAATTTTGGCCGAGGTTCCTTCTGAGAAGTTGTTCCTCTCATCGAGACCTATATTTTTACCAAACAATTCGGCCATCCAGCTATCACAGCCTCCATAGTTTGAGAAAAACTTATCTAAGTATGATGTAGTGCTAAGATTATAATGAATTTAAGTTTTCTTTTATTTTTTTCATGCTATTGGACTGTTTAGGGAGTGTATTTAAGGTTAGGAAACCACCTAGAAGGTAGTTCCTTTGAAAAGCTTAGGGTTGATAGTTTAGGGATATATGTGTTCTTGGTGTTGTTAGATGATTTGTTGCCTTGATTGAGATGTGTTATATTGATAAAATTGTAGTGTTACAATTTGAAACCCATTTGCATGTTGACAAACCTTGTGGTTTGGACCATGTGATGAATTAGTGCTTTAGTGCTTTATGGAAAACTTATGTCATTAGTGAACTAGTAAAATTGTGAGATTGTAATTTGGATATATGTTAACATGTTTAGTTATGACATATATTATCAGCATGATGTTTTGGAGTTTAAAGTTATGAATTTTGTGGGATAAATTGCATGACTTGAAAAAGGGACACCATGTGTTTAATAAATTGTCACATTGAGATTACATGATGAGATCATGGCATTTTGGCATAGTGTGATTCCTTGAAAATATGGTGTGGGTTGAGCACGTAGTGCTACGCATTATGAGGGTATAGATCTTGTGGTGAAAAACCCAAAATTGGCCTTTTGGTACTCGCATGCCTACGGGATCCGGACCGTAAAGCGAGACATATATTGGTGCTTGCATGTCAACGGGGAAGAACCATAAAGCGAGACATATATTGGTGCTTGCATGCCAAACCGTGAAGTGAGACATGGGTGGCATAGAGTTACATGTGTGTATCGTGCATTTTGACATTGCATGGCATTGGGGGATAATGGGATTATGGTCTTGAACTGTACACTTGCACATGTCACACCCTTAAATTTGTTACTAGTCTTAGTATTATGTTATACCAGCTGTTGACCTGACCCATTCGTGGGACATTATTTTTCAGATGAGGCTCCGGGTACTTGAGACTTGTTTAAGTCTTGAAAGATGGGAAGAAATGGATCATGTTGAAGATTTGGCCCTTGGGGCATGTTTTTGTACGTATAGGCATAAGCCTAAATTTATTTGTATTTAAACTTGGACAATTAATAGAAAATAGGCCTTGGGCCATTTTGCAATGTATGGGTTAAGACCCAAAGGATATATATATATATATATATATATATGATGTTTTTATTTAATTAGTAGTATTCATGTATGTTGAGATAACTAGATTCAAATGTTGATAAAGAGGGATGCATGTTTAAATTTGATGAATTGTGGCCACCGAGTGAGGGTGGGTTGTTTACCTATTTATATATAAGGATCTTGTGAAAAAAATTAGGTGGGTAAATACTTGGAAAAACAAAGGAGGTTATATCTATTTTTTTTTTTTGAAAATAAAGCATTAAAAAAGTGTGTAGAAACACCTTTGAAATGGGTGAGAAAAAATGTTTACAATGGAGGTTTAGAAACCTTAGGAAATTGGGCTGAAAATGGGTGAAAAAGGGGCTTGAAAGACTTGAGAAAAATTTGGGAAAATGGTTAAAAAGTTGGGGTTAAATAGCTTGAAGAATTAGAAGGAATGTCAAATGGCATACGACACGCCTTAATTTCGATTCTGCAAAGTCATTTCTACAGGTTAGCCCACTTCGTGGGACTATAACCTTTTGGTCCTTTTGAATTAATTAAGGTGTCTTACATTTCTAGATAAGCTTATCTCTTAGCTTTCTTTTTATATATCATGAACTTTGAAAGCTTTTAAAATGAGAAAGTTATGTTGATTTTGCTTTAAGTGTGCAAAATCTGACCTATGGGTAGTGTGTTCATCATAACTTGAGTTTTACGTGGACTTTTTGAGTGATTCAAAATGGTATAGAAACTAGACTCAATAAGGAAGATTTTGGCATAGATTTCATTACATTTGGATCTGTAGATTGAGAGAAAAATCGATTTGAATCAAGGGGTTTGGAGCAGCATTTTTCTAAAGTGAAATTTTTGCTTCAGGTGAACAGTAACCTTGAAGGTTACTGTTCACTTTCAGCTATTGGATTATCAGATTACTGTTCATCTGAATTTTTTTTTTTTTTTTTTATTGTTTCAAACTTTTCGATTTTCGTATAAATTCATTTTAAATCTGAATTGAGTGATTCAAAAGTTTAAACTGATTGTTCCGACGAATACTTTTGTTTAAAAGTAATTACACTTTGAGACCCCAAATATGTTTGGATGAAATTAACCATGAAAGGTATAAAGGCTTAAACAAAGTTTTCAGAATGTATTCAAATGATTCTCAAAATTTTTTTTTTTTGGTTGGTTAATGACCTTAGAGTATGAAATAATGAATTTTTCTGTTGAGAATTAAAGGATGCTTTAAATTTATTTATTCATTTTTTTTAGTTAATAAATTCATTTTACTCACTTCTCGGGTTTATGAAAATTCGGGGCGTGACAAAAAATTTATTTATTAGGCCTTCTAGATAAATAAAAAAATGTTATATATAGTTTTTGGATTGAAGAATATATTTTATCAACTATATAGTATTTTTTAAAATATATCTTTAAGATTATTTTAGTCTAATTAGTAATACTTTTTAACGGTGTGAAGATAAAAGTTAACAATCAGATTTTTTTGTATTAAAAGTTTCTTTTTAAGTTTTTTTAAATAAAAAAAATATATCATCAACTTTTTAAATTGAAAATTTTATTTTAAGAATTTTTAGTAATTTTTCCTAATTTTTTTTTAAAAATTATTATGATGACTTTATTTGAATCACTTTTCCTTTATTATATTGCTGGCCTAACTATTGTGGAATGGTCAAGTAGAATGGCTCCCATATGGGTGTGATTTTTTTTTTTTTTTATCCGCTGAAAACCTGTGCAAATTTTTGTATTTGTTCAATCTTATGTGTAGAAATTAAAGATAAAATGATTGAATAAATAAAAAATTCATATTTAAATTATTCAATAGAACTTACAGTAAATTATTAGACGTGACAATTACAATAACTGTCAACTTCACGATACTTTGATATGAACATAATTTTTACATGAATCTCATAATAAATGTTTAAATTATTGTGAACATTAGTATGAAACAATAATGATCACTAATATCTGCTGTAATTTTCTTCTACGATAGGAAGGGGTCAAGATAGAACCTTCTAATTAACGTGGGGAACACAACATTTTTGAATGAGACCTCTTGTGAAGTGCTGAGGTCAGTTTAAGACTTTATGTTTGAACATAAACTGAGGGTCACCTTAATTTGTTTGCCGAGTCAGCCCAACTTTATGGCACAATAAGCATTTGTTCAAATGAAAGTATGAAAGTGAATTTTGTTGTATTTCATATGCAACATTCAACATCTTTGTACGTTTGGCCATAAAATTATCAATCTCATTATGTTCAAAGGTTGCCTTAATCTTTCTTTAATAAGAAAAATCAACATTTTCAGCCAAAAAATCAAGAGTCTGCTTGACTACGAATCCTACAATGAAACTAAATTCAGTCATAAAAATAATATTTACATCTCTTAACGAGAAAGCGAGACTTGAATTTGTAACTTCTCATTTAAGAGAAAATGTGAGTAGCCAATTGAATTAGGAATATGTGAAAGACCTTATTTTTAAGAAGAAAATCTTTCTTTAAATTTAAAAAAATTTAATATTATGTAAAAGACCGTCACACAATGACATAATGTAATAGTCACATGAAATAATTACTCCTCTAATACTATTTAAAAGTTACTGAGATGAAACCATTTACGAGTTTTTTATTGAGATGATTATTGAATGTAATTTTAATTTCTACCTTTTATTTTTCAAAAAGAATTTAAAAATTACTTAAAAACTTTTTATTAAGGAATATCTTAATAAAATAAAATAAAATGACGGTCTAGAATTTATTATGGACAATAAATTGACGGTCAGATTTTTTAGGGATATGACCCCAGCTCTTCAGCGCACATGGATATTTGAGTAATGAAAGTGATTTTTTAGGGGGAAGGTAGGCCTTACTGTAGGGAAGGGAAACTCTTTGGACCACCATGAAAGTGGGTTGGCCCGCATTTGTTTTGGGTGTCTTTAAGTGGGTGGCTAAGACTTCTTCAGAGGGCAATGACGGGTCACGCGTGATGGACTCAAACATAGCGCTATTACAACCAATGACCTTATACAAAATTTAAAAAATGGAAGAATAAAGTCAGATAATTTGCCCCGGTCAAATTACAGGATTGACAAGTCGGATAATCAGTGACCAGAATAAGGGGGCAATGGCCCCCTCAAATTCTTAAAAAATTAATTCTTTATCCCTAATTTTTAATTTTTTTGTTTGGACGTAAAGTAAAGGGCAGTGGGCAGAATAGTCAGTCTAGAGACCTGGTTGACGTAATTGGAGACTTGTGGCCGGCAGCTTCTTTAAATGATCTGAGGAATCCTTTCTGTTCCTCTTATGTGATATACCTTTCAAATATCTTTGTTGTGTGAAAGAACTTTGTGCAGCTATGGGTGTCAGAAATAGCCCGTGTTTCTTCTTCATGCTTTCTGTGTTCTTTCTATGCTTCTCTCTCAACATCCACCTTTCCTTTGGAGCTGACACCATCTCTGCAAACCATTCTCTCTATGGGAACCAAACCATTGTCTCATCAGAAGGCGGGAACTTTGAACTGGGTTTCTTCCGTCCAGGTAACTCTTTCAAATACTACATAGGCATTTGGTACAAGAAATTATCTCTTCGAACCATAGTTTGGGTAGCTAATAGAGATAGACACATCTCTGATATCTACTCATCAGAACTGAAAATTTTAGATGGCAATTTAGTTCTTCTCAATGAGTCCCGAACGCCAATTTGGTCCACAAATATAAGCTCTACCACTTCAAATTCTTTGGTAGCAGTTCTTCTTGATAATGGAAATCTTGTTTTGAAAGATGGATCAAATTCAAAACACCTAATTTGGCAAAGTTTTGATTATCCAACCCATACATGGTTGCCCGGTTGTAAGATTGGCTTTAACAAACTTACTAATTCAAAACAACTTCTCACTTCATGGAAGAATTCAGAAGATCCTGCACCAGGACTATTCTCTCTTGAGCTAAACCCAAATAGTAGTGAGTATTTGATTCTGTGGAATAAGTCTCAACATTACTGGAATAGTGGGCCTTGGAATGGGCGGATTTTCAGCTTAGTTCCAGAAATGAGATTGACTTCTTTCTATAACTTTAGTTTTGTTAACAATGAAAATGAGAGTTATTTTACATATTCTGTCTATAATCCTTCAATTATATCCAGACTTATTATGGATGTTTCGGGGCAAGCTAAGCAACTCTCTTGGTTGAATAGTACCAACGAGTGGAATCTATTTTGGAGTCAACCAAGACAACAATGCGAGGTTTATGCTTTTTGTGGGGCGTTTGGCACCTGCAATCAGATTGGGCAACCCTTCTGTAATTGTTTGTATGGTTTCACGGCTAAGTTGGAGAATAATTGGAAATTGAATGATTATTCTGGTGGGTGTGTGAGGAGAACTAATTTGCAGTGTAGGAATACTAGTACTGCTAATGGAGAGAGAGACAGGTTTTGGGTAAGTTCCAACATGGAATTGCCTGTATCCCCTAAACCAGGTCGGGCTGGGAGTGCTGCAGAATGTGAATCAACCTGTTTGGATGATTGCTCTTGCACTGCTTATGCTTTTGACAGCAATGGGTGTTCAATCTGGCTTGGAGACCTTTTGAATCTGAAACAATTTTCAGAAGAAGATGGTCGTGGAAAAACTCTGTACATCAGACTTGCTGCATCTGAGTTTTCAAGTGCTAAGAATAAGAAGGGAATTGTTATTCGTGCTGTTGTAGGTTCAGTTGCAGTAGTGATCCTTGTTGGCTTTGCTTTGGTTGTAATTCGGAGATGGCAAAGGACATCAGTTGGAGCTGCAAAAGCTGTAGGAGGTTCACTGGTGGCATATGGGTACAAAGATTTGCAGAATGCGACAAAAAATTTCTCAGAAAAATTGGGGGGAGGAGGTTTTGGTTCTGTTTTCAAAGGGAAATTGCCTGATTCAACTGTCATAGCTGTGAAGAAGCTGGAAAGCATCAGCCAAGGAGAGAAGCAATTCCGAACAGAAGTCAGCACCATTGGGACTATCCAACATGTTAATCTTGTTCGGCTTCGTGGGTTCTGCTCTGAAGGTAAGAAGAAGTTGCTGGTGTATGATTACATGTCAAATGGCTCATTGGATTCCCATCTTTTCCATGGAAAGGACTCAAAGGTTTTGGACTGGAAAACCAGGTACCAAATTGCACTGGGGATAGCCAGGGGGCTGGCTTATCTCCATGAGAAGTGCAGGCAGTGCATCATACACTGTGACATAAAGCCTGAAAACATTCTTTTAGACGCCCAATTCTGTCCCAAAGTCGCAGATTTTGGTCTGGCTAAGCTTGTTGGGCGAGAATTCAGCAGGGTTCTGACAACCATGAGAGGAACAAGGGGTTATCTTGCACCAGAGTGGATATCAGGAGTAGCCATAACGACCAAAGCTGATGTTTACAGTTATGGTATGATGCTTTTTGAATTTTTATCAGGAAGGAGAAACTCCGCGCATTCTGAAGATGGGAAAGTTAAATTCTTTCCAATTTGGGCAGCGAGTGTGACAGCAGGAGGGGACATCCTTAGCCTATTAGACCATAGGTTGGAGGGAAATGCTAATGCAGAAGAAGTAACAAGAATTTGTAGAGTTGCTTATTGGTGCATACAAGATGATGAAAATCATAGGCCATCAATGGGTCAGGTAGTCCAAATTCTTGAAGGAGTTTTGGATGTGAACCTGCCTCCAATCCCACGATCCCTCCAAGTGTTTGTTGACAACCAGGAGCATATAGTTTTCTTCACTGAATCATCGCAAAGCCAGAGCTCACAAGCACCAGGCAATTCCGTTACTACTTCCTCTCAGGCCAGGAGCTCCTCATCAACAACTTCCAGTCCTGAACACGACAAATGAAGATGTGTTTGAGCACCTTGTCATTTTAAGTATATATTTTCTGTATCTTGCACTTTTCCATGGTTTTTTTTTTCTTCTGTTAATTCACTTTTTTATACATCAAAGCCTAAAACTACAGTTAGAAATGGCTTTTTCTACTTGCAGTTACATGTTGTTGTTTGTATATTCACTGGAGGAAACCTTGGTTCTGGAAGTCTCTCTGTAATTGGCTATATGGTTTTGGTGGAGCAACGTGTCTTGTTTCTTTTATCATTTTAGATCTATTCGCTTTAGATTATAAAGCAACTTTTGCACATATCTGCATTTTATACTTGAAAGCCAAAAGCCAGTCAGAAATGTGGATATGCATGGGAATATATATATATATATATATATGTATATATATACACTAGTAGAAGTGCGAATAGATTTCGTAATAATTTAAACATTTAAATAAATAACTTAACAATATTAGTTCCAGTCGTTCCTCGGAAGGAATAAAGGAATAGAAAAAATAAAGAAGTTAAAGTTAATTTCAACTACTGATCTGGGCACATTCAATATTTTTAGAAGAAATTCTTCATTGTAGACATGCATGTAATTCGGCCTTCAACAAACTATCATTCACACAAAAGCCCTTGGATGCATTAGCATTACTCATATTAGCTATTGAAAAGAATTTGGAGTAACCCTTGGCATTTTGTGAAGTGGACAACCTTTTTTTAACCTGTAAGAGCAATTGTATTATGTGAATCACAAAAATTATATAAATACAAAGTAATGAGCTTATGGAAGGAAATGTTTGCTCACTTGTTTAAGTTATCCTTTACAAAAGTAACTACTAAGAATTCAATTACTAAAATAAGCATATTAATTATTTTTTGGAGAAACTTTCCACTGTTTACATGCATGTAATATAGTCTTCAACAATCAAAGTATCATTCACAAGAAAAAAAACCCTTAAGAGACATTAATTATATAAGCTATTGGTAAGAATTTAGCGCAACCCCAAGCGTTTGGTGAAGCAAAGAACCAGTTTTTTTACTGTAAGAGCACAAAATTTATATGAAGACAAGCACTTAATAATTAAAAATAAGCAAGTGAAAATTTTAATTTTATATTTATATTTCTATTTTGGGCTTGAGTTGTGAAAACATACATCAGTTGTGGCTGAGATCTTTGCATATTGAACAAAACTTAGTAGGGAGATTATGGAAGGAAATGTAAGCTCACCTTATATTTGCCATGGCATTGGTCCCTTATGCATAGTAGTGCATATATTTCCAATCATGGTACTCTATATGGAATGAATGCATTATGCCTTTTACCATATAATAATTTCCTTTGGAATAGATATGTAATTTCTTGAATCACTAGAGGATGCCACAAAACATAGTCAAATTTAGAAATCAATCCACTTATTTTAACTCAAAATAGTGTAGTACATGGATTGTGTACCACATGCAGTTTTCAATAGTGAAACTTCATAGTGATGAGCTTTGTAATATAGAAAAGAAACCTTATCAATCTCTAAGTGTAACCACCCTCAATTCCCTTCAACGATGAAACACATTCCCCTCAGCCAAAATGTTTTGTACAAAAACATCTGCTCTAACACGCATGTGTCATGGATGGGGTATCCATCAATAGCATCCGTGAAAATACTGGAAAGATTAATTGGGAAAAATCCTACCTAGTCTTCATCTCATAAAGCATCTTACCTACAATGACATCTAAATGTTAGAAGTAGAGCAAAATTGAGTATGTAGGAGGGTGAAACATGAAAGTTAAACTAATGATGTAAAAGAATGAAACTATCTTGCATAGTTGCATACTTTTCTCCAATTTGATCAAACACAAACAATTTGAAGTTTGCATTATTTTTCCAACCAAGATGTAACTCATCTGCATTTGCAATTTTCACTTACAGAGAGATGTTTCCTTCCCATTTCTTTCTTTGTCACAAATTGGGTAAAGAGACGATTTTCTTCCACAAAAAAGACCTAACCATTTGTCCATATGAATCTTAAGGCTATGTTTTGGCTCTTGAAAACCAGAGGATAAGACATTATATGAACTTCCATTTTCTTTTGTTTGGTTGCATTGAAAAACTACTAGGAAATGTGGGGAAACCTGGGATGAAAGGAAGTAAAAACTTTTAATAAATTGATTTCTTGACATTGGTCCTTCTTCTTTTCCCTTACCTTTCCTTTTTTCTCATTGTTGCAGTAAAATAAAGCGAGTTATAGTGGAATGCAAAAGGAGAAGTTATAAAAATAAGAGGATATAAATTCAACCATTAGAGATATTTTTTGTTAGTAGTAATTAGAAAGTCAAATATATGATATAGTATTTCCTGAGGCATCAACTTAAGCCAAATATCACTTCAAGATGGCTTAAGACTTTTGTTCCATGCCCAAAGTTTGTGTCTTGACTCTTAAACTTTCACAAGCCACCCATTGGACGATAGTGGATTATTGAATCCAAAACAACCCGTCTAACTATAATAAAAAGTTAAAAGACAATTTGAAAGAAGGGGTGATGTTTCTTATTAATATCTTATATTCTAGAAGAGTTGAAACAATCTTCACTCGACTTGGCAGTAAAACTATATTTAGGAAAAATATTTTCTCATTAATCATTCTAATGCTAACATCCCCTGCACATGACCTTAAAATTTTTCAAAGATATCATTTAAGTTAGCATATTCCAAAATCTAGAAGATCCCTTCAAGTGTCTAAGGAACATCAGCAATGAGCTTGCAAAAATTAATCTCCCTTAAACTTAAAGATATTCTTTATTACTTGTACAAGTAAATGACTTAGTAACTAACCTCCCTCCTACTTGTCAAAAAATAAATAACCTCCCTCCCACAAATTTGTGAGCGCATAAATGATATTGCACCTCATCTAATGGTGTTGTAACTATCAGCTCCCTTTGTTATGTAAGACTCAATTGAGCATGACTCTGAAACTTAAATCAACTGTCTTCAAAATAATAAGCACTAAGAGGAAACCATTCCTTAAAAATGCTTACTGATAACCAACTTTCTAGGTTTCATTTCTTTCTTCCCTTTTCACCTTTTTAAAGTTCACGTGAGACTACAATTATCATACTGTGCTTAAGCAACTGTATTTGGGATACAGATCAATCAGAGAAAATGAATTTTGTATATTATAATGGAGACAACTAAAATTTATCTCACAATCCCCTCCCAAAAAAAAACAACATTTACACAAAGATATTTAGTTGGTTCAAAGCACCACATCATATGTCACGCCCCGAATTTCCACAAACTCGAGGCGCGAGTAACAAAACTAAAAGAAAATAAAATAAAGAAATAAAGGACAGTCACATGCATTTCAAACACTAACCCAATTCCTGTTCTGATACAATTCATAAGGCTTTGCCCGTTGTCTCATAACATACAAATAAACATTAAATAGTCTAGGGCTTATGCCCTTATACAACATCTAAATTACGCCCCACGGGCCAAGTATAGTACCAAGTTCTTTCTCCATTAAGACATCATCGAGTCTCATGTAGTAGGGACGTCATCTGTAATATGTTATCCCACGAATGAGTCAGCTCAACTGTTGGTATAATATAATGCTAATGCAAGGAACAAAATTAAGGCGTGGCATGTGCAAGTGTACATTTATATCTACATGTCATTCAATATCATCATACAATGCATTAACAAGATTCAGAACGCATTCATACAAACTCTGTACCACCTCCATGAATTCATTTATGTGATGTTATGCAAATATGTGTGACACACCCATGGCACTCTATGCCATACCTATGTCTCATTTTCAGAACACATCCGATGGAACTTGAGTACTATGTCTCATTTTTGGAACACATCCGATGGAACCTGAGTACTATGCCTCGTTTTCAGAACACATCCGATGAAACCTGAGTACCAATACAATGCCCAATTTTTGGGTCTTTCACCACAGGGTCTACACCCTCATAATACATAGCACCACGTGCTTAACCCACACTATGCTTTCAATGAATCACACCATGCCAATATGCCTTGATTCCACTATGCAATAATACAATCTCAGATAAGCAATTTACCATGTATAGTACCACGTGCTCAACTCATACTATGCTTTCAATGAATCACGCCATGCCAATATGCCTTGATTCCACCATGCAATAATACAATCTCAGATAAGCAATTTATCAACACATGGAGTATGCTTTTAAATAATGCATTCCACTTAAAGAAATCACAGCATCTGAATTATAAAATCTCTTCCACGTGAATGTATGCAATACAAAATCAAAGTAAACACATACCCGAGTCATGTACTCACAATCTTAACAACTCATCAAGAACATAAATCACGTATTGCACCAACACATGGAATGAATCATAACTCCGAGGAATAACAAGAAACACACAAGCATCAATTCAATCGACACTAGGTTCTGTCTCAAAGCAAACATTCCCTACATGATTTTCTAATGTCAAGTAATCACATGATTCATTCAATCAACATACAAATCATTCCTAACTCAATCCTATTCCTTAGCAAAATATCATACCTGATGGGTTGGTCTCAACCCCAAGAAATCGTGCTCGTGGTGTAGCTGAATTAACAGGGATAATGTAGAAGATCAGACCGCCTTCTCCTTGCCTTTCAATGTCCCTAAAATTCATGAAATGTAACTCAGTCCATTTGCTACTTGAATTATGTTATTCATCAAATTTTATGTCTTTATTTTATGAGTTTCCATTTTGCTAAAATAAACTCCACCATTGGGTCTGAAATGCCGAACAAAGTTGGTTTAGGCTTTCGTAGAATTCAATTTGGACATTTGGGCTAAAAAGGGCAAAACGGTCATTTTGCACTTTTACGGGTTCTTTCATCCTGAGACTTCTTTTCACAAATCGGACTTCATGGTTGAGTCTAGAATGCTCGAAATAATAAAGATTCACTATTTGTTTACTTTAATCGGAGTTCGTTTAATTGTATTTGAACTCAGGGGCATTTTGGTAATTTTTGGTATTCTTACGAGTCTTTAATTTTTTGGGGCCTCGTCTCACAACACAGACCTCATCGTTGGGTTCAGAAGGGTTGAGATAGTCAAAATACACTAATGATTTGTCCTAATTGGACTCCAGACCATTTCGTGATATTTAATTTAATTTAATTTAATTAATATTTAAATTAATATTTTATTCGGGGGTCAAACTATAATTATTTAAAAGTCCTGGGGGTCACTTTTTTATTTCTAAAAGTTGTGGGGTAAAATTAGAATTTTTGATTTTACTATTCCAAATCAGAATAGCCAAACAGTGGCTAAATTCCCAAAACAGCGATAAGATATCCTTATCCCAATTTCCATTTCAATTTTTAATTTATTAAACCTGTAGCCAAACACTCCCAATTCCATTTTAAATTTATAACATGTGCATGACACGTGTGAGTGGGTCGGTCTTAACCCGACCCGACTTGACCCGAACCCGACTCGAGGCCTAGACCCAAGACCCAAACAGTCTTCCTTCTTCCCCGACTTTTCGATAGGGTTCCGGTGCCTTTTCCAGCGCTGGCGATTATTTTCCAGCCAATTTTCCTCCATTTCTCAATGCAGTTTTCTCTCATTTTCCCCCTAGATTCCATCCCTAACCCTCGTTTTTTATTTGGACCACTAGATCATCACGAATAGAGGGTCAAACCTCTCCGGCCAGTCATTCTCTTTCAATTTCGTGGCTATTTCTCTACTGTTTTAGCCTAGTTTTTCACCCTAGGTATTTCTGCACCATAGAGGAACAATTTCTCATCATTTTAGTTAAGTTTTGAGGCATAAAGCTCACCAACCCGATTATCCTACACAACCTGCAACTCTATTTTTTTTTCTTATTTCCTAACCATTTCAATTGGTTCTTTTTGCATTAATCTCCATTTCTCATGCTCTGCAAGTCCCCATACTTAAATAAACAGTTCATGCATTTTAAAATTTAAAAATAGAATCAAGCTTACTTTTCCTTTCTAAACTTTTCTCACTCCTCTTTTGGTGCAGTTTCTCATCTTCTTGGTTCAACTTTTTGGACTTCTCAGTCTCTTCACGGTGCTCTCTCTCTTTCTTTCTTTCCCTCTTTCTAACCCAACGAACCCATATGTATATACATATATCATAATTCTCTCTCTCTCTCTCTCTCTCTCTCTCTCTACATCAGACCTGCACACACTCTGAAAACTCTCTTACACACACAACCAATAGCCCCTCTTTTCTGACTCTCTTCCCTACTTCTTTCTTTTCTCCTTTTTGTTTGCATTTAATGTAGTTTACATTAGGTGTTATACATATATGTACATATATATCACACACACACACACACGACAGTATACATAGTACACACAACAGTGCACACACACACAGAGCACACTTTGCCTGTTGTCTCCTAACTGTGATGTATATATATATATATATATATATATATATATATTTAAATACATGCATATACATATATATAACACATAACATTATATATATACACACATATATATATACATGTAATAAATACATAATACACATTCCATACGTATACACATATTTAAATAAAAAAAAAATTACTTAAAAAAATTTCAGATCCTTATATCATACACGTGGTCTATGGGACACCATGTTTAGAACTTCAAATTGCCTAGAATTCAAACTAAACAACTGAAAGGGTTTGGTATCTTTTTCTAGAAACAGTTCTCAATTTTTAAAATAACCAAAGAAAAGAAAACATGACACACAATACTCTTAGGCGTCGCTTTTCTGAAATATGTTTTTTAAGAATTTCTTGGAACTGATTTTAGGAAGCTCAAGAGGAGATTCCATGGTGACAAAACTCCTTTCCATTAGAAATTGGAAATGGCCTGTAAAAAGAATCCAACTGCCTAATTTTAAACCCAAATAATAAGCATCTTGTTTTAAAGTTATTTTTTTTTAATAAAGTTTAAAATAACCCCATATAGTAATATATTGTACAAATAGGCCAGGCCACCTTCATTATATGTCTGAAAGTATACTATTATCAAGATGAACTTTGTCATTGGTGATGCACACTGCCCTTTAAAACATTGCTGCTAAAGGCAACAACCAGTAATCAATCTTAGTATATCACCCGTCTCTAAATATAGATAAAAGTCCACTAAACCCATTGCTCCTGTACAAAATGAACTAAATTGTCTTAATCTCATTTACTTATGTTACAAAAGCCAACTATTGTTTGGTTTAAAAGAAAGGAAATTGAAAGGTATATTTTTCATTACATTGGGACTTGAGAGAAAAAAAACATCCACTCGTCTAAGTAAAGCCTAATAAAATCACTTTTCTTTTCAATTTGGATCTTTTCTATTTCAAATAAACAGTTATTCTTTTCAGATAAATAGTGAATCAGCAAGCAACACTAATATCTAGATTGGTCACTTCAATAGTATAAAAACTTGGGACACAGTATTATTGATGGTTTTAATGACCATAGTTCATTAGAGAGAGTTCATAAATTTTTCATTAGTTGCAAGAAATTGATCTAGGCTAAGGTAGTATGGATCCATACTTTTATAGCAGACAATTACAAAGTATTAATTGCAAGTATCAGGCAGGGAGTATCAAAATATATGTTAGAGAATGATAATGGTATGATCAAAGGCTGTGTGCACTAAGTGTCGAATGAACTTTAACCTCTAAAGATGAAACATATGAATGACATTCAACAATAACATTAAGGCATGACTAAGAAACCAAGGATTATTACCCCATCACCTAAGCCATGCCAGATGTCTTAGAGATTGTAGTCTTCTTTTCCAAGTTCTCATTAGGACCTTCTGGTTTGCTTCTTCAACTTGGTGACAAGAAGCCTTCTTGTATTCGGCTGCCTTAGCCTTAGCCTTTGCAATCCTCTTTTGGTCTCCAAAATTCTAGCTCGTTTTTTCTACAGAATCAAGGTTGTAACCAAACACTGAATTTTTGGAGCTTTGCCACACTTTTTCCCTGCAGAAGTAATAATGACACCACTTTTCTAAATAAAAATACATGTTCCCAGAACCATCTAATAATTTCTAAAGTAGGATTATTATTATTTTTTTTTTTTGTAGTGATGCCTAATTGTCACGCCCCGGATTTCCACGAACCCGGGGGTGAGCGGAACGGAAAATTAAAAGGAATAATTACTGACAATTAAATAAATTCAATTAAAGTTCCCTCTTTGTTTCTTCAATCTTCCCCACAAGGTTAAAATTACCATTTGTTAATTGACATGACAAAGTGTTATCTTAAAGTCGCCTAAACATCTCACCTGATTAATGTTTAAGTTGGTTCAATTGAATAGCCTCACATGGTCGTGAAATATGACTAGAAGTGTCTCATAATTTGTCCAAAATGGTTCCCTACTTGGCCCCATGACATAGCCGAAAAGTTCCTCAAATTGACCCCAAAAAGTAAGGTCAAATGTGGTCTAAAATGGCCTTAGAACGTGGCCTAAAAATGTCCCAAAGGTTGCCCAATTTGGGCTAAAATCATGCCTCAACATAACTTAAAAAGTGTCCTAAAAATAGCTCAAAAAGTGGCCAAAAGATAGCTCAAAAGGTGGCCGAAAGAGGACGGGACAGCAGGTGGGACAGCAGGGCAACAGACCAAGGCAGGGCAGGCACGCGTGCTCCGGTAGCGCTCGGGGTGCGGCGCAAGCGCGTGCGCACGGGCGGCAGGGCGCGCGGGCAGTGGCTGGGCGACAGGGGCTTGGTGCAGTCTGATTTTTCTGATCTTTTCAAAGTTACTGTTCTGGACAGAGAGCAAATTTCTCTGTCCAGCATCCAATTTTCTCTGTTTGTTACTCCAAATTTTTCCATTTTTCCAAGTTCTTTGCAAGTATTTTAAACCTTTTTTTCACTCATTTTCAGCCTATTTTTCCCTAAGCTTTTTAAGCCATTTCCTACCCATTTCAGCCCACTTTTTCCCTAATCTCTAGCCCCCATTTTTGATACTTTTCTCACTCATTCCGAGGCTGTTTCATACATTTATCAATTGTTAATTTTTCCAAAATTTTGAGCATAGTTTCCTTTGTTTTTCCAAGTTATTTCCTTCACCTAATAGTCACAAAATATACATGTAAAATTTCACAAACATCCACCCTCACTCAGTGGCCACAACTTCCATCAATTCATATACATTCGTCTAAGATGCATTTAAATGAAATATCAAGCATTTACTTGGGTCTCAACCCATACAATTTACAATGGCCCAAGGCCAGAAGTTTACATCTTCTTCCAAGTATAAAACAAAATAAGTACATGTCCAAAAATAAATACAACCAGTTGGGCTTATGCCCATACATTCCAAAAAGTTCCCCAAGGGCCAAATCTCCAAAGAAGTCTGTGTCCTCCTGTCCTTCAAGACTTGCACAAGTCTCAAGTCTCCGAGGTCTCATCTGAAATGGTATCCCACGAATGGGTCAGCTTAACTGCTGGTATGATCGCGAGCTAATGCTAGAAACAAATCTAGGACGTGGCATGTGCAAGTGTGCATTTATAAACCATGCATTTCCCTTCCCAATGATCAATGCAATGCAAGGCATCATGTATGACACACACATGCAAACTCTATGCCACACCCATGTCTCATGATACGGTCCTTCCCTGCTGGCATGAGTACCGCCACGTATGTCTTCTTTTCGGTGCGCCCCCGATGGAATGGAGTACCAATGGCCGAATTTTTGGTTTTTCACCACAGGATCTGTACCCTCATAATTTCCATCACCACGTGCCACCCACACCATGTCTCCAAAGAACCATTTTATGCCAAGATACCATGATTTCATTATGCAAACTCAATGTGACATTTCAACAAACACATGGTGTGCCCCTTTTCAAGTCATGTATTCCACCCCACAAAATGCAAAATTTTACACTTTCAAAACATCATTTACATGCATATACTATGGCCACACACATCAAGGCACATTCAAACTACAAAACCACTATACTAGCAATTCACAAAAATTATGCTAAACTTTTCACAAATTGCTAAAATTTCATAAAGCTTCTGTAGAGATCTGAAAAAAAAATGAGGAAAATTTTTTTGTTTTTACGGTAGGACATTTGGCATACACGGTTTTGTCGGTAAAGCCCGGTTTTGCCAATAAAGCATCTAAATGCGTCAGTTCACCGTTTGACATGTTTAGAAGCATATTTGGAGTGTGTCATAGAAGATAAATATACTTATAATATTGTGAGGTAGCCACTGTTAAAATTTCAGCTAAAACGGAAACCGTTTCAAAATTGGACAAAAAAGGGCATCCGGGTGGCTCGGGTGGAAAGGGATGATCCTGACCTCAAACGAAAATATTTTCTTCTGAGAATTTTCATTTAAAATAATCTTATGAACATTGGTTAAAATCAAATTTTAAATTGAAGCGTTTAGGAATGAGTTGTAGAGTAACGGGCTACGGGCCTCATTAAGGGTAAAATGGTCATTTGCCCTTAGCCCCTTTGTCCTCCACTATAAAATGAACACTTGGGGCCATTATATACACATATACACTCTGAAATTCAGAGAGATCTCGTCCATGGGTGAAAAATGGACAAAAGCCCTAGCTTTTTCAACTTTCTAGCCTCTAAAACACGCACTTCGAGGGGGATTTTGGCCGAGCTTTCTTCTGGAAAGTTGTTCGTCTCCATGAGTACTATATTCTCACCAAAAATTTCGGCCATCCAGCAAACACAGCCACCGAATTTTAAGAAAAACTGATTTTAGGTATGATTTCTTGCTAAGCTAGGAATAGATTTAGTTTTTCCTACCTTGTTACATGTTGATTAACTGGTTTAAATGTTTATTTCATGTTAGGAAATTATCTAAGAGGTGTTACTTTGAAGGACTTAGAGTTAGTAATTTGGGGCTTTACGTATTCTTTGGTTTATTTGATGTTTTGTTGCCATGAGGATGAATTATCTTGTCCTTGTATTTGATTGCTATATTTGATGTGTATTTATATGATATTTAGTTGATATCTTGGAAGGGAATTGATTGTGTAATATATTAGTCTTTTATGGGATGTTAGTGACTTTGTGAAATTCTTTGTGGTTGGTGAAATTGTGATATTGTGGCTTGAGAAATGTGTTAAGGTGTGGGGTTATGACCTATGTCATGTGAAGCAATTTATGGGAACTTAAAGTTATGAATTGTGTGGGGTTTAATGCATGACTTGAAAATGCACACCATGTGTTTGATCATTTGTCACATTGAACTTGCATGATGAAATCATGGCATCTTGGCATAAAGTGATTCCTTGGAAACATGGTGTGGGTTAGCACGCGGTGCTGGATATTATGAGGGTGTAGATTCTGTGGTGAAAAACCCAAAATTGGCCATTGGTACTCGCACGCCATCGAGGTCTGGATCGTAAAGCGAGACATATATTGGTACTTGCATGCCAATGGGGAAGAACCGTGAAGCGAGACATGTGTAGCATAGAGTTTGCATGTGTGAGTCATGCATAGTGTATTTGCATTGCATTGAACAACGGGATGGGAAATTATAGTTTGAAAATGTACACTTGCACATGCCACGTCCTAAATTTGTTGCTAGTATTAGTGAGTTATCATACCAACAGTTGAGCTGACCCATTCGTGGGCAAAATATTTCAGATGAGGCACCAGCTGTTTGAGACTTCCTTGAGTGTTGAAGAAAAAGGAAGAAAATGGATTTTGTAGAAGATTTGGCCGTTGAGGCGTGTTTCGAATGTAAGGGCATAAGCCCATTTTATTTTGTTTCTTATTTGAACAACTTGTAAACATGAGGCCTAGGGCCATTTTTGTAAGGAATGTATGATGTTTTTAATTAAACATGTATTACCTGGATGTATGGGAAGTAGTTGATAGATGTATATTGAACTATGACAATTGTGGCCACTGAGTGAGGGTGGATTTTTGACGCATTTATACTCATATATGTTGTGAAAAATTAGGTGAGAAGAACCTTAGAAAAACAAGGGAGACCATGTCCAATTTTTAGGAAAATTTGAACCTTAGTTAAGTGTTAAAAACACAAACCAATTGGGGGAAATAAATGCCCAAAAAGAAAGTTTAAAAACCTAGAATAAGTGGGCCAATAATGGAGAAAGAATGGTCTTGAAAAACTTGAAAGAAAAGTCAAAAATTGGATAAATTGGTTGCAGCAATGAACAGTGAAATTTCAGAAATTCAGAAAATCAGAAAATCAGGTCTCTGTGCTACAGTGCCAGAACAGGCCTGAACTGCCCGCGCGTGCGCCAGTCAGTCGCCTGCGCCGCGCGCCCCGTGCGCGCGTGGCCCTGCCCCTGCGCATCCTGCCTTACCCTGCCTTGCTCACCTGCTGCACCTGCTGTCCTGCCCTGTTTCACCACCCTTTTGGCCACCTTTTTGAGCCATTTTTGGGACACCTTTTGGGCTATATTTGGACATTATTTTGGGCCATGTTTGGCCAATTTTTGGGACATGTTTGAACCCCATTAAGGACTGTTTTAGGGACTTTTGTAGGCTATGTTTTGGTCATGTTGTGACCTATATTTCAAGGCCATGTTTGGCCATCCACTAGGACCAACTTTGGGCTGATATTTGACTATCTTTTGACCATGTCATAGAAAATTTCGAGGTAATCCGAGACATCACTTTGGGGAAAATTTTGGAGATACTTTAAGGCTATTTTAAGGGTCATTTTTAAACATGATTTAAATTGTTTGGGGCGTTAATTGGAACAAGCATTTAAGTTTAATCTTGACCACTTCTTGGACTATACTTTAGGATATTTTGAGACCTTTTTTGGGCAACCGTTACAGAGCTCTTTGAGAAAGGTTTTGAAAACATTTTGAGAACTGTTTTTAAATATGATTTAAAGTATTTGGGCATTAATTGAGAGGAGTACTTGAGTTATGTTGAGGAACGATTTTGAGTTATATTGAATGTCGAATCTTTACTTAAATTGTTGGGAGAAACTTGAGGAATGATGATGGAGATTTCAATTTAATTTACCGAATTGTCACTTCTTTTCCTTTCTTTTGTTTCGTTCAGTCGCTCCCCGGGTTCGCGGAAATTCGGGGCGTGACAGCTTCTCCACCTCAACCTATAACATTTCCTTCATGACATCAAGTAATTGTTCAACATAAATACAGATCAAAACATAGCAATCTAACACATAGAAAAGCCACATGTTATTCATAATGATAAAACATCAATTAAATCAAAGGAAATAAAAATCCCCAAATTTCTAACTCTAGGTTCTTCAAAATAACACCACTTAAATAACTTCCTAACCACAAATACATCTCTAAGCAGCTCAAATAACCCATAGAAAGGTAGGAAAAGCTAGATCTATTTCTAGTTTAGCAAGAAACCATACCTAAATCAGTTTTTCTTAAACTGAGAAGGAATTAATTTCTGGATGGAAAAAATTTTTGGTAAGTATATAGTACTCGTTGAGCTGAACACTTTCTCAGAAGGAAGTTTGGCCAAATTCCCGCTTGAAATGTGTGTTTCGGCAGCTTGAAAGTATGGGATTTTAGGGCTTTTCTCTCCCTCTCTCTATATGGACGATATCTCTGATATTTCAGAATGTATATATGATAAGGATGAAGTATATGAGCTGTATTTATAGTGGGGAATCAAAGAGGCAAGGGAAAATGACTATTTTGCCCTTAATGAGGCCGTAACCCCGTTATTCTACAACTCATTCCTAAATGCTTCAAATAGAAATTCCGTTTTAGCCAATGTTCATAAAATTATTTTAAATGAAAATTATTAGAAGAAAACATTTTCATTTGAGGTCGGCTTAGACCCGTTCCACCCGGGTCACCCGAATACCCTTTTTGTCCAATTCCGGAAACCATTTTCGTTTCGGTTAATTTTCGTACAGAAAATACGTCACATTATTCTAAGCACTTTACTCTTCTATGACACACTCTAAATATGTCTCTAAATAGGTCGTTCGGTGAAAACAGTGTAAAAAAGCACTTTACCGATAAAACCGACAAAATTGATAAACTATGCATGCAAAGTGTTCTACCTCAAAAACGAGAAATTTACCCTCATTTTTCGGATCTCTACACTAACCTTCTTCGAAAGTATGTCACCAGTTAATTCATCATGTGTATACGCTACTATTAAATTAAATGTGTGTGTATGTATATTGCCTATTGATTTTGAGTTTTTTTTTATTGATCAATATATCTTAAGATAAGTTTTAGTTTTTATTAATTATACTTAAATTATTATAATAATTACAAATCACAACAATACATTAAACAAAATATAAGTTAACATGACTATTGTAATCAAATAGCAACAAAATCAATTCTAAATCAAACAAAATAATAAAATTGATAAAATCATGTATAGAATGATAAATTAAATGAATGTTATTGTTATTTATCTTTTAGTATGTGTTATTCTATCAAGATAATGTACACACCTTTATATAGAAAAAGTGGAATTAATAAAATGTGACAAACAAATCGTAGCTCAAGAAAAAGTTTAATATCTACATAGCTAATTTAATGCACAAAGGGATCATACCATTTACATAACTTACATGCAGAATGTGTACATGTAAGCTTATAACCAGCATAATAAATAATTGTGAAAATGAGACAGCTTAAATTATAAAAATGAAAATAGATATAATGTTTAGCAATTGCTTAAGATTTTTTAAGTTGGTGCAACAATTGTTATTTTACATGCTATAGTTAAAAGTTACATTTGTTATTTTTGCAATCAGCTGCCTTTTTAGCAGTACCATTGTTTTATGTGATTAACTCAATATTGGTGTTTTATTCATCCAATGTTCTATTCATGTTTATAATTATGTGGAATATTCCATTGTGGATTATCCCACATGGCATTTTTGGTTAGGAGTCTTTAAGAAAATGTGTTTTGCAAATCATATGTTTTTTAGATATTGGTTTATTTTCATTAGATATAAGAATTGAAGATCCAGGGCTAGGAATATTGATACTAAATTGTAAGAGTAGAATAAATGGGAAAAAAATAATTACATAGAACACACACACACCCATACACCATGTATTATAAAGAAATTAGTCTTGACTCTAACAATTATTTATACAATATGAGATTAACAATTATTGGGTTTCAACAATTAAATATCATCGATGTAATATTTAATGTAAAATAGATCATTTGAATTCACGACCTTTTGTGAGTGAACTTGTCCAAAATGCAACCACGCGTACTAATGTAGAAGATACTTATTTTATAGCAACAAGAAACACAATTAAATGAATCAAATTTCATAACTACGCAAATACCCCTTGAGTTGTAGATAGTAATCAGAGGGAGAGAGACGGAGGAAATTTTATCAGACCTACCACTCTTTTTTATCTGTAGTTTTTCACAAATATTGCTAAAGTCGTTCTTCGATTAAAAGGAAGGAGTCGCGAAGCTTTTGATGAATTTCTTGGGAAAAAGCAACGTTGGTTAGACTATTGAGGAATTCGCGAGTGGTCTACAAGAGTTACGACTTACAAATCTTAAAAAAATAAAAGAAATTTTAAACAATTAAAAAAACCAAAGAATGCATCCTGCAGTATCAGTTTTCCCTACTCATTCCATAATTGAGCTGATTTACATAATTATTCATTAATTGATAATAGCAATTTTTATTAGTATCTTCACCTGCTTTTGGTAACCATAACAAACATTGAATAAGGAAAACATCAACACAATAACAAAAGCTAAATGGATATAAAAATTCATAACAGTTTTAGCTAATTTCAGAATTTCTATCTAAAATTAGAAAAGAAAAAAATAAAAGTATCCATCAGACCATCACTAATTCAACGGAGATGACATTCCAATTCCAAAAATTAGAAAAGCTTATGAAGATTTAAATAAGAAAAACAAATATATATCTTGACTAAAATATCTTAAGGCTTAACATATTCTCTTGAAACCTGTAAGCACAAAAACAAAGGTAAGTCATCAAGTTGCTAACAATGTATTAACATATCAACTTTCAAGGAAGGAAAAAAATTAAAATACCACCGATGTCCAAAGTAAACTTCTAAATTGATTAGGAAAACCCACTTTCTATTCTTCATGTTAGAGAATGGATTCTCTAATTACATTCTATGAGATCATGGCTTCTCAATGTTCTCATCAATCAGCATGAAAGTGGATCAAGGAGCTCTATACCAAAAAATGGTAAGTGGTTCAAGGTATATTTATTAATAACATGAACCATTTTATATGGATGTCACAATTCACATAACATGATTGCTTGAGCAAGAACCTATTGTGTGGGTAAAGAGAACAACCTCTACAACATAAAACTTCATCTCCCATTTAATTTTGTATGAAACAATGTAAATTATGTATTATTTTCTCTTTTTATTTGTTATGAAGAAATATATCAGGTAAAATAGAAGAAAAATAATTGCCAAGCCTTTTTATTTAGAAGCATGGTTAGATGTTGTTTAACTTGTTTTATACCATTGATATAGTTTCTTTTTTATATTAGAAAGTTTCAAACACGTAAATGTGTCGATTCCATCTTATCCATTAGATCAAACTTCCACAAAGATCACATAAAATTAACAAAAGTTCAAGCCTACACAGTACAGGACCACCTTGTTATCTCTTCCCCCAACCAAGCACCAATTACTAACTTATTAACTTCTTTTTTCCAAAGGGAGCATAACACATTGCAAGTATAATATAGCAAACACAGGTGCCTTATCTGTTGCGACTTGTTGGCAAGATGCCCTACTATTATGCTCACACGTGTATATCTTTTGTTGGTTTTTTTTTTAATAAGTCTTTTATTGGCTTTGATTATCGGGGGAAAAATATAGAAGCATGTCAATAAAGAAAAAGAAGATACACAACAGAGGACAATGTTTACCAATAAGGAAAGAGGATGGAGGAAACATAACATAAATATAATCAAATAAATTATCATTAGTTTTGGGTTGTTATGCGATCAATGTATCCAAAAAGAAGCATTATTTTTATTAATTATATTTTAATTATCATAATTACATATTACAATGACACATAAAGTCAAATCTATTCATGGGATTATTGTAGTCAAATATAATTAGATAGCCAAACTTTTAAATTTGCTAGTGTTAATTAACTTTCTAGAACATACAAAAGTGCATTTACATAAAAGTAGCTCTGCTTTTCTCAAAATGAACTTTTTTAAATTAAAGAAAATATTTCAAACAACTACCAATAAATTTTACCACTTTCTACTAACTGCACATTTTGTGCCATCTCCCAATCTACCACCTTTAGCTGCATTCATTGATATTACTTGAAAGTTTCTGTAAAGATTTGAAATTTTGGGAAGAAATTTTTTATTTATTTATTCATTTGTTTAATTTTTTAGTATTATTATTATTACTATTTAAATAGTGTTGTGTGCATGTATTTATTCATTTATTTAATTATTTAGTATATTAAAAGTGTGTGATGTATGTGTTAGTCATGGCATGCGTATATGTATGTGTGTATAAATATAATGCATGTATATATATAAAAATATGTAGTGTTATGTATAGGTGTACACAAGGTGTACTGTGTGTACAATGTGAGTGTGTATGTGTAATGTATAATATAATATATCTATACATGATAAACTAGGCCAACAAGCAAACATTAAATGGGGGGTCAAAGAGACGGGAAAGAAAGTAGAAAAGAGAGTCAAAAAATGGGAGGAAAGAAGGAGAAAACAGTGGGTGAGGGAGGTGGTTTAGAGTAAAGTTGTGTATAGATGTGTATGCGTGTGTGTGTGTGTGACTTGAGGAGAAGCAAGAACCAGAGAAGGGGAAGGGCTGAGAGATTTAGGAAGTTCAGAAAGCAAAGCAAGGAGAGGGAAGTGCCATTGTTGAGGTAAAATCACAACCCATTTATTTTTCTCTCTTAAAAACTTTATATATATATATATATACAATCTGTCTTAAGCTTTCTAAATGCATGCATGACCCCATTAGACTGAATTTAACATATTAGAAACATGATAGAGGAGCTTGAGGGGCTTGAAAATTAAAAAACTCCATGTCTGCCATTAATGGAGTTTCAAGCTTGTCCAGAAAATGAAGTTAAATAAAAATGGGTTTGGAAACCGGGGACCGAACCTAGACCTCATAGGGATCACGATGGCCCAAACCATTTCTGTTTTGGTCAAGAATCGGGGTAGAAATTGCCAGTTACATGTCTCTAGTGATAATAGGAAAGAGGTGTTTTTGGGGTGTCAATCTTGATTTAAACATTAGGAAATTTATCTTAGAAACTACAGGGAGAACTTAGCAAAAGATTAGAACCAAAACAGTAGAAGAAAAGTATATAAAATGAGAGATTTTCAGTGGCTAGTGCATGGCCGAATTTGGGTTGGTGGCTGGAAAAACCGATCCGGATGTGGGTAAAACCAATGTGTTTAAAATTGAAATATGTTCTAAAAGATTGCTTGAGGTCCTAGGGTTCATTTGATAAGAAAATGGGACATTTTGGACATTAAAATCTTGGGAAAAATGGGAGGGAAAGCTTCGGTCTCTAGCGATGTGGCCGGAGAAGACGATCGGAGAGTCGGCCGGAAGATGGGGAACAAAGGGCAGGGGCGCCTGGGTTGGTGATTGGGCTGAATTAGGCCTGTGGTGGTTGGGCTTGGTCTATTTTAAAAAGGGTTGGGGCCTTCTTGTCTTAAAAAGGGTTTTGGGCCTAGGCAATGGTTTGGGCCCAACCGTTTAAATGAAAGGCAAAAAAAAAAAAAAAGGAAAGAGAAGAAAAGAAAGAAAGAAAAATGGGGGTTGGGGAGATTCGAACCAGGAACCATGCGTGGGGAAGAGACGCGCGTGACCAGTGAGGACGGTTACCAACCGTGCCTCTTTACTTCACAAATATATATATATATATATATATTATATAAAAACTCTATTTAATTAATTAAATTAAATGTCCCGAAATAGCCCGGAACCCAAATGAGACAAGTCATAGGTATTTTCTGACTATCTTGGACCTTCTAAGACCAATGGTGAGGTCCCTGACATGAGACGAGGTCTCGAAAAAAATAAAAGACCCGTAGAACCCTTGAAAATTATAAAAATGCCCCTGAGTTAAAAGCAGTTAAACGAACCCCGATTAAAGTAAACAAATAGTAAATTTTTATTATCTCCAGCATTCCGGATTCAACTATGGATCCCAATTTGCAAAAAGAGGTCTCAGGATATAAGAACCCGTAAAAGTACAAAATGATTGTTTTGCCCTTTTTAGCTCGGATGTCCGAATTGAATTCCACGAAAGCCTAAACCTATTTTCTTCGATGTTCCGGACTCTACAGCAGAGTTTAATTTAGAAAAATAGAAACTTATAAAATAAAGACATAAAATTTGATGAATAGCATAATTCAAGTAACAAATGATCTGTACATGTTATGATTTTAGGGACACGGAAAGGCAAGGAGAAGGTGGTCTGACCTTCTGCATTTTCACTGTAGTCCAGCCACACCGCGAGTACAATTTATTAGGGTTGAGACCAACCCATCAGGTACGATATATTGTGCTAAGTAAGAAATAGAATTAAGTTTAGAAATAACTATCATGTTGACTTAATGATTCACATGTTTGTTTCATTGCTCATATGCTTATGTGCTCCTTGTTATCTTGTTGAAAGTTTGGTGATGAATATGGATCATGACTGTGTATATCGTATGTGTTAGCATGATGTGTGGATTATATTTTGAGAATTGTTGAGATTATGAAATATGTGACTGAAGCATGTGTTAAATGGACTATGTGTAGCACGTAACCCTGATGAAGGGACTTTCTAATTTAAAGGTAATTGTACAATACATTATTTAAAGCATACTTCTTGTGTAGATAAGATACTTTACTGAGATTGTATCATGGTATGGTAGAATCAGATCATATTGGCATAGTGTGATTCCTTGGGCATAACATTGCATTTGGTACCCGGACTAGCGGGAGCGATCCGCGAAGGGCTATGACATTACATTTGGTACCCGAACCAGCAGGAGCGATCCGTGAAGGGACATGACATTGCATTTGGTACCCGAACCAACGGAAGCGATCCGTGAAGGGACATGACATTACATTACATTACATGAGTTGACATCGGTGTGGCATAGAGTTGCATGGGTGTGTCACGGACATTTTCATTACATTTTATTAATGAATTCATGAATGTGTGATGAATCTTGTTAATGCATTGTATGGATGAATTAGATGGCATGTAGGTTATAATTGTGTATGTAGATTAACTATACACTTGCACATGCCACGCCTTAGATTATGTTAACGAGTTGGATAGCATGTAGATTATTGCTAGTGCATTACATGGATGATATTGAATGACATGTAAATATAACTGTACACTTGCACATGCCATGCCCTTAATTTTGTTTCTTGCATTAGCATTATATTGTACCAGCAATTGAGCTGACCCATTCGTGGGACACCATTTCAGATGACGCTCCCGACACTTGAGACTTGAGGAAATCTTGCAGAGTGGAGGAGATATGAGCTTAGGAGGATATTTGACCCGTGGGGGCATATTTTTTGATGTAGGGCTTAAGTTCGAATGACGTGTTGAATGTTTTTATTGACTGTGCTTTACATGGATGTACATTGAAGGATATGAATGTAAGTTGGGTTGAATCCGTTAAATTGTCTTTCTTTTTATTTTATTTTACTTTCTTTCTGTCTCGTCAGTCGAGCCTCGGGTTCGCAGAAATACGGGGCGTGACAGTTTCAATTAAATTGGTTGAGCAAGACAAATTTTAGCTAAATAAGAAATGAGCATAAAAATAGAAATATTCAATAAAATTTGGAATTTTCATATTCAGAATAGGGAAAACGGTTGTTCCGATATTTTTTAATTAATTTACAAAATTTCAACCAAATTATTAATACTTCTGGCGAAGTTCAATCGGCATTTAAAACAAAAACAAAAAAAATCAAAATCAAAAGTTCATTAAAAAAAATTGTGCCCATCATGTCATTTGAAAATATGTATAAATTCATCAAATTAAACAAAGAATTTAAAAACCAAAAGGTATAATAATAATTCATCGATCCATACATTATACACACACATTACATGAAATAAAGGAAGAAATGAGATATAAAAAATAGAGTTTCAGAAACCAACCTTTAAAATCCTTCTGTAACAAGTCTTTGCTAGGTTGGGTGGATAGATCTCTTAGAGAAGCTTTGCCAAAACTTTGGGAGCAGCTTTTGCAAACGAAGGAAATGTAAGACAGGAAAACTCTTAACATTCCTCTCACTACAAAAAATATATATTTTTTGTGACGCACCTTATTTGCGACACCTAGTACGCATTCGCAAAAAGACACTATTAGCCACGCACATGGTTTACGTCGCTAAAAAACAACAAAGAGGGCTTTCCCGTGCGAATCTTTTGGCAACGGACAAGACTTTATTAGCAGACGAAAGAGATCATTTGCAAGTTCTGTGAAAAATAAATAAAATTGGGGAAAACAAAATACTTGCAAAACAAAAAAGGGAACAAAAAGGGGAAACAAAAAAATCTCTCCATAAAACTCGTAAGGGAAAGATTTTTTACATACCTAGAATGTAGAAACTTATAACCATGGGAAAGGAAGGAGAACCACGGCTGCAAAAAGAGTAGGGGAAAGGTTTCTTGCGGTTGGGGGAAACAAAAAAACGACTCCATAAAACTCGTAGGGGAAAGATTTCTTACATACCTAGAATGCAAAAATTCTCACGGTTGAGCAGCAGAGAAAAATTAAGGGATCCACGTGGTTGAGCAACAGGGAAAAATTTGCACTATTAAGCATTCGTACAGACAGGAGACTACGATTATGAAATGGTGAAATTTTGGATATTCGCATAATGTAGAAACAAAAGAAATATGGCAGGAGAAGAGAGAGTGGGACTTGAACAGTTGCTATTGAGTCGTAACGGCTGGTTTGTTGAAAAGGTAGAATGACAAGAGTGAGTCCTCTGATTTTGAATGAGAGATGGTTATGTTTGACATGGCAAATCTTGAAAAAAAATTAAAAATAGGACACAGACACGAGAAAGAGACACCTATATATAGTACATACATAAAAAAGTATAAGACATTTATTATGTAATAATACAAATATATAAATTTGATTAATTATCTAATTCTATATTAAGGTTGCATGACGTGAAAAGTGAAGTTCAGCAAATACCTCAAATATTATTGAACTATATATACTAATAATCGCATAGAAGTGTTTATGGCAAGTTTGACTTGTGATAGTCATGTGCCTAGTATTAAAATTTCTTTATAAATAAGAGAAAAGATTCTTCATGGCTTCTAGCTATGTAAATCGTATTTTGGAATGTCTCACTTTCTTTTCTTTTCGTTTCTTTTCTAATTAGTGGGAGTGTTTCACATGTGTTGGCCGTGTGTCCAAAATAATAAAAATTAATTTTAAATTATAGATATGTCCCAATGTAGGTACAGGCATTAGGGTCTCACATTACCCATAAAGCGAGGCGACGGTCTCACATTACCCATAAAGCGAGGCGACAAAAAGTGTTAGCCTGAGTGAAGCTAAGCGCTAACTTATAAAAATAATAAAAAATTATATTACACAATAAAAGTTATTTTATTCTAAATTAAGTAATATCTTATCATTATAATAATTCAATCTAAAAGTGACATATGTCGTATTTGAGTGATATGACCATTTTAAGTTTTGGTGCTTTCTTCACAATATACATTCAAAGTTTTGGTATCTATCCAAGATTAAAAAATAATAATAATAATTTGTGAACTTGCTAGCTAATAATATAGAAAACATGATAGGTGCAATCTTATAGACATTTAAACTAATTCTAAAAAATCAGGCCTATATTGGGAAGACTTCCCATATAGGTGATCAATTTGGTAGATATATAGAGGGAAGTTGTTCTATTGTGGGCAGGTCCAAATTTTTTGAAGCATGATTATAGTTTGCTGGTTATAGAAGATGAAATATCAATCACTATTTATACTTTTTTACATGTTGAAAGTCTTTCTCTTCAAAGTGTTGAATTTTGGGCAACATCTCAAATAATTTATATGTTTATTAGGCTAGTTTTGTGTTAATATTTGATAATAATACTTGTATTAATATAATAAATTGTACAACTATGTTCTTTCATATTCATATGTTTCTTATAAAAGTGTTAAATAAGTGCATAAAACAATATAAACATAAATGGCATACAAGTAAAATAAGTTACAATTTAAAAAAGCTATCCCCTTTCACCTTAATTAAGGTGATTACCTCTTTGAAGACGCATGGCCTAGAACATGTTAAAGCGTTAATATTAAAAATCGGCTCGCATGGTCGCCTTTGACAACATTGATATGTCCACAAGATGTCAGGTACGTCTCTCTAAGAGTATCCACGTATCATCGATGTTTGATACATGTCCAGCACAGACATGGCACCTTCATGGAAGCTTTTGAGTTGCAAGTCTGTTCAATCTGAATGTAGTATAGAAATAAGGTTACATTTCAATTGCCTCAAAGGAAGCATGGAAGCATTTAAGAAATGATAAGCAGATGGGTTCTTGAGAATGAATTCCTTCTGTTGTGCCATTTGTGAAGCAACTGATATGATATATTGGTCATAAATCTCATCCTATATACAACTCCAAAACCACCTCTGTAAAGACTCGAAAACTTTTTTTTTTGGAATGAATTTTTTTTTATTCATTATTATTATTATTATTGGTTTAATTCAAATGTGTGTTATTTATGTGTGGGTGCATATGGTGGAACATGTATATACGTATATATATTACATGTGTGTTATGAACATGTATATATATATTTGATGTATTTAAATATATATATATATACAAATATATGCCAGAGTGTGCAGCCTTGTGTGTGTGTGTGTGTGTGTACATAAGTGATATAATATATATATATATATATATCAAATACAAGTCAACTTTGCATTTAATACAAAGCTGCTTGTGATGGAAGAAGGTGGCTGGAGCAGTAGAGGAAGATCAGAAAAGGGAGTGGGAGGAGAGAGAAATGGGAGGCTACAACAGACTGTGTGAGGTGATGTATGTGTGTATCTAGGTGTGTGTTGAGAGACCCGTTGGATTAGAGAGAGATAGGGAGGGGCTATAACTGGCCTGGACAGTAGGAGGATGAGTGTATATACATAGGTGTTCATTTTGGTTAGAAAGAAAAGAGAAACAGAGGTGAGTTCGGGTAGAGAGAGAGAGAGAGTAGGGTAGAGAGAGAAAGTGAGGAAAGCAAGAGAAGGAAGAGGAAGAAGGGTTACAAACAGCCCTAACACACCTTAGATTCATTGGAAAGAAGTTAGAAGCAAGCAAGGAAGAGGAAGTGCCATTTTTAAGGTAAAAAATCACAAACCCTTTTTGTTTCTCTCTCTAGAATATATGTATATATGTTAACTGTTTAAACTTCTTGAATGCATGCATGGCATCTAGACTGTGTGGCACTTGACTTAGGTATAAAAACTAGGGCCTGAACCAAACCCAGAACATCAAACCGTGAAGGGGCCTTGTAAGGACATGGAATTTTTTTTTTTTTGAATAAATAAATTTTTATTACTATTATTATTATTATTATTATTATTATTATTATTATTATTGTTATTATTATTATTATTAATTCTAATATTATATGTGTGTGAATAATGAATAATGTATGTATTAATGATATGTGTTATGTATATATATATGTGTGATATACATGTATATATATGTGATGTGTAAATATATGTGTGTATTCAAAATATATATATATATATATATATATATATCAGATTGTGCACAACACGTGGCATGTGTGTGTGTGGTGCGAGTGCACTGCCGTGTGTGTGTGTGTGATGGAGTGTGCCACACTCAAGGTGGCATGGTGGGCGATGGGATGTGTGAGTGATGGTGTGTAGCAGTGGACTTGAGGACATGGGGGGGGGAGTAGGTCAGGAACAGAAAGGTGGTTTGATTTAGAAAGAGAGAGAGAGAGAGAGAGAGAGAGAGAGAGAGAAAAAGAGAGAGAGGGAGAGAGAGAGAGAGAAATGAGGTGATATGTATATATCTGTATGTGTGTATATAGGGTTGTGGGTTAGAAAGGAAGAAAAGAAAAAGAAACTGAGAGATAGAGAGAGACTGTGAAGTTAAGAAACCAGAAGCCGAACCAAGAAGGAGAGGAGAACAGTGGTTGGGGCTGTGCCAGAAAAACCCAGAAAATTGGTGAGTTATTCCGACCTTCGTTTTTCAATTTCAGAGCATAAAATTTTAGTTTGATTTTTGAGTTTTGTAGTGTATGAAATGTAAATCATTTTGCAAGAGAAATAACTTGAAATGGGTGGGAGATGAGAGAGAAAAAGTGGGTGATAGGTAGGGACGATAATCGGTTGGCTAGGAAAAATGTGTTTGAAACCTTGTTAAAATGTTGGGAAAATGATCCCCATGAGTGCAGGGACACATTAGGTTAAAGGGGGAGTCCAAACCGTGACTAACTAGTCACAAAAATGAAGAAGAAGGGTCGGTCGGAGAGTTAACCGAGATGTTTGACCTCCTATTCGTGAAAATCCAATGGCTTAAATCCAAAACCAAACCCATATATGGAATCTTTGGGAGAAAATGAAGAGAACTGCATTTTTGAAACGGTGAAAATCCACCGAAAAAATGTCGCCGGCACTGGAGAAGGCGTCAAAACCCCGCTGGAACCCTACCGAAAAATCGGGGATGAAGGGGGGACTGTTCCGGTTCGGGTTTGGGTCGGGCTTGGACCGACCCACCCCTACCACGTGTCACCTTCTGGTTTTAAATTAAAATGGGAATAGGGCAGTTTGGTTACAGGTTTATGAAATTAAAAATTTGAATTAAATTGGAAACAGGGATATCCTATCCCTGTTTTGGATTGGCCCCTGTTTGGCTAACCGAATTGGGAATAGGAGAATTGAAAATTACAAATTGACCCCACACCTTTTTGGAATTAGGTTTGACCCCTAGCAGTTTTAAATAATTAAATTTTGACCCAGAACTTGCAAAATTTACAAACTGACCCCCCAACTGTTAATTATTATAATTAGACCCCACCAGAATAAAATATTAATTTAATTAATTAATTAATTTAATTAATTTAATTATTTAAATGTTCCAGTCTAAATGGGACAAGTCATTAGTGTATTTTGACTATCTCGACCATTCTAAGGCCAATGGTGATGTCCGTTTTTCGAGACGGGGTCCCAAAAAATAAATGACCCGTGGAACCCTTAAAAATTACCAAAATGCCCCTAAGTCAAAGCACAGTCAAACGAACCCCGATTTAAATAAACAAATAGTGAAATCTTATTATCTAGAACGTTCTGGACCCAACCGTGGGGTCCGATTTATGAGGAAAGGCCTCAGGAAATGGGAAACCGTGAAAGTACGAAATGACAGCTTTATCCTTTTTTGCCCAAACGTCGAGATTAAATTCCGCGAAACCCCAAACCTATTTTCTTGGACGTTTCGGACCCAATTGTAGAATTTATTTTAGCAAAATAGAAACTAATGAATTAAAGACATAAAATCTGATGAATAGCATCATTCAAGAGACAAATCGACTGAGCTACGTTTTATGGTTTTAGGAACATCGAAAGGTGAAGAGAAGGCAGTCTGATCCTTCCACATCCTCACTGCTATCCACTACACTACGAGCGCTGTTTATTTGGGTTGAGACCAACCCGTCAGGTATGGTGTTATGCTAATGTTAGAAATGAAGTTAAGTTAGGAATATTTTGTGAATGACTTGAATGACTTATGTGTTTATTTGGAATGTGTTTACTTGATAACTTGAAGTTGATTGTTCACATACCCATGTGTTACTTGCGTTCCTTAAGAATTTAGTAAAGTGAAGAATATGAAACTTGAAATATGTTTAAATTGACTACATGAAATATGTATGCATATGGAACTGGTTGGTGATATACATATTATTGTCTCGAGCATGCCATATTAATGAAACCTTGTTGCATTGAGATTGCATGAGCATATTGGCACATGGTGATTCCTTGAGAACATGGTGTGAGTTGAGCACGTGGTGCTTTGCATTATGAGGGTGTAGATCTTGTGGTGAAAAACCCAAAATTGGCCATTGCATTGGTACTTCGAGCCATCGGGGAGTACCTGTAAATGAGACATGGGTGTGGAATTGAGTGCAAGGGTGCATCATGCATGCTTTCATTGCATCATATTAATGAAACTGGAATGCATTTAGAGATAAATGTACACTTTGTACATGTCACGCCTTAGTTTTATTTCTTGCATTAGCACTACATTATACCAGCAGTTGAGCTGACCCATTCGTGGGACAACATTTCAGATGAGGATGCTCCAGCTACTTGAGACTCAATGACACCTTGATAGGATGAAGCACTTGGTGTATTTTTGGCCTATGGAACTTATGTTTTGTGATGTAAGGGCTTGAGCTCGAATGACTCGTGAACATCGTATTTTGGAACGTACCTTGTGTTATTTTTTATGTATTGATGGGGATGGATGCATGCTTAGTTTAATTGATTAAGTTGTCCTTTATTTTATTTTATTTACTGTCTTGATAGTCGTGCCTCGGGTTCGTGAAAATTCGGGGCGTGACAACGTAGTATCAAAGCATAGGTTCGAATACCTAGAGACTGTGGGGTGTCATTAAACACCATGAAACCCTAGAGACTTAGTGTAAACCGTTAGTAGCATGTGATAGGATTTTATATGTTACGTGATTATTTATGCTTGAAGCATGACCTGTTATGAATATGTGTTGATTGATGCTATGTTAATATGCATGACATATGTGATATGTGGAAATTGATTAATTGTACGTTATGACTTGCTATACATGCTATCTGTTAATTGTAAGTGTGGGCGAGAACATGACTAAAACCCCCCTTAATGCTTATGCCGAATGTAGGAGAATGGTATTAAGATTTTCTTTCTTGAACTTGTAAACTCATGCCGCTGCGGAAAGCTCTTGCAAGGACAGGACCTCCTAGACGGGGTAGACCTAGGGCCATTGCCCAACCCCGACGCGGCAGACTTAGAGCTACTACACCTCCGCAGGTTGTAGTAGATGAGACTGTTGCTCCCACTGATGCTCTTGCTCCTGCTCCTATACCCGCACCTACTCCTGTACCAGCTCCAATGGAGGAGGTGGAGCAGACTATCGGCACTAGAGACTTGGCAACCATTATACAGGAGTGCTTTCGTACTATGCAGGAGACTAGGACTGCTGATGCCGAGGTCAGGGCTGCTGAAGCCAAGGCTAGGGCCGCAGGAGGAGAGACTAGAGATACCTTCGTGATGAAGTCATTTCAGAGGATGAGACCACCTTCATTTGCAGGGCAGCCTGATCCTCTAGTAGCTGAGGAGTGGTTGGATAAGATTATCAGGATCCTGGACTCCCAAGGGATTGTCGAGTCACACCTGAGGATCCGATATGCCACATTCCAGTTCATAGGATTGGCGAGTCAGTGGTGGAAGGTAGCCGCGGGGAGGATCAGTAGGTTCGGGGAAGGATGGGATGCATTTGTGACCATGTTTAATGACCAGTATTTTCCAGCGACCGCCCGGGTTGGGTTTAGGAAGGAGTTTGAGACACTCCTTCAGAGGGACATGACTGTAACCTAGTATGAGTCCCGTTTTACTGCACTGGGGAGGTTCACCCCACACATCACTGAGAGGGGGGAGTTGAGGGTTTACCATTTTCTCCAGGGGTTGAAGACCTCCATCAGGGAGAAGCTGGCAGGCCACATCATAGACACTTATGAGGAGGCAGTGATGAGAGCCACCAGGGTTGAGAGGGAGCTAGCCGACCTCAGAGAGATTAGAGAGTCCCGAGCTCAGGGCAGACCAGCCACAGCACAGACACCTATACCTGCCCAACCTATTATGCCTGCCCTGGCTTACACTGGTGGGAGACCACCGAAGAGATTCCGGACTGGTGCGTCTTTTCCATCGACATCCCAGAGTTCTGTTTAGTTTCTATCCCCCCAGCCTGTCGTGTCGGTCACTTCTTTAGGGGGGTATTACAGGGGACCATTACATGTTACCAGTGTGGACAGCCTGGCCACAGGATGGCCGATTGCCCACAGAAAGATCCTAGTCAGGGGCCTGAGACTGGACCGAGTCAAACGTCACTTCCACCTCAGATCCAGAGTTAGGCCGGGAGGGCCCCACTGGTGTGCTACACTTGCCACCAGCCAGGCCATGTCAAGGCCAACTGCCCTTGGGGGCAGACTCCACAGAGTTCACAAGGGTCGCATTTCTATCAGCATACTCGGGTACCCCTGTCATAGCCACGGTTAGGCGATAGGCCTCAAACATTATATACCCAGCCTGCACCCTCCGCTCAGAGTGTTAGAGCTCCTGGACTAAGAGAGAGGGGTAGGTAGGGCCAGACTACTCAGGGTCGCGTCTATGCAGTAGCCATACCTGAGGCATCTACTTCCGGACCTCCTACAGTTCAAGGTATATTCCTTGTTTTTAGTTCACGGACTAGCGTATTAATAAATTTTAGTACCTCTCATTCATTCATGATTACCATACTTATTCATATACCTGTGTATCCTTGGAGTGGACCTAAATACTTTGCTGCCAATGTGGTAGATTTTGTGTTAACTATTGGATGTTGTTTGTTAATTTAGAATATGCATGCTAGTTTAGTACCTGTTATGGTAGTGCGACTACGATTTCATATACAAAATGACTGTCATTAACGCATGCATAAGAGAAGGTTTAAATATGTTTATATATATACGTACGTTTAAATACATGGGAGTAAGGGTTGAGGTACATACATGTTTTGAGTTTTATGATTAAAATGCGGGGGGAATGGGTTGTTGAATTGCCTAGGGTCATGAGTGATATAGGGATGATGCCATTGTGGTGAATTATTAGATGATTTCATGGCTTGAATTGAGATTAGCTAGATGGTCAGCAAGTGTGTGAAAGACTTTGAGGTATCCTTATGAGCATTGAGGGTTTTCCTTTATTCTTGTTATTGTGTGGAATTATTAAGGTGGATCTTGATGCTTAAATGGATTTGCAAAAATTTGGCATTGATGAGTCAACGTGGTTTGAGGATTTTCATTATGTGTTGTGCCATGTGGAGTGGGTAATTACAGATGAGATCAGCACCAGACCCTAGCAAAGAGTGTGGAGATGTCTGCACGTCGCTGCATGTCCGCTAGTGAGGCTGAGCCTAACGGGGAGATAGTAATGGGAAAGGGTAATGCATTCCACATTACCTGGCTGAGGGAGAGGTGGGTGATTCATAAGTAAGGCTACACATCTCCATGACACAATGACATTTTGAGCTGATCATTCTGAATTTTTTTTTTTTTGAGGATATTAGGTTGTTAAGTTACATTATAGTACAAGTGATGTGTTGATGACTTCGTGAGGAACTATTAAATAATTGCATGGTTTGATTTGAGGTTGATTGGATGATCATCGCATACATAGGAGATCTTGAAGTGTCATTGTGAACATTAAGTTTTTTATTTTATTTTATTTTAAATTTAGGGATGCAATTTCTTTAAGGATGGAAGGATGTAAGGACATGGAATTTTTTTTTTTTTTGAATAAATGAATTTTTATTACTATTATTATTATTATTGTTATTATTATTATTAATTCTAATATTATATGTGTGTGAATAATGAATAGTGTATGTATTAATGATATGTGTTATGTATATATATATGTGTGATATACATGTATATATATGTGATGTGTAAATATATGTGTGTATTCAAAAAATATATATATCAGATTGTGCATAACACGTGGCATGTGTGTGTGTGGTGCGAGTGCACTGCCGTGTGTGTGTGTGTGATGGAGTGTGCTACACTCAAGGTGGCATGGTGGGCGATGGGATGTGTGAGTGATGGTGTGTAGCAGTGGACTTCAGGACATGGGAGGGGAGTAGGTCAGGAACAGAAAGGTGGTTTGATTTAGAGAGAGAGAGAGAGAGAAATGAGGTGATATGTATATATCTGTATGTGTGTATATGGGGTTGTGGGTTAGAAAGGAAGAAAAGAAAAAGAAACTGAGAGACAGAGAGAGACTGTGAAGTTAAGAAACCAGAAGCCGAACTAAGAAGGAGAGGAGAACAGTGGTTGGGGCTGTGCCAGAAAAACCCAGAAAATTGGTGAGTTATTCCGACCTTCATTTTTTAATTTCAGAGCATAAAATTTTAGTTTGATTTTTGAGTTTTGTAGTGTATGAAATGTAAATCATTTTGCAAGAGAAATCACTTGAAATGGGTGGGAGATGAGAGAGAAAAAGTGGGTGACAGGTAGGGATGATAATCGGTTGGCTAGGAAAAATGTGTTTGAAACCTTGTTAAAATGTTGGGAAAATGATCCCCATGAGTGCAGGGACACATTAGGTTAAAGGGGAGTCCAAACCGTGACCAACTAGTCACAAAAATGAAAAAGAAGGGTCGGCCAGAGAGTTGACTGAGATGTTTGACCTCCTATTCGTGAAAATCCAATGGCTTAAATCCAAAACCAAACCCATATATGGAATCCTTGGGAGAAAACGAAGAGAACTGAATTTTTGAAACGGTGAAAATCCACCGAAAAAATGTCGCCGGCACTGGAGAAGGCGCTGAAACCCCCCCGGAACCCTACCGAAAAATCGGGGACAAAGGGGGGACTGTTCTGGGTCGGGTCCAGGTCGGGCTTGGACCGACCCACTCCTGCCACGTGTCACCTTCTGGTTTTAAATTAAAATGGGAATAAGGCTGTTTGGTTACAGGTTTATGAAATTAAAAATTTGAATTAAATTGAAAACATGGATATCCTATCCCTGTTTTGGATTGGCCCCTATTTGGCTAACTGAATTGGGAATAGGAGAATTGAAAATTACAAATTGACCCCACACCTTTTTGGAATTAGGTTTAACCCCTAACACTTTTAAATAATTATATTTTGACCCAGAACTTGCGGAATTTACAAACTGACCCCCCAACTGTTAATTATTATAATTAGACCCCACCAGAATAAAATATTAATTTAATTAATTAATTAATTTAATTATTTAAATGTTCCAAAATAATCCGAAGTCCAAATGGAACAAGTCATTAGTGTATTTTGACTATCTCGACCATTCTGAGGCCAATGGTGATGTCCGTTTTTTGAGACGGGGTCCCAAAAAATAAAAGACCCGTGGAACCCTTAAAAATTACCAAAATGCCCCTGAGTCAAAGCACAGTCAAACGAACCCCGATTTAAATAAAAAAAATAGTAAAATCTTATTATCTCAAACGTTCCGGACCCAACCGTGGGGTCCGATTTATGAGGAGAGGCCTTGGGAAATGGGAAACCGTGAAAGTACGACTGACAGCTTTATCCTTTTTTGCCCGAACATCAAATTAAATTTTGCGAAACCCCAAACCTATTTTCTTCGACTTTTCGGACCCAATTGTAGAATTTATTTTAGCAAAATAGAAACTAATGAATTAAAGACATTAAATTTGATGAATAGCATCATTCAAGAGACAAACCAACTAAGCTACGTTTTATGGTTTTAGGAACATCGAAAGGCGAAGAGAAGGCAGTCTGATCCTTCCACATCCTCACTGCTATCCACTACACTACGAGCGCTGTTTATTTGGGTTGAGACCAACCCATCAGGTATGGTGTTTTGCTAATGTTAGAAATGAAGTTAAGTTAGGAATATTTTGTGAATGACGTGAATGACTTATTTGTTTATTTGGAATGTGTTTACTTGATAACTTGAAGTTGATTGTTCACATACCCATGTGTTACTTGCGTTCCTTAAGAATTTAGTAAAGTGAAGAATATGAAACTTGAAATATGTTTAAATTGACTACATGAAATATGTATGCATATGGAACTGGTTGGTGATATACATATTATTGTCTTGAGCATGCCATATTAATGAAACCTTGTTACATTGAGATTGCATGAGCATATTGGCATATGGTGATTCCTTGAGAACATGGTGTGAGTTGAGCACGTGGTGCTTTGCATTATGAGGGTGTAGATCCTGTGGTGAAAAACCCAAAATTGGCTATTGCTTTGGTACTTCGAGCCATCGGGGAGTACCTATAAATGAGACATGGGTGTGGCATTGAGTGCATGGGTGCATCATACATGCTTTTATTGCATCATATTAATGGAACTAGAATGCATTTAGAGATAAATGTACACTTTGCACATGTCACGCCTTAGCTTTATTTCTTGCATTAGCACTACATTATACCAGCAGTTGAGCTGACCCATTCGTGGGACAACATTTCAGATGAGGATGCTCCAGCTACTTGAGACACAATGACACCTTGATAGGATGAAGCACTTGGTGTATTTTTGGCCTATGGAACTTATGTTTTGTGATGTAAGGGCTTGAGCCCGAATGACTCGTGAACATCGTATTTTGGAACGTACTTTGTGTTATTTTTTATGTATTGATGGGGATGGATGCATGCTTAGTTTAATTGATTAAGTTGTCCTTTATTTTATTTTGTTTATTGTCTCGATAGTCGTACCTCGGGTTCGTAGAAATTCAGGGCGTGACAGGCCTCCATGGATGGCCACCTTGAAGCTCGGATCTGAGAGAACCAAAACAAGACCTTATCATTTCCTTTAGGACCGAACAAGGACCCTCCAAGGATTCCAAACCCGTTGGAATCACTTTAAATAGGCAAGAAACAAGGGAGAAAATCCCACTTGCAGGTCGCGGCATGGCTAGGGTTTACAAAAACCTCACAGACTTTTGTTTAGTTTTTAAGCTTAAAACAGTGTGAAATAGGTTCGTGAGGTTCCTAGGGAGAATTTGGTGTAAAAATTATGAAAAATGGACGTGAGAAAACATGGAAAAATTAGAGGGGCTACGGTTTTTCCGGTGACCGGTGCCGGCCAGGTCACCGGAGAAGATGACCTGAAAGTCAGGCGTAGGGGCGACGCGTTGGGCCTGTTTGATGTTAAAGAGGTTTGGGCCATTTGTTTAAAAAGGGTCTTTGGGCCTGTTTTAATTTAAGGAGTTTTGGGCCTATTCTGTTTAAAACGATTTGGGCCTTAAGTGTCGGGCCACATGGGAAGATTTGAAAAAAAAAAAAAAAAAGGAAAGGGGGATGTGCGGCTACCAGGGTTCGAAACAGGGATAGGCACATGGGGGTAGGAGCGTGTGGCCAATTGGGACGGTTGCCAATGGTGCCCAATTATGCCACTAATATATATATATATATATATATATATATATATTACACCTAATTAAATAATTTAATTTAATTAATTTAATTATGTCGAAATGGCTCGGAGCTCAAATAAGATAAGTCATATATGTTTTCTAACTATCTTGGACCTCCTAAGACCAACGGTGAGGTCTGTGACATGAGACGAGGTCCTAAAAAATAAAAGACCCATAGAACCCTTAAAAAATTATCAAAATGCCCCTAAGTCAAAACATAGTCAAACGAACCCCGATTAAAATAAAAGAATAGTGGATTTTTATTATTTCGAATGTTTTGAACTCAACGGTAGAGTCTGATTTGTGAAAAAAGGTCTCAAAAAATGGGAAATCGTGCAAGTACAAAATGACTATTTTACCCTTTTTAGCCCGAACGTCCAAATTAAATTACGTGAAAGCCTAAACATATTTTCTCCGACGTTCTGGACCCAATGATAGAATTTATTTTAGCAAAATAGAAACTAATAAAATAAAGACATAAAATTTGATGAATAGCATCATTCAAGTAACAAACGGACTGAGTTGCATTTTGTGAGTTTAGGGACACCGAAGGGTAAAAAGAAGGCATTCTGACCTTCTACATCTTCCTTACTAGCCCACTACACTGCGAGCACAACTTCTTAGGGTTGAGACGCACCCATCAGGTACGATGTTTTGCTAATGTAAGAAATGGAGTTAAGTTTAGGAATATTTGTGAGTGACTTGAATAATTTATGTGTTTAACTGTTATAGGGAGATTATCTGAATTATGTTTACTTGATGGTTTGATGTTGGTTGTTCACATGTTTATATGTTGCTTGTATTCTTCGAGAACTTAGTATCGTGATGAACATGAACTGTGATATATGCTTAAATTGACTACACGAGATATGCATACATGTGGAACTAGCTGGTGATTTATATATTATTGTCTCGAGCATGCTATATTGTCAAAACCATGTCCCATTGAGATTGCATTGGCATATGGTGAATCCTTTGAGAACATGGTGTGAGTTGAGTACGTGGTGCTTTGTATTATGCGGGTGTAGATCTTGTGGTGAAAAACCCAAAATTGGCCATTGCATTGGTTCCTGATCCATCGAGGGGCGGCCCGTAAAGGGAATTGGTACTTCGAGCCATCGATCGAGACCCGTAAATGAGACATGGGTGTGGCATTGAGTGCATGGGTGCGTCATGCATACTTTTATCATATTATATTAATGAAATTGGAAAGTATTAGAGATAAATGTACACTTTGCACATGCCACGCCATAGCTTTATTTCTTGCATTAGTATGACATTGTACCAACAGTTGAGCTGACCCATTCATGGGATAACATTTCAGATAACGCTCCAGCTACATGAGGTTCAGTGGTGTCTTAGTGAAAGAAAGAACTTGAAATGTTTTGGCCCTTGGGGCGTATTTTGAAATGTAAGGGCTTAAGCCCAAATGACATGTGAACGATGTATTCATGGGATGTATTTTATGTTTTTATATGTATTGATAAAAATGGATGCATGTTTAGTTAAATCTGTTTAGATTGTCCTTTAATTTAATTTCTTTCGGCTTCGTCACTCGCGCCCTAGGTTCGCAAAAATTCGGGGCGTGACAACCTCCTCCAATTCTATTTGATGGATGAAAGTTCTCTGCTGCTGATCTCAATGAATTATAGGGGAATAGCCTTACATTGTTGGTAACAAACTCTAACCATGAAAAATTACACAACACACAAGCATGTTAGGACCTTGTGAGGTAGATTTCAGCAATAGGACTTACAAATAAAAGCAAAAGAAACATAGGTGAAAACATCCTGAGTCCCTAAAAACATAAATAAGAGAAAATTACCAATGCAAATTTTCACCTTTCAAAAATGTGATCCAACAAAGCTCATAAAACATAACTTTTTATTTTGTGTGTGTGTGGCTAGAGGAGGCAGAATATTAAGGTATGATAGAAACTCTCTTAAATCTGAAGTACTGCACAGACTATATATTAGGGTATCACATGAAGTTGGATCACCACCATCGGGAATCAAATTTTGGGGCCATGAATTCTTTCAATCTATTTTCTCTTGTTTGCAAACATGCGCCATTTCTTCTTTCTTCTCTGCACTATTGCAAGATCTCACGACCATCAAGAATCATCTTTTGGGGCTGTGTATTATTTGCGCAGCCTAGATGACCTGAGTTTCAAGGGTAAAAAGGGTTGCTAGCTATATGGAATTAGAAGGCAAAATCAAGGGTATTTGAGAAAAATCTTTAGGCGGCTCAAGCACAGGTACCCAGTGACTGTTATCAGATGCAAAGAAAGAATTTATGAAAATTTCATAACTTTTCAAAAATTTTGATAAAGAACCTTTTTTAAAAATATATATAAAATTATTAAATTTTGTAAGTAACAGTTGTACTATATATATGATAATATCTAACTGACCGTACAATTAAATAATTTCTTCCCAAATTAATAGACATGGACCTCCATACAATAAATGCAGGCAAGGGTATTTCCGTTATTATAGTAAAATACAAGGGCAGATATGATCGAGGCCATTTATATAGTATTATGAAATGGAGGCTCTAGGTGAGATAGTTAAAGCCATCATTGATAGTTAAAGCCATCTGTATATATGTATGTGTGCTTGTGTCTATATATATATATATATATATATATATATATAGTGGGCTAGCGTATAGAATGGTGTTTGACTAAAATAATTAGAGGTGGAGTGAGAGAATTGGTGTAGCAATGATGAGAGAAAATAGCAGAAGTGGGCACAGGATAAGCACGTGGCCGTCGCCTTTCTCTCATTGCTCGCACGCCGCTGGCATGGGGGAGGCTTAGCTGCTAAAAACAATATTTCTCAAGTTTTTACAATAACAAAAACGTCACAGTTTCGATTCTTCACATGAGGTTTTTCCGGCAAATGATTGGCAGATCTTGAGAGTATCAAACAAGCTTTTAAGTTTCAGGTTGTCTTCTATTTTTTTAAATTTATATTCACTCTATGCTAGCTCTTATGATATATGTGTATGAATATGTGTGCCTTTTTAGTGTGTTTTTGTTTGATTTTCTTTTTATGAATATGTTGATCTTGATGGGATTAGTGTGCCATTGATTCTTTGTTTGCATGTCTAAATCAAACGGGGTATAGAATTTGACTGAAATTACATGAACTTTGGCATGCTTGATCTTCTGGGTTTATGTCACTCTGACCTTTAGGAATCCTAAATTCACTTACCAACCCCTGTAATTCAAACATTAACAAATAGTTAAATTAACTACATTTTTAGCCTCATATTCAATAGCATAGCTTGCCTCTTTATAAATCAATAGAATACCTTGACAGCCTCTTGCATAAAAAGAACAGAAATCAACATGCCAAAAAGTTCCCCTGCAATTCTTGTAAATCTATTGATAACAGTGCAAGCATTGAATATTGCCAAAAGAAAGAGCAGCAGAGTAGTCTAGACACAAACCCTGCAAAGGTTATATCAAGAAATTCAAAATCCCCTGTAAAGAAATGTAGACTTGGAAATATGAGGTTGATTCCTCTTACCATCCAGCCTAAGCCAAGTACAGCTCTTGTCCAAGATCTGCGGTTCCTTTGCAGAAATTGTAAAGGTAAGTGTACATTATAACTGTGGGCTCTGCAACACCTAATATGTCACGCCCTAAATTTCTGCGAACCCGGGGGTGAGTGTAACAAAACGAAAAGAAAATGAAATATAAAATAAAAGATAACTTAATGGGTCAACTCAAACTTACATCCACTTCTTTCAATATACATCCACGTAAAGTACATTCAAGAAAATATTGTTCATATCAGTTGGGTTTAAGTCCTTATATCTCAAAACGTGTACCAATGGCCAAATACACTTCTAAATCCTTTTCCTTTCTTTTTGTCAAGATCTCATCAAATCTCATGTAGCAGGGCGTCATCTGTAATATGGTATCCCATGAATGAGTCAGCTCAACTACTGGTATAATACAATGCTAATGCAAGGAACAAAATTAAGGCGCGACATGTGCAAGTGTACATTTATATCTACATGTCATCCAATATCATCAATGTAGTACATGAACAGTATGCATGACACACCCATACAAACTCCATGCCACACCCATGTCTCACTTTACCGTCCTTTCCCGTTAGCCTACAAGTACAACAGTATGTCTCCCTTCACGGTCCAGACCCCATTGGCATGCGAGTACCAATGGCCGATTTTGGATTTTTCACCATAGGATCTACACCCTCATAATGCATAGCACCATGTGCTCAACCTACACTATGCTTTCAAGGAATCACACTATGCCATTATGCCTTGATTCCACCATGCAATAATGCAATCTCAACAAAACATATTATCAACACATGAAGCATGCCTTAAGTAATGCATATTCTACTTAAAGCAACAATAACTATAAATCACAAAACTTCTTTCACAAGTCTGTACACCATGAACAATCAATTTAATCACATGCTTGATTCACACATTCACCATCTTGACAATTCTCTAAAAACATAAGTCACACATTGCTTCTAACACAGGGAATATACATATAGTCATGGTTCACGTCTATCACTTAATCAAACTTTTAGGAAAATAATAAGAAACACATAAGCGTATAAGCAATCAAACAATCATGTGGATCATTAAGTTAACATAGCAATTACTCCTAAACTTAATCCTATTTCTTACTTAACAAAATATCATACCTGATGGGTTTGTCTCAACCCTAAGAAGTCGTGCTCACTATATAGCAGAACTAACAGGGATAATGTAAAAGGTCAGACCGCCTTCTCCTCGCCTTTCAGTGCCCCTAAAATTCATGAAATGTAACTCAGTCCATTTGCTACTTGAATTATGTTATTCATCAAATTTTATGAGTTTTTATTTTACTAAAATAAACTCTAGAATTTGATTCGGAATGTCGAACAAAGTTGGTTTAGGCTCTTGCGGAATTCAATTTGGGTATCTGGGCTAAAAATGATAAAATGGTCATTTTGTACTTTTATGGGTTCTTACATCCTGAGACTTCTTTTCACAAATCGGACTCCACGGTTGAGTCCAAAATGCTCGAAATAATAAAAATTTACTATTTGTTTACTTTAATCAAAGTTCGTTTGACTACATTTTAACTCAAGGGCATTTTGATAATTTTTAATGTTATTACGGGTCTTTTATTTTTTTGGGATCTTGTCTCATGTCACGGACCTCACCATTGGTCTCAGGATGTCCGAGACATAAAGAAAACACTAATGACTTGTTTGATTTGGACTCCGGGCCATTTCACCATTATTTAATTAAATTTAATTAATTAATTAAATTATTCATTTAAGTATAATATATATTTATATTAATTACAAAAACTGACGGATGAGAATTGGTGGCACAGTGGCTATCACTGTGCCATCCACCATAGGTCACAGGTTCGAATTCTCAAGGGTGCTACGCACCCCTTTTTATTTCATTTTTTTTTAATTTAGTTATATTATATTATATATATATATATATATGTATGGTGGGCTTTGTTAGCACGGTTGATAACCGTCCTAGTGGTTAAGGCTTGGGGTTCCATCCCAGTGGTCTCATGTGTGATTCCCCAAGGCCTCAGTCACCACCTTTTTTTTTTTGTTCCTTTTCATTTATTTTCTTTTTAAAACCCCTTTTTAACTAAAGCTCAAGCCCAACCCATGAGGCCCAATGACTTAATGAACCCACTGGTTTAAAAAAAAAAAAGGAAAGAGAGGCCCAAGAACTTTTTAAAAAATAGGCCCAACCCTCAGCAGCCCAACTCTCTGTGCCCTCACCCTCACGACTTCCTGGCCAATTGCCAGTCATCGTCTCTGGCCATGTCGCCGGAGACTATATAATTTTCCTTTCATTTTCCCTAGTTTTTTACGTCCATTTTTCAAAATTTTTACACAAATCCATTTCTAAAACCCTAACCATCCTTTTAGGGTAAGTTTAAACCTCGAATAACTCAGTTTCCCCGACGCCCATTTTCATTTTTCCGGCCACCAACCTAGATTCCGGCGACCTTTAATTTTTAGTAATTTCATCAATGTTTTGCTTCTAGTTTTGTCCTAATATTTTTCCTAAGTTTATAGAATGGTATATAAGCCATTTAAACATGATTCCATGCATGAAATATCAATAAACCCGAACCACCCTAAAACCTGCAACCCACCTCTTCTAATTCATTTATTCACATTTTTTAATTGATTCCTTTTTGGTACTTAGCCAACATCTTTATACTCAACAATACTCAATAATTTAAAATAACTAGCATGCTAAAAAAAGGACTTAAAAACAGCTTGCATGTATATTTAACCTTTAGAGAGAGAGAAAAAAAAAATGGATTTTTTTGTAGGTTACCTCAACACTAGTTTCTTGTTCCTTCTCCCCTTTATTCTCTTCTGTTTCATCCCTTCTTCTCTTTCTTGTTTCAGCTTCTGAATCTCTTTAAGCTCACAGTTCTTCTCCTTCTTTTGTTTCTTGTTTTCCCTCTAATCACACACACACATACCTATCTATATACACATAACTGCCCTCCCTTTCTTCTCTCTTATTTCCCTCTCTTTCTCCCTCTCTCTATCAAACCCACTCTCATTATTACTATCAGACCTACATCCACTCATGAATCCTGGCTCCTTCTTTACCTCACACACGAAACACTCATGGTCCATCAGAAAGTTTCATCATAACCCACCCTGTGTTGGACCTACTATATCTATATTTATATATATATATATATATACATTCATATACACATACACATACATAGTGCACTGTACCCATTCTGCACACTCACTTACACACAATGTACACAGCATGCCTTTATTTCATTTTGTTTTTATTTATTTTATTTTATTTCATTTATTATTATTATTATTATTTTATTTATTTTAGCACACATGTATATACATAAACATATATACATTTTATTCCACATATAACATACCCTCATGCACATTTATACACATACTTCTAATTACACACACACACACACACACACACACACATATATATATATATATAACTTACATGAATATTTTATGTACATATATGTACAATAGAATATTTTTCACAATTTCCATAAAAATATGTACATATATACATGTACATGCACACATAAAATCTCATAATCTAAATTTGATTAAAAGTAAATAAAAGGATTTAAGGGAATTCAAATAATGCCCTATAAAAAAAATTTATTCTAGATTTTTGAGTCTTTACATAATATCATTAAAGGCTGTCCACCAAATACTGAATGTATGATGCCACATATAGTAGTAGAAGTCAAAGTTTCTATTGTGCTCAAGATTCCATTTGTAGAGAACTAAAATTTCTCAAACCCATTCATGGCAATTAATAGATTTAACAGGTAAAAGCACATAAATGTTGACAATATTGCTATAGAATGTTATAATTTTGCCAATTGTGTTGAATACAGATAAAACTAGAAGAGCTCTTCTCCAACCTGTTTCTCTGCTAAGTTGTTCTCCAAATGCAATAATTGGAAGTGCAGAAGCAAAGAAGATAAAGGTAGTTGGAGCCAAAATCTTGACATAGATTAACTCGGATTAAATTCTAAGTTTCCAACCGAACTGCTACACAACAACGCACTTCTTTTCCTTTTCTAGATCAAGAAAAAAGGCCAAAATACTTGGTGCTTGAACAAATCGAGTCAACCCAGTCTTGCTTATAACAGGATTTTCTTCACTTAAAGTCTTCAGTGATCCTTCTGAATGAAAATTTGATACTTCCCATTGCTAAATGCAAGAAAAAATGAAAATCAGATACATCGCTTCAAAGAATAAAAAATAATACAGAACATCCACAATGCTTCTTATGATTCATTCAAATTTTTTGACCATATGAAGGATAACTAGTGTCAAGTGGAGGGAAAGTGAAAGATAGGACACAACAATTCCACATCCATGCAAACTTTCTAAGCATAAGCAATACAATAAACTCTGTTATACTATGCAGGCAATCCAAAGCCCAAGAGAATTGTTAGAGTGAGGATAGGAAAAGGCAAAGAATAAAGTGAAGAGAGTGGGAATAGGAAAGGGCAAAGAGTAAAGAGAAGAGAGTGGGAATAGGAAAGGACAAGGAATAAAGGGCATTTTTGTCAAGTAAAAGTGTAAAACAATTTAGAAAAAAACATGTAAGTGGATCCATACATTTATAAGTAGTATAAGTAGTATAGATATAGATATAGATATATATATATATATATATCCTCGCAAACTATTCACTCGCATAGATTTGATGTAGATTGATACAAGTATTGATTCCTAGAATTGTCGAACAATATAGTTCTGTAAACTGAATTGTGATGGATTACATATCTGTGCAATAATCTGCCAACCACCCAAATTTGATCTAATCAGGATTTTCTGCCATCTATAAAAAAGACCTATTTCAAGCCGTGAAATACAGCAAACACTCTTCATTCTTAGAAGAACAAACAACCCAACTGAGAATGCCTATAACTTTATTGAAGCCTCTGCTTCTTCCCTTAACCATGGTTATTGCCTAGGCCCTAGCAGCTGTTGGCGAATTTTTCTGGTATTTTTGATATTTTATATTATTTTTTTATTGACCGAATATTATGTATTTATAATTGAAGAGCCATATTCTATTGTAACTTGTAACTCTTTTTCGATTATAGTGAAACTGTAACAGTTGTAGATGTAGTTTTATTTTGAGGTGAATTGAGTAAATTTTTATATTCTTGTTTATGCGTGTGATTTTAAATTTATTATTTTATTTATTCCTCATCAAGTGATTATATTCTTAACAATACAATGGTCACCAGGGCTCAACCAAAGCCTTAGCCGGCCTTCTTCCTTAGCCCCAATATCCTTCAAACTCAATTACCATAGAGGTTTGCCTGTCAATTGAGAGTGGCTAAAGCCATTTCTAAAGGATAAAGCCGGTTAATATGTTAAACTCATATATACATGTTAAAATCTTTTAATAATACTTTTAAATTTTATTAGAGACTTCTAATTAATACCGCTAATTATATTTTTGATGTGAAATATCATAATATAAGTAATTTTAAAAATCATATCTTAAGACCTCAAGTAACACATCACATCATGCCAAGTCAAAAAATAAATATAGATGGTAAGTATATTATTATTTTAAACCAAAATTAAAAAAATAATAAATAAAAAGGGACAAATTTCTGATTTTGAAGAAGAATTTGACTAGAGGGAGTATCTGTATATTGTTAGATAAAGTTAAATAAAATTAATCAAAATTCTAAAAATATAAAAATTAATAATAATACTAATAAAAGTGATACTTTTGTCAGTTTGAAAAAAAATTAAGATTAGAGAAGAGGCCTTTGTAGTTTGTTAGTAAAAATAAAAAAAGTTAGTATAATTTAAAAATTTTAAAAATATTTTTATAATTATCAAAAATCTCATAAAAAATTAGTGTAATTTACTTAAAAATTTATCAAATAGAATACATCAAACAAAAATAATAAAAAATTTTAAGTATCAAAACACTTCTACTCTATATTATTCTGTGCCCTCAGTGTTATTACTAAGAGTGTCAAAACAACAATATCCATTATTACTCTGTTCAAGTTTTAAATTTTAAGTATTTTTTTTAAAAAATAACCATTTTTTTTTATGAAACTCTTAAGTGTCAAACCCACATTATCGATCCATTACTTTGTTCAAGCTTCAAATCTTAAGTCTTTAAAAATTCATTTTTTCATTGTGAAACCCTTCAACCATTTTTTTTTTTTTTTCTCAATTCTAGTCATAGCTGATTAGGACTAGAGGAGTAATGAATCGAGCCAGCATAGGCACAGCACAACAAGGGTAGGATTAAACCATGCACAGCATGACGGAAAAGTGAGCTGAGTCAGGTAGGCACAACACGATTTGACAGGTCTTTGTGTCTACCCTTGTCCTCTTTCATTGGGACATGGGGTTGGGAGAACAATGAACTTATGCATGATGGGATCACATAATCAGGCAATGCTTTCAAACCCAGGTAAGAGGTCAAACAGTAAACAAGTTCTATTCTCAGTTCAGTAGTTTGACAACCCCATTTTAATATATAGCTTGTATACGTTTTAGCTTAGAAATAGCCTAACAATTCAGCAACTCAAATAGAACCTTGTTTCAGAAAACCCTCTCCACTTCACTACATCCCCTCTAATTTTTTTAACAAGAATCCAACTTGTACCATTCACCAATATTCGATTTGCCTTTCTCCTTTCTTTTTGATACTTTTGTGCTTAATTTGATGATGCCAAAATAACAGTAGTTCAGAACCTATTCGAACTGATATCGTTATGTTTTCTTTTTCTGATGCCACTTACTCCTATCCAATTGAAGTTATCAAAATTTTGAAATGCATATGGGGACTATAAAAATTTTCATACAAGTCACGCTTATGGAAATGTATGAAACATTTTTGTAGCATGAAATATGGTGGCCCATACCCACCATACAAGTCTTTTTTTTTTTTTCATTCTTCCAGTACATTTTAGTTGCAAGCAGTCCACTCCGAAATTGGTACTTGATGTACATGATTTGCACAAATAGACGTCCCTGAGATGGAACTTCCTCGTGCTACAATTCAACATATGGAGCAGAAACAGATTCAGGGGAACAATATCCATGGATATTCATGTTTTTTAAATTGTTCTGTCATTGATGACATGCATACATCTGAAGTTACAGAACAACCCGGACATACAGCTTCACCAGATGTCAACTGTAAAGAGAAGTTTGAAAATGCTGGATCTTTCCATTTGGGAGTTTTAAATGATTCATCTATGCCTTTCGACCTAGAGTCTTGTGTGAACACTGAAGTGAAATTGCTTGCTGATTCTTTGAGCACAGAAAGGACTACTCAGAAGATATGCCAAAGGAGGAAAATAAAGAAGGGTAAGGCAGAAAAAAAAAAATGGTCCTCTGATAAGGTTGTTTGCAAGACACGACAAAGCAGATGTGATCAACATGATGCAATGGCTTCTTATCAGCCATCCAATGAAAAGAGAGACTGTGCTGCCTATTATCATGACGAGAGCCCAAAAAGTGATCTTCCATCTGTAATAATAACTTCCCCTTGTGCATTTGCAGCTGGACATACAGTCCACTTTTGTAAAGATTCAGGTGCTTGCAGTGGCAAGAAGCATTCTAAATGTTCATGTGATGAAATCTCGGTTACTGGGAGTCATTCGTTGTCTGATTTTTGAATTGTGAAGGTAGCACCTGTTGTGATGGTTTAAATCCAAGTAGGACTGGGCCTGAAGAGCTAACCTCTAACTGTTGTGCTGAAGATATGCAGGAAGAGTCTCTTCAATGCAACTCCTGTGAAACCATTATTCCCATGTCATGTGAGGTAAAAAATTGCACCTCTGAAAATTTCAAAATCAGCTGCCACCATTGCTCTAGCATCAATAATGTTGATGCAGTCACACCACGTGATGAATTTAAATCAAGTACTTGGACAACTCAATGTGAAGCAGGGAACAAGAGAAGCAATAACTGCTCTATTTGGAATGGGAAAGAAAATAGCCACTCGGAGGCACAAAATCGTTGGAGAAAGAGATTAAATCCTTTTTATGTGGGGATGGATGTTAGCTTGCGAAAGAAGATTTTTTTGCTCAAGCGCAACTCATTTTCAAGTTGAAGGTTGTCACCAAGTCTGTTGGTTTCCTCGATCTGCTGCCCACAACATTGCAGTTCATGGCATTAAAGAGAAATTTATGAATAGAAGAATACAAGGTAATGTGCCGGTTAAACCTCTCAGGTTGGCTGCTCAGAAGAGGTTTAAGGGTAGTCGCTATCAACAGGTTTCACAGTCAAGTCCAGTGAACAATTGGGGGATTTTGAAAAACTAAATATCTAGGAAACTAAACCATTTGTTTTTTAAGATGAGAACTACAGGTGGTTCTAAGATAAACTATTTTAGGCTTCGGAACAATTGGGAAAATCAGAATTGTTCCATTGTATGGGAAGCCTATGCAAACATCTGATATCAAATGTATCACTTTTGGAACTGGTATGAGAAGACAGGATATTATGGATTGGAAATCAGATGACATTGTATGCTTATTTTGTTCCCTTCCGTTTAGCAATTCAATTTTTTGGTTAACACATCTTGCCAACTGTCAAAATACAGATCTTATCTACCTTTAAAATAAGGACAAAGAGATTAGACAGCAGTTTTCTTCTAAAACTTTGGAAATTAAACCTTCAAATTAAGCAATCAAGGGGAAGCATTTTCGGGAAGATGACAAAAAGTTACTGCTGAAATTCGACTCTGTGGAGGGTCTTGTGAATTCATTGACTGTATTCACAGACACTTGTGGCTTAAGTTGTTTCCACACATTCAAATGAATGGAACTGTAAGACGCGTTGCTACTGGAAAACTGTAAGCCCGTGACACTAACAGAAACTTCAAACCCAAAATTTCTGGTGAAAAAATTATTTCCAGAAGTAGAAAAGCCATAAAGCCATTTCTAACTGCTAATAGATCTAAATGATGAAAGAAATAAGGCACATTGCTCCACTAAAACCATGTAGCCAATTACAGACTGAGACTTCAAAAACCAAGGTTTCTGGTGAATATAGAAATAACAATATGAAACTGGAAGTAGAAAAGCCATTTATAACTGTGGCTTTAGGCTTTGATGTATAAAATGCAGAATAAATATACTTGACATGGAAAATTACAAGATACATAGAATATATATACTTGGCAAAGTGCTCAAACACATCCTCATTTGTTAACTTCAGGATTTGGATCTTCTTGAATCTCAGTAATGCAGAGCACTTGGCCTGAGAGGAAACACTCAAGGGATTGATTGGTGCTTGTGAGCTCTGGCTCGGGGATGATTCAGTGAAGAAAATATATGCTCCTGGTTGTCAACGAACACTTGGAGGGATCGTGGGATTGGAGGCAGGTTCACATCCAAAACCCCTTCAAGGATCTGGACTATCAGACCCATTGATGGCCTTTGATTTTCATCATCTTGTATGCACCAACAAGCAATTCTGCAAATTCTTGTTACCTCTTCTGCATCAGCATTTCCCCCTAATCTATGGTCTAATAGGCTAAGGATGTCCCCTCTTACCGTCAAGCTTGCCGCCCAGGTCAGAAAGAATTTAACTTTCCCATCTTCAGAATGCTCAGAGTTTCTCCTTCCTGATAAAAATTCAAAAAGCATCATACCGTAACTGTAAACATCAGCTTTGGTTGTTATGGCTACACCTGATATCCACTCTGGTGCAAGATAGCCCCTTGTTCCTCTCATGGTTGTCAGAACCCTGCTGAATTCGCGCCCAACAAGCTTGGCCAGACCAAAATCTGCCACTTTCGGACAGAATTGGGCATCTAAAAGAATGTTTTCAGGCTTTATGTCACAGTGTATGATGCACTCACTGCACTTCTCATGGAGATAAGCCAACCCCCTGGCTGTCCCCAGTGCAATTTGGTACCTGGTTCTCCAGTCCAAAACCTTTGAATCCTTTTCAAGGAAAAGATGGGAATCCAAGGAGCCATTTGGCATGTAATCATATACCAGCAACTTCTTAGTACCTTCAGAGCAGAACCCACAAAGCCGAACAAGATTAACATGTTGGATGGTCCCAATTGTGCTGACTTCTGTTCGGAATTGTTTCTCTCCTTGGCTGATGCTTTCAAGTTTCTTCACAGCTATGACAGTTGAATCCGGCAATGTCCCTTTGAAAACAGAACCAAAACCTCCTCCCCCTAATTTTTCTGAGAAACTTTTTGTTGCATTCTGCAAATCTTTGTACCCAAATACCATAAGTGAACCTTTTACTACTTTGGCCCCTCCAACTGATTTCCTTCGCCATCTCCGAATTACAACCAAAGCAAAGCCTAAGAGGATTAATACTGCAACTGAACTTACAACAGCACCAATAACAATCCCCTTATTATTCTTAGCACTTGAAAATTCAGATGCAGCAAGTCTGATGTAGAGAGTTCTTCCAAGAACATCATCTTCTGAAAGTTGTTGCAGATTCAAGAGTTCTCCAAGCCAGATTGAACACCCATTGCTGTCATAAGCATAAGCAGTGCAAGAACAATTATACAAACAGGCTGATTCACATTCTGCAACACTCCCAACCAAAAATGATTGAGGGCGTTCAGGTACTCGCATGTTGGGACTTACCCAAAACGCGTCTTTCTCTCCATTACCACTCCCACACTGCAAATTGGTTCTCCTCACACACCCACCAGAATGATCATTCAATTGCCAATCATTCACCAACTTAGGCGTGAAACCATGCAAACAATTACAGAAGGGTTGCACAAACGCACTGCAGGTGCCAAATGCCCCACAAAAAGCATAAACCTCGCATTGTTGCCTTGGTTGACTCCAAAATAAATTCCACTCCTGGGTGCTACTTAACCAAGTGAGTTGCTTAATTTGCCCCGAAACATCCATAATAAGTCTAGATATAATTGAAGGATTATAGAGAGAATATGTAAAATAACTCTCATTTTCATTGTCAACAAAACTAAAGTTAAAGATATAATTCAATCTCATTTCTGGAACTAAGCTGAAAATCTGCCCATTCCAAGGCCCACTAGTCCAGTAGTAGTCTTCAGACCTATTCCACTTAATAAAATACTGACTACTGCTATTTGGGTCTAACTCAAGGGAGAATAGTCCTAGTGCAGGATCTTCGTAATTCTTCCACGAAGTGAGAACTTGATTTGAATCAGTACGTTTGTTAAATCCAATCTTACTACCAGGCAAGAATGTATTGGTTGGATAATCGAAACTTTGCCAAATTATCTGTTTTGAAGTTGGGCCATCTATCAAAACAAAATTCCCATTGTCAAGAAGAACTGCTACCAAAGAATTTGAAGTGGTAGAGGTTAAATTTGTGGACCAAATTGGGGTTGAAGACTCATCGAGAAGAACTAAGTTACCATCTGAAATTTTCAATTGTGATGAGTAGATATCAGAAATGGGTTTATCTCTATTTGCTACCCAAACTATGGTTCGAATAGATACTTTCTTGTACCACATGCCTATGTAGTAGTTGGAAGAGTTACCTGGCCTGAAGAAACCCAGTTCAAAGTTCGCACCTTCTGAGACAATGGTTTGGTTCCCAAAGAGAGATTGGTTTGCAGAGATGGTATCAGCTCCAAAGGAGAGGTGGATGTTGAGAGAGAAGCATAGGAAGAGCACAGAGAGCATGAGGAAGAAGAAGAAGCACGAACTGTTTCCGACACCCATGGCTGCACAAAATTCTTTCACGCAACAAACATATTTGATTGAAGGGTGTTTCCGGCCAGTTACTCAGATCAATTGATGAAGAATGAGTCTAGAAATACGGCACAGGTTATGTGGAAGAAGCGAACGGTATCGGGTCTCCAATTAAGTCAACCACGGCTCTTGAACTGACTATTTTGCCCACAGCCCTTTCTAAGATATTGCAATTTGTTTTTAATTAAAAAAAAAAAAAAGGCAAAGTAACTGCAACATGAGTATATATGGTGTACGGAATGTGACATCGTTTTATATATTTTTAAATAAAATTAATCTGAATTAAAAATTTGAAACACATTTATATTAAAAAAATTATAGCATAAAAATTTATATATCAAATAATGTGATGAACGGACAATATATTATTGTGTTACATTAATTATACATTTTAATGCATTATAATATTGTGCTACAACGTCGGAAATAAAAATTTTGTAATACATATTTGAAAAATATAACACTGACAAATGGAACAATATTTTAAAAAATAAAAATAAAAAAATAGAATAAATTATACTAACTTTTCTAAAAATTTATAACAATTACACTATATCTACTGAGGTTTTTGAAAGCACATTAATTTCTCTTATTTTTTTTTTGACAAATTACACTAACTTCTCCTCTAGTGTAATTTTTTTTAAAATGACAAAATTATCACTTTCATATTTTTTTTTTTTGTATTTTTGTAATTTTGACTTCCTTAAAGTTTTATTTTTATAAAAATAAATTTTAAATAAATAAATTAAATTTGTTAGCCAAAAAAAGTTTTAATTCATATTTATTTGAAAATAAAAAGAAAATAATTAGAAGAAATTAATCAAAATAAAAAAAATATATAAATAAAACATAAAAAGAACAATATTATTATTTTTTTAAAAAAAAATAAAATTGAAGAAAAAATTAGTATAATTTTAAAAATCTAAAAAAAAAATGTCAATACAATTATTAAGAATTTAAAAAAATTTGAATGTAATTTACTTTTAAAAAAAAAAAGAAAAAAAAGAAAGAGAAAATAACAGTTCTTTTTCTTTACCTTCAATATGCTCCATTTACTTGAATCACATCATTCCTTAGAAAGAAAAATATATACTATTATTAATTTTTATATCAACACATGTATAGCTGTCATGTTCTAAGAAGCAAAATCATCCTTTCCCTTTTTTCCCACAGGTCATTTGAGAGAATAGAAACAGCTGGTCAATGGAAATAATAGTGAAAGAAGACCTGCCAAAACCCAAATAAAAAAACTCTGAATAATTAAACAGATATTCTAGAAGAGCAGTGGTTGTCGTCCAATCCTGAAATTTAACTGGACCAAATTAGTGGACTACTTGTCTGACTTTTTGTGATTTCTTAGCCACTAATTTAGACCTTTCTTTTGACCGGCCCAGTTGTTTGTTTTTTAGCTCTTTCAAAGTTGGTTATTCTATTCAAAATATCTCAAACTTCTTTTCTTCATTTAAGAGATACCAAATTAATATTTAACAGCCTCTCTAAGTCTTGGAATTTAAGTATCTAATTGGAGGAAAATAAATATTTATATTTATTTAATAAAGAGTAAAACTTGAATTTATATATATTTTTTCTCATTCACTTTTCTATAAGAAAGTTTAATATCCCACAATATTAAAAAAATAAATTATTTTAATACTTAAAAAAGACAAAAATAAAATTAATATAAAAAATAAAATATTTTTTTAAATTCAAAATGTATGTAAATAGTTGTATACAAAAATACATATTATGATAAATAGTCATAAAAATGGAAAAGCTATTCTATATAATTAAAGGTCGAACCAACAATCACAAATTCACATCCAACCACTACACAATCACACGTCCTAACGCAACACTGTCTCTGTTTAATTAAAGGTCTAAAGTGATAAAAATAATAATTTTAAATAAGATTTTTTTTAATATTAATATAATTTTTTTTTATTTTATATATATATATATATATATATTGTATTTATTTTATTTATATTTAATTTAATTATTTTTCAACACAAGAGAGGTGCATATTAAATAAAATTCTAACAATAGAATTTTTACATAAATTTGTTTTGTGCAAATAGTAACAATAAAAAATGAGTAAGAATTAAGTCTTTTAACGACGTCTTTGCAGGACTGTTTTTTTATAGAGTTAGATTTTTATTAACATTAGACATTTAATTTGATTATATTATACATTTATAAAATTTAAAACTTTTTTTTTTAGAGTTAGACTTTTACTAATTTTAAATTTCTAATTTAATTATATTATACATACATAAAATTTGGGATTTTCTTTTTAAGTGAGGCTTAAAGTGATTATTTTGTTGGCTTTATGATTGAGGCAACACTGTCTCATTGTAATATCATTAGTAAATTACATTGACTGTTCCTAAAATTTCTGAAATAAAACTGACCTCCCATCTAGTCTTATTTTTTTTGAAAATGATAAAAATGCTCATTTCATTTATTTTCTTTGCATTTTTTCAATTTTGACCAATTTTTTTTCATGTTAAAATAAATATTAATTAAAATCATCTTTGACTAAAAAAATATAAGTTATTTAGCTAAATTTATTTTTATATATAAAATACAAAAAAATCTTTAAAACAAATTAGAAAAATGTCAAAATTTAAAAAAATTCAAAAAAAATAAAAATAAATGAAAAGGACATTTTTGTTATTTAAAAAAAATTATAAAAAAAAAGCTTTGTAATTTGTCAGTAAAAATAAAAAATGTCAGTATTATTTTAAAAATCTCAAAAAATCTAATTATAAAAAAAATCCCAAGAAAAATAAATGTAATGTAACCTAATATCATTTAAGATTACCTCTAAGCCACGAGAGAAGCTTGAGCACTGACAAACGAGCCGACTATTCCCCACAAAACTGAATCCATCATCCAGCACCCCCCATACATGGTGTTTAGAAGTCCTATGAAAATTAAATCACTCAATTGTGTACTTAGTTAGAATTTCAAAATAAATAAAAATAAGTATATATAACTTCTTTGCATGAATTTATTAAAGGCCAACACATCCCACTAAACAAGCATTTTGTAAAAGACTTCTTGACCAATTGATTCACATTTCGGGATTCAACATATCCCTTCACTACTATTATTTTGAATATAGTTCTAGTTATGTATGGCCTTCACCAGCATTATTTCAAACAAGTACAAGTATCATTGTTAACCTTTACAACTAGACAATCCCAAATTATCCAAGCAATACTTCCCTATGGATTAATTGGTAGGGCAATGTATTCTAAAAAACCAAAAAAAAAAAAATCAAATAATTGAACAATACTTAGGTTCCCAATCAATAAAGTCATAATATTATAAGCTTGTTTGTTTGGACCCACCGATATAGGCACCCACAATCCAAAACACTTTATTATGCCACTTGCACATTTAGTTTCAATTATAGAAACAAATACAATTTATGAAGGAAATGGACCCACCAAGATATGATACTGTATAAAACATAGTAAGAGATCACTTGTAATCTTGTGTGACTTCCATTTAACTTAAACAATACCAAAAGAGGAAAGTCATAAAGGGAATTCTTTACCATGAACTTTCCCTCCCCAACCCACAAAAAAAAAAAAAAGAAGAAGAAACGCTATGAACAATCACACCTCTGTGTAAAGAGCTCATAACATAAGAGCACTCTCTTTGTATTGTTTTCCATCATAAAGAGTCACACACACACACACACACACACACACACACACACACACACACACACGATTGATAAGATAAGATCCAAACATTTAGCTTTACTTCTTTCTTCCACATGTCGTCCAAGTATTTTGAGAAGGATGCCCTTGACTTGGTTTGATAGGAAGTAGGGAGGTGTGGTCGTGTAGGAAGGAATAGGCCCTCAAATGAAACTAGAAGTTACTGATGCAAAAAGGAATGTGATCTTTTATTTTTTTTGTGAGTTTGGCAACTCTCTTTCTCCAACTTTTTCAATAAAAAAACACAACACTACATCTTTCTTCATATCAATCTTTTTTGGGCTTCTTAAACTTTCAGCTGAATAATAGATAGAACCTCGATGACAAACACCCAATTAGGCCACTTGTGTTGGTAGAACCCTTATTCATCTGTAAACATCATAAAGGCCACCAAATTGATATATTTATCTATAAAACATATGCAAAATATATCAATGCATGTATATACAAAGGTGGATGATCCTATATATGTGGAAACCTGATGTGGAATTTTTCTTAAATTATTATTATTTTTCTATCACAATCCACTGACACTGCTTTTGATCCATCCTAATCAGGACCTTATAAAATACCCAATAAGCCGTTTTACTTTATTTTTTTACAAGTTTTATTTAAAATGCTATAAAGCAAAAGTTTAATTAACGAATGGTTGATTCATCTTTAAAGGCAAAAAATGCTTTCCAAATTTCAACTGGTGAGCCACGTGTCTTATTTAAAATGCCTTCTTTGCGGTAGTCTCTCGTCACAGGGGTTCTACCTCCCGTCATGACAGACAAACTCTCTCAGACATCCTCTTCTAATGAGATACTCTATCTCTAGCTTAAGAGCTCTGTACTCCTCGGTTGTGTGCGCGTGCTCTTTATGGAAATCACAATATTTGTTCTGATTTCTTCTGTCGAGGTTGCTTTTTAGTGGCTCTGGCCACTTTAAGTTTTCATGAGTCTGGATCTATTAGAGTATGTGGGTAAGAGAAGCATTTAAATGGGTGAAAGTTGCATACCTCCCAGAGTTAAAATTGTTCTGGGCTCTGGGTGTTGTTCTTTTGTCAGAGCTCCTGATCCTTTTCATATTAGTGTTGGTATCCCTCTTTTGAACTTTCTTATCTTTCTGAGCTTGTTCTTTTGCTTTTCGGAAAAATGTCTTTGTATCTTCAAGATTAATATACTTTCACGCTCGTTCCATGAGTGTTGTTATGTTGATGGGAGGATTCTTGGTCAAGGAATCTTGGAAGCGTCTAGGCCCAAGGCCTGAAGTGAGGGCAGCCACTAAGAAGCTCGGATTGTAGTCGGTTATTTCTGTGAACTCGATATTAAAACGAGCTATGTACTCCCGAAATGATTCTCCCTTTATTTTCTTTATAGTCAGCAAGAATTTTGGTCATTTTCTTAACTTCCTGTTGGTTAGGAATCAGTCAAGAAATAGCCTACTGAGCTCGTAGAAATTGTTGAGCGATTTTTAGGGGAGGTTGTGGAACCACTTAAGGGCGGTACCCTTGAGGCTCGTTACGAAATTTCGGCACATGAAGGCATTAGTAGCTCCATGGAGAGCCATTGTGTGCTGATAATAAGACAGTTGGTCCCCTGAGTCCTCAGATCCATCTTAGAGGTTGAATTTTGGGACAACAAACTTTTTCGGCTGTTCTTTAGTCATTATGGCAGAGGTGAATAATGTGGAGAGCCTCTCGATAAATTTACTTATTTTGTCTTGCTCTAGAGGGGCAAATAATCCCCTGGTTGAGATTGTCTGCTCCTGGGAGTTTGCTATCTCCTTTGTCCTCTAAGGGGCTCTGGACAAGACTTGCTGTGGGATCAAAACCCGTTGTTGATCTTGTCTTATATCTTCAAATCCTCGACTCAAGGAAGGAATCGGTCCACTGTTAGCAGGCGGATGTAGCCCTCCCAAGACTAAGGGGACAAGAGTCTCGGGAGGCTAGAATGCCCGTGGCACTGGATTGGCTCTAAAGGCCATTAGATTAGGAATCCTCATTCTACTTTGATAGTGGACAACTGGATGAAACGTGGGCATTCCTCTCCGTACAACTATTGACGTCTAGGAATTAGCCTTTATATGAGTGGTACCATAGGGGTGCACCGGTTGCGTGTTAGGCAGCCCCTCGTTGGGGGATCCTCCCCTTGCGATAGTGGCAAGCGTATGAGTTTCTCCGTGAACAACGTTAGTAGGAGGAGGAGGAGGAGGATTGCTCCGTTGGCTCTAGGCCAATGAAGCCAGAGCTTGTTACATGGCAGTAAGTTGTTCCTGCATCTGATCAGATTGTCGTTGAATCCAATCAAGCTATTTTTGCAATCGATTTAGTGTTTGCCCTCTTCCTCTTCCAAAAGTTAATTAACAAATGGTTGATTCATTTTTAAAGGCAAAAAATGCTTTCCAAATTTCAATTGGTGAGCCACGTGTCTTATAAAGTTCACATCAGGTAGTTTAATTTAACTAAGAACAATGAGATACCTTCCAAATCTCAATTATTTTTTTTTCTTTCAAAATCCAATATTAAATTTTATTTTGATAGTGATCGTTATATGATGATTAAATTTTTTTTTTTCCTTAAAGTTCAATGTTAAATTACATATTGATAGAGATTGCCGTAATGTCTATATGATGCTTAATTTTTTTTTTTTTAAATCTAATTTTAAATTACGTTTTGATAGAGATCATCATAATGTCTATATGATGATTAGTTTTTTTTTTTTTTTTTTTTTTTTCTTTTAAAGCCCAAAGAGCTTTTATATTTTGATAGAGATTGTCCTAATGTTTATATGATGATTATTTTTTTAACTTTTAAAGTCCAATGTTAAATTACATCTTGATAGAGATCGTCGTAATGTTTATATGATGATTGGTTATTCTTTTCTTTTAAAGCCTAATGTTAAATTATATCTTGATAGAAATTGTCAAAATGTTTATATGATGATTAGTTTTTTTTTTTCCTTTGAAAGCCCAATTAATGTTTAATTATATCTTGATAGAGATCGTCGCAATTTCTATATGTGGGTTTTTTTCTATAGTCTAATGTTAAATTATATTTTGATAGAGATCGTTGTAATGTCTATACGATGATTAGGTGTTTTTTTTCGCTTTTAAAGTCCAATTTTAAATTACATTTTGATTAGGGGTGTCAATTCGTGTTATCGTGTCGTGTTCGGTCGTGTTAAGGCATACATATTCGAAAATATGTGTGAACCCTAACCCGACACTATTAACTAATCGTGTCAAGTTTCAAAACCCAAACCCAACCCATTTATTAAACAGGTTACACGTGTCGACCCACTTAACCCGTTTATTTTAATTTTTTAAATAAAAAAATTTATCTGTCTTTTAATATGTATAGATAATTTTTAAGTTTATTAACTTTAGATATGGGTCAAATCAAATTAAAAAACTCTTTTATAAATAAAAAATCTTAAAACCTTAATAAATATTTGATGTGAGATGAATTACCTTAACTTATAATATATTTTATAATTAAACGTGTTAAGTCGTGTTAAACGATTTGACACCAATAAAATCTAAACCCGACCTGTTTATGAATCGTGTTATATGTGTCAACCCGTTTATGACCCAAACTCATTTATGTTAAACCCAAACCTGTTAACTTCGTATCGTGTTCAAGTTGTGTTATCGTGTCGTGTTAAAAATTGACACTCCTAATCTTGATAGAGATCCTATGCAATAAAAATGCAGCGAAAATCAACTTTTACAAAATGCAAATAAAACTACACGCCATCTGCTTTTTCTAAACTCTTTGGAAGAGGGACCGTTTAGCAATAAGAAGGATGATTGACTTTTACCCATTGTGGTTAAAGCAAACCCCTCACCAAGATCATGGTTTTAATATACGAAGAAGTGTGACTAATTACCTTGTTTGGCTGTATTTTCCAAAAATGATTTTTCACTTTTTTATACACTAAAATCATGATTTTAGAAAAGTTAAAAAAATTGTTTTTGAGAATTCGTTTGACTTTTTACAATTTATACTATTGGATTTACCACTAACACATTATTTAATATAAAGGGTAAAAAAAAATTTACTGCTATAATCATTTATATGTATTTTTATTAAACACCCAAATAAATTGATCATAATTTTTAAAATTCATTTTTCAATAACTAATATTTTAAAATTTATTCTTCTAAATTTAAAACTCTTCGGGATGGTCGGACGGACCGGCTCTTACACATGTCTTGGTTGTGTGATATGAATGGCGGAGATAAGCTATAAATCTTCACTGATCAGGCCAGGGGACAACCAAAATCCATATAATTATGAGAAAGGAAAGATTAGTGACATGTAGTTGCCTTGCATTGAGTGGGCAATAAAGGAGGTTGACGAGTGAAACCCTGGATATCAACTACCTCATTCTTATTTGGCAATAACCCACTTAATGCACCATTTAAATCTCACTCTATATTTTAGACTACAAGTGTACACAATAATGATGCTATGTTTTTTCAAATCCTCTACTTTTATTAGCCTATTCCTCTCATTACTGTCATTTATATTTTGAGATCCTTTACATTATTTTTTTTTATCTGTTTGCTTTCTTCTTTAATATCTTTCCATTTCTTTTTTTTTTCTACTATAAGAATAATTTTTTTTTTCCTTCTGCTTTTTGGTACGAATTAATTTTTTCCATGCAAATATTCATGCATTACCACTATTAGTTGCAGAACTGCGAAATGTATTCAAATGACATGAAATCAATGGCATTGAAGTCTTATTTTTGTTATATGATTTTTTCCAACTTAAGTAAAGATTTGTTTCAAATGACATGAAATCAATGTATTCTAGCTTATTCGTATTACACTAGGTTATTTTTTCTGTGGTAGTTAAATCTATCTTTTAAATTTTAACTGTCAACAATCAGTGTTTGAATTTTATAGAGTTAAGTAGAGTGTCTTTAGATCGGTTAATAATATTCTGAGGTAACTTATTCGTACCAGACTAAGTTTTCTTTTTCGTAATAATTAAATTCATCATTTAAATTTTAACTACCAACGATCAGCATTTAAAATTTGTAGAGTTAAGTAGATTACAATGGCTAAGAAAATATAGTTAAAAAAGGGTATCTATATTATTATAATTTTTTTTAATAAAATTAAACCATTATATTTTGATATTGCGTTAGATTTACATAGTTTTACCTAGACAAATAATTTGGTTCAATAAAAGGAAAAACTACATAGGAATCAAATGGAAAAAACAGGAAAATTTGTTTAACAACATTAATATGCTTGGATAAATCATACCAAATAAAATTAAAAATGGTCAATATAAGGAAATCCAAGTCAAAGTTTCAAAATCTTACCAAAAGTTCTGAAGATTCAACATATTCTTGAAATTGTTATGTACTCAAAAGTTTGGTGATCAAGTAACAAACTAGTTACACTTTGCATAACTTTCATTTCTTACACATACATACATACATACATACATACATATATATATATATATATATATAAATGAACCAAAAGGCCCAAAAAAAAAAAAAAAATGAAAAGGAGAATATATTCTGTATTCTCCACCCAAAAATGTGGAAAAAAAAGGGTTCAGCAAAGAGAGGTTGATGTGTTTGCGCGAGCAAAGCTTCAACTCGCAAACGGATTACAGATACATGTGCATTCAAAAATTGAATGCCTGCCGTTGGTGGTGGTTCCTTCCCAGTAGGCCTTCCATTATGACTCTCTTCTTGTAATCTGTCAATGACTCCGTCTCCAGCAGCGCCGTTGCCATGCTCTCCGATGGCCGTTGGAAATTAATCCGGCCAGGCAAAAAGTAGAGGCATATCGAGGTAAACAGTATTGCAAAGACTCGGCCCCATAAGATTGTTACAAAGAGAGTTATGAGAATCAAACAGAGTCCTGGGTTTGAAATTAAACCAGCGATGACTCTGTTCTTTGTTTTGATTTTACTACGGTCTTGAGGATTGTTAGTGCTCTGTTTTTTCTGGTCGAACGAATAGGATTGAGACCGAGACAAGCACTTTCCGTAAGACATTGATGGAAAGTTTTTCAATTCAGATGATGAACTTGAAGAAGAGGACGACGATGAAGATGAAGATAACTTAGTATTTGTTTTGCTCCGTTTAACATGGGCGGCCTCCAGCAGAAAGCTATTCTTCAAACGAAATTCGAGTCTAGGAACGTTTCTATCACGAACTCTCTTTCTCTGTGAAAGATCAAATATAGCAGAGGCTAAGCAACAAAAGAAAAAAGAAAAGCGAAGTTTAAATTGTGAAGAGCTAACCAATGAGATTCCGAATAGAACTGCTTTGAGAACCCCAGAGAAAATCCGGCGCGAATTGCTCTTTCCAAGCCGGCGAATCGATTGTTCTGAAATTCTGGAGCAATCACTGTCCAAAGACGATGATTTTATCAAGTTTTCTTTGCTTGGGCCGGGGATATAAGTGCAAACTCTATGATCGGAACAGTCAGGGCCCTTGGATTCGATCTCTGCTTCGAGGACGACAGGCCGAAAACAGAGCAAGAACTTATTCTTCATTGTTTCTGTCACTCCGAGGCTTCAAACAATGTCGAACTTCTAAGTACGGTTTTTAGAGAGAGGGAAAGAGTAGAGAGAAACGAGGGGACGGATCACAGAGAATGCTCTGATTTGTTGCGTGGCGTTTCGGCTGAAGAGGGCCGGCAATGCCGGTGTTTCGTCTGTTTTCATTAACATGTATTAATGTGTACAACAGTGGAATACATGTGTATTTGTATGTGTAGCGCATATATGTATATATCCGATTTTCTCGCTCCTGACCGAAGTGACCGTTGGGAGTTCAAAAGGAATATTGGAAATTTGGAAGGGCCGGGATGGTTCCTCCGTGCAGCCCGTGATGGACAGGTAGGAGATTTAACTCCGTTTTTGCCTTTTTGTGGAAGGATAATAAAGGGAGCTGGTATTAGTTGACTGAAGTTGGACGATAGTTATCACAATCGGCGATTTACTATTCAAATCGATGGTATAATCGATTCATTCGATTTTATATTTAATATATTAAAAAATATTTATAAATATATGAAAAATTAAAATAGTAAGAAAAAAATAGATATTATTATTATTTAATGAAAAATAATTAAATATAAATATAATTATTAAAATTAAAAATTAATAAAATATAAATATAATCATTAAAATTATCACAATGTATAGACTATATATATTTCTATATATAATAAAAATATATATAACAATGTCTTATTTTTTTTTTAAATTTCATCATTTAATCATGAAATAGAAGAGGTTTTGTGAGAATAGAAAAAGACATAGGTGATAAAAGATAAAAAGTGATTCAATTGATTTTTTTTTTTTTAAAAAAAAGAATCAACTGGTTCAATTTACTTTTTTAAAAATCGATCAGTTCCATCGGTTCAGTCGATTCAATTCGATTCGATTCTAATAACTATGGTTCGGACAATGAATGTTCACACATTAATAAAAGAGTATTCATGTATTTCGTTAATAAAACAGTATTTTTTCATGGAGTGACAATTTAACTGATTCATTAAAAATCTATCATACCTTTTTTTTAATATAAAAAAAGGTTAAGTGATAAGATATTATGATAAAACTCAATTGTAATGAAAATGGTATATAAAAAATATTTTATATAGGGCATTATTATGATATCATTCATGGTACATGATTAAAACTAGTTTGTATTATCATGAATTTTTTTTTATGCTATCTTATCACATTACTATTTTCCCTTCTAATGGGATAGATTTGGAGAAAATGTGTCCACTCCATTAGAATTTTGGGCGAAGACAACCCGGCCAGCCCCACCCTAACCTGCTTTACACAGATTACATAAATAAAATAATAAAAAAAATTTGTGATACATAATTAAAGTTTATAATGAAATTTTTTTAATCACCCATTAGAGTTATGTTTGAAAAAAAAATAATATCATTTTAATTCTTTATTGATATGCAAATTTTTTTTAACACATGTATCATTTTATTTAGAATATTCTACTAAATAAAAAAATTAAAAATTTAAAAATAATTAAAACTCCAATAAAGACACGTCTCTACTTCTCACATAAATTATATAAGATCAAAAAAAAAAAAATCCACTGGATAAGATAATTGGAGAAGAGATTCCTCTCCCAACCACGCCAGTTACTATTCCTCTTCATACCTTTTGTTAATATCTCGAATATTTATTGACTCAAGACAAATGAATAATATTTCTACTAAACGGAGAAGCGACTCACACATTTATTAGTCCTTGGGTGAGGTTGAGATTTGGAACTTGATGGGTTTCTCTCTAATAAAGTGAATTAAGTGCAAGGATTTGATTTTCCTGTCATATTATTGTCATATCTCACCATATATTTATGACACGATTAGGATTAATTATCATGAAATAACAGCATAAGCTGTTTTCTTACAGTTCCAATTAACCTTATCTTCTCACATTAACTTGGGAGGATCCACTCAATTTGAAAAATTTTCAATCTAATGTGTTAGATTCGGTAGAATAACATAAAAGAGAGAGGAGACAGAGAGAATGAAAACTCAAAGGATTACATTGTATTAGACTGAATTCACATACCCAAACTAAACAAGAGAGCTCCTTATATAAGAGAGTCATGAGGTTGTACATGAAAAGTATTTCACTAGCATTACACAATAATATATATGTGACGGCTAACCCTAACCCTAGTATTACAACCCTACTATCACAATAATATATAAGTAACCGTAATATACTTCTAACACCATCCCTCAAACTCAAGGTGGGAGGTAGACCAACTTTAGTTTGCAAACAAAATTTGGACGTTGACTGGGGTACTTGGTGGCGTTGTGGCTGAAACAGAGATGTAACCCAAGCTGACATGGTGACTGAGACAAAACCAGAGTTGCAACTGAGACAGAACCAGTGCTGCGGCTTGTTGAGACAGTGGAACCTGATGTGGGGCTGCGACTATGGTTGTGATTGAGACGTGCTGAGGCGGAACGGCGTGGACCAAAGGAGCAAAAAGAATAAAGAAAAGGAACAGTAGAAACACAGTAGAGAAAAGGAAGAATAAAGAAAGAATTAGAGGTAACGGTGGAACAAAAAAATGAAACTGAACAAGCGGCAACTGAAGCAAGGGAAGAAAACAAATCAGCAAATACAGAGAAGAAAACAGAAATCAGAAAAGAACGCAAGGGCAGAGGAGATAACAGAAAAGAAAAGAAAGAAAAGAGAACAGAACGACACAGATAGAAGAAGAAAACAGACAGAAGTGGCACTGGGCTGAATAGAAACAGGAAAAAAAGAAAAAAGAAAAGCAAAAGAAGCTGTGGCGGCTAGGCGACGCTGAATTAGAAAAAAAAACAAAACAAAACAAAGGCGCAAGGAAGCAGGGAAAGAAATAAAAGAAGCGGCGCTGGGGTGTTGGGCACAGAAATAGAAGGATCAGAAGGAAAAAAAAAAAAAAAGAAAAGAAAAGAGAAAAGAAGAGCTAACGCTGGGCTAAAAAGAGCAGCGGGGGAAAAAGAAAGAAAAAATGAGCAGAACGAAAGGAAAAAGCAGAAAAGGAGCAGAACGGAAGAAACAGCAAAGAAGCAAAACAGAGGTGGCACTGCTTGAGGAAAAGGCGAAAAAGGAGCAGAACGGAAGAGGTGGCGCTGCTGGAGGGGCGCAGAAGCAAAACAGAAGGAAAAAGAAAAAAATAAAAACGGAAGCGGCAAGAAGATGCGGTGCAGGGAAAATAAAAGAAAGAAAACAGTGGCGGTTGAACAGAGAAAGAAGAAAAGGCAGAGAAAAAAAAAATTGCTGTGTTGCTGGTTTAGGTTGCTGATTGGGCTGCTGTGTTGCTGCAATGTGGGGGAACAGAAAGAGAGGAGAGAAACCAGAGAAAGCATAACTAGAGAAAGCGACAGTGTGGCTGTGCTGCGACAGTGTGGGATAAGTGGCTGAAAAAAAAATAGAGGAAAAGACATGCTGCGGCAGGAACTAGAGAAAGCAGAAGAAAAACAGACTAAGGAAGGAGAGGCTCTGATACCATGTTAGATTTGGTGGAATAACATAAAAGAGAGAGAAGACAGAGAGAAGGAAAACCCAAAAGACTATATTGTATTAGACTGAATTCACATACCTAAACTAAATAAGAGAGCTTCTTATATAGGAGAGTCATGAGGTTGTACATGGAAAGTATCCCACTAGCATTACACAACAATATATATGTGACGGCTAACCTTAACCCTAGTATCACAACCCTACTATCACAATAATATATAGATAACCCTACTATACTTCTAACAGAATGGTACAAAATTTGAATTGTATAATAAGATATATTGATTTTTTTCTATCAATTATTATTTGGATAAATTACACTGATCTCTCTTGAAATTTCTGAAATTATACTGATTTTTCTTATTTTACCTAACAATCTACAAATTAGCAATGACAACGGGACTGGTTTGGGGCGGGGTGACCTTTTCCTAACCCCATTCCCATTTATATTTTCCGTTTCCGACCCGACTCATTTAGAAGCTTACCCCGACGTTGTTTATATTTTTCGACTCCACTCCGTCTTTAATCCCGATATATATATATATATATATATATATATATTTTTTAAGTAAGTTAAAACTTTGATTTTGATAGGTAAATTAATATTCTTTTGTCAAAATAACTAATATAAGAAAAAATAACATGAGTGTGATATAAAAAACCTTAAAACTAATTTTATATAGTGTTATTTATTGGTAAATATAGTGTATATAAGAATAAATAAAAAAAATTAATATATAAACGGGGCAACCATCCCCAAACCCGTCCTGGACCCGTCGGGATTTTAAAGGTCCCACTCTGACCCTGTTTATGAGCACCTCATACTCGTCCCATTAGAAGCGGGACGGGACGGGACGGGACGGGGCGGGACGGGGCAAGGCAAATTGTCATTCCTAATACAGATACCTTATCAAGTCAATTTGTTTTTTTTAAATGACAAAATTACATTGTTCATGTTTTTTTTTTCTTCAAATTTTAAGATTTTGACCATTTTTTTTTATTTTTCAAATAAATATTGATAATATCTTAAATTTATTTTTAAATAAAGTAAAAAAACAAATTTAAAAAAATTGGTCAAAATTAAAAAATAAATAAATAAGTCAATTTTGTCATCTTGAAAAAGAAAATTGACTAAAGAGAGTATCTGTATATTGTTAGATAGAATAGGTAGGGCTGACAATTTGTCTCGCCCTGCATGAGGCGGGTATGAGATATCCAAAAACAGAGTTGGAGCGGGGTTGGGGATGGTCAACCCATCCCGAACCGGTCCCATTTATACATAATTTTTTTTAAAAAAATCTCTACGTATATTAGTTTTACTAATAAACCACATTATATAAAATTCATTTTAAGGTGTCTCATATCATACTTATATTATTTTTTTTTATAATGGTCGTTTTGGCAATAAATTTCTAATTTATCTATCAAAAAAAATTTAACTTACTTTGAAAACAAAATATTGAAGTTCCAAGTTGGGACTGGATGGGGTGGGGTCAGGGATTACAAACAGGATTGGAATAAATCTCTAAATTGGGCGGGGTGGGGTGGGGTGGGGCGGGGCGGGGTCGGAGGCGGGGAATATAAATGGGTCAGGATTGAAGAAGGGACACCCCGCCCTGAACCTGCCCGGTTGCTAAGAGATGTCAGTATGATTTTAGAAATCTAAAAAGAGATCAGTATAATTATCAGAAATCTTAGAAGAGGTCAATGTAATTTACCCTTATTATTTTTTAATTTAATTTATAGATAAAAAAATGAGTCTCACATATATTTATTAATAAAGATTTCATCATCGTGTATTTATAAGTCATATATATATATATATATATATATATATATATATATATATCCCCACTTTAACAGAGGATAGAAATCTATTTTAACTTGCCGATACTGCGCCTATACAAATTAATGTAATTAAAAGTAAATTTTGTTTGTAATCAGAAATTAAGATGACAGTTACAACTCAACGCAACATTAATTTGTATATTATTATTGGAAAATTGCGGAGATTCTAATCATTTTGTGAATAATTATGTTTATTTAATATGTAAAGAAAGAAACTTCTTTTTAAAATTTCTTAGCTCTAGGCATGACTCTGTTTAAGAATAAAAAAATTGGAGATTGATTATGTTTTAATTGCCTTTTTACTTTTGCAATTATATATAATAGTTTTTTTAATTAATCAGATTATGTTTTTAAACGAAAAAATGATCACTTTTAGTGTGAAAAAATGTTTTACTCATTTTTACATTCGAAGTTCAATAAAAAGTATGATTAATTATTAGGTTTAGTAGAGTTACGTTAGCAATATTTCATGTCAAGATAAGACTCAAATTGAACATTGATTGAATATAGTGGTAATTTTAAATATGAAGTTCATTGTTCAAATGCACTAGATTCTCGTTGGAATGTGTATCCACATTTTGTTTGAACTCACTCAATCTTGTTCCAACGCATGTTAGTTGGTGAGATTATTTGGTATTCAATTTTCTAATTTGATTAGGATTCTTGATTATTTTTATATAGCTTTATATAATGTTATATTCACAACAAATGACATATTTTGGGCTAATTGTGAGAGCGATTAGAACATTCATCTAATCATTTTGCTGCAAGATTATATATAAATTTTGTAATTTTTAACTTCGTATTTCTGAGTGTGAGTTATTGGGTTTTAGTTCATTGGGGAAATACTCATACTGGTGTATAACATTTGTTCACGCAATTATTGCATGTATTCATAGTTATCAGAATCGGATTGGATCAGCTCATTCAATCAGGAGCCGGACCGTTGGCCGATTTGGTATGTTAATTAGACTATTTCTGCATTAGATCGGGAACCGAACCGCCGGCCGATTTGGTATGTTAATTAGACTGCTTTCGCATTAGAACTAGATTGAACTAATTTAAATCGGACTGAATCGGCTGATAATTTTCAATGCAAACGGACTAAATCGATTGATAATTTCTAATATAAATACACGAATATCAATACTTGTCTGTAAATTGTCAAATCTTTATTAATGACATGTTAATTGGCATTTATTAAAGCATGCCAACACATCAATTACTTTATTTTTGCAATATTTATTGTATCAATAATGTATTTATTATCTTTATACTTAAAGAAAATAAAGAGAGAAATACCTTTATACTTAAAGAAAATAAAGAGAGAGGCTTGAACCTTAATTATTTGTATGAAAATAACTATTCTAACTACTTGGGCAATGATTTATTCTAGTAAATTTTATCCCAAATTAAATATATAGTATATTTTAAATGTTTTAATATATTAATATAAAATCAGTTAAATCGGTTGAACATTTTATCAGTTCATTGTTCAATCCGATTCTAATAATTATGCATGAATCCATACACTACTTAATTTATTTGTGTTATAACAACTCCAAAAACCTCGGCAAACTCAACCGAGGCCCCATTTTGACATGTCACATGAGAAATTTATGCCCTAAGAGGCTGGCAACTTAGTTAGCAATTTTTGCTGTTATACTTTTATTATTTGGCAACTCTGCTGATTGAAACTCACACAACAAAATAATAAACTAATTAAAATATTATCTGTAATAGTGCCGTTGGAAACTGATAATTTGACTGAGATAGTTTTATTACAGATATTAACTTTTTTTTCAAACGATAATATTATTCTCATTCTTAATATTCATCCAGAATTCTCAACAATCATTCATATTTTATTCATATTTTATGCATTATTTTCATTTCAATGTTCTTCTATACATATAGTTCAATCATCTTTTGCAACACCATTTTTCAGAATCACTTGATTTTTTCATTCAATTTACTCAATTGTTTCCATCTTCCATTTTAAATTGATAAAGCCATAAAAAAATGTGATAATAGTTTTGTCATTGAAAAATATAAGTTTGTTGTATCATCGTGGTTTAGTATTAGTTTGAATCTTGTACAAGATATTGATAAAAAATACAAGACTTATTAATTTTGAGTGTGAGAATATTTCTACAGAAAAAAGAAATTTGAATCCAACCAGAATATTAAGTTTTTTTTGATACAGCGTTAGTCAAAAATTAAAATCTTATTCAGATTAAATTTAGATAATAAAGTGATGGGAATGGACAACATCCGTAATCATAATTGTGGCACGTGTGAATTGGAGGTTTGCTGCTACTGGATAAAGCAAATTTGGCATAGTTCAAGTGAAGGATGTATGGGTAGGTAGGTAGGAAGTGACCCGAGACTACTTGTGGGACTTGAATATGTTACTTTCCATTTTTTGGATTTTTAAATATTTGTATTTGTTTATGCTTGCTTGGGAATTTATGAACCATCAAATTTTTCTATGTTTTAAAAGAAATTATTTAATAGTCGAATCTTAATAGTTATAACGGTTAAATGATAAATCACATTTGTATATATAGTACGTTATTATAGACGTGATCTTAATCTAACCTGCATCACCGAATAAGTATTCTTGTTTTAAGAGGCTTGTCATGTAAAAATTGGTATTTATTTTGTATATATTTATCGCACTTAATATGAGTATAAGGTTTTTTAAAGAGTATATTTATACAATTATTTTGAAAGAAGGTTCAGACTCTTAAGGATACTCAAGTTTTGTGGATGAGAGAGAAGCTAAAACATGCTTGGTTTGTCACGCGAGCGCCGCGCTACACCCCGGGTTGGGTTTGGGCTCAACCCATTGTTTATATATTTTTTTGAAAAAAAGTCATTTCTGTCACCATGAACAGACTAAAACGTTGCTATTTAGTTGCCAAGTTAATTAAATTTAAAAATATTGTCATTTTGAAATTACATTTGATTTGGTTTTAGTTTAAATCCAAAATACTATATTTTGTGATTTTGTTTGATTTGAATCTTGACTAAATGTATCTCTTCTTTATTAGATGCGATTACAATCAAAGCTTTATGCATGTACTAAATAAACATGAAAATGTTTATACACACACCCTCGTTGCATAAATTCATATACTTCATATAGCATTCATTACGTCCATAATAAGAGAAAGTTCAAACACTTCTACTTAGTTCGTTGTGCACAGAAAAATTTGTGCTTTTTCACTGTGCGATAACCATTTCATTCTGAGGACAGATATCACCAAAACTCGTGAGCACCATAATACGAAGGTGTATTATGTCTTAATGAGACAGAGTGAAACGCTAGACTTAGATTAATCTCGCTCTCTGTATGTCACGACCCGAAACCCACCCTATGCGGATCTCGTGTTGTGGGGCCGTCCCTACTTTTTTCATTCTTTTACCAATGATAACAATAAAAATATAACCATAACATAAAAGTGCGGAAGTCTTATTACATCATTGTTCCAAAACTAAAATAAGTCTGACCAATCCAAACATAAACCAACATAACTTAAACATAAACCATCGTTTTAGGTGGTGAGTGCATGGGAGAACTACTGTATTCTACTGTGCTCTTTAACCGTCTCCCTACGCTTTGGATCTCCTACTGTGGTTCCATAACATCCTCACCTGAAAAATTTAGTAAGGGGTGAGCTACAACTCAGTAAGTAGAAGCCTATCCCCAATACGGGTGGGGATGACATAAATGAATACAAGTCAAGGTAACATGATAGCTAGTCATGACAATGATTTCAGTCAACTGTAAAATGCCTCAATGGCCAATAAATGACAAGGTACAATAACGGTCAAGAGTAATCAATGAATAACAACGTTCAATAACCGTCAAGAGTAACAACGTAGCATGAATAAAGAATAGGCTCAATGAACACGATCAACATAAATATTGTCACAATGACACAGTCACAATCAAGTCCAATGAATCAAACCAATCAACATAGAACTATATCAATTAACATGGATGATGCCTTTACTCTGTTCAGGGTTTGGCAGACCATCGGTCATTTGGGGCCCGGCATACCCCCATTAACATAAATGCATATAAAATGCCCATTATCCTTAATGTGTAAAAATGCCATAATTGCCATATGTCCTTTTTGACCCGTAAGTCCCAGTCAATCAGATAGCATTAGATAGGTAATGTGACTGAGCACAAAACCCGGCACTTAACATAAATTAAGATTCTATAGTATTCCATATGAATGTACAAAACATGGAACATTATAACGTAACATACAGTAAATGGATATCAATGAAATGAATCAGTCATGCAACATCAACCAATAGGCATCCACCAGGTAGAGCAATATCCATGGTGGGAAACAATGACAGTGAATACATATATGAGTACAAGATTGGCAGTAATGGAAAGAACGTGGCTTGGAAACCACGTATCAAAGATAGGAATCCACTTACCTTATCAACGTCTTAATATCCCGTGACTTTCTCCTTTCCTTTTGACTTGCCTATAAATCAATAAACACGTTTCAGCTTTCATATTATTTATTGAATTTATGCCTCGTTACTCTAAATACCTCCCTTACTAATTTATGCTTTACGGTTTTTCATTTTAAACTTAATTTATCCAAGGGCAAAATGGTCATTTATGTGTCTCTACTTTTTGGGTTCTGTTTTTATAATTTGGACTTTACCGTTGAGTCCAGTAGGTTTGAATTAATAAAAATTCACTATTTACTTAACTAAATCGGAGTCCGTTTGACTCACCTTTGACGTAGGGGCATTTGGTCATTTTGACATTCTACGGGTATTTTATTTTTTCGGGACTCCGTCTCTTAAAATGGACCTCACCATTAAATTCAGAGGGTCCAAAATAGTAATTTTTCATTATTCATTCTACTAATTTAGGCGTCGGAATTAAATTTAAAATTTATTAATTTAAATCATTTATTTAAATTAATTAATCTGGATAATACATATCGTATTTGAGCCCAAACAGACCACATGTGCCTTGGTGGCACAGTGGCTAAGCTTCTCACTCTTACTCCTTTGGCCACAGGTTCAATTCACTGCCATACCAATTTTCCATTTAATATTTTCCATTCTTTTTCATTTCCTGTTCAAGTTTAACCCAACCATTAGATAGCTTCTCCTTTCTAACCAAACACTATCTAAACTCAAATTTAAAAATTTACCCATGAAGTACAAGTGTTGGGCAGTCATCTGAATGGGTGGGTCGGGTCAGACCCGACCCGGTTTGGCCAAAATAAAATCGCAAAACAGCAGTCGCGCAGCAGCCTTTTCCAGCGTACAGGTTGTCTTCTTCGTCAACGGCGACTCGCCGATGATGGGTTTCTTGCGTTTTTCAGCGGGGTTCATACCTACAGATCATGGAAAACTCAAATCTACCGTCGCATTTCAAATTGGAGTGCCGGAGCACTCCCAAAATAGCCAGAACAGTAGCGCACCAAGGGCTGTGCGGTTTTTCGGCAACCCCTTTCCTTTCTGTTTTTCTCTGTTTTTCTCCTACGGTTTCAATCCCGATTTGATTCTAAAATTTCCCTACACCCAAGAGAATCAATTACCCATGATCTAGCCCAATTAATCGCAACAAAATCACCCCACCCGATCAGTTTTTCTCCTCCGTTTTCACTGTTGCGCCCAGTTTTAAATTCTGTCCGGTTTGTTAAATTTTTGTTTTCCTTGATTCAATTCTAACAATTCCAACACTAACTATATCCGTGCATAAATCAAATAAATTTCCATGCTTCACAATATCTATATCAAACAATAATTCATGCTTTGAACAAAATTAAACAATGAAAATTACTCACATTCACCCAATCGTGCGTACAGAGCGATCACTGCTTTCACTTCCGAATTCACTGCCCAGACCCGGTTTGTCTTGGCTCGTTTCCTCCTCCGCTTCTTTCACAACTCACGCAAGGTGCCCCTTGGCCTATCTCCTCCTTCTTCTTCCTCTTTTCCTTCCTTTTCTTCCTCTGTTCTAGCGTCCAGCCGTCCCTCTGTTTCTGTTTTTTTTTTTTTCTTCTTTTCTTCCTCTGATTCTAACGCATGGATGTTTATATAAAACTAGAGAAACGCCCCTCTCTCTCTCTCTCTCTCTCTGTCTCTGTCTCTCTCATGCGCGCGCGCCTTTCCAGTTCTGCACTTCAGCCCCTCCCATCCGTTTTTCTTCTCCTCTTTATTTCTTTTCTTCAGTTACATGTTGTAACTGACTTCCACACACATAAATATCTATATATATTTACACCTATATCTAGATAGACACACACACATATATATATATATATTGTCCATATGTCCAAATTCTTATTTTTATTTCCTTCAAATCCTTGTTTTATTTATTTATTTATTTATTTTAAATTTTGTTTCATTTCCTTTTAAATTTTATTTTTATTAGTAAGTATTATTTTCTTTTTATTTCTCTAGTTATTTATTTATTATTTTCTTATTATCGTTAGTCGATTGCCCTGTCATTCATCCATATATTCCAATTATTGAAACTCAACCCATTTATTGCATTATCGTAGCATTAGGCCATATTGGCTCGGTTACAATGGGTCAGGGTATTACACTGTATTTTCCTGTTCTGCCTAAATATAATAAGTTTCTGTTGTAATCTGATTTACAATATTGAAGCTATTTTGTTTTAGGAGGAAAAGCTTATCTTATTCAATATGCAAGGTGGCTTTATATATAGCCATACAGAAGATAACAAAAAAGCGAATACAATGCTATTCCACATAAACGTGGGTCATAGCCAAAGAACAGGTTAGTGCCCTGATTTCTAGGGATTATCAATAACAGAAAGCTGAAATACTAAGTCAACACCTAAACTTTGGTAACATTCCCTCCCTTAAATTGGTGACACTATCTTCAGTTTACTCCTAGATCCTGACAAACACCTAGCAACATGCGCAACTTCTAAAAAACAACTCGTGTTAAGGGTTTGATCATGATATCAACCAATTGCTCTTGAGAACAACAATGCAACAACTTCACAACTCCATCTCGAGTCAGATCATGAAGGAAATGGAAGCAAACATCAACATTTTTGCTTCGACTGTGCATGACAGGATTTCTTGAGAGTTTAACAGTAGAACTATTATCACAGTACATCACAATAGCTCTACTAGAGGCATGATTAAGCTTTTCTAACATTTTTCACAACCATATGGCCTGACAAGCGCAGGAGGCAGCAGCAATGAACTGAGCTTCAGTGGTGGAGAGTGTGACTATAGGCTGGTTCTTTGAGGACCATGATATAGCTCCAGAGCTTAGCAAAAACGAGAAACTCGATGTACTTTTCCTATCCTCCAAATCTCCTACATAATTGTTGTTGGTGTAGGCAAGAAGCTCCTTATTACCACTTTGTTTATAAAAAATTCCATATGTAAGTGTCCCCTTAATATAACGGAGTACTCTCTTAACAGCTTGGAGGTGGATTTCTGTAGGATGTGCCAAATACCTACTAAGCAAACTAACAACAAACATAATATCAGGTCTAGTAGATGTTAAGTACATCAAACTTCCTACCATTTGCATGTACAAGGTTCTGTCCACTGCCATGCCAGTAGAGTCTTTAACCAACTTGAATCCTGGAACAATAGGATTAAATACGACATTACAACCAGGCATATTAAACCTTTCCAACACCTCTTGGGCATGCTTCTTTTGACAATAAAAATACCATCAGCTCGTTGTAGCACTTCTAAACCAAGAAAATATCGCATTTGTCCAAGATCCATCATATCAAATTCCTTTATCATGGAATGTTTAAAAGAGCTAAACAAAGTCTCATCATTTCCAGTAAAGATGAGGTCATCTACTTAAAGGCACACAAGCAAGAAGGTACCTTGTGAAGATTTTTTGAGGAACAAAGTATGCTCATAAGGACATTTCTCAAACCCTTCCTTCAGAAAACAAGCTTCAATACGGTTGTACCATGCCCATGGAGCTTGTTTCAAACCGTACAAAGCTCTTTGTAAGCGATACACCTTTTTTTTGCTCCTTTTACCACATAACCAAGGGGTTGCTCAACGTACACCTCTTCATTTAACTCACTATGAAGAAATGCAGACTTAACATCTAATTGAAACAAAGACCACCCTTTTTGAGCTGCTAGAGCAAGCACCAGCCGTATAGTGTCCATGCGAGCCACAGGTGTAAAGACCTCCGTGTAATCCACCCTATGTTGTTGCGTGTACCCTTTGGCGACAACACGAGCCTTGTATTTGTCGACTTCCCTATGCTCATTTAGCTTAGTCTTGTATACCCATTTCACCCCAACTGTTTTTGCGCCATGAGGAAGATCAGTGAGGTCCCATGTCTCATTTTTTCGAATGGCTTCAATTTCAGAGTCCATGACACATCTCCATTTGGCACTTTGAGCTGCATCCACATAGGATAAAGGATCCTTATCAACAAATAAAGCAAAATTACCGTGATGATCATCATCAGAGAAGTCCTCGCTATTGTCATAGTCACGCATCCAGATTGGTGGGTGTCGAGAACGCCTTTCAGCAAGACTGGAAATAAGATCAACAATTGTGTGTTCTTCAGCTGTTTGATGCTCCAAATTCTCTTTGTGAAAGCCACCATGACTATCAGTACTAATGGATCCATTGCCTTCCTCATGACCACTCGCACCTGAATTGTTGTCTATGGCTTCATCCTGGATATTGTTGTTGTTGTCTTCATCTATATCACTCCAATGAAGAGATGCTTGAATTGCTTCAGCATGACTATCATCCCAGGGCCAACTTTCCTCTTCATTAAAGATAACATCACGATTGATAAGCACCTTTTGAGAAAGTGGATCATACAAGCGATAGGCTTTGGATTCCTCGCTAATTCCCAACAAAACACATTTTAAGCTTTTGTTGTCCAATTTGGTGTGTTTTCTATCTGGAACATGAGCATAAGAAAGACACCTAAATACTCGAAAATGAGCAACAGATGGTTTAGTGCTACTCCATGCTCTTCTGGAGTTTTATTTTGAACTGCAAGTGTAGGACTTCTGTTGAGAATATGTACCGCCCAATTGACAGCCTCAGGCCAAAAGGTTTTGGGAACTCGTCTATTGGTGAGCATACTTCGGACCATGTTCATGATCGTTTGATTTTTCCTTTTCGCCATTCTATTTTGCTGATGAGTGTAGGCCGCGGTGAGTTGACGATGTATCCTATTGGTTGCACATAACTCAATAAACTAAGTAGATGTGAACTCCCCACCTCGATCAGATTGCAAACCCCGAATACTAGTGCCAGTTTCTTTCTCAACCTTCGTTTTGAAAAGTTGGAACATTCTAAAAGCATCCAACTTCTCTGTTAAGAAAAAGACCCATAGTTTTCGGCTAAAGTCATCAATAAAAGTTAAAAGATACCTCTTGTGACTGTCGGAGATTGGAGAAATTGGCCCACATATGTCCGAATGAAAGAGCTGAAGTGGCTTCAATGCTCTCCACATACTTTTTTGCGGAAAGGAACTTCTGTGTTGTTTTCCCAGCATACAATCTTTGCATAACAAGCTGGACCATTGCAGCTGTGCCAACCCATGAACCATCTATTTTTGCTGTAGAGTTTTGAGGCCTCTAAAACTTAAATGGCCTTACTGACAGTGCTAGAGATAATCCAGATTTTGTGTTGGAGTGAGAAAACGATGTTGGTCTTGAAGTTGAATCTTGGCAAGAAGGATAAACATCCTATTAAGAGACATGGCTGTTTCGATAAAAAACCCTCTCTCGGGGTGGTACACCTTACACTTGTTATATCGAAACAAAATTGCCAAACCTTTCTCCTGTAGTTGGCCAATGCTTAAGAGATTGTTTTTCAATTTAGGAATATAAAAACCTTTGTAATAACTTGCGAAACATGATTAATTTGGAGATGAATGCGACCTTTTCCCATTACACCAATGCTGGAGTTGTCGCCCAGCTTTACAAACTTGCGAAACCTCTTATCCAATTCTGAAAAGAATTCCTTGTGTCCGCACATATGGTTACTAAATCCCGAGTCTAAGAACCATGCCGTTTTATTAGGTGCTTTCTTGACATGAGCCATGAAAAGCAACTCCTTCGTGCAGTTATCAACTTCAAGAGTATTAGGTTATGAAAAATAGCCTCTTGACTCCTTCTTCTGGCCCACCATCTCTGCAACATCAACATATGCTATGAGTAACAGCGGTTCAGTGGTTTCAGTGTAATGGGCTTGTGACTCCTTTTCCTTGCTCTTTTTTGGACATTCATACTAAAAATGACCAAGGTCATGACAATAAAAACATTCAACAAGAGATTTGTCAAAACCTTGTCTCCCACGCCCTCGTCCCCTACCTTGAAAGGCATCTCCACCACGACCTGGTTTGCCAACACTGTTGTCATGGGTAATCTTTAATGCTTGCTCTTCCATAACATGTCCTTGCATGCGCTGTTCATGAACCAATAGGCTACTTTACAATTCATCAATGGATATAGTGTCCAAGTCTTTGGACTCTTCAATGGAGCAAACCACATAATCAAACTTTGAAATCATAGAGTGCAGGATCTTTTCAATAATAGTAACATTAGTCATCGTTTCACTATGAAAGTGCATTTGATTAGCAATAGTGAGAGTACAAGCAAAGTAGTCAGAAACGGTCTCACCTTCCTTCATATGAAAGATCTCAAAATCCTTGCGAAGGGCCTACAGCTGTGCACATCTGACCCTTGCATTCCCTTGAAACTTTTTCTTCATAGAATCCGAGATTCCCTTAGAAGTCTCATTGTCCAAGATAGTCTCAAGGATTAAACGATCGATGGCTTGAAAGAGATAATTCTTTGCTTGTAAGTCTTTCAATCTCTGATATGCCACCCCCTTCTTTTGTTCATCCGAGAGATCAGCATCCTCTACTGCAACAGAAATTCCAGTCTCAACTATGTGCTAGTATTCTTTGGAGCGAAGAAAATTCTCTATCAACATGCTCCAACAATCGTAGTGCCCAACAAATCGTGGAATTGCTGGTTGAACAAAACTGCCCTTAGTTGTCATCTTTAGCTGTGGCTACAAGATTTGAAAAAAAAAAAACTTCGGCACAGATCCAGAAAGGCTCTGATACCAAATATTGAAGCTATTTTGTTTTAGGAGGAAAAACTTATCTTATTCAATATGCAAAGTGGCTTTATATATAGCCATATAGAAGATAACAGAAAAGCGAATACAATGCTATTCCACATAAACGTGGGTCATAGCTAGGAGTGTTAATTTGTGTTATCGTATCGTGTTCGGGTCGTGTTAAGGCATACGTATTCGAAAATATGTGTGAACCCAAATCTGATACTATTAACTAATCGTGTCAAGTTTCAAAACTCAAACCCACCCCATTTATGAAACAGGTTACACGTGTCGACACATTTAACCTGTTTATTTTAATTTTTTTATTTTTTAAATAAAAGAATTTACCTATCTTTTAATATGTATAGATAATTTTCAAGTTTAGTAACTTTGGATATGAGTCAAAGTAGAAATCTGTTTTATAAATAAAAAATCTCAAAACTTTGATAAATATTTGATGTGAGATAAATTACCTTAACTCATAATATATTTTATAATTAAACGTGTTAAGTTGTGTTAAACGGGTTGACACTAGTAAAACTTAAATCCGACCTGTTTATTAATCTTGTTATACATGTGAACCCGTTTACGACCCAAGCCTATTTATGCTAAATCCAAACCCATTAACTTTGTGTCGTGTTCGAATTGTGTTGTCATGTCGTGTTAAAAATTGACGCTCCTAGTCATATCCAAATAACAGGTCAGTGTGCTGATTTCCAGGGATTATCAAAAACAAAAAGCTGAAATACTAAGTCAACACCTAAACTTTAGTAACAAACAGTTCATAACCGGTTTTAATTTCTTTGCTTAAGTTTCATATTTTGGAATTACTTTTTCAAATTCCAATCAACGAAAATCTCTTTACTGTTTTACAAAAGTCTGGTTCTTCTAAAATGGCTTTTGTTTATTGTTTTCTAAAATATAGTTTCTGTTTATTGTTTTTGATATACCATAAAAGCACAGGCCAATCAACACTTGACACGTGTGACCACAATCCGACCTATGCTCGGCCAACATGATTCTCACTCAGCCAATGACTAAAAGCTCAAGCATCCAGATCATCATATAAGGTCGAAAGTGGCCGTACATATATATATATATATATATATATATATATATATATATATATATATATATATCCAGAACAGATCAACAGGGTCTAGACTAACACTCCAGAACTCGTCACCGCCTTAGCGGATGCCGAGCAGGGAATAAGGAAGCAGTTTTCAACAAGGAAGCAGTCTTCAACAAGGAAACTACCATCTATGGTTATCTCTATGCAAGGTAGCTGCAATCTCCGATAATCAAATCCCTATATTCATGGCTTCGAATCCTAATCAACTTAGGAAAGCCACGGCTTATAAATTAAACCTTAAAGGTACGCCTAATTTCTTATGCTCATTCTTTGGCTTTCAATACAGTCTTTTAATTCTTTTACTTATTTAAGCATCGGAGCAGCTATCGCCGGAACCAATCCGGTGGTCCTCTGATCATCTTTCTGAGTGTTCTACAGGTCACGGAGTCCATACTTATTGCGAGCCGAAAAGTGCAGCATCAGTTTGGCGCCGTCCGTGGGAACGACTAATCTTTACGTGCTTTATTCATAAACTCATCTTTTTCCCCACCGGAAAACCATGGCACCAAATCTCCGACCACGACAGAATACTCAGAATTCGCAAAACACTCAACGTCAGCCGCCTGCTCCTCGCACAAAGGGACCAGCGGCCAATCCTATGCGACAAGAGATCAAAGCAATAAAATGACACAATGAACTGGTGCAGGAACAATTGCTTGCCATCGCTAGAACGTTGGCAACGCTCACGCAGAATCAAGCAGCGGGTTTTCCTAGCCCGCCGGTCAACTTCGTCGCGGGAACGCAACCTCCTGTTGCCACAGAGAAAGAAGAACTTCATGCGCAGGCTCCACCTAACCAGCCTGGGCACCCCTCAGGCGTTGCTCACACTGGCCGAGATCCGCAGCCATTAACAGTCCCTGGCTGGAGAACATCCGCCTTCGTTCCTGACGTACATTACCGGAGCACTACCTGAGCCCCAACTCCAAGGGCCTCGGGAGCACACTCGGCACCGCAAGAGCCTCTTCATGCAGCACCAATCCCTCCGGTTCGGAATCCTCCTCCGTCCGAAGGGCGTACTCCGCCCGACTACCTTGAAGTCGAGGCTGTCAAGCAGGGTTCACAAGATATCAGACTCAGAGACCCGCGGAGGGTAGAGGAAATTGCCGAGCCGATGGACCGGACAATTGCCTTGAGAGGACCTTAGCACCCTCCAGAGCAAGACGAGCTGGCCAGGCTGCTCGGGAGACTAGCCACTCCGTTCACTCACGCCATCATGACAGAAGAGAGGCCCAGAAAGTTCATGGTGCCCAAGTTCACCCTGTACGATGGATCTGGAGATCCAGGAGATCACCTCTCTCATTACCAGCATACGATGGCCCTTCACGGAGCCTCAGATGCTTTCATGTGCTGAACGTTCATCACCAGCTTGAAGGGGACTGCTCTGAAGTGGTTCCACAACCTCCCACCGAACTCTGTTACCAGCTTCTACGAGCTCGGTAGACAGTTCTTGGACAGGTTTATGACCAGCAGAAGGCTCAGAAGGGGGCCAGAATTCCTGCTGAACGTCAAGCAGACCAGGGAGGAATCCCTCAGAGCCTACATTGCGCGTTTCAACACCGAACTCATAGAGATTACTGACTGCAGCCCGAAATTCCTTATAGCAGCCCTAATTGCTGGGCTTGCCCAAGGTGGGTTCAGAGATTCCTTGACAAAGAGCCCTCCAGCCGATATGGCGGCATTGATGGATCGGGCCAGAAAGTACATCAACCTGGAAGAAGCCAACCGCTCAGCCCAGAAGGGCAAAGATCAGACCCAAAGGGATAATCCAAAGCGGGAGGACCACAAGAAGGAGGATCACAGAAGAGACTCCAACAAAAAGAGGGCTAGGAGCTCAGAGAAGAGAATAGCTCCCAGAGCTGTGTACAACTCCGCAGCAAGGGAGTTCACCAACTTCACTCCTCTGGACACCACTCCGAACCAGGTACTCCGGCAGATCAGAGATCGGGAGAACCTGAGGTGGCCGGAGCCAATTAAAGGAGATCCCAGCCTGCGGGACCAAAGTAAGTATTGTAATTTCCATAAAGATCATGGACATACAACTAACATTTGCAGGATTCTCCGGTATGAGATAGAGCAGCTCATTAAGAAGGGGTGTCTTCGAGAGTTTGTCAAGCAGGATGGAAGGCCAAACCCCCAAGAAGACAAGCCTCAACAACGGCCGGACCAGAGGCCCGAGCAGAGGCAGGAGCAGAGGGAAGGACGAAATGAGCCCCAGAGGCAGAACAATCACGTCATCTACGTCCTCCATGCTGACTCCCCTATTACAGGAATGTCCAACAGGGCAAGAAAGAGATATGCTCGGGAGGCCAGAGCTGCCCCGAACGTATTACAGATCTCCAACGTCGAAAAGAGGCTCAAGCCAGGGCCGGAGATCCAGTTCACCGAGCAAGATCTAGGAGGGGTACACTGCCCTCACAGTGATGCCCTTGTTATCACCCTTAGAATAGCCAACTTCGAAACCAGGAGAGTCCTGGTCGATACTGGCAGCTCCGTCAACATACTGTTCTATGAACCGCTCAAGTAGATAGGGATAGACTAGGGCAACGTCAAACCCACCACTGCCGTGATGGCAGCTTTTGATGGCAACCTCAACACCCCATTGGGGAGAGTCGACCTTCCTATCATTGTAGGAGAAGGTGAAGGGCAGAAGACCACCATCTCGGAGTACATGGTGTTAAACATGAAGTCTCCTTACAACGTTATAATCGGGAGACCCTGGCTGCATCAGATAGGGGCAGTCACTTCGACCCTCCATCAGTGTTTGAAGTACGTCCACAACCAGGGTGTCCACTCTGTCAGAGGGTGTCAACCAACCTCCCGGGAGTGCCTCGCTATTGCCCTCAAAGAAAAGGCTCCTAAATAACAATTACAGCACACTCGGGATTGTGCAGATCTGGTATTCACTCACTCTCCCGAGGTGGAGGATTGCCCATCCGGCATTGAAGAACCCCTAAGCCCAAGGGGGCGCGACAGCCGAGCCAAACCTGTTGGCGAGCCCATTAAAGTATTGGTCAGTTCAGAAGCAGAGGGGCATTACCTATACATCGGCCCAGACCTAACACACACCGAGTAGGAAAAGATAGTCAGGTTCTTGAAAGACAACCTCTCTATCTTTGCTTGAGAAACCAGAGACATGGAGGGAATAGATCCCAACCTTATAACTTACAAACTAATGGTGGATCCGGATCACCCGCCAGTCAGACAGAAGAGGAGGCCGTTTGCTCCTGAACGGCATCGAATTATAAACGAAGAAGTCCAAAGGCTGCTGGATGCCAGGATGATGCGGGAAGTGTTCTATCCCGAGTGGCTAGCCAACACCGTGCTTGTCAAGAAGAAGAACGGCAAGTGGAGAGTCTGCGTTGATTATACAGATCTCAACAAGGCATGCCCCAAGGACAGCTTTCCACTGCCAAGAATAGATCAACTGGTTGATGCCACTGTAGGGCATGAGCTTATGAGTTTCATAGATGCCTACTCTGGATACAACCAGATCTAGATGTACCCTCCAGATCAAGAGAAAACTGCCTTCATAACCGAAAGAGGACTCTACTGCTACAGAGTGATGCCTTTCGGTTTGAAGAATGCTGGAGCCACTTACCAGCGACTGGTGAACAAAATGTTCAGCCCACTGCTCGGCAGCACCATGGAGGTATACATCGACGATATGCTGGTAAAGAGTCTTCAGAAAGGCAGCCACCTCCAGCACTTAGCCCAGACCTTCGATATCCTCAGACAACACAAGATGAAGCTCAACCCCTCGAAATGTACCTTCGGAGTTACGAAGGGAAAATTCTTGGGATACATTGTCTCTCAACGAGGTATCGAAGTAGACCCCACTTAGATCCAAGCCCTGATTGGGCTGAAGTCGCCAAAAACCAGAAAGGAAATCCAAGCGCTGAATGGTAGAATTGCGGCCCTGAGCAGATTTATATCCAAGTCCACTGATCGCTGCCTACCTTTCTTTAAAGCTCTGAAGGGCAGCAAAGCTTTGCAGTGGACGGAAGAATGCGAGAAGTCCTTCCAAGAACTAAAGGAGTATCTAGCCTCTCTAGAGCTCCTATCAAAACCAGTACAAGGAGAAAAGCTACTCCTGTACCTTGCAGTTTTCGAAAACGCGGTCAGCTCCGCATTGATCAGACAGGACAGAGGAGCACAGAGGCCTATTTTCTATGTCAGTAGGGCACTACTTGACACAGAAAAAGGATACCCAGAAGTAGAGAAGCTGGCCTATGCCTTGGTCATATCAGCTCGGAAGCTTCGACCTTATTTCCAGGCCCATCCAATAGAGATCCCAACTGCCTATCCTCTGAAGTCAATACTGAGGAAACCTGAGGTATCGGGAAGATTGGTGAAGTGGTCTGTGGAGCTAGGGGAGTTCGACATATCATATGTACCTCGAAACTCCATCAAAGGGCAGGCCTTAGCTGATTTCGTAGCCGAGTTCACCCTGGCACTTTAGAACAAAACACAAGTCACCGAAACTTCGGGAACCTGGTTGCTGTACATTGATGGATCATCAACCGATCAAGGCTCAAGGGTAGGCCTGGTGCTACAGTCCCCTGATGGGCTCACGTCAGAAAAAGCAGTCAGCCTGGGATTTAAAGCTTCTAATAACGAAGCCGAATATGAAGCCCTAATCTTAGGCATGAAACTTGCCTTGGAATGCGAGGCTCAGAACCTCGATGTCTTCTCTGACTCCCAACTAGTAGTAAGCCAGGTCTTGGGAGAATTTTCCATTAAAGATGATAGGATGCTCCGGTACTCCGAACTGGTAAACCGCTTGAAGCATTCCTTCCAGACATTCACTATCCAGAAAATCGAGAGAAGCCAGAATTGCAGAGCAGATGCTCTAGCTAACATGGCCTCCCGCCTCAAGTCTGAAGCAGACTCCACAATCAAAATCTCCTTTCAACTAGGATCCAGCATTGAGGAAGCACCAGTTGCTCAAATTGATGAACAGCCCCAGAACTGGATGACTCCAATCCTCCAGTATCTAAGATCCAGGCTCCTCCCAGAGGAAAAAAACAAAGCCAGGAGAATCCGAATCAGAGCGGCTCGGTACTTGATCCTGAACAACAAGCTTTACAAAAGGTCGTATTCTCAACCTTTTGTTAAAATGCTTAGCTCCAAACGAGTCACAATATGTCTTGGCTGAAATACATGAGGGAATTTGTGGGAACCATAATGGGGGCAGAACTATAGCCCACCGAGCTCTATCGCAGGGCTACTACTGGCCCGGCATGTTGAAACAGGCTAAGGAATATGTTCGGAAGTGCGACAAATGCCAAAGATTTCCCCGTACCAACATCAGCCTCATCACGAGCTTATCCCGATTCCTAGTCCTTGGCCCTTTGCTCAATGGGGAATGGACATTGTGGGCCCATTACCATGGGCACCTCCAAACAGGAAGTATCTCTTGGTGGCCATCGACTATTTCTCTAAATGGGCCGAAGCCGAGCCTTTAACACATATCACAGAAAAGGAAGTCGAGAGCTTCACCTGGAAGAACATTGTGTGCAGGTTCGGCATACCACGTGTAATTATCTCGGACAATGGGACACAATTCACTGGTAAAGGCTTCAAGGCATTCTGCGAAAATCTCAACATCAGGCAGCACTTTGCCTCTCTAGGCCATCCGCAAGCAAATGGGCAAGTAGAGGTCACCAACCGAGCAATCCTTGATGGGTTAAAGAAAAGGTTGGAACAAGCCAAAGAGAAGTGGGCAGAAGAACTCCTTGGAGTCCTTTGGGCCTACAGAATAACCAAAAGAACTCCCACCTCTGAAACTCCCTTCTCACTAGCCTATGGAACAGAAGCAGTAATTCCGGTTGAGATCGGTATGCCAACTCTGAGGACTGAGGCCTTTGAGCAAGAATCCAATGATCAGCAACTGATGGAAAACTTGGATTTACTCGAAGAGAGAAGGGATCAGGCCAGCATCAGGATGGAAGCTTATCAATAAAGAATAGTCAACAAATCCAAGGTAGGACTCAAGACAGTCAGCTTTCAAGTTGGAGACTTCGTCTTAAGAAGAGTCTTTCAAAACACCAAGGATCCTACCATGGGAAAGTTGTCACCAAACTAGGAAGGCCCCTACAAAGTAACAAAGGTCATTCGACCTACCACCTACTGGCTAAAGGACATGACTGGGAAGCCCATGCCTAGGCCATGGAACGTAGAACACTTGCGGAAGTATTATCAATAGAGATGTATCTTTTACTTCCATAAACTGTTCATCTATTAATGCACAGCCTTCCAGAGCCTGGTCCATAATGTATGAGTTTTTACTCGGTCCATCTATTAATGCACAGGCCTCCAGAGCCTGGTCCATAATGTACAAGTTTTAGTACTTGGTCCATTTATTAATGCACAGGCCTCCAGAGCCTAGTCCATAATGTACGAGTTTTTACTCGGTCTATCTATTAACGCACAGGCCTCCAGAGCCTGGTCCATAATGTACGAGTTTTTACTCGGTCCATCTATTAATGCACAAGCCTCCAGAGCTTGGTCCATAATGTACGAGTTTTTACTCGGTCCATCTATTAATGCACAGGCCTCCAGAGCCTGATCCATAATGTACGAGTTTTTACTTGGTCCATCTATTAATGCACAGGCCTCCAGAGCCTGGTCCATGATGTAAGAGTTTTTTACTCGGTCCATCTATCAATGCACAAGTCTTAGTACTTGGTCCATCTATTAATGAACAGGTCTCCAGAGCCTGGTCCGTAAATGTACAAGTTTTAGTACTTGGTCCATCTATTAATGCACAGGCCTCCAGAGCCTGGCCCATAATGTACGAGTTTTTACTCGGTCCATCTATTAATGCACAAGCCTCCAGAGCTTGGTCCATAATGTACGAGTTTCTACTCGGTCCATCTATTAATGCACAGGCCCCCAGAGCCTGGTCCATCTATTAATGCACAAGTCTTAGGACTTGGTCCATCTATTAAATGTACAGGCCTCCAGAGCCTGGTCCATAAATGCACAAGTCTCAGTACTTGGTCCATCTATAATGCATAGGCCTTCAGAGCCTGGTCCACAGTATACAGGTCTTAAATACTTGGTCTATTTTTTAAATACACAGGCCTCTAGAGCCTGGACCGCCCTAATGCACAGGCCTTCCGAGCTGGGTTTGTCTTCGACTAGCAAAACTCTATGATCCAATCCATCCAAAGACAGAAGTTCCGAGCATCTACAAACTAAAGTTTCCTAGATCGGAACATCTCAGATCTAATATTTATATTATTTGGCTTATCTGTCAAACAAACAACAAGTACTATGGTACCGATCAGGAGCGAAGTACTTTGATTCAAGTATTTTTCTAAGTTTCTTTGATTTATTCTCAGAACATTCAGAAATGTACAAGGAAGTGTTTTAACTACAGAAAAGCACATTTGAATACAGAAGACATCAGATCTGAGAAAAAGAGACTCAATTTTATTTATAAATCAGAAGATTTACATCAACACACAGAAGCTATTACAGAAGCTATTACAAGAAGATACAATTCTCAATATAGGGGCTTCTCTTCATGGGATGACAAAGGGGCACAGGATCCGAAAGCTTCCAATACCGCCGTCATCAGCTCCATTTGAAAGGAAGGAACCCTAAACCCCAGTCTGCATCAAGAAGCGCCTAGGCCATTTCATCATCACTATCACTAGTCTCACGACCAACGGATGATGAGGGCTCTGGGTCTTAGGGGACCTTCAATCTTCTTCTTCACACCATTTGTTTCACCCCAGCCAAATTGAAACAAGGTATGAAGAAAAGGAGGCACCCCACTTGCGTCTTCATCACCAACGCTCCAGGCCTTGGTTGAATCAAGGAGGGGCCACCACCAATCGGAGAAATCTCGACTGGATGCCAGAAGAAACAAGAAGACTTAGTGCCTCCTTCGATCCTTCCTTGGAGACTGAAAATAGGAGAAGGTTAACTCTCAGCCACAGTTTAATCATTCCTAACTCAGGCAAGGGATCATCCATCATCTCCGGACGAGTGGCAAAACTCCGACAGGATATAAAGTCTCTCTTACAAACAATTCGGGGAGCAAAAGGGTTGAGCGCAACCGTATGCCATCGTCTCCATATATATAGACACTAGAAGTCCAAAGGCCACCCAACTGAACCGTCGCAACGGTGAAAAAGAGAGTGGCCTCGAAATCCTAAACGACGGTCGAATAAATAAACGGTGCATTAAATGTGCCTCTTCGATATACCAAGAGATAGGGTACAAAACTCTCTAAACAGAGACCACGGTCCAGCACTGAAGCTCCCGAATTGACAAAGAGGGGAACAAAGCCTAAATGTACAGACCCCCTATTCAAGATTCAGCTCTTTCGGTCTTAACCATTTTATAACAGGCCAAGTCATATGACAAAGGCCAAACAGCTTGGATATATCCCAATCCTGAGTACTCAGCATACCGAGCGTTATAATGACAAGCACAAGCTGCCCGGTTATCTTCACAAGCTCTTGATTCAGAGCAATCTACCTTAGAGCTCTACAGAAATCTACTTCCACTCTATCGGGCTCTGTCTATCTGATTATATTTACTTTCTTGTCTTATTATAATAAGGCAGTTGAAGTTAATCTACATTCACTATTCAGTGACAAGTATCGAAGTTCAAAAAACAACTATTGATTACTGGACAAATTGATCTAACATGCAAAAGGCTCAGAGCAGCCACATTTACGACAAGATTGCACAAAAGGGAAGAACACAAGAAGAATCTGAAAGAAAGTCAATTTTATTGATCGGAAGAATACATTCATTACATCAAAAAGAAGTAGCAAAAATAAAAACCCATAAAGTCTCAAGACTTCCAGACGGGCCTACGTCCTCTTCCAAGTTAAGGGCTTTAGCCCCGGCCGTCTTGTCCGGATCAGGACGAGAGGAGGTAGGTTCAGGAGGAACGATTGATGAAACGTCGAAACCTAGGAACTGAAGCTGGAATCTAGTTCGGAAGCTTTCAAAACTGAACAAGATCAGGTCATCACCCATCTGATCAACCTCATCTTTCAGTTCCATCTCAGTCTCAACTTTGGCTTGGTCAACTGCCTCCTGAACCTTCTGATCGAAGGAACTTCGGAGATTAACCAACTCCGCCTCAAGCCTCTCAACCTTCTGAGCATATATGTCCCTCTCAGATTCTGCCACAGTAAGGTTGGTGGTAGCTTCCTTCAGACCCTCCTCTGCAGTCTGAACTTTGGATCGGGCTGTTTCGAGCTCCAACCTCATCTCATCCATCTCGGTCCTCAGCTTCTCGGCCTCCTCAAAGCCCATGGGGGTCACCATCAGAGCAGCCAAGCTATGCATACTCTGCGCAAAGCAAGACAGACGGTTTAGATTGAACGAACAGACAAACAGAAAAGTCAAGAAAAAGCTTCAGAAGCTACCTTCATCTGGAGATTCATCATCTCAGTCATCAGCTTGGAGGGGTCATCCCCTCTGTATCGGTGCGGGCCATGAGCCCATATTTGATCAAATGCCCTCTTGGCAATCTGATAGTCTGGCTCATTAAACGGCTCGGACGGTGTAGCAGGCGCTTTCCCCTTCCTAGTCCTCCTGCTCGGACCAGAAGAGGCAGGAGGAGCAGCCGAAACAGGGACGGCAGGTTCAGCCTCCTTCTCAGCCTCGGCAAGGGCCGGCTCAAGAGAGCCAGAAATCAACCTCCTCCTCTTTACTTCAAGAGGGGCATCAGGCTCAGCTCGGGAGGAAGACTCCCCCACCACTGGGGCCTCCGGCACAGCCCATCTCGACGTCAACCTCTTCTTAAGCTCTACATTACGGGCAGCCATCAAGTTTGCTGGAGTTATAATGACAGAATGAGCCCGGTCAGGAGTCGAAAGCAGTGCTCGGTACTGATCCCGCAGTGCTTCGATAAAATCGGGCCTCTTCCAAACACTCTTGACTGCGCACAAGTAAGGAAAGATATATCAGTTTATCAGTTCGGAAGACATAACAAGGCTAAAAGTAAGTCTAAAAGAATAAGCCTCACCCTTATGACCCGAAACACGAGGGAACGACGAGGCCTCTCCTTCCTGAAAGCCTTCATGCTCCCATCCTCCTCCGACGAAGAAGTACCACTTCTTCCACGTTTTATTGGAAGTGGGAATGGAGGACAGGGGTCGGAACCCCTTCTCGAAGGACATATAGAAAAGGCCTTCAGCCTGCTTGAACTTCAGATCCATATTGCTACGGATCAAGTCCAGGGACACATCCACATTGTTCAGGTGTCCCAACACCACAAACCATAGAAGCTGCCTCCAGCTATTGAGATTCAGATCGGCAGGGCAGAGCTTGTACCAACAAAAGAATTGCCTGACTAAATCCGGCAATGGGAGTCTCAAGCCCATTTCAAACCAGGCAAGGTAAACACAAATCTCCCCGGCTCCAACATCATGAGGACGATCCATGGGGCCTGGCACTCTGCAGGACACGTTTGGGGGAAATTTGAATTTCACCCTCCACTCATCCAGAAGGCTCTGAGTGACAGCACTCTCACCCTCTTCTCTACGGGAAGACCTACCAGAGGTCTCCCCAGCCCTGTTTCGGGGCTCCTCAAAAGCATCAACTATCCTAACCCTAGGACTAGCGGGAGGATCAATAGGCATCTCCCCAATAACTTTGGGAGCAGGATTACCCACATCTTCCACAGAAGACGGTACAGCCATCTCAGGAGGATTTCCCACTCCCTCATTTACAATTGGGGATTCAGAAGGAGCAGACATTATTCTCGGATTCAAGAGGAAAGAAGCAAGAGAAGAGGAAAAATCAGTCGAACCTGTTCTCACTCAGGGGATCTGTATTCTTCAAGGTCGCACGAACCAACAATGGCGAATGAAATCTTTTAGCACAGTGAAAATGACGGGGGAAAGGTCATTCAAAAATCTCGTTCCGTATTTATAAGCGCAGTATCAGAAGGGACCCACCAAGCCCAAACGCCATGACGGTTCGGAACAATGATGATTTCGAGAAACCCAACTATCAGCCTAGTGCAATGATGACCTTGAAAAGACCTAATCTCCGACTGCGCAATAAATGCCTTGGAAGGCGAACGGACAGGACACATGACTTTCCGAGAAAGGCTTAGCCCTAGTTGCTTGCTAGCATCAAACTAGGACTTGGGGGGGAGTAACTGATATACCATAAAAGCACAGGCCAATCAACACTTGACACGTGTGACCACAATCCGACCTATGCTCGGCCAACATGATTCTCACTCAGCCAATGACTAAAAGCTCAAGCATCCAGATCATCATATAAGGTCGAAAGTGGCCGTACATATATATATATATATATATATATATATATATATATATATATATATATATATCCAGAACAGATCAACAGGGTCTAGACTAACACTCCAGAACTCGTCACCGCCTTAGCGGATGCCGAGCAGGGAATAAGGAAGCAGTTTTCAACAAGGAAGCAGTCTTCAACAAGGAAACTACCATCTATGGTTATCTCTATGCAAGGTAGCTGCAATCTCCGATAATCAAATCCCTATATTCATGGCTTCGAATCCTAATCAACTTAGGAAAGCCACGGCTTATAAATTAAACCTTAAAGGTACGCCTAATTTCTTATGCTCATTCTTTGGCTTTCAATACAGTCTTTTAATTCTTTTACTTATTTAAGCATCGGAGCAGCTATCGCCGGAACCAATCCGGTGGTCCTCTGATCATCTTTCTGAGTGTTCTACAGGTCACAGAGTCCATACTTATTGCGAGCCGAAAAATGCAGCATCAGTTTTCTAAATCAGGTTTCTTAAACAGTTTTTATTTACTGCATTTTAAAATTGTATATCTAAAATAAAACTGATTCTAATAATTTTTTATGACATTTGCAAGCTCAAACTAAGAGCCCCATCAAAATTAAATAAAACATATCCCTCCTCTGGCCGTGACCAACTTGTCAACTGTGAAACAATATGATAAGAAGAGTCTGTACTATTGGGGTTGGAAAAAAGCTGCTCAAACTCCAAAAATTCTGATGCTTAATCTGCAATGTAAGTAGGATTCCACCATTGATGCTCAAATAACCACATATTAGAAGCCTACCATAGCTTCCAACTCATAGCATCTCATCAAGACATTTGGTCAAAACCCATCTTGCTTAGCTTGGTCTTGAATAATTGAATTTGGAATTATTTTGCGCACTATTAAAATTTGTTTTCAAATTCGCATAATTCAGTGTTTAAATAAGTTAAAATGATTTAAAACAAGCAAGTCCATAGTATGGAGGACAAAGGTCCTTAATTTATGTGATTGGTGGGGCAAGATAATGTTTGCTTATCTCCCATCGTGTTTCTTAATAAATTGTATTCGTCTCTTTAATTAATCAATGAGATAAAATTAGGTAAATGAAGAGTTTACTATATATATATATATATCTATATATATATATATATATATATATATATATATATATATAAAAGGTTTCCTCTAAAATGGTTAACAAGGAAAAGAAAAGGAAAACCAATAATGCATATTTTCTTTTCTTCTTCTTCTTCTTCTCTCTCTCTCTCTCTCTCCAAGATATATACAACAGTAAAATTGTGCTTCTTGACAAGTTTTGATCAAGAGTTGTATGTTTTAGAAACACATAATAAGAAAATATATTATGTGGAATAGAGTAGTTGATAACTGAATTCCCCAAAATCTAGCCTACCATTCTTGGCAAATGTCACCTCAGGCTTTTCATCAAGGCCGTGCACTGTGAGAAGTTGGGTGACAATGGCTTTCTGATTAATCACAACTCATCACATTCCTTACCTTCCATGCTTAAATCAATATTGGCAATCACTCACCACTATACATACAATTGGCAGGCGCACCTGCACTATTTTACTAAAAGCTGCAACTACTTTGTTATACCAAGGATACTGCAAGGATTACAAAACTTTTCAATTTTAAGTGCACGTATGTACGAAAATATCTGCAAAGTCGGGGTGAATATATATATATATATATATATATATATATATATAGAGAGAGAGAGAGAGAGAGAGAGAGAGAGAGAGAGAGAGAGAGAGGTAAATAGATCAATTTTTAGTACGACCACAATATCAAACTGTGACAATGGCAGTGTTTAAGAGGGGGCAAGTCACATATTAAATTTCTAGGAAGAATAAAAATTCAATAAATTTAGAGAGAGGCCAATTCCTAAAAAATTTTAGCAAAATAACACTATAAAATATGAATTTTGTAAAAATTTGGGACAGCCATGGACTCTCTTTGCCACATCGCTCATGCCCTAAATCGGCTACTGGTGGTTGGTGCGATTGCGGATTATAAATAAGGGTCACGAAAATCACTAAGCTAAAATATCTTATCAGTTGTAGCATAAAAAAAAGGAGGAGAAAATACTATAATGAGGGACTTTTTCATGGCTAAATCATGTGAGAAGTCGAAGTGGACAGTAATTTAGTGACATTATTTATTCATTTGTAAAAAAAGAGAAAGAGAAAGAATAGTGTTCAATTCTCTACAATAACTAAGGGATGGGACATTAGTAAACATTTAAAAATGGTATTCATATTCACGCTCTTTATTTCAACACTTGAGTTTCAAAAAGTATAACTTTATGATTAGAGAAGTAATCTTTCAAAGCTCAAGTGAAAATATATGAGTGTGAATAACATTTTTCTTAAAAATTTAAAACTATGGACGATAACAATTAACTAGACTTGAAATAAAAGGATAACTTATGTGGGAGTCATGAGCCAAAGCCCAATGTGCACGGACACAGTTAGGAATTGGGATCAGGATAATTCGAAAACGTACATAAGATTCATCATCGTAGTTTCCTATTCAAACCATCACACTTATAATTTATCTTTAGGGTCTGTGCTAGACTAACATTCGTTCTCAGGACCAGGGACGAAGATAGGTAAGGCACAGGGGGGACAATTTCTCCCCCTTCAATTTTTTTTATTTTAAAGTTTTTCATACTTTTCAATTTTTTTTTCAAATATACCCTTTTATTTATATTTTTTCCCTCCTAAGTCCAATTTTTTTTTATACTTCATACTTATTTTAATTTCAATTTGACCACTTAATGAAACTTTTATTGACTTTGTTAGAATTTTTTTGTATAGTCCAAGATTTTTGTTTTTGTTTTTAAAATAAGAGTCTTGTCTAATTCATAAATTCCTTTATATCAATTAATTAATTAATTTATAAAAAATATTATCAATTAATATTAAATTATTATAATTCATTAATTTTTAAATTTATAATTGAATATTTAGCAAAAAATGTTTTGCCCCCATGATGAAATCATGACCACGGTTTCATATTCTTTCAGCCCTATGAAGAAAAAATGTACATAAGCCTGGCCCAACCCATCAAAAAATTTCAGTGAGATGGAGCAATCGTTGGGTTGGATGTGGGCCTTGGGCTCTTTACCTACCATGCATCCTTCATATATAAATTTAGTCTCATGACATAGGTTTACAAAGTTGGGTTTAATTTAACATATTCTTTTATAATTTAAAATATATGAGCAAAATAATTAATTTTTTGGTTTAATTTATTATATTAGAGTTGGACTGGGCTTGTCATGAGATTATGTTAGGTTATTCATATTTAATATTTCAACTTAATGTAAAATAATCTTTGAAACTTTAAAGTATTATTCTTAATATTACAACAATTATTTAGAAGTAGGGACGAGTATTGGGCAAAGTGATTATCCTAAGTATGTCAACTTAAAGTTTGGACTAGACAGACATAAGGCCACCCAACGAGGCCGGGCTAATGTTTTTATGGGCAAGCTTTAACCAATCCCGTATGATGCATTTTCATTTCTACTAGCCGTAATTTATAACCTTTTTTTTATTATTATTTATATATATTTTTTACGCACAATACACTTTAATATTATAAACATTATATACATATATATATATATATATATATATACACACACACACACAGATAGAGAGAGAAGACTGATGTGTGTGTGCATTCATTTAAATTAGCTTATTTTGGTTAGACTTCGGTTCAAGGGAAATTCCGTAGGTTTTGAACAGTTGGCCAATTTCAAATAGCTTATTTTGGTTAGACTTGGGTTCAAGGGTAATTCCGTGGGTTTGAACAGTTGGCCAATTTCAATTTTATAATTTTTTTTTTTAAATATACAATTTTTAGTAATTCTAAACGAAGCTATAACCTCATCCCTTCTTTAATATCACAATACAATAAAATTTTTAAAATTATTAGCTTTCAATTTTTTAAATTCGGCTATAAAATATATTAAAATTTGATTCAAATTCTATAAGTGATCAATTGATTATATTTAATAAACCAATTAATGTATTGTGAACATAATATCAATATAATTCTCAATAACAAAGATAAATTACACCAACTTTCTTTGTTATTTTTAATAATTGTATGTAGTATTCTTATTCCTCCACTAATTAATTCACATTCCTTATGATGTGATAATTTGTCACAAATTATTTTTAAATTGACCAACTGATATATCATAAAATGATAAATGTATTTAAAGCTTCACACTTTTATGTACAAAACTCTACAAGGTATAGATAAAGAAGAATTGTTTTATCCAAATCACACAGGCACGGGAGGGTCAGAGGTATATGGTTCAGAACATAGCACCGCCTTCCATATCCTACCGATCTCATAATAAGGAAACCGAATTCAATGTGGAAACTACTATTTTCGAATATCTTCAAATCGCTACTTTTATTGCTCATAATCCTACTCAACTTAGGTGATTTACGGCCTATAAATAAGGCCACAAGGTACGCTTCTATGGAAGTGGAATTCTTCTTTTAAATTACAGTCTTTTTCTATTTACTGACTTTATCATCGAAGCGGCTACCACCGGAGCCTTTTCGGTGACCCTCAGATCTCAAGTTTTTGACAAGTAGCATAGGACGAGAGGCCCTTCTGATAAAAAAGAAGCAACATCAGTTTGGCGCCGTTTGTGGGAACGATAATCGTTCTTACTATCCTTTTATTCAAAATAATAAATCTATTATCTTTTTCTTTCAAAAAGACAATGGTTCCCAACCTTCGTCCTACAAAGAACTCCCAAAATCCTCAAAATCATCCTCCTACTAGAAGAGGAAGGGGATAAACACCTAATCATTTACAACAACGACTTGATCGAATTCAACAGCAATCTGATCAGATACAAGAACAACTCATTGACATGTCACAAGTTTTGGCTTCACTGGCTCAAAACCAGTGGAGTAAATCTCCTCTTCCTCCTCCTACTAACGTTGTTCACGAAGGACCTTAGCCTCCCGCCACCACACGAGCGGAGGACCTCCCAACGAGGGGTTACCTAACATGCAACCGGTACACCCTAATGATACCGCTCATATGGGGGCCGATCCCTAGACGTTAATAGTTGTGGGGAGGAGAATGCCCACGTTTCATCGAGCTGTCTACTACCAAAGTAGAACAAGGATACCAACTCTAATGGCCTCTGGAGCCAATCCAGCGCAACAGGAATTCCAGCCCCCCTTCCGAGACTTTAGTTCCCTAGTCTTGGGAGAGCATCATCTTCCTACTAACACAGGACAAATTCCTCTCCTAAGTCGAGGATCTGGAGGCACAGCGCAAGATCACCAACGGGTACCGATCGCATAACAAGTTCTACCCAAAGCCTTTTAGAGAGTAGAAGAGATATCAGACTCTCAAGATCAAACAATCTCAACCAGAGGGTTCTATGCCCCTCCAGAGCAAGACGAGCTAAATAAATTGCTCGATAGGTTTTCTATGCCAATTATCTCTAACATAATGACAGAAGAGCGACCCAAGAAGTTTGTTGTCCCAAAATTCACCCTCTACGATGGGTCTGAAAACCCTGGGGACCACCTATCTCACTATTAACACACAATGGCTCTCCATGGAACTACCGATGCCTTCATGTGTCGAATTTTCACAACGAGCCTTAAGTTTACCGGTCTTAAGTGGTTCCACAACCTCCCCCAAAAATCGATTAACAATTTTTATGAGCTTAGTAGGCTATTTCTTGACCGATTCTTAACAAGTAGAAAGTTGAGAAAAAGACCAGAATTTTTGCTAATTGTAAAACAAGCAATGAGAGAATCACTTCGGGAGTATATAGCTCGTTTTAATACCGAGTTCATGGAGATAACCGATTACAGTCCAAGTTTCCTAGTGGCCGCCCTCACTTCAGGCCTTGGGCGTGGACTCTTCTAAGGTTCCTTGACCAATAACCCTCCCATCGATATGACAGCACTCATGAAACGAGTACGAAAGTATATTAATCTTGAAGACACAAAAACTTCCTTCTGAAAAGTAAAAGAACAAGCTCAAAAGAATGAGCAAGTTCAGAAGAGGGATAACAATGCTAACAAAAAAAGGATCAGAAATCCCGACAAGAGAACAACATCTAGAGCCTAGAACAACTCTAACTCTGGAAGGTATGAGACTTACACCCCTCTAAATGTTTTTCTTACCCACATACTCCAACAGATCCAAACTCGTAAAAATTTGAGGTGGCTGGAGCCACTAAAAAGCCACTTCTACTCAAGAAATCAAAAACAAACATTATGATTTCTATAAAGAGCAGGGACACAAGTCTGAGGAGTGCAGGGCTCCGAAGTATGAGATAGAACATCTCATTAGGAGAGGACGGCTAAGAGAGTTTGTTTTGCCAAGAAGGGAGGCAGAACCCTTGTGATGAAAGACCACCTCAAAGAAGGCAAGAGTAAAGGCCTGGATAGAGGAAAATTTGAAATGATCAGCAACGACAAAATAATCAAGTTATCTTCGTGCTTCATACTAACAATGCGATGATAGGGATGTCTAACTGAGCCAAGAAAATATATGCTTGGGAAGCAAGGGCAGAACCCCATATCATCTAGATCTCTGCCAATGAGAAAAAGATAAAATCAGAACCATAGATCAAGTTCTCTAAATTGGACCTCATTGGGATACATTATCCCTACAGCGATACTCTTTTGATCTCACTCAAAATCGCTAATTTTGAGATCAGAAGGGTTTTCATGTGTATTGGAATTTCCACTAATGTATTATTCTATAAACCCTTCAAACACATGAAGCTTAACTTTAATGATATCAGATCTACCACTATTGTCATGGCAGGATTCGACAAAAATCTCAGCACCCCAATAGGCAGAATTGATCTATGAACCACGATAGGAGTAGGGGATGGACAAAAGACACTAATCTTTGAATACATTTTTCCAGACACTAAATCTCTTTATAATGTCATTATTGGGAGGCCTTGGATCCACCAAATGGGAGAAATAACTTCAACCTTCCATCAGTGCTTGAAATATGCCCACAATAACAAAGTTCTCACCATCAAGGGCTGTCAGGCCACTTCCCAGGAATGTCATGCCCTCGCACTAAAAAAAAAACCCTCCAAATAGTAATTACAGTACCCTCATGAAAGGGAAAGTTCCTCATCTTCCAACCTTTAAGAGGTAGAAGAATATTATTCTGAAATTGACAAGCCACTAAGTGCTACAGGAAGGGATAGTGCAGTCAAACCAATGGGGGAGCCCATCAAAGTGCTCATCAGCACTGAAGGAGAGGGAAAGTACATACAAACTGGCTCAGCCCTGTCTCCTTCCGAGTAAGAGGATATTGTTAAATTCCTAAAAGAAACCTTTCGGTATTCGCTTGGGAAACTAGAGATATGGAAAGAATATATCCTGATTTCATCTCTCATAAGCTGATGATAGATCTAGGCCATCCCCCAGTAAGACACAAAAGGAGGACTTTTTACTCCCGAACACCACAAAATCATCAATGAAGAAGTCCAGAGGTTGCTAAATGTTGGAATGATAAGAGAAGTATTCTACCCAAAATGGCTTGCCAATACAGTTCTTGTAAAAAAGCGATAAATAAAGGGTCTACATTGACTATACCGATCTAAATAAAGCTTGTCCTAAAGACAACTTTCCTTTTTCTAGGATTGATCAACTTGTTGATGCCACAACAGGTCACGAACTCATGAGTTTCATGGATGCTTACTCTGGATACAATCAAATTCAAATGTATCCTTCAAACCAGAAGAAAATAGTCTTCATATTAGAATGAGGTCTCTATTATTATAGAGTGATGTCGTTCGGTTTGAAGAACGCTAGAGCTACGTACCAGAGGCTTGTAAATAAAATGTTTAGCCCCCAAATTGGGGATACAATGGAAGGTTACATTGACGATATGTTTGTCAAAAGTGTTCAGAAGGGTGACCACATCCAGCACTTGAGCCAGACACTTGACATCCTGAAGAAACACAAAATGAAACTTAACCCATTAAAATATACCTTCGGGATCACAGACGAAAAATTCTTGGATTTCCTAGTTTCCCAAAGAGGAATTGAGGTAGACCCCTCACAGATCAAAGCTCTAATTGAATTAGAATACCCCAAACCAAGAAAGATATCCAAGGGCTGAATGGAAGGATAGCAACACTGAATAGGTTTATCTCTAAATCTACAGATCGATGCCTCCCGTTCTTTAAAGCTATAAGGAAGAGTAAGGCCCTAGAATGGACCTTTGAATGTGAAGAAGCCTTCCAACAACTCAAGCAATGCCTAGCCTCCCCCGAACTACTTTCAAAATCAGTGTCAAGGAAAAAACTACTCTTGTACTTAGCTGTGTCAAAAAATGCCATCAGTTCTATGTTAGTCAAGGAAGACAAGGGAACTTAGAGCCCTATCTTTTACATCAGCAAGGCATTTCTAGACATCGAGACGAGGTACTCTGAAACTGAAAAACTAGCCTTAGCCTTGGTAACATCCGTTCGAAAGCTCAAATTATACTTTCAAGACCATCCCATTATAATCCCTACATTCTATCCTTTAAAATTAGTCTTACATAAACCCAAAGTTTCGAGACGGCTGGTCAAATGGTCAATAGAACTAAAAGAATTCGACATGTCCTATATACCACGGACTGCTATTAAAGGCCAAGTATTAGCAGACTTTATAGCAGAATTCATTTGAACACATCATTCGAAAGCTCAAACTGTTACAAGTACTTCGGTATGGTTACTTTATATCGATGGTTAGTCTACTGACAAAGGCTCTTGAGTGGGTATAATACTTTAATCCCCCGATGGGATCGTAACTAAGAAAGCCGTCAACTTGGGATTCAGAGCCTCTAACAATGAAGTCGAGTATGAAGCACTTATCCTTGGGATGAAATTGGCTCTAGAATGCGAAACTCTGGATCTTGACGCATTCTCTAACTCTCAGCTTGTGGTGAGATAAGTTTTGAGAGAATTTTTCACCAAGGATAATGGAATGACTAGATATTCAGAGCTAGTGGAATCACTAAAGCAGTTTTTCCATAAATTCACTATTCAGAAGATTGAACGGAGCTAAAGCTTCAAGGCCAATGCTTTAGCAAATATGGCCTCCTATCTCAAGCCAAAAAGGGACTCGATGGTAAAAATCTCCTACCAGTCAAAACCTAGTATTGAGGTAATACAATCCCTTCAAATTTTGGAACAACCTCAAAATTGGATGATTCCCATCATCTAATATCTAAAAAAGGGGTTGCTTCCAAAGGACAAGAATCATGCTAGAAGAATTCGAATTAGGGCAACTTGGTATTTAATTCTTAAAGAAAAGCTTTATTGAAGGTCCTACTCACAACCCCTCCTACAGTGCTTAACTCTAGAAGAGGCCCACTACATCTTAACCAAGATACATGAAGGGATCTATAGCAACCATAATGGCAATAGGACCATAGGTCACCGAACATTAACTCAGGGCTACTACTAGCCCGGTATGCTAAAACAGGCTAAAGAATATGTTCAAAAATGTGACAAATGTCAACGTTTTGCCTTATACCAACATCAACCTCATCATGAACTCGTTCTTATTGCGAGTCCCTGGCCTTTCACCCATTAGGGAATAGACATTGTAGGGCCATTGCCAAAGGCCCTTTAAAACAACAGATTTTTACTAATCGCCATTAACTATTTCTCTAAATGGGTAGAAGTTGAACCGCTGACCCACATAACAGAAGTGGAAGTAAAGAATTTCACTTGAAAAAATATGGTGTGCAGGTTTGGTATACCTCACATCATTATTTCAGACAATGAGACGTAGTTTGCTAGAAAGGTATTAGAGAAGTTCTGTAAAGACCTGCACATACTATTCTTGAGGAGATTAAGAAAAGATTGGAAAGAGCTAAGGGAAGATGGGTTGAAGAACTCCTTGGAGTACTCTAGGCCTATTGAACTACTAAAAGAACCCCAACTGCAAAAACACCATTTTCACTTGCCTATGGCACCGAGGCAATCATCATTGTTGAAATTGACATGCCAACCCTTAAGATAGATTGCTTTGACCCAAAGGCCAATAGCCAACAGCTTGTAAAACATTTAGACTTATTGGAAGAAAGACGTGAGCAAGCTCGGATTAGGACTGAAGCCTACCAATAAAGAATGACTAAATGTTTCAACCAGGGATTAAAACCCATCAATTTCTAGCTCAGAGATCTCGTCCTAAGAAAAGTGTTTCCGAATACTAAAGATCCCACCATGAAAAAAATCTCTCCTAATTGGGAAAGACCTTACAAAATAACCAAGATTGTTAGACTTACGACTTATTGGTTGGAAGATTCAACTAGGAAGCCTGTACCCAGACCTTGGAACATCGAACATTTACGTAAGTGTTATCAATAAAAAGCTACTTTTGATTCTCTTCAGAGTTTTTTTATCAATGCACAAAGCCGTAAAAGCCTTGTATCCATTAAAAGTGCTACAGGTCTGGTTCATTTCACTTAATGTACAGACCTCTAAAAGCCTTGTACCCATTACAAGTGTTATAGGTTTGGTCATTACAAGTGTTACAAATCTAGTCTATTTCACTTAATATACATATCCCTAAAAGCCTTGTACCCATTACAAGTGCTATAGGTCTGGTCTATTTCACTCAATGCATAGGCCCCTAAAAGCCTTGTATCCATTACAAGTGCTACAGGTCTGGTCCTGTCACGCCCCGAATTCCCGACCAAACCCGGGGACGCGACTGAACGAAACAAAGAAAGGAAATAAATAGACGAATAAATAAATAAATAACAATTTAACTAATTTAGATATAAGCCTACATACATTCCTGTTTTAAAAAATTTCGGCAGAACCTCCTTTGTTTTTCGAGCCTTTTTCCCCCCGATAATCACAATACAACATATGTATACAAACACATCACAATCCATCCTCACTCGATGGCCACAATCTTATCAAAGTTAAATATACATCGCCTAATTATACAACCGAAAATATACAACCATGATACAACATATATGTCATTGGGCTTAAGCCCGTACATCACAAAACACCCCTCTCGGGCCAAATATCCATCTACAGTCAAGTCTCCTCCACTCGGCTAGACTTCCTCAAGTCTCAGGTGTCGGGAATGTCATCTGAAATATGGTTCCCATGAATGGGTTAGCTCAACTGCTGGTATGGTACCATACTAATGCAAGGAACAAAATTTAGACGTGGCATGTTCAAGTGTACATGTATATCTACATGCCTCCCTAATCATGCATGCAATATAATGGCAATGTACAAACTACATCTGTATAAAACCCTATATCACGTTCACAAATTCATCAATACAGTGCATAGGCAATATGCGTGACACACCCATGCATCTCAATGTCACACCCATGTCTCGCTTCACGGTTCTTCCCCGTTGGTATGCAAGTACCAATATATGTCTCGCTTTACGATCCGGACCTCGATGGCATGCGAGTACTAATAGCCAATTTTGGGTTTTTCACCACAGGATCTACACCCTCATAATGCACAGCACCTTGTGCTGACCCACACTATGCTATCAAGGAAAACACACTATGCCAATATGCTATGATTTCATCATGCAATAGTACAGTTCAAATGAAACATCACTTTCATAAGCATATGCAACACGCTTTAAATAATGCATTACAATTAAAATCAACAATAGCATTTAAATCACAACGTTTCATCCACATATCTACGTGTCATGCTCGATCAATCTCAACGCTTACGCAAATCCACATGTCACAATATCAACAATCCTTCTAAAACATAAATCACATATGATGACAACTCAAGAAGTAAATCATAACTCCCAAATAATCTTAAAGAACACGGAAGCATATAAACAATCAACTCAAAGTGTCTCAAAGCAATAACTCCTATGTGATCTTCTATCAAGCACAAAAATCATTCAATCAATATGCACATCAATCCTAATTTAATCCTATTCCTTGCTTAGCAAAGTACCGTACCTGATCGGGTTATCTCAACCCTAAGAAATCGTGTCCACTACGTAGTCTAATCAACCGATGGATGGCTATTAAGTTTTGAATAAAGTTCCAGGCTCAGTCAACCTTCTAGATGAACGGACAATAACTCCTCTGCTTGAAATTGAGTGAGCCATCTCCATTTGAGTTTGCATCATTAAACTCATCTGTTGTTTCCATAACTATCGCAGTAGGTGCTACAATAGCAGGTCCGGTTGCTACTACAACAGCAGCTTCGCTTGCTTACTTCCCCAGATCGCTGCTGTTGCTTGGCCTTCGAAGCCAACTTTGCCACAAAGCTCAAGTGTAACTCATCACCAAGCATGCTGCCCAATCAGCTCTTCAACATGTCTTTATTTCCCCAAGTTCCAAATATTCTTAGCTAAGCTCCGCTAGAACTCATGAACTACTCTAGCAGTTCTAGTCCTGCAGTACAAGCCTTCTTCTTCCCACCAACAAAGTAGATAGTAACAGTAATACTAAATCACGCCAAAATCCCAATTCAGAATTCAACCTCTACCTTTCCTGTCCTTCAGTTTCCTCAGCAATCAAAATGGAAGAAGAGAAAAAAAAAAATAAAAATAAAAATAACGACAGAACCCGTTTTCATTCCGAGATCACCCACTGACCCTTTCCTTCATTTCTAATTCCCACACGGATGTTATATTAGCACAACCCCAGAGTTCTATCCAGTACATGGCCCATCACAAACATCTGTTACATGCCCAATTCTCCTGAAAAGCCAAACCAGTATCAAGCAATTCTGTTTACCATGTATGCTTGTGAAATTTTTGCAAGCCAACCCATTCCAACCTTCCATCCATTTCCTCAATTCAAGCTGTAACCCAACAAATTATACAACAACAAAACATCATCTATATTCAATCCAACCCAAACAACACTACTGCTACCCTTCCATTTCTGCACGACTGCCCGAATCCCATTACAGAAACCCAATACTCATAAACCCCGATCTGAACAACCACGCCATCTTGGCGCAACCCCGATACATTCCCAACACAATTCTCGTGAGTGTAGCGTTCACAATCAGAGCATCTCACGGCCAAGCTAAGGCTTTTCTTCCGGACCCAATCGGAAGCTCGACCTTGGCTTCGACATACACAGCAACTCAAACTGGACAACTCACCTGATGTTCACCTCTGTTCTCAACTGGAACGACAGAACAGAAGAACCCATCTCAAAACCACAACCTCATCCTCACAACTGTTCATCAAACCCCAACGATCCAACCAACATAAACAATACACATAACCCCACCTGTTCCTTCCAAATCCCTCCAGGTTCTCCAATTTCATTACGGCAGCCGCTGCACAAGCAAATCTGCTGCACTGCTCTTCCATTTCCCTTCTCTGTTACACACATGCAAACACGCACATCAACCCAGTCTCTCTCTCGGTCAGCCGCTACACAACGACACCGCAACACCACATGATGTACACACTACACATACTCAATGCAGTGTAGCTCTACTGTTGTTTTGCCGCAACCTCATCCAACAGCAAGACAGCGAGATTCACCCATCTCTGCTCCGTCAAAAATCTGAATCCGTGAGAACACCGAGTGGACTGATGCGGCCACCGTGCATTGTTTGGCCTTGGATTGACGAAGCAGGATCGTTGGCAACGGAGGCCAACCTGGCACGCTTGAAGACCGAGGCCACCGTCGGATTCGCCCCCCTCCGTTTCTCTTTCCCCTTTTTCCCTTTTTCTCTCTCTCTGTATATCCCCTCTTTCATTTTTCCCTTCCCACCGACTTAGAGACAACCTACCCTTAACACACACCACACACTACACACTACATATCCCAAGGTTGCCAACACCCACTTTTTTTTTTTCAATTCTTATCTTCTCGGTTTCTCCTCCTAACAGCTTCCTCGAAGCTTCCCTTGATATTATACACATAATTTATTTTTCTACTTTACCATATTATATATTTTATAAATCTTTTACTCCACAAAATATTATAAAATGCTAGTAAATTTGTCATAAAGTCGGGGTTCAATTTAATTATTTATTCACCAATATTGAGTCTCATTCGGGTCCCATATTATATTCTTATAATTTATGATTCGTATCAATCTCATGGATTTATCCTGGCACTTGGTTAACCGATGTAAACATTTTATTTTATTTTATTTTATTTTTTTCAAATCTCTACAGGTCCATTTCATACAATGCACAGATCCCTAAAAGCCTTGTATCCATTACAAGTGTTGCAGGTCTGGTTCATTTCACTCAATGCACAGACCCTTAAAATCCTTGTATCCACTACAAGTGCTACAAGTCTGGTCCATTCACTTAATGCACAGAGCCTTAAAAGCCTTGTATCCACTACAAGTGTTACAGGTCTGGTCCATTTTATCAATGCATAAGCCCTTAAAAGCCTTGTATCCATTACAAGTGCTACAGGTTTGGTCCATTTCCCTTAATGCATAGACCCTTAAAAGCCTTGTATCTACTACAAGTGCTACAAGTTTGGTCCATTTCACTTAATGTACATGTAACAACCTGAAAATTTTTTTTTTATAAAATCTTCAAGTTGTTAGTATTATTTTTTTTTTTTTTATTATTATTATTATTATTAAAGAATGTGATGTGTGTATTGTATCTATACAATTTTGTGTATGCTACATGTGCATGTATATATATATATATACATATTTAAAATTTGGAGAATACATGTATGTGTTTAATTGTGTATATATATATATATGTACATAACAGTGTGGAACAGTGTGTGTATGTGTGTGTAACCGTGTGTGTGTGTGTGTGTGTGACTTTGAGTGTTACACACTCAAAGAGGTATGGGTGGGGTTGTGTGTGTGAGTAGAATTCAGGGAGTGGGGGAGGTGCAGAATCAGCAGAGGGTGGTTGGTCTTGGGGAGAGAGAGAGAGAGAGAGAGAGAGAGAGAGAGATATAGAGAGGGAAAGTGAAGAGAAAAAGGAGGGTGTCTCGGGTGAGAAGAAAAGAGAAGGAAAGAAAGAGAAAGAAGAGAGAAACAGAGCTCTGAAGGAGAGCTCGGACCAAGAGGAACAGAAGGAGAAGGGAAGCAAACCAAAAGGGGGAGAAATCCGAAATTTTAGGTAAGTGGGTGTTTCAGTTTTGAATTTCAAAAGCATGATTCGTTTGATTTAGATCATAGGGTTTTATAAAGCATGATTTTAGCTTTCAAATGCAAAAAGAATGAGGAGAAATAGGTGAGAAACTAGGGAGAAAACCCTAGTTGCAGGTTTCGGCCATGGAGGGTGACCTTCATCATTTTATGTGTGAAGCTTCCTTTAAATGACCCTAAAATAAACCTATGAAGTGCAGAAAGAGAATGGGGAAAGAAAGAATGAAAAACAGTAGAAAAATATGCAAGAAATGAGAATTTTTCAGTTGGCCGGAGATTCGGCCATGAGCCTTTGAGCTCTATTTCGTGGAGATGGGGACGGTTTGAGGGGAAGTGGAGGTTGGATATGGAGCCTACACGAAAAACCCTAGAGAATAGCATTTAAAAAAGGGGGAAAACTCATCGGAGGCCGGTCGCCGGCGCCGGAGAAGGCGCCGGAACCCTACCGCTGCTTCGCCGGAGAATCGGGGAAGAAGGTAGGGGTGTCGGGTCGGATCTCGGGTCGGATCCGGGTCTGGTTCGGGCGGGTACGGGTTGCCCCTGCCACGTGTCAACCGTTGTTTTAAATTAAATGAATTTGAACCTTTTTAAAATTTTAAACCTTTAGATTTGAACCTTTTGAATTTGAACCTTAACCTGAACTTTCAGAAATTACGAATTGACCCCCAAACTATTAGAAATTACACTTTGACCCACCTGATTAAAATATTAATAAAATATTAATTAAATTAATTAATTAATTATTTAATTAAATTAATTTAATTAATTAAATATTCAAAAACATCCCGGAGTCCAAATGAGACAAGTCATAGGTGTATTTTGACTATCTCGACCATTCTGAGACCAATGGTGAGGTCCGTTTTACGAGACGGGGTCCCGAAAAATAAAAGACACGTAGCAACGTGTAAAATTACCAAAATACCCCTAACTTGAAACACTGTCAGACGAATTCCGAATTAGGTAAACAAATAGTGGAATTTTATTATCTCGAACATTCCGGACTCAACCGTGGAATCCGATTTGTGAAAAGAGATCACGAAATGTAAGGACCCGTGTAAAGTGCAAAATGACTGTTTTGCCCTTTTTGACCCAGATGCCCAAATTGAATTCTACGAAAGCCTAAACTTATTTTCTTCAACGTCCCGGATTCAACAGTAGAGTTTAATTTAGCAAATTAGAAGCTTATAAAATAAAGACGTAAAATTTGATGAATAGCATAATTCAAGTGACGATTAAACTGAGTTTCATGTTATGAATTTTAGGGACACGGAAAGGCAAAGAGAAGGTGACCTGACCTTCAGTGTTCTTACGGTGGTTTCACTTGACTACGAGTATACCTTTCCGGTTTGAGATCGATTACCAGGTACGATATATTGTGCTAAGTAAGAAATAGAATTGAGATTAGGAATGCTTGCTTTGCTGTGTAAATTGTTCACATGTTTGCCCGAGTGTTCACATGTTTACGTGCTATGTGCTATCTTGTTTAGTTGAATGATGATTATGAGTATATCGCATGTATTAACGTGGTGTGTGAATTATCTGCTTAAAGAACTGTCGATGTTATGAATTGTACACTTGAAAGCATATTTTACGTATGACTGAAATGTATCATTGGGATTGCATTATGACATGATGAGATTAGTGCATATTGGCATGGTGTGATTCCTTGGGCATGGCGTGGGTAAGCACGTGGTGCTTTGCATTATGAGGGTGCAGATCCTGTGGTGAAAAACCCAAAATCGGCCATTAGGTACTTGCGAGCCTGACGGATTCCGGACCGTGAAGCGAGACATAAGTGGCGGTACTCATGCCAGCGGAGAATGACCGTATCATGAGACATGAGTGGCATAGAGTTGCATGGGTGTGTCACGCATTTTGTTCATGTACTGTCATTATGATATAAAATGCCATGTAGAAATAACTGTACACACGCACATGCCACGACCTTAGTTTTGTTTCTTGCATTAGCATTATATTGTACCAGCATGTTGAGCTGACCCCTTTAGTGGGGCAAACATTTCAGATGATGTTCCAGCTGTGCGGGATATAGAGATGGTCTGATTGAGGATTATATTGGGCCCGATGGGCGCTTTTGATATTTTGTAAGGGCATAAGCCCGAGACTGTATTTCATTTTGAATGTGGTGAACCAACGGACCAGATTTTATGTATGTATTAGAACTGTGTACGGAATGTATGAGAATGTCATTTGTTATTATTTTATTTCTTTATTTCTTTTTGTCTCGTTACTCACGCCTCGGGTTCACTGGAATTTGGGGCGTGACAACGTGGTATCAGAGCTTAGGTTCGAATACCTAGAGACCGTGGGGTGTTGTTTAACACCATGAGACCCTAGAGAAAAGAATGAGACTTAGTATGAACCTTTAGCAGCATGTGATAGGATCTTGTGTGCTATGTGGTTTTATATGTCCTGATGCATGACTTATTGTGATTACGTGCTGATTTATGCTATGTTTGGAGGCATGACACATATGATATGTGAAAAACTTGTTAAGTGTATATATCATGAGTTTCTACGTATGCTATCCGTTAAAGTATAGGTTATTGATGAGAACTTGATTGAGATCACATTTAGATGCTTATATTGGAATGTGAAAAGTGATATTGAACTTTTCTCTTGGACTTGTAGATATGCCTCCCAGACGAGCTCCTACGGGAGCTGGACCGCCGAGACGGGGTAGGGGCAGGCCCAGAGGTGCCACCCAGCCTAGAGGCGCCGCACAGCCTCGTCGTGGCAGACCTAGAGCTGCTGCCCCTATTCCCGATATAGTTGAGGAGGTCGTTGCCCCGGCTGACACACCAGAGCATAGTGCAGCTGAGGAGGACGTTGCTCCCGCACCTGCCCCTATTCCTGCTCCCGCTCCAGCACAGGAGGTGGAGCAGATGATCGGCGCCAGAGATATGGCGACTCTTTTGCAGGAGTGTCTCCGCACCGTGATGGAGGCACGGACCACCGGCGGAGAGACCAGGGATACCTTCGTGATGAAGGTGTTCCAGAGGATGAGGCCACCCACCTTTGCCGGGCAGCCAGACCCACTGATTGCAGAGGAGTGGTTGAGACAGATTACCCGGATCTTGGATTCACAGGGGATCACTGAGCCCCATCTGAGGATCAGGTGTGCTACATTTCAGTTCACAGACCTGGCTAGTCAGTGGTGGGAGGTAGCTGCTGACAGACTGCACCGGTTTGGAGAGGGATGGGATGCATTTGTGGCCATGTTCAATGACCACTATTTCCCGATGTCTGCCAGAGTGGGATTTAGAGAGGAGTTTGAGGCACTTCTGCAGAGGGACATGACAGTGGCTCAGTATGAGTCACGGTTTACTGCTTTGGGGAGGTTCGCCCCACACATTATTGCACATGAGGATTTGAGGGTGTACAATTTCCTCAGGGGGTTGAAGACCTCTATCAGGGACAGACTGGCTGGGCATATTATAGAGACATACGAGGAGGCAGTGATCAGGGCCTCCAAGGTGGAGAGAGAGCTGACTGATCTTAGAGGGATCAGAGAGACTAGAGCACAGGGCAGGACACCCACAGTACAGACTTCCGCACCTGCCCCGACATATAGACAGCCGAAGAGGTACCGAGCCAGTACTTCTTCCTCACAGCCACCAGCTGGACCCCTTCATTCGATAGCTCCCCGTCCTGCCTTGCCATCTACACCTAGGGGAGGAGGGTCACAGCGACCTGGCACATGTTATACCTGCGGGCAGCCTGGCCATAGGAGGGCCGACTGTCCCTTGAGGGGACCCAGCAGTGCACAGGGTGTCGGATCCAGTCAGGGGTCATTTCCACTACCTCTACCGGCACCGAGTCAGAGGGCCCCGCCGATTTGTTTCACTTGTCAGCAGCCTGGCCATGTTAGGGCCAACTGCCCTCAGGGGCAGACTTCGCAGAGTGCGCCGAGGTCACACTATTATCAGCATACACAGGTGCCTCTGCCACAGCCACAGTCAGTTCAGGGACTCCCAGCGCCCTATCATCAGCCCACACCCTCCGCGCAGAGCGTCAGAGCTCCAGCACCTAGGGGAGGAGGTCAGCAGACCCAGAGAGGGGGAGGCAGACAGGGCCAGACCATACAGGGCCGAGTCTATGCAGTAGCCACCCCGGAGACCTCTGCTGCCGGACCGTCAGTAGTCCGAGGTACATTTCTCATATCCAGTTCATGGGCCAGTGTATTGATAGATTCAGGAGCATCACATTCATTCATTTCTACTGCACTTGCCATGTCATTGGGTCTGGATATAGCTTGGTTGGACCCCCCGTTGCATGTTGGTACGCCAGTTGGGGGTGTTGTAGTACTGACGAGGATCTGTAGAGATTGCTCGATAGAGATAGCCGATCGTATTCTCCACTTTGATCTTATTGTACTTGACATGTCTGGGTTTGATGTGATTCTGGGGATGGATTGGTTGTTCACCTATCGGGCGAGTATAGACTGTTACAGGGGGAGGGTGACTGTATGCACCCCGGAGGGAGATTGCTTTTATTTCACAGGGGATCGGGGGGATTTCTTGATTCCACCAGTACGTGATTCTAGGAGCTGGGGAGGCCACAGTTATATGTTGGCTAGTCTGATTGCGGGTGATTTGGAGGCTGCAGAGATTGTGTTACCCCCAGTCGTGGATGAGTTCCCCGACGTCTTCCCGAGTGACTTGACTTGTCTACCCCCTAGACGAGAGATCGAGTTCACTATAGAGCTCATTCCTGGTACTACACCCATTTCCATACCACCTTACCGCATGGCTCCAGCTGAGTTGAGAGAGCTGAGGGAGCAGTTGACTGATCTACAGCGGAAGGGGTTTATCCGTCCTAGCACTTCTCCGTGGGGTGCCTCGGCACTGTTCGCGAAGAAGAAGGACGGGACACTACGACTATGTGTAGATTACAGGAGGCTGAACCGGGTTACTATCAAGAATAAGTACCCGTTGCCGAGGATCGACGATTTATTTGATCAGCTGAGAGGTTCGAGATGCTTCTCGAAGATTGATCTTAGATCGGGTTACCACCAGTTGAGGGTCAGGGAGGAGGACATAGCGAAGACAGCCTTCCGCACTCGCTATGGTCACTACGAGTTTGTGGTCATGCCCTTTGGAGTGACGAATGCCCCAGCGGCATTCATGGACTTGATGCACCGCATTTTCAGTCCTTACCTAGATCAGTTCGTCGTGGTATTTGTAGATGACATCTTAGTGTATTCACCTGCTGAGGATGTGCATGCCTATCATTTGAGGACTGTACTACAGATTTTGAGAGAGCATCGGCTATTTGCCAAGTTCTCGAAGTGTGAGTTCTGGCTTCGAGAGGTACAGTTCTTGGGACATGTAGTATCTAGTGGAGGGGTATCTGTGGATCCCTCCAAGGTTGAGGCTGTCATGAGCTGGGAGAGACCGAGCAGTGTATTTGAGATTCGGAGTTTTCTGGGGTTGGCCGGATACTACCGACGATTTGTGGAGGGTTTCTCCCGTCTTGCCGCGCCGATGACTCGTCTGACGCGCAAGGGCATCAGATTCTTATGGACAGAGGACTGTGAGCAGTCTTTTCAGGAGCTGAAGAGGAGGTTGACTTCAGCGCCTGTTTTGATCATACCTGAGAGGGGAGTGGGCTATGCTGTGTACTGTGATGCTTCCCGAGAGGGATTAGGTTGTGTATTGATGCAGGATGGCAGAGTGGTAGCCTACGGTTCTCGCCAGTTGAAGAACCATGAGCGGAACTACCCCACACATGACTTGGAGTTAGCTGCCGTCATCTTTGCATTGAAGAGCTGGCGACACTACTTATACGGGGAGAGATTCGAGGTATTTTCTGACCACAAGAGCCTCAGGTATATCTTCACGCAGAAGGACCTGAACCTGAGGCAGAGGAGGTGGATGGAGTACATGGAGGATTATGATTTTGACCTTCAGTACCACCCAGGGAGGGCCAATGTGGTGGCTGATGCACTCAGCAGGAGGTCGAGGGGTACTATTGCCAGTATTGCCATCAGGGAGTGGGAGATGATGGGGGATATTGGCGAGTTTGACCTAGATATTGCTGAGTTTGAGGGACAGGCCACACTGTTCAGCTTATGTGCACAGCCCACCCTTTTGACTAGAGTGATAGAGGCACAGCTAGTGGATGTTGAGGCAGATCAGATCAGAGTACGGATTTCTAGCCCCGAGGGATTTGTGGGATGGACGGTGCATTCTGACCTTAGTCTGAGGTATTTGGGTAGAGTTTTTGTCCCAGAGTCTCTCAGGGCTGAGGTCCTTAGAGATTTTCACCACTCACGTCTGGCAGTGCACCCAGGGGGCACTAAGATGTATCACGATCTGCGCCGTCAGTACTGGTGGGCGGGGATGAAGAGAGATGTGGCGCAGTTCGTGTCGAGATGTCTCACGTGCCAGCAGGTGAAGGCTGAGCACCAGAGACCTGGGGGATTGTTGCAGCCATTGCCGGTGGCCGAGTGGAAGTGGGAGCACGTTACTATGGATTTCGTGATGGGTCTTCCTAAGTCACCGAGGGGCCATGATGCAGTTTGGGTTATCGTGGACAGGCTGACGAAGTCTGCTCACTTCTTGCCTATCAGAGTGACTGATTCATCAGATACCCTCAGTAGGTTGTATATTCGAGAGATTGTACGACTACATGGGGTACCGGTATCCATTGTTTCAGATAGGGACCCACGTTTCACTGCCCGGTTTTGGCAGAGTCTCCAGACGGCCTTAGGGACACAGCTCCAGTTTAGTACTGCCTTTCACCCCCAGACCGATGGCCAGTCAGAGCGTACCATTCAGATCCTCGAGGACATGCTTAGGGCTTGTGTCATGGATTTCAGGGGTAGCTGGGAGGATCACCTCGCCTTGGTCGAGTTTGCCTACAACAACAGCTATCAGTCCAGCATAGAGATGGCACCATTTGAGGCGTTGTATGGTAGGCCGTGCCGCTCCCCGGTATGTTGGACTGAGGTGGGAGAGACAGCTGCCTTGGGGCCCGATATAGTCCGTGAGACCACGGACAAGATACAGGTGATCAGGCAGCGTCTATTGACAGCTCAGAGCCGCCAGAGGAGCTATGCTGATAGGAGGCGGCGGCCCTTGGCATTTGAGGTGGGGGACCATGTGTTCCTCAAGGTGTCTCCCAGACGGGGCTTGAGGAGATTTGGACGTGGTGGGAAGCTGTCGCCACGATTTATTGGCCCCTTTGAGATTCTGGGGAGAGTGGGTGAGGTAGCTTATAAGCTAGCCTTACCACCACAGCTATCTGGGGTTCACGACGTTTTTCATGTATCGATGCTGAGGAAGTACCATCCCGACCCCTCACATGTACTTGATTGGGTAGATCTTCAGCTAGAGGGGGACGCTTCCTATGACCAGAGACCCGTAGAAATATTGGACTCGAGGGACCAGGTTTTGCGAGGCAGAACCATCCCTTTGGTCAAGGTTCGTTGGAACCATCATGGGGTCGAGGAGGCTACTTGGGAGCGTGAGGCCGAGGTCCGTGCTAGATACCCCGAGTTATTTGATTAGTGATGTATTTTCTTTCGTTTTAGTTATTTTAAATTTCGGGACGAAATTTCTGTAAGGAGGGAAGGATGTAACAACCTGAAAATTTTTTTTTTATAAAATCTTCAAGTTGTTAGTATTATTTTTTTTTTATTATTATTATTATTATTATTAAAGAATGTGATGTGTGTATTGTATCTATACAATTTTGTGTATGCTACATGTGCATGTATATATATATATATACATATTTAAAATTTGGAGAATACATGTATGTGTTTAATTGTGTATATATATATATATATATATGTACATAACAGTGTGGAACAGTGTGTGTATGTGTGTGTAACCGTGTGTGTGTGTGTGTGTGTGACTTTGAGTGTTACACACTCAAAGAGGTATGGGTGGGGTTGTGTGTGTGAGTAGAATTCAGGGAGTGGGGGAGGTGCAGAATCAGCAGAGGGTGGTTGGTCTTGGGGAGAGAGAGAGAGAGAGAGAGAGAGAGATATAGAGAGGGAAAGTGAAGAGAAAAAGGAGGGTGTCTCGGGTGAGAAGAAAAGAGAAGGAAAGAAAGAGAAAGAAGAGAGAAACAGAGCTCTGAAGGAGAGCTCGGACCAAGAGGAACAGAAGGAGAAGGGAAGCAAACCAAAAGGGGGAGAAATCCGAAATTTTAGGTAAGTGGGTGTTTCAGTTTTGAATTTCAAAAGCATGATTCGTTTGATTTAGATCATAGGGTTTTATAAAGCATGATTTTAGCTTTCAAATGCAAAAAGAATGAGGAGAAATAGGTGAGAAACTAGGGAGAAAACCCTAGTTGCAGGTTTCGGCCATGGAGGGTGACCTTCATCATTTTATGTGTGAAGCTTCCTTTAAATGACCCTAAAATAAACCTATGAAGTGCAGAAAGAGAATGGGGAAAGAAAGAATGAAAAACAGTAGAAAAATATGCAAGAAATGAGAATTTTTCAGTTGGCCGGAGATTCGGCCATGAGCCTTTGAGCTCTATTTCGTGGAGATGGGGACGGTTTGAGGGGAAGTGGAGGTTGGATATGGAGCCTACACGAAAAACCCTAGAGAATAGCATTTAAAAAAGGGGGAAAACTCATCGGAGGCCGGTCGCCGGCGCCGGAGAAGGCGCCGGAACCCTACCGCTGCTTCGCCGGAGAATCGGGGAAGAAGGTAGGGGTGTCGGGTCGGATCTCGGGTCGGATCCGGGTCTGGTTCGGGCGGGTACGGGTTGCCCCTGCCACGTGTCAACCGTTGTTTTAAATTAAATGAATTTGAACCTTTTTAAAATTTTAAACCTTTAGATTTGAACCTTTTGAATTTGAACCTTAACCTGAACTTTCAGAAATTACGAATTGACCCCCAAACTATTAGAAATTACACTTTGACCCACCTGATTAAAATATTAATAAAATATTAATTAAATTAATTAATTAATTATTTAATTAAATTAATTTAATTAATTAAATATTCAAAAACATCCCGGAGTCCAAATGAGACAAGTCATAGGTGTATTTTGACTATCTCGACCATTCTGAGACCAATGGTGAGGTCCGTTTTACGAGACGGGGTCCCGAAAAATAAAAGACACGTAGCAACGTGTAAAATTACCAAAATACCCCTAACTTGAAACACTGTCAGACGAATTCCGAATTAGGTAAACAAATAGTGGAATTTTATTATCTCGAACATTCCGGACTCAACCGTGGAATCCGATTTGTGAAAAGAGATCACGAAATGTAAGGACCCGTGTAAAGTGCAAAATGACTGTTTTGCCCTTTTTGACCCAGATGCCCAAATTGAATTCTACGAAAGCCTAAACTTATTTTCTTCAACGTCCCGGATTCAACAGTAGAGTTTAATTTAGCAAATTAGAAGCTTATAAAATAAAGACGTAAAATTTGATGAATAGCATAATTCAAGTGACGATTAAACTGAGTTTCATGTTATGAATTTTAGGGACACGGAAAGGCAAAGAGAAGGTGACCTGACCTTCAGTGTTCTTACGGTGGTTTCACTTGACTACGAGTATACCTTTCCGGTTTGAGATCGATTACCAGGTACGATATATTGTGCTAAGTAAGAAATAGAATTGAGATTAGGAATGCTTGCTTTGCTGTGTAAATTGTTCACATGTTTGCCCGAGTGTTCACATGTTTACGTGCTATGTGCTATCTTGTTTAGTTGAATGATGATTATGAGTATATCGCATGTATTAACGTGGTGTGTGAATTATCTGCTTAAAGAACTGTCGATGTTATGAATTGTACACTTGAAAGCATATTTTACGTATGACTGAAATGTATCATTGGGATTGCATTATGACATGATGAGATTAGTGCATATTGGCATGGTGTGATTCCTTGGGCATGGCGTGGGTAAGCACGTGGTGCTTTGCATTATGAGGGTGCAGATCCTGTGGTGAAAAACCCAAAATCGGCCATTAGGTACTTGCGAGCCTGACGGATTCCGGACCGTGAAGCGAGACATAAGTGGCGGTACTCATGCCAGCGGAGAATGACCGTATCATGAGACATGAGTGGCATAGAGTTGCATGGGTGTGTCACGCATTTTGTTCATGTACTGTCATTATGATATAAAATGCCATGTAGAAATAACTGTACACACGCACATGCCACGACCTTAGTTTTGTTTCTTGCATTAGCATTATATTGTACCAGCATGTTGAGCTGACCCCTTTAGTGGGGCAAACATTTCAGATGATGTTCCAGCTGTGCGGGATATAGAGATGGTCTGATTGAGGATTATATTGGGCCCGATGGGCGCTTTTGATATTTTGTAAGGGCATAAGCCCGAGACTGTATTTCATTTTGAATGTGGTGAACCAACGGACCAGATTTTATGTATGTATTAGAACTGTGTACGGAATGTATGAGAATGTCATTTGTTATTATTTTATTTCTTTATTTCTTTTTGTCTCGTTACTCACGCCTCGGGTTCACTGGAATTTGGGGCGTGACAACGTGGTATCAGAGCTTAGGTTCGAATACCTAGAGACCGTGGGGTGTTGTTTAACACCATGAGACCCTAGAGAAAAGAATGAGACTTAGTATGAACCTTTAGCAGCATGTGATAGGATCTTGTGTGCTATGTGGTTTTATATGTCCTGATGCATGACTTATTGTGATTACGTGCTGATTTATGCTATGTTTGGAGGCATGACACATATGATATGTGAAAAACTTGTTAAGTGTATATATCATGAGTTTCTACGTATGCTATCCGTTAAAGTATAGGTTATTGATGAGAACTTGATTGAGATCACATTTAGATGCTTATATTGGAATGTGAAAAGTGATATTGAACTTTTCTCTTGGACTTGTAGATATGCCTCCCAGACGAGCTCCTACGGGAGCTGGACCGCCGAGACGGGGTAGGGGCAGGCCCAGAGGTGCCACCCAGCCTAGAGGCGCCGCACAGCCTCGTCGTGGCAGACCTAGAGCTGCTGCCCCTATTCCCGATATAGTTGAGGAGGTCGTTGCCCCGGCTGACACACCAGAGCATAGTGCAGCTGAGGAGGACGTTGCTCCCGCACCTGCCCCTATTCCTGCTCCCGCTCCAGCACAGGAGGTGGAGCAGATGATCGGCGCCAGAGATATGGCGACTCTTTTGCAGGAGTGTCTCCGCACCGTGATGGAGGCACGGACCACCGGCGGAGAGACCAGGGATACCTTCGTGATGAAGGTGTTCCAGAGGATGAGGCCACCCACCTTTGCCGGGCAGCCAGACCCACTGATTGCAGAGGAGTGGTTGAGACAGATTACCCGGATCTTGGATTCACAGGGGATCACTGAGCCCCATCTGAGGATCAGGTGTGCTACATTTCAGTTCACAGACCTGGCTAGTCAGTGGTGGGAGGTAGCTGCTGACAGACTGCACCGGTTTGGAGAGGGATGGGATGCATTTGTGGCCATGTTCAATGACCACTATTTCCCGATGTCTGCCAGAGTGGGATTTAGAGAGGAGTTTGAGGCACTTCTGCAGAGGGACATGACAGTGGCTCAGTATGAGTCACGGTTTACTGCTTTGGGGAGGTTCGCCCCACACATTATTGCACATGAGGATTTGAGGGTGTACAATTTCCTCAGGGGGTTGAAGACCTCTATCAGGGACAGACTGGCTGGGCATATTATAGAGACATACGAGGAGGCAGTGATCAGGGCCTCCAAGGTGGAGAGAGAGCTGACTGATCTTAGAGGGATCAGAGAGACTAGAGCACAGGGCAGGACACCCACAGTACAGACTTCCGCACCTGCCCCGACATATAGACAGCCGAAGAGGTACCGAGCCAGTACTTCTTCCTCACAGCCACCAGCTGGACCCCTTCATTCGATAGCTCCCCGTCCTGCCTTGCCATCTACACCTAGGGGAGGAGGGTCACAGCGACCTGGCACATGTTATACCTGCGGGCAGCCTGGCCATAGGAGGGCCGACTGTCCCTTGAGGGGACCCAGCAGTGCACAGGGTGTCGGATCCAGTCAGGGGTCATTTCCACTACCTCTACCGGCACCGAGTCAGAGGGCCCCGCCGATTTGTTTCACTTGTCAGCAGCCTGGCCATGTTAGGGCCAACTGCCCTCAGGGGCAGACTTCGCAGAGTGCGCCGAGGTCACACTATTATCAGCATACACAGGTGCCTCTGCCACAGCCACAGTCAGTTCAGGGACTCCCAGCGCCCTATCATCAGCCCACACCCTCCGCGCAGAGCGTCAGAGCTCCAGCACCTAGGGGAGGAGGTCAGCAGACCCAGAGAGGGGGAGGCAGACAGGGCCAGACCATACAGGGCCGAGTCTATGCAGTAGCCACCCCGGAGACCTCTGCTGCCGGACCGTCAGTAGTCCGAGGTACATTTCTCATATCCAGTTCATGGGCCAGTGTATTGATAGATTCAGGAGCATCACATTCATTCATTTCTACTGCACTTGCCATGTCATTGGGTCTGGATATAGCTTGGTTGGACCCCCCGTTGCATGTTGGTACGCCAGTTGGGGGTGTTGTAGTACTGACGAGGATCTGTAGAGATTGCTCGATAGAGATAGCCGATCGTATTCTCCACTTTGATCTTATTGTACTTGACATGTCTGGGTTTGATGTGATTCTGGGGATGGATTGGTTGTTCACCTATCGGGCGAGTATAGACTGTTACAGGGGGAGGGTGACTGTATGCACCCCGGAGGGAGATTGCTTTTATTTCACAGGGGATCGGGGGGATTTCTTGATTCCACCAGTACGTGATTCTAGGAGCTGGGGAGGCCACAGTTATATGTTGGCTAGTCTGATTGCGGGTGATTTGGAGGCTGCAGAGATTGTGTTACCCCCAGTCGTGGATGAGTTCCCCGACGTCTTCCCGAGTGACTTGACTTGTCTACCCCCTAGACGAGAGATCGAGTTCACTATAGAGCTCATTCCTGGTACTACACCCATTTCCATACCACCTTACCGCATGGCTCCAGCTGAGTTGAGAGAGCTGAGGGAGCAGTTGACTGATCTACAGCGGAAGGGGTTTATCCGTCCTAGCACTTCTCCGTGGGGTGCCTCGGCACTGTTCGCGAAGAAGAAGGACGGGACACTACGACTATGTGTAGATTACAGGAGGCTGAACCGGGTTACTATCAAGAATAAGTACCCGTTGCCGAGGATCGACGATTTATTTGATCAGCTGAGAGGTTCGAGATGCTTCTCGAAGATTGATCTTAGATCGGGTTACCACCAGTTGAGGGTCAGGGAGGAGGACATAGCGAAGACAGCCTTCCGCACTCGCTATGGTCACTACGAGTTTGTGGTCATGCCCTTTGGAGTGACGAATGCCCCAGCGGCATTCATGGACTTGATGCACCGCATTTTCAGTCCTTACCTAGATCAGTTCGTCGTGGTATTTGTAGATGACATCTTAGTGTATTCACCTGCTGAGGATGTGCATGCCTATCATTTGAGGACTGTACTACAGATTTTGAGAGAGCATCGGCTATTTGCCAAGTTCTCGAAGTGTGAGTTCTGGCTTCGAGAGGTACAGTTCTTGGGACATGTAGTATCTAGTGGAGGGGTATCTGTGGATCCCTCCAAGGTTGAGGCTGTCATGAGCTGGGAGAGACCGAGCAGTGTATTTGAGATTCGGAGTTTTCTGGGGTTGGCCGGATACTACCGACGATTTGTGGAGGGTTTCTCCCGTCTTGCCGCGCCGATGACTCGTCTGACGCGCAAGGGCATCAGATTCTTATGGACAGAGGACTGTGAGCAGTCTTTTCAGGAGCTGAAGAGGAGGTTGACTTCAGCGCCTGTTTTGATCATACCTGAGAGGGGAGTGGGCTATGCTGTGTACTGTGATGCTTCCCGAGAGGGATTAGGTTGTGTATTGATGCAGGATGGCAGAGTGGTAGCCTACGGTTCTCGCCAGTTGAAGAACCATGAGCGGAACTACCCCACACATGACTTGGAGTTAGCTGCCGTCATCTTTGCATTGAAGAGCTGGCGACACTACTTATACGGGGAGAGATTCGAGGTATTTTCTGACCACAAGAGCCTCAGGTATATCTTCACGCAGAAGGACCTGAACCTGAGGCAGAGGAGGTGGATGGAGTACATGGAGGATTATGATTTTGACCTTCAGTACCACCCAGGGAGGGCCAATGTGGTGGCTGATGCACTCAGCAGGAGGTCGAGGGGTACTATTGCCAGTATTGCCATCAGGGAGTGGGAGATGATGGGGGATATTGGCGAGTTTGACCTAGATATTGCTGAGTTTGAGGGACAGGCCACACTGTTCAGCTTATGTGCACAGCCCACCCTTTTGACTAGAGTGATAGAGGCACAGCTAGTGGATGTTGAGGCAGATCAGATCAGAGTACGGATTTCTAGCCCCGAGGGATTTGTGGGATGGACGGTGCATTCTGACCTTAGTCTGAGGTATTTGGGTAGAGTTTTTGTCCCAGAGTCTCTCAGGGCTGAGGTCCTTAGAGATTTTCACCACTCACGTCTGGCAGTGCACCCAGGGGGCACTAAGATGTATCACGATCTGCGCCGTCAGTACTGGTGGGCGGGGATGAAGAGAGATGTGGCGCAGTTCGTGTCGAGATGTCTCACGTGCCAGCAGGTGAAGGCTGAGCACCAGAGACCTGGGGGATTGTTGCAGCCATTGCCGGTGGCCGAGTGGAAGTGGGAGCACGTTACTATGGATTTCGTGATGGGTCTTCCTAAGTCACCGAGGGGCCATGATGCAGTTTGGGTTATCGTGGACAGGCTGACGAAGTCTGCTCACTTCTTGCCTATCAGAGTGACTGATTCATCAGATACCCTCAGTAGGTTGTATATTCGAGAGATTGTACGACTACATGGGGTACCGGTATCCATTGTTTCAGATAGGGACCCACGTTTCACTGCCCGGTTTTGGCAGAGTCTCCAGACGGCCTTAGGGACACAGCTCCAGTTTAGTACTGCCTTTCACCCCCAGACCGATGGCCAGTCAGAGCGTACCATTCAGATCCTCGAGGACATGCTTAGGGCTTGTGTCATGGATTTCAGGGGTAGCTGGGAGGATCACCTCGCCTTGGTCGAGTTTGCCTACAACAACAGCTATCAGTCCAGCATAGAGATGGCACCATTTGAGGCGTTGTATGGTAGGCCGTGCCGCTCCCCGGTATGTTGGACTGAGGTGGGAGAGACAGCTGCCTTGGGGCCCGATATAGTCCGTGAGACCACGGACAAGATACAGGTGATCAGGCAGCGTCTATTGACAGCTCAGAGCCGCCAGAGGAGCTATGCTGATAGGAGGCGGCGGCCCTTGGCATTTGAGGTGGGGGACCATGTGTTCCTCAAGGTGTCTCCCAGACGGGGCTTGAGGAGATTTGGACGTGGTGGGAAGCTGTCGCCACGATTTATTGGCCCCTTTGAGATTCTGGGGAGAGTGGGTGAGGTAGCTTATAAGCTAGCCTTACCACCACAGCTATCTGGGGTTCACGACGTTTTTCATGTATCGATGCTGAGGAAGTACCATCCCGACCCCTCACATGTACTTGATTGGGTAGATCTTCAGCTAGAGGGGGACGCTTCCTATGACCAGAGACCCGTAGAAATATTGGACTCGAGGGACCAGGTTTTGCGAGGCAGAACCATCCCTTTGGTCAAGGTTCGTTGGAACCATCATGGGGTCGAGGAGGCTACTTGGGAGCGTGAGGCCGAGGTCCGTGCTAGATACCCCGAGTTATTTGATTAGTGATGTATTTTCTTTCGTTTTAGTTATTTTAAATTTCGGGACGAAATTTCTGTAAGGAGGGAAGGATGTAACAACCTGAAAATTTTTTTTTTATAAAATCTTCAAGTTGTTAGTATTATTTTTTTTTTTATTATTATTATTATTATTATTAAAGAATGTGATGTGTGTATTGTATCTATACAATTTTGTGTATGCTACATGTGCATGTATATATATATATATACATATTTAAAATTTGGAGAATACATGTATGTGTTTAATTGTGTATATATATATATATATGTACATAACAGTGTGGAACAGTGTGTGTATGTGTGTGTAACCGTGTGTGTGTGTGTGTGTGTGACTTTGAGTGTTACACACTCAAAGAGGTATGGGTGGGGTTGTGTGTGTGAGTAGAATTCAGGGAGTGGGGGAGGTGCAGAATCAGCAGAGGGTGGTTGGTCTTGGGGAGAGAGAGAGAGAGAGAGAGAGAGAGATATAGAGAGGGAAAGTGAAGAGAAAAAGGAGGGTGTCTCGGGTGAGAAGAAAAGAGAAGGAAAGAAAGAGAAAGAAGAGAGAAACAGAGCTCTGAAGGAGAGCTCGGACCAAGAGGAACAGAAGGAGAAGGGAAGCAAACCAAAAGGGGGAGAAATCCGAAATTTTAGGTAAGTGGGTGTTTCAGTTTTGAATTTCAAAAGCATGATTCGTTTGATTTAGATCATAGGGTTTTATAAAGCATGATTTTAGCTTTCAAATGCAAAAAGAATGAGGAGAAATAGGTGAGAAACTAGGGAGAAAACCCTAGTTGCAGGTTTCGGCCATGGAGGGTGACCTTCATCATTTTATGTGTGAAGCTTCCTTTAAATGACCCTAAAATAAACCTATGAAGTGCAGAAAGAGAATGGGGAAAGAAAGAATGAAAAACAGTAGAAAAATATGCAAGAAATGAGAATTTTTCAGTTGGCCGGAGATTCGGCCATGAGCCTTTGAGCTCTATTTCGTGGAGATGGGGACGGTTTGAGGGGAAGTGGAGGTTGGATATGGAGCCTACACGAAAAACCCTAGAGAATAGCATTTAAAAAAGGGGGAAAACTCATCGGAGGCCGGTCGCCGGCGCCGGAGAAGGCGCCGGAACCCTACCGCTGCTTCGCCGGAGAATCGGGGAAGAAGGTAGGGGTGTCGGGTCGGATCTCGGGTCGGATCCGGGTCTGGTTCGGGCGGGTACGGGTTGCCCCTGCCACGTGTCAACCGTTGTTTTAAATTAAATGAATTTGAACCTTTTTAAAATTTTAAACCTTTAGATTTGAACCTTTTGAATTTGAACCTTAACCTGAACTTTCAGAAATTACGAATTGACCCCCAAACTATTAGAAATTACACTTTGACCCACCTGATTAAAATATTAATAAAATATTAATTAAATTAATTAATTAATTATTTAATTAAATTAATTTAATTAATTAAATATTCAAAAACATCCCGGAGTCCAAATGAGACAAGTCATAGGTGTATTTTGACTATCTCGACCATTCTGAGACCAATGGTGAGGTCCGTTTTACGAGACGGGGTCCCGAAAAATAAAAGACACGTAGCAACGTGTAAAATTACCAAAATACCCCTAACTTGAAACACTGTCAGACGAATTCCGAATTAGGTAAACAAATAGTGGAATTTTATTATCTCGAACATTCCGGACTCAACCGTGGAATCCGATTTGTGAAAAGAGATCACGAAATGTAAGGACCCGTGTAAAGTGCAAAATGACTGTTTTGCCCTTTTTGACCCAGATGCCCAAATTGAATTCTACGAAAGCCTAAACTTATTTTCTTCAACGTCCCGGATTCAACAGTAGAGTTTAATTTAGCAAATTAGAAGCTTATAAAATAAAGACGTAAAATTTGATGAATAGCATAATTCAAGTGACGATTAAACTGAGTTTCATGTTATGAATTTTAGGGACACGGAAAGGCAAAGAGAAGGTGACCTGACCTTCAGTGTTCTTACGGTGGTTTCACTTGACTACGAGTATACCTTTCCGGTTTGAGATCGATTACCAGGTACGATATATTGTGCTAAGTAAGAAATAGAATTGAGATTAGGAATGCTTGCTTTGCTGTGTAAATTGTTCACATGTTTGCCCGAGTGTTCACATGTTTACGTGCTATGTGCTATCTTGTTTAGTTGAATGATGATTATGAGTATATCGCATGTATTAACGTGGTGTGTGAATTATCTGCTTAAAGAACTGTCGATGTTATGAATTGTACACTTGAAAGCATATTTTACGTATGACTGAAATGTATCATTGGGATTGCATTATGACATGATGAGATTAGTGCATATTGGCATGGTGTGATTCCTTGGGCATGGCGTGGGTAAGCACGTGGTGCTTTGCATTATGAGGGTGCAGATCCTGTGGTGAAAAACCCAAAATCGGCCATTAGGTACTTGCGAGCCTGACGGATTCCGGACCGTGAAGCGAGACATAAGTGGCGGTACTCATGCCAGCGGAGAATGACCGTATCATGAGACATGAGTGGCATAGAGTTGCATGGGTGTGTCACGCATTTTGTTCATGTACTGTCATTATGATATAAAATGCCATGTAGAAATAACTGTACACACGCACATGCCACGACCTTAGTTTTGTTTCTTGCATTAGCATTATATTGTACCAGCATGTTGAGCTGACCCCTTTAGTGGGGCAAACATTTCAGATGATGTTCCAGCTGTGCGGGATATAGAGATGGTCTGATTGAGGATTATATTGGGCCCGATGGGCGCTTTTGATATTTTGTAAGGGCATAAGCCCGAGACTGTATTTCATTTTGAATGTGGTGAACCAATGGACCAGATTTTATGTATGTATTAGAACTGTGTACGGAATGTATGAGAATGTCATTTGTTATTATTTTATTTCTTTATTTCTTTTTGTCTCGTTACTCACGCCTCGGGTTCACTGGAATTTGGGGCGTGACAGTACATTTCGCTCAAGGTACAAACCCTTAAAAATCTTGTGTCCATCACAAGCACTACAAGGTCTGGTCCATCTCATTTAATATATAGATCCCTAATGGACTTGTGTTCATTACATGTATCATAGGTTTGGTCCATTTTTTCCACTCTACAAACCTCTAGAAAAGCCTTTTTTTGTTTGCAAGTGTTGTAGGTCGATATATTATAAATTACCAGTATGCAGACACTCTAGCAGCCTTGTTTTAATTATAAGTGTTTCGGTTCTGCATGTCATGTTTTATAGATCCTTGAAATAACTTATGAGTTCATAGGAGTCTCTAAAGGGAACTAATATTTTCTACTTGTCTCGATATTGAAGAAATTATCTCAAGGTCAAACACACCACAAAGATATTAAAAAAAATGCAAGTTCTGGAATGATTGGAATTTCATATAAAAGCCTAAAAATGGGAAGATTACAAGGTAAAAGGGGGGAGGTGTCACGACTCAAGACCCACCCTATATGGATCTCGTGTCGCGCACTCGATCTGACGCTACTTGTCGAACCAAGGGTCTTAATTGGCTACACAATCAGTGCAACTAACATGCAACAACTAAATAGTGGAAGACTTACATAAATAAATAAATAAATAAATAAAAGCTGTATGTGATCTATAAAATGTTCTCAAAATGCGGAATACAAAATTTCTTAATACAACTATTCATCCCCAAGACGTGGATAACATCGGAGGGCTATAAGACTGTCTGTACTAAGTATTACACTGCAACTTCAAAAGTAAACGTCCACCTCCTAGTTATCAGGCTCTATGATCTGTTCTCGAGATCTGTGCCTGCAAAATTTTGTGTAGTATCTGATGAGCTATGAAAACTCAGTAAGTAGTCCTTTACTCTACCATGTGTACAAAGGTGTAAAAGAATGCTAGCCAGTCAATGAATATATATATATATATATATATATATATATACTTAATATCAGATGATAGAAGTCAAATGATAAGAAAAGAATCTGCTATGCTAACAATGTCATACTGTTACAGTCATAAGTTATATCAAGTATAAAATGTAAGCACTGTACTGAAAGCTGTAAAATCTTATGATCATTCAATAATAATATAACATGATCAAGCTATGAATATCAACAATAAAGGATAGTGATATCAACTAAATTTAAGATGCACTGATACTAGTAGGGCCCAGCTACCCCCTGGGTGCATAAAGCACCTGAGCTCAAACTGTATGTCCCATGCCTCACATAGCAATGTAGTTGGTGTTCCACTCGGAACCTGGACCTGAAGGTCATAAATAGCATCAGATGGAGATGTGACTGAGCACAAATCCAGCACTAATAATATATCAGGATCATGCTATCTTCCACGAAGAGTATGGTGGAATCATAACTGATTCTAGGCAATTTGACGTAACAATAGTTTTCGAGGCTACGATTAGTAGACTACTTAGAATAAAACTGTCTGGCCCTTGCAGCCCTAGGTACAAGTGTACAAAAAGGAAATCTGTACACAAGTGTACAATCATGATCGAGATATATATAGAAATCAATAATTGTCTCCCACATGATAGGGCAATATCAATGTGGCTAAATAAACACTGATATGTATGTATAAAATACAAAAGAAATATGTACAAGAACTATTGACACGACTGAAATGTAACACATAGAGAGATCGGATTCTACTTACTTCTTTCTGTATCTGTCTAGAAGGTCAAAACTGCATTCTTCTTATCTCTCGGTATTCCTAGATTCAGGAAACTCATCTCAGTCTATGTGTGTGTGTATTTATATATATATATATATATATATTTAACTCATGCTATTTATCAAATTTTATGCCTCTTTACTATTGGTATTTCTTTTACTTAAATAGACTCTACCATTGAATCTGAAATGTCGAACAAAGTCGGTTTAGGCTTTCGCGGAATTTAATTCACACTTCTGTACTAAAAAGGGCAAAACGGTCATTTTGTACTTTTACGAGTTCTTACTTCTCGAGACCTCTTATCAGAGTCCGTTTGACTACTTTTCGACTTAGGGGTATTTTGATAATTTTCTTTTTTTAAATTATTTAAATTAAATATTATTTTATTGCTTGGGTCAATTCACAGTTAACCATAATTTTTGGGCATAATTATTATTCTATAAAATCTATTCAAATCTGAAATAACTAACAATAATTAAATCTAACCTTTGTCTGGCAATTAGCACTCAGTCATATATCGAGCTGAAAGCTATACAACAATAACAAGAGTTAGATCCAGAATTCGAACACCGTGATGTCCCTCATACTTCTCCTTCAGGCCTCGAAGATAACTAATGGCGTTAGCAACATTTGGTTCAATGATTTAAACCTACTGAGAATAGTTTCAGCCGACAAAGCTAACTTCACTAAAGATAAAGCCAAGTCTTGAAATATTTCCTTCCTTGCCACAAATCTGTTTCACAATTTAGTTCCATCACTGCAGCAACTTTATGGCCGCAGACATCATCCCTATCTCAGTAACTTAATACAGCTTAATAAACTCAACATCACAAGGGTTGTGGTTTAAACCATAACAAGGCACTACAATCAGACATCAAAGCCTTATGATCACAACCCAAATGATTCGAGCTTGGCCAGTTGGGCTCAGCTCACTTATAAAAGAAACTTTTAAATTAGGCTTAATAACAATTTCCTAAGTACATAAACGAGCCTAAAAATAAGTCAAGCCTGAACTGCTCATGTACAGTTTAGTTCTTTTCCAGCATTATCCCCAAATTTCAAAACCATAAATAATGTAATATAGGTAAGGGAGGTCATGTTAATCTGGGCAAGATTATAAAACACATATATTTTCTAATGATTAAGATAGAAAGGGACCCTTTACTGTTCCCCGAGTCTGCTGCCTGCACTACTAAATTCCCCTGGCAGCAACTGCTTCTAACAAGAACCTTCAACAACCCAATTCTCCTTTAAGGCCACCTCTGTATCTATACTGACCAAACCCGTATTCTCCTTCCGCATTAACAAAGCTGATTACCTTCTAGTTCTGGTTAGTACTGTGAAAATGGGAAGCACTACTGTTGATGAACCAGTCACCCTCAAGCTCCTTCAGAGCCGCACATCCTTGGTCTGCATCAGGTTTTTTGCATCAGCTCAAACTGTCGCAGGTTCCCACTCTCTCTCTCGGCTGCTCTCCCTCTTTTCTCAATTTTTTTCTCCTACTGTACCAACCTTTTCCCTCACTTTTTCCCTCAGTTCCTCTGCAGATTTTCTCACCAATCCAACAGCTTCTGCTCTCCGTTTCTCCCTTCTCTGTTCTTCTCATTTTTCCTTTGCTTCAACATTATAAACTAACACACACACACACACACACACATATATATATATATATATATATAAATTTCTCCTGCACCGGCCCTCCTGCTGCCACGCTACTGCTGTTGTACAACACACACACACACACACATATATATAAATCTCCCTGATTTTTGTTCACTTTAAACACACACCACACAACACAGCACACACTACACCCGTACACCTGCTGCACTGCCCTCTCTATTCCAATTACTCTTTTCAACAGTTGCGGCTGTAGCCCCAAGCCCCTTTTTTTGACTTTTGTTCTCTTTTCATTTTCCTGCTTTTCTTATCCTGTTGCATTCCACACGCATACATATATATATATATATATATATATATATATATATATACTATTTTATTACACCGCCCCTATTTCCCCCTTCTTGACTTTCCATTTCTTTTTCTGTTTCTTTTTCTCTTTTCTTGTTCTGTTCTTTTTTTTTTTTTGCTTCTTCATTTTACTTTAAACACACACTACACACTACACACCACACACCACACACCACGTACACGCTGCACACACCTTTTTCTCTTTTCTATTCTTTTTCTTTCTTTATTTTTCTCTTTTCTTTGTTACTTCTTTGCATGCTTATATATATATATAATAAATTTTCATTTTATTATTATTATTATATATATATATATAATATATATCCACTTTTATTAATGCATATATTTATATAATACATGTACATACATAACCGAATATATATATGTACTTGTATATATATTTTTATATATACATATATATTATCTCATATATATATATATATATATATATATATATTCTTGTATTTATTAAAATGCACTGTGCACATATATCGAGATATGTACTGGCTTACGTACACGATTCTCCGTACCACTCGAATTTTATTGTACGGTACACTAGGTACTCAAGATTGCTTGTAACCACTTCTCGTATATTTAAATATCGTATTTTATTCTTATTTCTGATTCTCACTATTCATCTCGAACTGCGTGCATATTACAGCACATAGCTTACTATGATAACTCAGGTCTATTTTGGTACTATTTTCATTGGTTTGGTTTGTTCGTACTTGGCTTTTCTTAATCTCGTGATTTCCTGAGATTGTGGATCTCTAGTTTTTGTCTCGTTATTCGTACCCATCACTGTATATTACTGATTAAAATAATTTGGTATATTTTGGTATATATTATTCTTGGTTTAAGTCAGTCTCGGTTTACTCTTGATACTATGGTCATTGCTTGGTTAAAGCTCAGTATTATTATTTGACTTTTTGGACTTAATTAGAATTATTCTATTTTATTCGGAACTCATGTTCGGTTACAACTGGTATTACACTACTCGACTCGACCCATCTCGATTTGTGTGTACTCGACCCAGTCTACCTCGGTATAAGTGCCATATCCCGAGTTGGGATATTACATCCTTACCCCCTTAAAAATAAGTTTGTCCCCAAACTTAGCATTCCTAACTCTGGTGGTTCCCGTGGTTTCTTTAACACTGTAATATAACTTGAACGGACGTTTACATTAACTAGATAAAAATTTTCTGCTGAGAATCAAGTTTTACAATCACATTAAATTAAGTTTTATAGTCACATCAGATCATTTTTCTATTTTTCTAAAATTTCCAAGTGTATTTTAAACCCTCACGTGAACCTCAATTCCTTTCTATGGTTCTTCCAGTTCTTCGTAAATTTAAGGCATCATTTGGTGAACAAAATTATGAAATTTCCTAAATAGGGTTTCAAAACTCTATTCATTAAGTCTACTAATATATCTGGGGTATACATCATTCCAAAAGTATCATATGGAACTCGTAAAGTTCATGCCGGTTCCTAATTATCATTCCTTTATAATAGACTTGCCATTCAACTAATTGTTCCTTGACCTCAAGTCAACTGTTTAAGAATATATGTGTCGCTGTCCTTGTCTAAGATTCAATCAAATGGTTTAAGCTTTCTAAAATCAATACAGTTCATAAATCCTTACTGTTCACAGATCTTTACTTCCTTCTATACTTGTAAGAATTTTTGTAGTATTTCTATAATTTCACGTATTGTTTTTATTTCGTGACCCCCTTGAATAATTTACTACACTTCTAGTCTTTTGCAATCATTTAAATTACATTAATCTCTAAAAGTTACTGAGGATCGTTTATCACTTATTTTTACTTAGTTTGACAGAGTATCATCCTTTATTAATATTAAATCTATTACTCATGTCACTAAGGTTTATCAAACCTTTTTTAACACTTATTCATTATATATCAGCCCTTTCTCAGAATCATTTGCATTTTATAATGTTAAATTCTAGCAGTCTTGTTCATTTAGTAAATTTCTTTGAAACTCTATTCATCTTTTACCTTATCAGGGTCTATCTATAACCTACTCGGGACTTTTCACATTTCTGGTACGTCATCAATTTATTTAGGACATCAACTCTCCTTATACTTACCTATTTAAATTCCTTCAGACTATCTCTCATCTCTTGATTCACTGCTACATCTATTGCTTTTCAGAGTATAAGTATTCTAATCAATTATTACCTGCCACGAATACTGCCTTTCAAGGTGTTATTGCTTTGTCTAGATGTCATCATTAATTCTACTACCCTTTTAGGGTATCACCACTCCATTTAGATATTACTGTCAAATCCATTGCTTTTCAAATCGACACATTTTTCGACTTTATGTTACCTTCTATCTTTCAATGCGATCTAACCATTTTCCTCATTCATTACGGAACATAATTCAACTCTCACTAATTCTCACAATATAGGAAAATCATTTAACCATAAACATCAAGTCTAGATATAGTGATTCAATTCTCAACGGTTACCTCAATATAGAACAATCGTCAAACTGTAACCTAATAGATATCAATTACATACTTCTATAAGATAAAATAATCATCGAGGATTATTTATTTCACTATTGCTATGATTCCCTCCAATTTCTTTTAAGTATAACTACTATCTCCTACTTAAGTCTCATTTATCTGTCTATATCATTTATCGAAACCTCCTTCAGTATTTTCAGTGTCAAAACTCAAGAATTCTTATCATTTACCTTTACGTATACTACTATGCTTAAGAATCACTATTTACTTGCTCATAGTAGTTGTTCAAGAATCATTAACTTCTATCATAACACACAGTCTCTTTCCAACAACTAGTTAGCCTTTAGTCTCTTAACTTGCTTTTATTTTTTAGTAGTCACAGATCATTTAATTATTTTTAAATCATTAGTTTCTTTCTCAAATAAGCTAATAACTGTACACTTATGATCTGTACCTTATATACTCTATGTATATCAATTCATTTCTAATGATTTCCCCAAATGTATAACATTCTTTGATAATGACTCTTCCAAGAGTCACTATTCAGTCTATCTCGTTTATCAAGTAATCATTCATATCTATAACAGTATGCAGTTCATTCTAAAGATTATAAATCTTAGCATTCATATCTGTTATTGCTCTTTGAATTTATCAATCATTTAATCACCTAACTCATCAATATCTTTAAAATTCTGCAAGATAATAGTATGTCGTTCTAATACTCGTATATCTATGTTACGTACTCTACTTGTTTCATGCATAACGTCTATCATCAATCATTCTCTGGGTAGAAATTGAACAATTAACATATAACCTAGGAGTTATATTTCTATGTTCAACTACCAGTTCAATTTCTAAATCAATCTAGTAGTGAATGCGGAAAGAAAAATCAATGCATAAATCTAGCATATGGGTATGCCATAACTAACTAGAAAAATACATGCGACTACTGGTATAGTAGCCTGATCATCTCCCAAAATTACTCGCTGTAAAAAATCAACGGTCAAAATTTATATAATAGTCTATCTATCATGTCAGAATCTATCTACTGACTGACTCTACTTGGACATTTATAATACTAGTACCTTAGTCTATCTCCCATGAACCACTGTGTTACCTAGGATGCTCTGATACCAAGCTATCACGACCCGAGACCCACCCTATGCGGATCTCGTGTTGTGCACCCGATTCGACGCTGCTTGTCGAACCAAGGGTATCAACTTGCTACACAATCAGTGCTACTAACATGCAACAACTAAATAGCAGAAGACTTAAATAGATAAAAGCTGCATGTGATTTATATAATGTTCTCAAAATGCGGAATACAAAATTTCTTAATACAATTGTTCATCCCCAAGACATGGATAACATGGGAGGGCTATAAGACTGTCTGTACTAAGTATTACACTGCAACTTCAAAAGTAAACGTCCACCTCCTAGCTATCAAGCTCTATGGTCTATTCTCGAGATCTATGCCTACAAAATGTTGTGTAGTATTTGATGAGCTATGAAAACTCAGTAAGTAGTCCTTTACTCTGCCATGTGTACAAGGGTGTAAAAAAATGCTAGCTAGTCAATGGATATATATATATATATATATATATATATATACTCAATATCAGATGATAGAAGTCAAATGATAATAAAAGAATCTGCTATGCTAACAATGTCATACTGCTACAGTCATGAGTTATATCAAGTATGAAATGTAAGCACTGTATTGAAAGCTGTAAAATTTCATGATCATTCAATAACAATATAACATAATTAAGCTATGAATATCAACAATAAAGGATAGTGATATCAACTAAATCTGAGATGCACTGATACTGGTGAGGCTCGGCTACCCCCTGGGTGCATAAAGCACCTAAGCTCAAACTGTACGTCCCATGCCTCACATAGCAAAGTAGTTGGTGTTCCACTCGGAACCTGGACCCGAAGGTCATAACTAGGCCCGAAGGTCATAAATAGCATCAGATAGAGATGTGGCTGAGCACAAATTCAGCACTAATAATATATCAGGATCATGCTATCTTCCATGAAGAGTATGGTGGAATCATAACTGATTCTAGGCAATATGGCGTAACAATAATTTTCGAGGCTACGGTTACTAGACTACTTAGAATAAAATTGTCTAGCCCTTGCGGCCCTAGGTACAAGTGTACAAAAAAGAAATCTGTGCACACGTGTACAATCATGATTGAGATATATATAGAAACCAATAACTGTCTCCCACATGATAGGGCAATATCAATGTGGCTAAATAAACACTGGTATGTATGTGTAGAATACAAAAGAAATATGTACAAGAACTATTGACTCGGTTGAAATGTAACACATGCAGAGATTGGATTTTACTTACTTCTTTCTATATCTGTCTAAAAGGTCAAAACCGACTTCTTCTTGTCTCTCAGTATTCCTATGATTCAGGAAACTCATCTCAGTCTATGTGTGTGTATATATATATATATATATATATTTAACTCATGCTATTTATCAAATTTTATGTCTCTTTACTATTGGTATTTCTTTTACTTAAATAGAGTCTACCATTGAATGCGAAATGTCAAACAAAGTCGGTTTAGGCTTTCGCGGAATTCAATTCGGACTTTTGTACTAAAAAGGGCAAAACGATCATTTTGCACTTTTACGGGTTCTTACTTCTCGAGACCTCTTTTTACAAATCGAACTCCACGGTTGAGTTTGGAATTCTTGAAATAATAAAAATTCACTATTCTTTTATTTGAAATCGGAATTCGTTTGACTACTTTCGACTTAGGGGCATATTGGTAATTTCTCTATTTTAAATTATTTAAATGAAATATTATTTTATTGCTTGGTTCAATTCACAATTAACCATAATTTTTGGGCATAATTATAATTTTATAAAGTTCTATTCAAATCTGAAATAACTAACGATAATTAAATCTAACCTTTGTTTGGCAATTAGCGCTCAGTCATATATCGAGCTGAAAGCTGTACAACAATAACAAGAGTTTGATCCAGAATTCGAACACCGTGATGTCCCTCATACTTCTCCTTCAGGCCTCGAAGATAACTAATGGCGTTAGCAACACTTGGTTCAATGATTTAAACCTGTTGAGAATAGTTTCAGCAGACAAAGCTAACTTCACTAAAGATAAAGCCAAGTCTTGAAATATTTCCTTCTTTGCAACAAATCTATTTCACAATTTACTTCAATCACTGCAGCAACTTCATGGCCGCAGACATCATCCCTATCTCAGCAACTTAATACAGCTCAATAAACTCAACATCACAAGGGTTGTGGTTTAAACTATAACAAGGCACTACAATCAGACATCAAAGCCTTATGATCACAACCCAAATGATTCAAGCTTGGCCAGTTGGGCTCAGCTCACTTATAAAAGAAACTTCTAAATTAGGCTCAATAATAATTTGCTAAGTACATAAACGAGCCTAAAAATAAGTCAAGCCTGAACTGCTCATGAACACTTTAGTTCTTTTCCAGCATTATCCCCAAATTTCAAAACCATAACTAATGTAATATAGGTAAGGGAGGTCATGTTAATCTGGGCAAGATTATGAAGCACATATATTTTCTAATGATTTAAGATAGAAAGGGACCCTTTACTGTTCCCCGAGTCTACTACCTGCACCGCTAAATTCCCCTGGCAACAACTGCTTCTAACAAGAACCTTTAACAACCTAATTCTCCTTTAAGGCCACCTCTGTATCTATATTGACCAAACCCCTATTCTCCTTCCATATTGACAAAGTTGATTACCTTCTAGATCTGGTCAGTACCGTGAAAATGGCAAGCACCACTGTTCATGAACTAGCCACCCTCAAGCTCCTCCAGAGCCGCACATCCTTGGTTTATATCAGGTTTTTTGTAGCAACTCAAACTGCCGCAGGTTCCCACTCTCTCTCTCGATTGCTCACGTGAAAATGGCAAGCACCACTGTTTATGAACTAGCCACCCTCAAGCTCCTCTAGAGCCGCACATCCTTAGTTTGCATCAGGTTTTTTGTAGTAACTCAAACTGCCGTAGGTTCCCACTCTCTCTCTCGATTGCTCTCCCTCTTTTCTCCATTTTTTTTCTCCTACTGTACCAACCTTTTCCCTCACTTTTTCCCTCAGTTCCTCTACAGATTTTCTCACTAATCCAGCAACTTCTGCTCTTCGTCTCTCCCTTCTCTATTCTTCTCATTTTTCCTTTGCTTCAACATCACACACACACACACACACACACACACACACATATATAAATTTCTCCTGCACCGCCCCTCCTACTGCCACGCTACTTCTACTGTACAACATACATATATATATATATATAAATCTCCCTGCTTTTTGTTCACTTTAAACACACACCACACCACACCACACCACACAACACAATACACATTGCACCGCCCTCTCTACTCCAATTTCTCTTTTCAACAACTGCGGTTGTAGCCCCAAGCCCCTTTTTTTGACTTTTGTTCTCTTTTCATTTTCCTGTTTTTCTTATCCTGCTGCATTCCACACGCATACATAAATATATATATATATATATATATATACTTATATTATTTTATTGCACTGCCCCTACTTTCCCTTTTTTGACTTTCCATTTCTTTTTCTGTTTCTTTTTCTCTTTTCCTGTTCTATTCTTTTTTTCTGCTTCTTGATTTTACTTTAAACACACACCACACACCACACACCACGTACACGCTGCACACACCTTTTTCTCTTTTCTATTCTTTTTCTTTCTTTATTTTTCTCTTTTCTTTGTTACTTCTTTGCATGCTTATATATATATATATATAATAAATTTGCATTTTATTATATATATATATATATAATATACATATCTATTTTTTTTAATACATATATTTATATAATACATGTACATACATAACCGTATATATATACTTGTATATATATTTTTATATATACATATATATATATATATATTATCTCATGTATATATATATATTCTTGTATTTATTAAAATGCATTGTGCACATATATCGAGACATGTACTGGCTTACTAACACGATTCTCCGTACCGCTCGAGTTTTATTTTACGGTACTATTAGGTACTCGGGATTGCTTGTAACTACTTCTCGTATATTTAAATCTCGTATTTTATTCTTATTTGTGATTCTCGCTATCGTCTTGAACTACGTGTATATTACAGTACATAGCTTACTATGACAACTCGGGTCTATTTTGGTATTATTTTCATTGGTTTGGTCTGTTCGTACTTGGCTTTTCTTAATCTCGTGATTTCTTGAGATTATGAATTTCTACTATTTGTCTCGGTATTCGTACCCGTCACTCTATATTACTGATTAAAATAATTCGATATATTTTGGGATATATTATTCTTGGTTTGAGTCAGTCTCAGTTTACTCTTGATACTATGATCATTGCTTGGTTAAAGCTCAGTATTATTATTTGACTCTTTGGACTTAATTAGAATTATTCTATTTTATTCGGAACTCATGTTTGGTTACAATTGGTATTACACTTCTCGACTCATCCTATCTCGATTTGTGTGTACTCGACCCGGTCTACCTCGGTATAAATGCCATATCCCGAGTCGGGATATTACATCCTTACCCCTTTAAAAATAAGTTTGTCCCCAAACTTAGCATTCCTAACTCCGAGGCAAGTACTTATGACATGGTTGTAATCTGTTGCTGTATTTGGTCGGGCTGTCGTTGAATCTGGTCTAGTTGTTGCTGTAGGCAAGTTGGTGCACGTCTTCTTCCTCTTTCAGTAGGAGGCTGATCTTGAGGATTTCGAGAATTTCTTCTAGGACGAAGGTTTGGGGCCATTGTCGGTGAATAGTTTGGAAGAAAGGCTTAAGTTTGGTATGATGTGTGTATGAGAAATTTAATCGTTTCTAACAGACAGTGCCAAACTGATATTACTAGTTTCTAATCAGAATGCTGCTTCTCTCCAATTGTCTGTCAAGACTATGAGGCCAAAGAGCCATCAGGAAGGCTCCGGTGGTAGCTGCTTCGATGATGAAGTTACAAAAGCATTAATAATAGTAATTGAAAGAGAATAGTTGAACATGAATTGAAAACGTATATTATGACCTTATTTATAGGCTGTAGATCTCTTAAGTTCAGTAGGATTAGAAGTCATAACAGTAGGAATTTGATAATATCTATATATAGTAGTTATCATATTAAATTCTGAGGTCGATAATCCATGAAAGGTAGTAATAAGCTCAGAACCCTTCATGCTAGTGCTTTGTAAACCACAGATCGAAAGAGACTCCTGTGATTCCAATTTGTACATCCTCAAATACTTGAAGGACACATGTCATGCTCTGATAATTTTTGTTATGGCATATTAGTATATTAGTTACATAATTTAATGAATTATCAATATTATATTATCACAACATTTAATATATAAAATTTAAAATACGCATATCATTTGGACAATATTTATAGCCAAGAGGTAAGGATAGTCAAATTAATACAGCATAATATGCTTGACTTTGACTAAGAAGTTGACCTCATAATATAAGCACGTTATTCATAACCTGGAAGGCAGCACTACAAGTCTGTCACCTAGGTGTGATTACAATCTCAAAAGACTCGTGGCAATAATGTTGACGTGCTGCGCCGAAGCGTCGTCGTCTTCTCACCCGCATCACTTTCTATTGCCTTTTGTCATTTTCAACTTTAGTCTCTATTGCCTTTTAAAATTTCATTTATTGCATTCAGATCTCCGACCATATATATCTAATCTAAGTCTTCTGCGTGGTTGTTTGGAAGAAATGAAATTGTTGGAGAATTAATTTTAGTAATATTGATTTTAAAAAATTGAGGGTACAAAATCGATTTTAAGTATTTTGCTATATATGTTTCATAAGTAATTATTATGTATACGATAAAATTATATAAAAGTAATTATAGTTCATGAATGTCGTTTATTGTTTATTAAATAGTATTGAATGTGTTTAACACATATTATATAAAATTAATTTAAAAATCTATTCAATTAATGAATAATATATAAAATAAAGATAATAATTATATAATTACAAATTCCTTATATAATAATTCATATTTTTATTATGTTTTATATATGATATAATTATAGGAGAAATTTAAAATTGATATCTATAAATTTTATATCATTAAATATATTATAATATAGATATTACATTTTTGGAATAATTATACAGACCTTCATAAGTTACCGAATAACTACGGGGACTTTCTCTGTGTATTTTAAAATTATATTTATTGATAACTACGGGTATTTTTTCTGTGTATTTTAAAATTATGTTAACATCCTCTCTATTACACTGAGATTCTGTTTGAACGGCGGGATAAGAGAGTTGGCCATATTTGGTGTTTCTATTAGATTGAATATTTATATCCTGTGAACCATTTATATTTCACTTGATTGGGATATAACTTATCCCAATAGGTTATTAGAGTTATCCCATTCTACTGGAATAAAAATACAAAGCCACGTCATCAAAAAAATTACAATATTGCAATATAGAGAGATTGAATAGTCAAGTCAAAAAAATCATATTTAATATATTTTTTATATCAATAAATAAACTATTATATATATTATTTTTATATATAATATATCGCTATTGTTATATATATGCATGTATGTAATCATAGATTTGGAGGATTCTTAGTAATTCAGACCATAATAGTTTTTGAGTCACCTCGAAAGTGAGATTATTATTATTTGAATGATGTTTACACAATCTTATTCTAAAATATTATGATTATGGTTATTAGATTTTACAATTGATTCGTGAATAAAATGTTAATTTTAGATACCTTGTATGCATATATTTGAAAAAAAAAATTAAATGACTTTCATAAAAATAATTTTTTAAGACCGAATTTTATATCTAAACATTATATCTGGTAGGCATCCAAACGTAAGATTGAGATATAACAATATATTCAGACTTTTTATCCAAGTCAATTCTAAATACTAGATTAGAATATTCAATATCTCACAGAATTTTATATTCTATCCAATCTAATAATATCCTATCCAATCTCGTCTTCTTATCCTGTTTGCATACAAACAATGCCTGACAATATACAGATTCCACCCTCTTTAAAAAATTCATCATTCACAGCGTTAAGATTTCAATCATTTTTTTTTACGTGAGTAAAATACCCGTAAATATTATATTGACTTCTCATTTATTATATTGACAATTTGGAGATTCTCTTATCCGTTATAAAATTTGTTATTGATGGTGCTAGAATTTCAACTAAATTTTTTTATATGACTAGATTTTTTTTATTATATTGGCTTCCTGAGAGAGGAAGGGATGTTAATCTAATTATTCCTACTTAGTAAATAGTAAATTGATGTTCTCGACAATTTTAACATAGAAGATTAATGTAATAGAAGAAATTACTGAAATAATGATTAAATATGACTGGACTATTTGATAAAGAATCAAATAAAAATTGTTCATTGTTTAGAACTTAAAACTCAAGACAAAAATTTAAGAGAAATAAAACTATTAAAACGCTAAATAGAATAATATCCCACACATAGAGATGAAGCAAAGAAAAGATAGCAAAGTTGTTCTTTGTTATTTTATATACAAGTTTGCTATTTATATTAAAATTTAACACTCTACTAAAAATAATAAAATTTAATATTTTATTATTTATTATTTTTAAAATTTTATATTAGCAAGTGAGTCTCATAATTTTTTTTTTGATATAAATACAAAAATGTCTTATATATTCATTGAATGTCACAAATTTTTAATATAAAAAGTACAATTATTATTATTTCTCTCTTCATAACAAATTTGCTACAAATATTTAATTGAAAATCATTTTACTAACAAGGCCGGTTAAAAACACATATTTCAAAATTTTGCTGCCTCTTTTTGAGATAGCCTAAGGCATGCCTTGGGTACGATGGGACCTCGAGGGAATGGTTTAATTGTACCATAGTTCGTATGCTAGTAGTTGTTTGTTGACTATAGAAATGATGATGGGTTTCTCAATTTCATTGTTGGTCTTGTCGGATTCTTCGTTGACCGTTACTACACGTGATTCAAATTATTTTGTTTTTATTTTCAAATTTTAAGTTTAATTATTTAATGACACAATTACTTTACATCATTATTAAATTTAATGTGCCAATTCTTTAAAAATTCAATTTTTTTTTAAATTTATGAAAAAATTGTATTATCAATTTCAAACAAATTTAAAATTTAGTTAGAAATCATTACATAACTTTAGACTGTAACATGTAGTGACAGTCTCACTAAATAATTTCTTAAATTTCAAACTTTTTGTAAAACTTTTACTTCCGTATGTTTCATATTTATTTATTTATTTCATCCTCTATCCTTCTTTGATTATAATATAGGAGAAATATAATATGGATATCTATAAATTAATTGATTATATATTGTATCATTAAATATATTATAATATAGATATTAAATTTTTGGGATAATTATACTAGCCGTCATAAGTTACTGAATAACTACTGGACTTTCCTTGTGTATTTTAAAATTATATTGACATTCTCTCTATTACACTGAGATTATGTTTGGACGCTAGAATAAAAGAGTTGGCCATGTTTGGTGTTTCTATTAGATTGAATATTTATATCCTCTGAACCATTTATATCCCACTTGATTGGGATATAACTTATCCCAATGGGTGATGGTATTAGAGTTATTTCATTCCACTGGAATAAAAATACAATGTCACGTCATCAAAAAAATTACAATGTTGCAATATAGAAAGACGAAGATGTTGAATAGTCAAGTTAAAAAAATCATATTTAATGTATTTTTTATATCAATAAATGAACTATTATATATATATTATTTTTATATATAATATATCACTATTTATATATATATATGCATATATGTATGTAATTATTGATTTGGAAGATTCTTAGTAATACAGACCATGATAGTTTTTGAGTCACCTCGAAAGTGAGAGATTATTATTATTTGAATGATGTTTACACAATTTTATTCTAAAATATTATGATTATGGTTGTTAGATTTTATAATTGATTTGTGAATAAAATGTTAATTTTAGATACCTCGTATGCATATATTTGAAAAAAAAAATTAAATAACTTTCATAAAAATAATTTTTGAAAACCGAATTTTATATCTGAACTTTATATCCGATAGGTACCCAAACATAAGAATAAGATATAACAATATATTCAGATTTTTTATCCGAGTCAGTTCCAAACACTAGATTAGAATATTCAATATCTCACATGATTTTATATTCTATCAGATCCAATTATATTTTATTTAATCCCGCCTTCTTATCCAGTCAGCATGCAAATAATGCCTGACAATATAAAAATTCCACCCTCTTTAAAATATTCGTCATTCACGACGTTAAGATTTCAATCAAATTTTTTTTACATGAGTAAAATACTTGTATATACCTCTCATTTATTATATTAACAATATAAAGATTCTCTCATCCGTTATAAAATTCATTATTGATGGTGTTAGAATTTTAACTAAATTTTTTTATATAACTAAAATATCTTTGTTTATCATATTGGCTTCCTCAATTTTTTAGAGATCAGAGAGGAGGGGATGTTAATCTAATTATTCCTAATAGTAAATAGATGTTCTGATCATTCTAACATGAAAGATTAATGTAATATTAGAAATTATTGAAATAATGATTAAATATGACTGGATTATTTGATAAAGAATAAAAAAAAAAATTGTTCATTGTTTAGAACTTAAAACTCAAGACAAAAATTTAAGAGAAATAAAACTATTAAAACGTTAAATAGAATAATATCCCATACATACTATATCGTACTGTGTCTTATTTCCTACAGAAACAGACCCTTTCTAGAGATGAAGTAAAGAAAAGATAGCAAAATTCTTCTTTGTTACTTTATATACAAGTTTGCTATTTATATTAAAATTTGACATTGTACTAAAAATAATAAATTTTATTATTTATTATTTTTTAAATTTTATATTAACAAGTGAGTCTCATAATTTCTTTTTTATATAAATACAAAAAAAGTCTTGTATTCTATTAATAACAAATTTGCTACAAATATTTAATTAAAAATCATTTTACTAACAAGGCCGGTTAAAAGCACATATTTCAAAATTTTGCTACCTCTTTTTGAGATAGCCCAAGGCATGCCTTGGGTACGATGGGACCTCGAGGGAATGGTTTAATTGTACCATAATGTTCGTATGCTAGTAATTGTTTGTTGACTATAGAAATGATGATGGGTCTCACAATTTCATTGTTGGTCTTGTCAGATTTTTCGTTGACCGTTACTACACGTGATTCAAATTATTTTGTTTTTATTTTCAAATTTTAAGTTTAATTATTTAATGACTCAATTACTTTACATCATTATTAAATATAATGTGCCAATTCTTTAAAAATTCATTTTTTTTTTAAATTTATGAAAAATTTTTATTATCAATTTCAAACAAATTTAAAATTTAGTTAGAAATCGTCACACTACTTTAGACTGTAACATGTAGTGACGATCTCATTAAATAATTTCTTAAATTTCAAACTTTTTGTAAAAGTTTTACTTCCGCATATTTCATATTTATTTATTTATTTCATCCTCTATCCTACTTTAAGATATTTTTTAATAATATCTCAAAATAAAAGTTTAATATCAATATATCATATGTATTATGAAAATCTTAAAGTATAATTTTCTTTTAATTTAATGTGAATGGTTTAATAAATGTTAAAAAACTAGTTTTAAAAATTTATACATTTTATTCAAATATATTCAATATCTTGTTGTCTTAAAAAGTTGAATTAATCCAAAAAAACACTTCTAGCTAGGTTTCACTTGTGGGACCTGTTGCCCCCTCATGTTTTTGGTGTTTCAATGCCAAAATCGCAAAAACGTGTGATTTCTAGATCTTCTTTGACCAAGTGATTTCACTGGTAATTTTAATGTTTTGTACAAGTTTCTTTCAATGTCAAATGTGTGATATTTAGGTCTTGTTTGGCCAAGTGGTTTCACTACTAATTTTAATATTTTGGACAAAAGTTTCAAAGAAGAGTTTTCTTCTCATTGAGAGTCGCTAATTGCAAATGCCAGTTGCACAAAAGTTTCAAAGAAGAGTTTTCTTTTCATTGAGAGTTGCTAATTTCAAACGCCAGTCGCAGAGACATAACACCCCCACTAGTTGACTGATAAAATTATGGTATTGTACATTTTGTGAGAAGCAATACTATTCTTTTTAAAATATTTTAACCATAAGTGTGATTCCAAATAATATGACAAGATCTCATTTATAGTAATTACCATTATACACTTACAGGGCCTACCCATAAATTATTGAAAAATGAGAAGCTACTCTTGGTATTTGGTTATGACACTACGCCTAACGATCAACAAACTATCAATAATATATAATTTATTTATGGATAAATTACATTAATCTCTCATTAGTTTTATGACAATTATATTGATCTTTTTTGAAGTTTATGAAATTATATTGATCTTTTCTATTTTACAAAATAATATATAGATATTTTTTTCAGTTAATTTTTTTCTTCAAAAATGACAAAACTACTATTTTCATATTTTCTTTTTCAATTTTTTAAATCTTGACTTTTTTTTTTCATTTTTTTAAATAAATATTAATAAAAATCTTAAATTTATTTTTATATAAAAAAATCAGTTATTTACCTTAGATTTGTTTTTAAATAAAAAATATTTAAAAAAAAGTTAGAATAAATTGATCAAAATTGAAAGAATACAAAAATAAATAAATCAAAGGGGTAATTTCGTTATTTTGAAAAACAAATTTGACAAGAAGGAACTATCTATATATTTTTAGGTAAAGTAGGAGAGGTCAGTATAATTTTAGAAATCCCAGAAGAGATCAATGTAATTGTCATAAACCTCAAGAGAGATCAGTATAATTTATCATTTACTTACTTATTTATATATTTACAAAGCATCTTTCAAAAATTAATTTTATATTTTATAGTTTCTTTTAAACAATGTTTATCAAACACTCATCAAACAATTTAAATATGACAAGCAATTATAAAAAATTAAATGTTCACAATTTAAAGCAATCAAAATAGGCAATTAATATGGGAGTACGAGGTCGAAGTTTTTAATGATCGACCGTATCTAATGCATTTTTTTATAAAAGAGGTCACAATTTCAAAGATTAGAATAGGATATAAGATTGGACTTGTCTTTCCTCGTACTCATATTTACAGGGCTCACCACTCACGTGCTTATTTGTAAATAGTACATATAATACACAATTAAACAATATCAAAAAAGGAAAAAGAGAAAAGGGAATAGGATATAAGAAATGAATGTTCGGGGTTATTTTTACAGAAATACAAAATCGGTTTGGGAAATCTCAAAAAATATAAAATCTGTTTTAAAAATTTAAACGACTGACTAAGCATATTTTTAAAACAACTTTTACAAATATAAATACAAACAAGATGGATCTAGGGGTACAAAACGGAGCCATCACCCATTCTAAAAATTTTAATATTATATATATTTTTTTATCAATACCTGCAATTTCGTTTCTCATAACTAAAATTTCTAAATTTGCTATTGAATACAAATTCAAAAGTGGAGTGTAAAAGTTACCCCGAAACACCTCTACAAGAACACATTGAGTTTGTAAGTTTGTTTGCTTGATTTGGTTCAAAAATAATATTTGAATTTGTAGATTTGAGCAACAAATTTTTATCACTTTCTTGAAATATTTTTTTTAGGGTTAACTATACTTACCTTTCCTGTGGTTTCTGACATTGCAAATACCTCTCCTATGATTTCTAAAATAACATTTACCCCCTTTGTTAGACATGCCGAGCAAACGGTGTGTTAACGACGAAGTTGAAATTACAAAATTTTCCCTTGTACAAAATATAGTAAAATATTATAAAAATCTGAGTTCGCATGAAAAGACAACATTGCCCCTCTGTCATTTATGCGCCTCTAGACAACGCTTCGATTCTCTTAAGATTTGCAGATCCCATTTCGATCCTCTCAATCTCTCTCCTCTCTGACTTTTTTTCTCTCTAATTCCCTTACGATTTGGATGAACGTTGATTGATCAATCACATCTACACCAATTGTTCTCTTAATTGACAATAGGTGAATTAGCTTCGTACCGATTTTGAAGACCAAGTTTGATGATCTGAAGGTGCATGATCGTTGTTTTGGTTGAGGTAAGTGTTGATTTCCGAGTTACGATTTTTGTTACCTGTTTGAGTTAGGATTTTTATTCTTTGCGTTTAAGGTTAAAATGATTCAGATTTTGAGTTTAAGGTTTTTGTTAGTCTGCATTTTTGAGTGAGTGAGGGAGGGTTTTTTACTTCGGCTTTTGAGTATTCGAATTCGCAAGTTAGGGTTTTGTGTGTGTGTTTTTGTGAAGATTGCAACGATTCGTGTTATGAGTTCAAGTAGGTGATGATTTTTTTTTTTTTTTTTTGCTTTGGTGAATTCAACCAAGTTCTACTGTGTGTACAATACTGGTTTTGTAATCAATATTGATTATGCCAATTTAAACTGTTTTGTTGAATATATAGTTCTTCATGACTGTGTATTTGTCCCTTTTTAAGTATGCACTGCAATGCCTAATTTGAATGACTGTGATGATGTTTCCCAATTTTGTTCTATTATGTAATATGTTGTGCCTAATTTGAATAGTTGTGTTGATGTTTTTTTAATTTTGTTTCATTTTGTTAATATATTATCCTTATTTTTGTATTTTTTAGTAATGGCTTGTCATATATATGATTTAGTTGTCCATTATAGTTATATAATGAATACCCAAGAGGTATTCTTATTGTATTTTAATAAGTAGTTTCAGAATGCCATTATTATTTTATTTATAGATTTCTTGCTTTATCAGTTACAAGAGTTGGGAAACATAGCAACAAGAGAGAGAGGGGGAGGGAGATTAGTTGCTTCAAGGTTCAATTCTGATTACTCTTCATTTTTTTAGATTATGATATTCTAAAAATGACTACAAATTATTTTCATTGGAGATGCCTTTTTATTGGGTTCAGTTGCTGTTTTTTAGTTCATCAATTACTGCTTTTTTTGGTTGTTCCTTTGGTACTTGTTATTAGCTAAAGTTGAAGCCTTTTGTTGTGGTTCGATGACTAATTTTTTTAGGCTTACTTTCTGGTTTTTGAGGCTCCAGTTCTTGTTTTCTTTGGTGGTTTAGTTGTTTCTTTTATTTTTGGGCTACAACAGCTTCTTTTTAATGCTGCTTTAGTTGGTGGGAATTGCTTTTTTGCTGCTACAATTCCTAGGAATGCGTTTGATGCTTTGGATAAAAAGAATTCTAAATCAGAAATTACATTTGGTAAAGAAAAGAAAAACCTTCGTCTTGAAAAATGGCATAAATAAATTTCTATATTTTAAAAACAAACTATTACAATTATATAGGAAGTTAAATATACATTGCCAAAATTGATTTGATTTACACACACACACACACACACACACACACATATATATATAATTGTTCTAAAAAATATTAATATTATGCTTCCCAGATTTTTATCTCAAATAACATGGTATTGATGTGGCACCCAATTATTTTGAAATATTAATTACATTATTTAAAATATTACCAATAAAGTAATGCTAAATAAAGGCTCAATTACGTACAAGAACAAGATTCTTATTCATTAAATTTTATTTATTATAATCACTTTAATATCTCTTAATACATATATAAATCCAATAAATGAGATTTTTGTTTGCATATGTAAAAGTTCTTAATAAAATTACCCTTTTTTTGTCAGCAAAAGAAAGAGGAATAACATCACCCTTACCAATAATGTATTGTAAAATTATTATTATGTGTTAATCAATTAGGGTTAGCTTATTTGCCATCCTGACCTCCATTTAAAAAAAATCATGGATTCAAATTTCATTGTCTTAGAAAAATGTTAGCATTTTTGGCCATTTAAATATAAAAAAATAATAATAATTACTATGTTGAGAAGAAAATTGAAAATATATATTTTGAAAAAAAATAGCATTACTGTTATTTTAAAATATGCCAAAATGGAGTCAAATAGCGAAGAAGCGATCAGTCCAAAAGTAACCCTGAAAATTTTGTGAAACATGCCGTTGATAAGGTGAGCTCCACTAACTGACGACGATGGGTCAAGAGGCTACAAGATGTCACGTGATGGCGCGTTTTTGCAACCACCATCTTGTTAATTTCCATGAAGCTACACTTGTTACGCCTGCACGTTTCATTTCTCAGTAGCAACTAGCAAGTGGAAGTTGTGAAATGAAAGGCCGTGCGAATTTTCTTGGTGGGACCCTTTTTTGGAAAATATTACTTTCCTTTTCTTTTATTGTTGACGTATACATAGCACGATAGCAAGTTACACGTTTTGGTCTTCAAGTCATTATATATATATATATATATATATATATATCGAGGAGACTTGAAATTCTTGATATGGTAAGCCCAAGCTTTCAAACTAGGTGACTGACTGAGAGAGAGAGAGACAGAGAGACACAGGCAGAAAGACAGAAAGATGGTGAGAACTCCCTGCTGTGACAAAACTGGATTGAAGAAGGGCACTTGGACACCAGACGAAGATAGGAAGCTAAAAGCTTATATTACTAGATATGGCTGTTGGAACTGGCGCCAGCTTCCCAAGTATGCAGGTGCAAAAACTATCCGAGACCTTAAATTCCAACTAATGGGATTGGTGGATTCAAATGGTCTTCTTATATATGGGTTTCCATTATCTTTCTGGGCAATTTCATATATATCAAACTTCAGTGTCTCTCTCCCCCAAGTGTGTGTGTGTGTGTGTGTGTGTATATATAGCGAGAGAGAGTATTGGGAAGTCAGAAGTTGTGTACCATATAAGTGAACTAGTATTATGTATTTGTTTTCTAATATGAATTCATCCTCTGATACTTTGCTTTCTCTTCTCTAAGGACTATCAAGGTGTGGGAAGAGTTGCAGACTGCGATGGATGAATTATCTTCGGCCAAACCTCAAAAGAGGGAACTTCAGCAAAGAGGAAGAGGACATCATCATCAAGTTACATGAATCACTCGGAAATAGGTATTTCCAAATTGGTTTCAACCTCTTTTTGAGTTATTCGTACAAATATATAGGAATATTAACACTGCCTGATACGTAGTATATAAGATCATAGTTAAGAAACAACCCTCCCCCCACATATTAATGCATGGCATATCATTTTTCATGATCGGAATTTTAAAAGTATACTAAAAGATTAATATGGTATGCTTTTCAAAACTTTCGAACCTATTAAGAATTGACATATGGAGAGCTCATATTTTTCCTTCATTTGCAGATGGTCTGCGATTGCTGCCCAGCTACCAGGAAGAACAGACAATGAGATAAAAAATCACTGGCACACCTACCTCAAGAAACCCTCAAAACAAAACTCAACCTCGCATGGATCAAAACTCAGCTCTAGTGATCTTTCTCGACGCGAAAGCAGTAGAGAAAAAAGATCAGAAGCTATCAAATCTTCTGAAAACCTGTCGACTCAGAAAGTCTTCAAAAGCTCCCCATTGTCCCCACAGCCATCGTCGAGTGATCTTTCCTCTTCGACCACAGACTCTGCAGGAGTAAAACGCACAAGTTTTGTTGCAGAAAATGATCATTTCGTTCCTTGGGAAATATTTGCAGAACCCAGTGAAAGTTTTTGGACAGAGCCATTTTTGGCAGACAATTATGACAGCACCCCAGATGATTTTCTGGTTCCATTACTCAATGCCGGATCAATATTTCCGTCTTCTCCGGCACTCAGTACTGAAGAATTTTTATGCTCTTATGGTTTATACGATGAAGATAACAATGTCTTGAATTGGTATAACCAGTTGATGTAAGGAGTGCGTCCAGATAGCTAATGACAACCCTTGGCATAATTTTGCATGTATTCTCTTCCTTGTTTCCATGGATTTTGAAAGAAGTAGAATTTGGAGAAGCATTGTTGTATGTATGTATTCTGTGTGTGGAATTGCAGAAATGATTTTGCCCAAAGGCCCAGCCCGGCTTAAACTAATGACATTTTTTTAACACTACATTGACCCAACAAAGATTTTAGTAGTAATAAAATGTAAGCGCTGGCATATGATTAATGAAAGACATGACCATAGATATATCATAAAGTTAAATGGCAAAGAAGGCTTTAGGGATCCCTTATCAAGTATTTTGGATTTAGAGCTTTGTTGAATTAATTAATTTCTATGATAAGAAGATACTAAAAAGCTCAAAAATTAGTGACAACATTTTCTTGGCTCAGGTACTTATGAATAATTACCATAGGGATGGAGGTACACCCCGATGTGTAATGAAGGTTGACTTACGGAAAGCATACAATTATGTAAGGTGGGAGTTCCTCTTCAACGTTACGGACCTCATGCACTTCCCCCAAACCTTCGTAGCCTGGGTTAAAGCGTGTGTTACCACCCACAGCTATTCCATCTCTATTAATAGAGCTCTGGAGGGTTATTTTTGAGGGGCCAAAGGTCTTTGGCAAGGCAACCCCTTATCTCCGCATCTTTTTGTACCAGTGATCACTAGAAAAAAACATACTTTTAGCGACACACATTAGTAGCGACGCACACTAAGCATTGCTAACAGTGTCTTTTTGCGACGTACAGTCACTACAAGAAACTAGGTTATTTCCGACGTATCTTAGGCGTCGGTTATAATTTCGCCGGTAACATTAAGTATTTACGATGGAAAGAAATTAAATGTCGAAAATGAGGAGGAAGAACGACGGACTCTTTTCCGACGCCGTTTCTAGTCGGTAATTATTGACTATTTCGGTAATTATTGACTATTTCCGACCACAATATTTGGCATCAGAACTAAGTACATACTTCCGACTAAAATACGTGGGGTCGGAAATAAAAACATATTTCCGACCAATATACTTGGGGTCGGAAATAATTTCAGTACATATCAGTCAGAATTATAATAAATGATATTTTCCGACGTTAGTAGGTGTCGGAAATAATTAACTATCGCCGATGATGTTTTATATGTCGGAAATTAGTAACTAAAATCGACCATTTGTTGTGTCGGAAATGCGTAACTATTTTGCCGACGTACAGACACGTCGGAAGTAATTTGTAATACCGACTCAACGGTTGAGAGTCGGAAATATGGAAGTAAAAGCAACGAGCGTGTGGGTCGGACATAAGTAATATCAGTTCCGACGTATAGATTAGTCGGAAATAAGCTTTTTATGCTTCGCGCCTCGACTGTCTAGCTCACTTGAAACCTCGCGCCACTCTCTCTCTGTCTCTCGCCGATCTCTCTGGTGTGTCTCGCCGCTCTCTGTCTCTCGCCGCCCTGTGATCTCTCGCCTCTCAAGCTCTCTTCCTCCCCGTCGATCTGTGTACCTCGACTGTCTAGCCCACTCAAAACCTCGCGCCACTCTTTCTCTGTCTCTCGCCGATCTTTCTGGTGTGTCTCGCAGCTCTGTCTCTCGTCGCCCTGTGATCTCTCGCCTCTCAAGCTTTCTTCCTCCCCGTCGATCTGTGTACCGGTGTCTCGCGCGCCGATCTCTCTGATTTGTCTCACCTCTCTCTGTCTCGCGTCTGAAGCTCTCTGTTGGGGGGAGGTTGAAAGCTCTACGGAAAAACACTACCAGGCGCTACTGCGGTTGCTCTCTGCGCTAATATTGGATACATCATCTGCGCCAAAAGAAATCAAGGGTACCGTTATTCAATCCGTTGTTGGAAACTGCCTTTTTTTTGGTTACCAGATTATTTTGGTTTGAATATTTTCGATTTTGTTTGATATTAGTAGACTTCTGTAGTATATAGATTCCATATATGATGTCCGTTGTGTCATTCCTCAATTGATTTGGGAAGCAGCTTCTATGTGCATAGAGTTCCTTTTGCCACTTTATACTGTTGGTGTCCCCAATATATCTTTCTATGAAAAGAAGAAAAATATTATGTATAACAGAATGTTTAAATAATTTTTTCCATCCCTAATGGTTTCACATATGTTTAAATAATTTTTGGTTATATTATAGCTTTTACAACTCAAAATATTTTATATCTCATCTAATTTTTCAAAAAAAAAAGATGTGAAATTGTAATTGTTTACTTCCTACTCCCAAAACATGAAATTGCCTGTAAAATCCCCTTCTTTTTTTTAGTATCTCATTTTCTAGGTCATGGCAATAAATGATATGTTTCAAATTTTTACATATTGGAATGACAATAAAATTGTCATTATGAGTTCCAGAAGGGCAAGGGATATGCTCATGCCCTTGCCTGGCTTTATCCATAACTAATTCCTCCTGTTCTGTTGCCAGTTGTTTTTCCTTTTTTTTGATAATATTAACATATCCCTCTAATTCAGAAACCATTGTAGGTTTTTGTTTTTTTTTGGCTACATCTTATTTCAAACTTGATTGAATTCTTGAGACTTGTTAACAATTTAAACGAATGACATCAAAATCGTGAATCATATTCCCCTTTTATAAATAATTTGCTGAAAAATTTCAAGAAAATGAAGAAACAATGGCACAGGTAGCTGCTCATCAACATATTTTGGAGTTACTTTTATAAGACTCTTTCAAGTTATTGAGAAAACCTTAGATGTCCAGTTAATGGCCAATCTAAGGCCTGACATCAGAAAAAAAAAGGTTGGCCATGGTTCTGTTACTCAAAACCTGAACCAACCTGCCAAAATATTTTCTCATTAAGATTGTGTGCGCGATTGATTTTGATTAGGCCACTATATATCAGAGCGCAACATTCTAAATTTTTAAATGTTTATTGGTCAGTGCATACTATGGTAAATATTAAATCCATACTCTATTTTAGATAATTTTAAAAATAAATATTAACCAAATAAATAAGTCATTAGAAAATCTTAAAAATAAATATTAGCCAAACTAGCCTAACAAATATGCACAATGCAAGTGAATGGAAATTTGTAGAAAATAATAATAATATTAATAAAGTTAAGTATGATTAAAGAGTTGAAAACACATTAAATGTATTCGAAAAACTAATTCAAACATAGCCTAAATCATTATGCCAATGGTCATGACAGGAATTAATTAGTCCTTCAACCCTCTAAATTGAGAAAGTGAAATTTTGGCCTAGAATCCCTTTCAAAGGTATCTTATTATCCTCCCATATTCTGATTTGCTTTAAAAAATTCACAACCTGCAAGGAAATTCTTGCAGCACCACAAAGTTTTCCAAAATCCAGGCTTCAACTTTTCTTTTCTTAAATAATTTCATGTCAACCGTAAGTGTATAAATCACCATCTCCACATGCAACATGAAAAAACTCTGATTAGGTTGGCTGTTGTAATTTTCTTTCTATTCTCTTTTAGTTTCAGTTTTCAAATATGTGTTTGACTGTACAATAGCTGAAAATAATATGCAAAAACTACCAAAAATAAACCTTACTGTAAGAAATTACAAAGTGTTGACATTTTTGTAATTTATTGTGGTTTCTGTGGGCTGTGACAATATTCTTGCCCACCGTAAGAACCAAATTATTGATGGGATTGATATCACTAGTTCAGAATCTTAAATTGCCCGCTTTGGAGCATACTAATTGATTACTTCTTATTGTGGTAGGGATCAAACATGGATAAGAGTTGGATGAAAGTTCCGGGTAGACATTTGCCTAGTTACATGAAAGGAATTAGAGACTTCATTGAGTATGCACGTCCGAGCGCAGATAAAGGCAATAGGATTAAATGTCCATGTAGGAAATGCAACAATAGGTATTATGAACCTATTAATGTAGCTAAAGCACATTTGGAGTTGCATGGAATGGACAAGAGATACACCCGATGGGTATTTCATGGCGAAGATCATGAAGTTATGACTGTGGATAATGAAAGTAGTCGTGATGCTTCTAGTGAGCAAGGTTGTGATGGATTGAGGGAAATGTTGGAAAACGTATGTGCAGGAAGAATTGATGTTGACAGCAATGTGCAAGGGGAAACAAGTAGTAGTCATGATCATTCTAATGTAGAGGGGGAGGAGCCACAACCATTTGATGCATTTTCAGCTGATTTGCATATGCCATTTTACCCAGGTTGTAAAAACTTCTCAAAATTAGAGTTCTTTGTGAAGTTGATGCATATAAAAATGATCAATGGTTGGAGTAACAAATCATTTGATATGATTTTGGAATTGATTATGTAAACCAAGAGAGAAGAATAATTCTCTATATTATTCCATTCAAAATATACAAGTGTATTTATACACAATTTGAGAGACTAAACTAGGAAAGTAGACTAATTAGAATCCCTATGATTGGGCCTATACAGTCAACTCTACAGCCTGTATATTCTAGAATAATTCTAGAATAATCCTACGTATTCTGTAACACTCCCCCTCAAGCTGGAGCATAGATATTAATCAGGCCCAGCTTGTTGCAAATATAATCGACTCGAGCCCCATTGAGAGCCTTTGTGAAGATATCTCCTAACTGTTCTCCAGTTTTCACGTATCCGGTAGAGATCAAATTTTGCTGCAACTTTCACGAACAAAATGACAGTCAATCTCAATATGCTTAGTCCGTTCATGAAACACAGGATTGGAAGCAATATGGAGAGCCGCTTGGTTATCACACCACAATTTTGCTGGTATTGAAGCTTTAAGACCAACCTCGATCAAGAGTTGATATATCCACATTATCTCACATACAGATTGTGCCATAGCTCTATATTCTGATTCTGCACTGGATCGGGACACAACATTTTGTTTCTTACTCTTCTATGAAATCAAATTTCTTCCAACAAAAACACAGTATCCAGTAGTGGATCTGCAGTCAATCTTGGAACCTACCCAATCTGCATCTGAAAAACATTCGATGTGAGTATGTCCATGATTCTTGTACAGTAACCCTCGTCCAGGAGCTCCCTTTAAGTAACACAAGATCTGTTCTAACGCTGCCCAATGGTGAACTGTTGGGAAGGACATGAATTGACTGACAATACTAACAGAGTATGCAATATCAGGACGTGTCACTGTAAGATAGTTCAACTTTCCAACCAGTCTCCTGTATTTTTCAGGATCTTCAAATAAGTCTCCATCTTTCGTGAGTTGTAGGTTGGGAAGCATTGGAGCGCTGCACGGCTTAGCCCCCAACTTTCCAGTCTCAGTTAACAAGTCAAGCACATATTTCCTCTAGGATAGGACAATGCCTTTCTTGCTTCTCGTCACCTCAATTCCCAAGAAATACTTCAACACCCCTAAATCTTTTGTGTGAAACTGGCTATGAAGAAAAGATTTCAAAGATGAAATTCCCACAGTATCACTTCCAGTAATGACAATATCATCCACATACACAACAAGGAGAATGAGGCCAGATGTAGAATGCTTGTAGAAAACTGAGTGGTCGGACTTACTCTTATTCATTCCAAACTTCTCCACTGCCTGACTAAATTTTCCAAACCAAGCACGGGGACTCTGTTTCAAACCATATAATGACTTGCGAAGATGACAAACTCGCCCATACTCCCCCTGAGCAACAAACCCAGGTGGTTGCTCTATATACACTTCCTCTTGGAGATCACCATGTAAGAAAGCATTTTTGATGTCTAACTGATGTAAAGGCCAGTCATTAGTAGCTGCCAGAGAAATAAATAAGCGAACCGAGGTCAACTTAGCAACAGGGGAGAAAGTATCAGAATAATCCACACCATAAGTCTAAGCATAGCCTTTAGCCACAAGATGGGCTTTAAGGCGAGCCACGGAACCATCGAAATTGAACTTGACCGCAAACACCCATTTACAGCCAATAGCTTTCTTGCCTGCAGGTAAAGGCACTAAATCCCAAGTATCATTAGCATCTAAAGCATTCATCTCTTCGATCATAGCATCACGCCATCCGGGATGGGACAATGCATCATGGACAGTTTTGGGAAGAGACACAGAATCAAGGGAAGCAACAAAAGAACACGAAGGAGAAGACAAGTGAGCATAAGAAACAAACGAGAAAATAGGATAAGTGCACTGACGCGTACCTTTGCGAAGGGCAATGGGAAGATCAAAATCACCAGCCACAGGATCCGATGGCGAAGAAGAAACCGATGCGGGACATGGAGCATATGGGTCTCGTCGTCGGGAATAGACATAGCGAATAGGAGGTGGTGGGGATGGAGGGGTAACAGGGGAAGGAGCTACAGTGGGGGGCGGAGAGGTGATAGTATAAACCAACAGATCATCATCCTCCCCCTGACTCGGAGAAATAGAAGCAGTAGAGAAAAAAGGAAGATGTTCGAGAAAGGTAACATCAGCGGACACAAGATACTTGTGAAGGCTAGGGCAGTAGCACCGATACCCCTTTTGTAAACGAGAGTAACCCAGAAAAAACATATTTTAAAGACTTGGGATCTAATTTAGTGACCTGGGGACGAACATCACGAGCAAAACAAGTACTACCAAATATCCGGGGTGCAATAGGAAACAAGGGTTTAGTAGGAAAAAGGACACTGTAAGGGATCTCACCATTAAGAACAGAGGAAGGCATGCGATTAATCAAAAAACAGGCTGTGGAAACTGCATCAGCCCAAAATTGTTTAGGAACGTGCATTTGGAATAAGAGGGCCCTGGCTGTCTCAAGAAGATGCCTATTTTTCCGTTCGGCCACACCGTTCTGAGATGGTGTGTCAACACAAGAGGATTGGTGAAGTATGCCATTGTGAATCATATAGGCCTGAAAGGGAGCAGAAAAATATTCTTTGGCATTATCACTGCGTAATGTATGCACAGAAACATTAAACTGTGTTTTAATTTCAGCACAAAAGGCACTAAAATGGGAAAATAATTCAGAACGATTTTTCATTAAGTAAAGCCAAGTGACACGAGAAAAATCATCAACAAACGAAACAAAATAGCGAAATCCAGTAGTGGACACAACAGGACACGGACCCCAAACATCGGAATGGACTATCTCAAAGGGAAAACTAGCCCGTTTATTGACTTGAGGGACTGATGGCAAACGATGATGTTTGGAAAACTGACATGACTCACAATCTAAGGAAGAAACATGATGAAACTGAGGACATAAAATCTTCAACAGAGGCAAAGAAGGATGTCCCAACCGACAATGTGCTTCAAATGGAGTGACGACACTGGAACAGGCAATGGGCCTAGGCACCTGGGTATCCAGAATGTAGAGACCACCTGATTCATATCCTTTACCAATAATCTTCTTCGTCATAAGATCCTGAAAAAGACAATGATCAGGAAAAAATGAGATGCTACAATTCAGGGTACGAGTAAGTTTACTTACAGACATTAAATTAAAAGAAAATCGTGGTAGACTCAAGACAGAAGACATCGAAATCAATGGAGTTGGATTAACAGTACCAGACCCAAGCACAAAAGAGGTGGAACCATCTGCTAAAGTAACATTAGAAGGAGATGTGTGTGACTGAAAAGTGGAGAAAAGACTAGAATTACCTGTCATATGATCTGTAGCACTAGAATCAATGACCCATTGGGAGGAAGAGGAAAGAAGACACGTATTTGGTTTACCTAACTCGGCACTGGCAGTGACAGATGGAGATGAATGCTGTAATGCTGCTTGATACTGGGTGAATTTAGCGAAGGCATCTGCAGAGACTGTAATGGTTGGCTCAGATGTGCTAGGTGTAGGAGTAACCGCAACATGGGCTGAATGAGACTTCTGAGACTTATTTTGCAATTTCTTACACGTGCGTTTGGTATGGCCCGACTCATGAAAATAATAACAGACAACTCCCCCTGCATCCGGACTACCTGTACCTCTGTGCTTAGGATAAGACCGTCCAGTGTCAGATCCACCATGATGACTGACAAGAGCACTAGAAGCATGAACAGATGGAGCAACAGATGTACTAGTAGCTGTGCGAAGGACCCTAGTGAAGACCTCATGGAGAGAGGAAATCTCAGCACTAGAGAGAATCTGAGATTTAGCAATCTCAAACTGAGAATTAAGGCCAGCCAAGAAACTCATTACTGCCATTTGCTCCCATTGAGCTTGCTGGACTTTGATATCAGGACTGAAAGGTAACAAGACATTCAATTCTTCATAGATTCGTTTGAAATTCATAAAATAGGCCTGAAGAGAGTGATCTTGTTGTTCAGCTCGGTAAAAACCCTTACAAACCTCATAGATACGTGACAGATTTCCCTTTCCAGAATACAGAAATTCTAAATATTCCATCAATTCTTTAACATACTCACAGTGATTAATCAGGCTAACAACCTCAGTGTCAATAGAGTTTCTGATTTGTAAGAACAAGCGAGCATCATCTCGCAACCATTCCTGGCGAGTATTATCCGTGGGGGGATCAGCCGTGAGATGATTGTCCTTAGAGATGCTCCGCAGATAAATCCTGACGGTCTTACACCAATCGAAATAATTAGGACCAGTTAACTTGTGTTCTGTGATTCTAGACATCATAGGAATAACATCTGTCATAACCAAATTCTTCTGTTCATTAGCCATAGAGATAGAGCACAGAAGAAATGCAGAGACCACCCAAGGAATTACACAGAAAAGAAATTCACGAACAACCGTGAAGCAAACAAGGCAACCAGAGTGCCCAAACGAATTGCTACCAAGCAACCAACTACACAGAAGTGCCGGAGAGAGAGAGACGACTCCAGCAATGGTGATCGGAAGTCGAGGCGCAGTCACACGCGCCTCCATGCGCCGGCGCGTGAAGTAACTGACGACGGCAGAATCTTCTGGTGGCGCGTGAGGCTCACGCGCTGGGTTTCTGGCGACCGGATCTCAGGGACAGGCCGATCGGCAGGTGGGCTACCGATCCTGAGTGGCGGTGAGAATCAAGGGTCACTCGAACAGGGTGACTCAAGGAATTTCCCAACTCTGCTCACTGTGGGCAGAACAGTCAGGAACCAGAGAAGAAGAAAAGAAGAAAAGAAGAAGAAGAAAAGAAGAAAAGGCCAAAGGAAAATTTTCTAACCCTGGGTCTGATACCATGTAAACCAAGAGAGAAGAATAATTCTCTATATTATTCCATTCAAAATATACAAGTGTATTTATACACAATTTGAGAGACTAAACTAGGAAAGTAGACTAATTAGAATCCCTATGATTGGGCCTATACAGTCAACTCTACAGCCTGTATATTCTAGAATAATTCTAGAATAATCCTACGTATTCTGTAACAGATTAAAATGGCACTGCCTACTGGTGAGACGCTCCCGAAGTCAAATTATGAGTGTAAGAAGTATATGCGTGAACTAGGTCTTGGTTATGTACCTATACATGCATGCAAATATGATTGTGCATTATTTTGGGGAGAACACGAAAATGAAATTGAATGTCCGCGATGTGGTGAGCCGAGGTATAAAGTTAATGTCGATAAAAGTAAGAAGATTCCTCAGAAGGTATTACGATATTTTCCGTTGAAACCTAGGCTACAAAGGTTGTTTATGTCAACAAAAACGGCTGGAGATATGAGATGGCACAAAGAAAAACGACTTTCACAGGATAAAGTTCTAACACATCCAGCAGACAGCCTGGCTTGGGAGGAATTTGACAAGGAACATCCTTGGTTTGCGCAAGATCCTCGCAATGTCCGACTGGGCATCGCGAGTGACGGGTTCAATCCATTTGGGGACATGAGCAACGCTTACAGCATGTGGCCTGTGTTGGTTATTCCTTATAATTTGCCGCCTTGGAAGTGTATGAAAGAGCCCTTCCTTTTCATGTCACTATTAATCCCTGGTCCAAAATCACCTGGAAATGACATAGATGTGTATTTGCGTCCATTGATAGATGAGTTGAAGGAGTTATGGGAGAACGGCATTAATACATATGATGTTGTAACAAGGCGGACCTTTCAGTTGCATGCAGTGGTGTTATGGACTATTAACGATTTTCCTGCATATGGAAATTTGTCAGGTTGGAGCACAAAAGGGTATATGGCATGTCCAATTTGTAATAAGGATGCTGGATCGATGTATTTAAAGAATGGGAAAAAGATATGTTTCATGTGTCATCGTCGTTTCTTGCCAAGAATGCATAGTTGGAGAAGACGTTACAAGGATGACTTTGACGGAAAAAATGAAAGTAGGTTGGGACCAAAGCATTTGTCTGGGGACGACGTGCTTGCACAATTGGAACATCTCCAACCTAACTTATTTGGAAAGGGACCAACAAATAATAAAAGAAAGCGTACCGATGTAGAGTTGAATTGGTCAAAGAGGAGCATATTTTTTGAATTATCATATTGGCGAACTCTTAAGCTTCGACACAACCTGGATGTTATGCAAATCGAAAAAAACATTTGTGAGAATGTGTTGGGAACATTGCTAAACCTGGATGGGAAAACAAAAGACAACATCAAAGCGCGCATGGATTTGGAGGTAATGGGCATACGAAAGGAATTGCATTTGATACCAAATGGTGATAAATTCATTGTACCACCTACATGTTATACATTATCAGCTAATGAGAGAAAGAGTTTTTGTGCTTGGATTAAAGATGTGAAGTTTCCAGAAGGATTTGCTTCTAATATTTCTCGATGTGTGAATGCAACAGACGGTAAAATATCAGGTATGAAAAGTCATGATTGTCATGTTTTTTTGCAACGACTGCTCCCAATCATTATACGTGGATATTTTGAGGATAAAGTTCGTACTCCATTAATTGAATTGGGGTTGTTCTTTAAGGAGTTGTGCTCAAAGACATTGAAGAGGCAGTTGTTAGATAAGATGGAAATGGACATAATTGTCATACTTTGTAAGTTGGAGCAAATATTTCCACCGGCATTCTTTGATGTTATGGTCCACTTGGCTGTTCATTTGCCACATGAGGCAAAACTTGGTGGACCTGTCCAGTACCGATGGATGTATCCCATTGAAAGGTAATATGATAATTTAAAATATGTATGATAAGATTTTTGGTGGTAGAAGTCTAATTTTTAATTGTTAACAGATTCTTACGGACATTAAAGCAATATGTGCGCAACAAAGCACGTCCCGAAGGATCGATTGCAGAAGCATACATTGACAGTGAATGCCTTGCATTCTGTTCAATGTATATAGATGGTATTGAAACAAGATTCAATCATGTAGAACAGAATTATGATGGAGGTCAATGGCAACAATCTATGCATTCAGTTGTTGCATTTGGAATGGCAGTTCGACCAATGGGTTCAGGATCATATGAATATATAGATATAGCAGAATATGAGAAAGTGAATTATTACGTGCTGAATAATTCTCTTGAACTCGCTTCATATCGCAAGTAAATTAACTATGTCCCACTACTACGTACAAATAAGTTTTCATTTTGGATAGAATGCACATTTGACAGTTTGAATAATATGCGCTACATATGTAGGGCGCACATGGCAATGCTAGAAGCTGAAAGCATGGTTAATGTCCAACAAAGGCATGAAAAACAATTTGCTCATTGGTTTCAAACACATGTAAGTTTTCATGTACTTGGTTATGAAGTGTAGTCTTTTTTATTACGGATGAATCTTTTAATCTTGATTATGTATTATTTTTTTATATATATAGATGGAACTATTGCGCCAACAGAAAGTTGTGGAAGCTAATGACGACTTATATTCGTTGGCTTGTGGTCCCGATAAACGAATTACGCGGTACATTGGTTGTATCATGAATGGTTTCAGGTTTCACACAATTCAACGTGAAAAGTATCGTCAAACTCAAAATAGTGGCGTGGTTGTGACAGTGTATGAAGGTGATAAGGAGATCCAATATTATGGTGTGCTAAAAGATATTATTGAACTAAGTTACTGCTTTGATAATCAAATTTTTTTGTTCAAGTGTGATTGGTGGGATGTTGGGAACAAAAAGACTGGAATACATACAGATTCATATTGCACAAGTGTAAATATGGCTCGAACACGGTATGCTAATGATCCTTATGTGTTAGCCTCACAAGTCAAACAAGTATTTTACCTTAAGGATGCGAAATTTTGGGGTAATTGGTATGTTGTTGATTTGGTTAAGCCAAGAAACATTTACGATTTCTTAGAGGTAAACGAGGAAGATAATGGATTAGTGGAGAGTGATGTATTCCAAGAAGAGGAACAATCAGCATATTATGAGGATTTGTAACGTCATCGATCTTTTGAAGGTATTGATAATGAAAATGATGGCAGTGCGATCGGATCATCATCTCGGATTAGGACTGACATTGAAGCTTTTCAAGTTGACACTTTACAGGTTGTCATCAATGTGGAGTCAAATCAAACAGATGCTACTTTCATCAATGATGATACAAGTGATGAAGATGACGATACATTGATAGATTATTATAATGATGAAGAAGATCAGTTGTCAACTCATGATGATACTGATATAGATGAGTGATGGAGAGAAAGTGAAATGTAAAAACACTAATTTTGGAATGTAAATATATTGCAGCTCCATATGTTTTTCATAATTGTCTCCCTAATTTTATTCTATTGATCTCATGACTGTAGGGAACTTAAGAAAAAAATTGTTATCTGTTTTGTTGAAAAACCATTGTGATTTTGTATAGGTAACAGACTCTGATTATGTTATGTTTAGTACCCTGGCATGGAGTAATTATCCAGTGGTGTGACGGTCAATCCCTTATCCTAAATGGTCTCCTGAAATTGGCTCCCTCCCTTGGGCTTTGCAAACTTAACCTCAATATTATTATTATTATTTAATTTTATAACCTAGTATATTAGAACTAGGTTATATGCACTGGTAGCCTCTGTTTATGTCATTTGGAGTGAAAGAAATGGTTGTCTCTGGAGGAAAGGATATCAAACTGCAGCTCCATATGTTTTTCATGATTCCTCTTCTCCCTTCCTAAACCAAAGGCTACTTCAGTGTTAAACTGTGACTAAAAGGACAAGTTTGTGGGTGACATGAATGTGATATTTAGCTAACTATTATATTGCAACAGTCAGTATTTGCCCCCATAGTAGACTGTTAGTATCAGTCCATTTAATAATTCCTAAACTGTTGGTTTCTTCCTCTGCTGTCTCTTTGTTGTTTGAGCTGTTTGAATAGAGAGCAACTTTATTGTTTGAATAGAGAGGTCTTGAATTTTGACATGTAACTCAAAAGTTTATTAATGGGGCAGCATTCCTTATTGGCATGGCCTCAACACAAGGTGATGGTGCTTCCTCGAACTCAATGGCTGCCACATAAAGTTCTCAAAATCAGGGTAATATTCGAGTTAAGTTTGATTAATATTTTTTACTTTCTATATATTTTACACTTTCTACTTATGATTATATTTCATTTTTCTTGTACAGGTTCTACCTCTACAAGGAGAGGCCATGGGAGGGCCAAAAATAACAAATTGAGGTCATACGCTGAACTCACGGGAGGAAAGCCTACTATTGTGATACCACCCGACCTCACTCAACCGGTCGAACATAACTTGCACATGTTCAAGGCTGAGCTAGGCATAATTTGCCGATGCTATGCACCAATTGCTGCAGCCACGTGGAAGGAGATGGAAGATTTTCAAAATACAACATTACGCGTTCGACTTGAGGTATGAACTGATTACAAATATCTTTGCTGTGAAGAATATATGATATAAATGAAATACGTTAATTAACTTTAAATTGAGTTTGGTAGTTGTTTTGACATGCTGTCATAGAATTTCAAATTAGTTTTATTTGCCTTGTTTTGTGTTTTATTACTTAAAAGTATACTTATCTAGATTATAACTGTTTTTAGTAGATTTCATTGTCTTTCTATTCTAGCAAAATGTGAGAAAAACAAATATATATTTGTAAAATTTTGGTCTTTTGTAAATTAACTCACCCCAAAATATCTTTACTCTTCATTTCTCTTTTGTTGCACAGGAACAAGTTTGGTGGCCAGCCCATTGAATGGGCACACCAACTTTTTCTATTCTCTTGCTTTCTCTTTTGTTGAAAATTCCCAAAATGGCTTTTGAAAATTCACAAAGTCATTATGGCTGGTAAGTTCATAAAAAAAAAAAATGTTTGTTCTCTCAGCTTGTGAGAAAAGGGTTGACAAACAAGTGGATGGCTGGTTGCAGTTATATCTTTTACTACTAATGTTATGGTCAAATCTTGATTAAAATTAGATCAGCATGTTTCTAGTTTCTTGATAGCCCTTCTTCTTCCCATGGTTTGTTCTGTCTTTGATTTGAATTAGCAAAAAAATTATTCCGTTTTGACCCTTTTTAATTTAACTGATGTCTGGTTCAAACCTCATTGATTATTATATATGAGAAAATATACATCTCTGTTCTTAGATTATACTGGAATCAATTTAATAGAAACATGTTACACATCCACATTTTTTTTATAAAAAATGTTATTATCCAAAATGATGCAGGGGCAGTGATGTTTCCAAAATCACAACACACTTTGATATTGCTTTATTTTAAGGTGATTGGGAGCCAACAAACCACACTGTTCTGTATCAGAAATCCTGTGTGTGTGTGTGTGTCTGTATATATATATATATATATATATATATATATATATATATATATATATATATAAGCATTACCCAATTTGATAATTCACAGAAGAAGAAAAAATTAATTCAGAATGCATGGACAGTCCTTGAAAAACTGATTAATTCAGAATCCAAGAAGTGTTGCTTTTAACAATGTGGAAGACAACCATAAATTTGGGGAGCCCAGTCTTGTTGTACATTACTTCTAGTGTTGATATGCTAGTATAAGGTTTTAACGAATGGCATAAATTCATTTCAGCATCACCTTATGCTCTTATTTCAATTAATATCAACATTCATTCTTGTTAGTTCTTCAAATACATTGTATCAGAACTTACACTCACTCACCCATTTTCATACTCGCACTATATTACATATAAATGAATCATGGGGATATTTTTTGCTGTGCTTACCTCAGAATAGATACAATATATTAGATCAGAAAAAATACAATAGATCAAACATAGATCAGATCAAAACAGAATCAATATATCAGATATAGATCAGGTTAGAATAGATAAAACAAATTAGATATAGGTTAGATCAGAACAAATACAACATATCAGATATAAATCATATCAGAACATAAGAGATACCACAAATTAGATCATAACAAATAAGAGATGATCATGAGTTATAAAACAGAGTTGCCTTTGCAAATAGAAAATTTACACATATAAAGTAATATTTGATGCTCAGAAAAATGTAAAGCAGATTGCATGGAAAAATGCACAGAAGATGCCATATCATAGATAACAGAAAGGGTTTGGTTACCCAAAACATAATGCATATCCAGGTGTACCACTATCACTGGTTTGTCCCAAATATCATGAAGAACTTTTTATAATATAACAGATTCATCCTGATACAACAGAATATCAGGAAATATATCCTGACATAGGCCATGACATCTGAGAAAGCATTTTGTCATGCATAAAATAAATTTCAAATTCAAATAATAGATTTCATATTATGTATGTTATATCCACCATAAAAAGTATACCATAACATACTTGGCATAACATCTTTAAAAAAATACAGTCACTTCGGTAGGTCAGTTTTCAAATATAGCATCGAGGGACTGTCTAGGCATCCTGATTTAATACATTATCTCTATTATGTATGTTATTTCTGTCTTGGCATAAAAGGTTCTTTATTGTTGTTCTGAACTTAAGATTTTCAAGATCTATTCCCACCTCATTTTTTTTTAACCGTACCTGGATCAAGACTGTCCAGTCCAGTCCACAAGTATTAATAATTGTACTCTAAATAATTGAAATAAGACTCTATTAAGTTGAGTTGACTAAAGTGTATTTTTTTTTTTTTATCTCCTATGTTATTAGTTGTAAAAATACATCAACAGAGATTACATTTACCACATATATTCAATAAAACAAAATAATATTTATTTTATCTATTTCTCGTTATGTTCTTGCATATCCATAGTCTACTTTGTCTAAACTAATGTATCAGCTATTTGCTCCGTCAACTTTCATTTGTAGGAGGTATTCAACATAGATTTTGAAAATATGCATATGAAATTTTGCATAGCTAAAATGGCTGCCAAAATTCTGAAAGAATTCCGGTATGAAATGCATGTTCACTACAACAAAATGGTTGATGCCGGAGTTAATGTACGCTCACATCCTTTCCATGGCGTATCTCTAGATGACTGGGAAATTGTGTGCACCCGATTTGAGGGAAATGCTTTTAAGGTATCCTTTTTTAACGTCTCTATTTTTTTTTTCATTTTCAATTTCCTTTTTCTGACTAAATCAATGGTCTTGAATTGTTTTATCTTGAATTGTTTTAAGTAGAATGCCTATTTGTAGTTTTTGATCTTAATCTTGGTTATTTCTCTCTCTCTATATATATATATTTATTGAATATATGGCTTTGTATTTAGCTGGATCTAGAACAAGAGGTTTCATAGAAAACAAAGAAAACAAGAGGTTTCTTTTTCTTTTCCTGCTGTTTTTTCTCTCTTTGGGTTTGTGCTTCTTCATGCTTGTTTGCACTCTTTTGTTGTTGTAGTGATGTATCCCTTTTTCATTCTCTTTTTCATCAATATATTTTCTTCTTTGCTGATAAAAAAAAGAAGAAGATTGATTTCATTGCATGAATTTGCATTAGGGATATCAATTACGTAACAATAAACGCAAGTTTTGTCATTTTACAAGTCTCTATTAGAAGGAATGTGGAGATATGAATTCATATAAAATTGAGATTTTTATAGAAACATATTTAAAAAAAAAATTTGGGAAACAAAAGCTTATCTGGGGTTGATTGTCATGAAAATTTTGTTTATCTGTTGTGATTTTAATGGTTTCTTTGCAAGCATGGGTGCTACATTCGAAACTGCAAAGAGTGGGATTGGGGTTGATTGTCATGAAATCGATTGTAGCAGTCATTATGGCTGGAGTTTTGGGGATCTATGGGTTAATTATAGTTCTGATTATTAGTACGGGCATAAATCCTAAGGTGAAATTTTATTATTTTGTTTGATGGGTATGCATATTTGTCATCTAGAGTCTGGACTCACTTGTGACCTTGTTGGTCTCTTTGTTGGGATGGTGATTGTTGTTGGTCTCTTTGTATTATTATTATTTTTTTTTATCTTTTCAAGACTCTCTTAAGAAAAATATATGCATTTTTTTATTTATAGGAAAGAAGTAAAAAAAATGCTGCAAACCGGGCACAACTTCAAGTAAATCATCGTGGTGGGTCAAAACCATTTGTTCAATACCTCCATGAGACGGTATAATATCATTTTTCTTACTTTTTGTTTTGCCTTATCCTTGAGTAGACCATTGGTTAAGTTTAAATGAGGACTAATATCGATATTTGAATTATATAGCATGATGCCTTGACACAGCAATCTGTTGGCCAAATTGAACTATGGAGGATGACTCATTTTAAAGAGGGCAAGGGTTGGGTCACGCCTCAGTCCCAACATGTCTATGTACATATTTTTAATTGTAATTTTATATTCATTAATTGTAATAACTTGTCTCATTTATAATTATTGTAGGATAACATGATTAACCTCCAATCGCAGCCACCCATGGAGGGTAGTGAGGCATTGAGTGAAGTGGAAATATGTAAGCAAGTGTTAGGCACAAGGTCAGGATATGTGAAAGGTCTTGGCCATGGGAAGTTGGCTCCTCCTTCATCTTCATCCAGTCAGGGTGTTCAAATCAATGAGCTTCGTCGATTGTATGAAACTGAGAAACGACGCAACGAGGTTTTAGAAGAGAAAATGGAACAAATTAAGGAGACAATGAAGATTGAAGTGCAAGAACAAGTTCAAGAACAAGTGCAAGAACGAGTGCAAGCAGAAGTTACAATGAGGATGCAAAGTATAGAGGAGCGTCATAGACAAATGGAGGCTGCAATGGAAGAGAGACAGAAACATATGGATGAATTTCTTACAATGTTTGATCATGGATAGTAAGATCATGGGAGCACATACAGGTAATATCAAGTCTAATTATTCATTATAAAGATTGAGTTGGTGTTACATGAATGGGTAAAAGAAGAAACTTGTTACTGGTTGGGTTGGTGTTCCAAAGGAAATAATTATTATTTTTTGTTTTATGATATTGTATGATATTGAATGGACAATTAATATATATCAATCATATTATAGGTTATGTATTTTGTTATTAGTCCTTAAAAGTTAAAGAGCATGAATATATATATATATATATATCTATGGAGAAATTTTGCCATGAATTGAACTTCTTGTCTTTGTTAGGTGCATGGATGACATGACGTGTACAAGAGTTGTATATATATATATATATATATACACTTTTGTGTTCGATCAGGTTTTGTGTTGAAAAAAATGATAACAGCAATGATTTTTTTCAAGTATTTAACTTTATATCCGACAACAAATTTGCGTCGGAAATAAAAATATAACCAATGAGTCGGAAATAATAAATTAAAAATATACAATTAATGCTGATGGTCTATGTGGTCGGAAATAAATTTTTTTTGCCGACACTTTTTGTGGTCAGAAATAACAGTTTATTGGTCTGACTATCCATCTGGTGGGAAATAAAGTTTTGATTGAAACTCGGAAATAAGGTTTTTCCTGTAATATCCCGATCCGGGATATAGCATGTGCACTGGGCTGGACCGGGCTATAAAATATTTAATTACCCGAATAAACCGCCAATTGAATTATGTAATACGTGCATGCACAAAATTAAATGGAAATGTATACGAAATATCTATACATACGTAATGTATCAAGGTAATATTATTTATACGGTTGCATATATATATATATATATATATAATAGGTATGTAAGTATGTGTCATGTGGGCCTTGCATGATAAGGAGGTGGCAAAGCCACCGAGTGGGAAATCGGCAAGAGAGGGCTAGGGTGCAACGTGTGAGGAGGAGAGAGAGAGAGAAAGCTATGTGTGTGAGGTGTCTTATGTGCATGTGTGTGGTGTCACCACGGCTACAGGTGGCAAAAGCCACCGACTACTGAGTCGGTTGGATAATTAGAAAGGAAGAGAGAGTTAGACAGAGATTGAAGATGTGAGAGAAACTGAATCGCAAGGAAGAAAGAAGTGGGAATAGAGAGAGAAAGAAAGAAAATGAATTTTTGGAAAAGGGTTGAGAAAACCTACAAACAGGTATGTTCCTGATTTAAATTATATTCATTTATATTGTTAATAGGTGTCGTTACTGTTAGAGTTGATGAGAACGCGAAACAGGAAAGAAAAAAATAAGAAAAACCAAAACTGGGTTTCGGTTAGAAATGGTGACTTAAAATAGGTGAACCCAAGTGGAAAATTGAACCATAATATGGATAGGAAACGTCTCCAGGGACCCAACGCACTTTGAATCAGCTTAAATGGTCAAGAAATGGCCATTCTGTGGCCAGTTATTCCCTCACCGGTGCAACGCCGGAAACTGGGAATGGGTGTGTGAAACCGGTGATGTTGGAGGTTAAAATCAGTCCTAACATGTTCCTTATAATCCTAGAATTCATTGGGAAGAAAAACAGTAAAGTTTGGACGTAAAATCACGAAGATCCTTGAGGAATTTCACTGCTCCGGCGACTGTGGCCGGAATTCCACCGGAGAAGATGACCGGATTGTCGAGGGAGTTATCGGGTCAAAACGGGATCGGGTTTGGGTCGGACCGGGTCGGGACCCGACCGAAAATGATTAGGGGCAGTGATGCTATGTCGTTTTGAATGTAAAATTAAAATCAATTGGGCTGTTTGGTTGCAGAGACAATAAATAGAGATGGGGTTTAGGGGTTAACCGAACCATGGATAGGGATAGGGAATTGGGTTATTGTATTCCGGTTCTTGAATGAAACTGAACCGTTTGGTTCAGGAGAAAGGCTGACCGGTTTAGGGTTTTGGGGTCTGAACCAACTGGTTCAGACCGCAGCTTATGGAATTTATGAACCGGCCCCAAATGTTTTGAAAAATTCCACTAAGGCCCAACAGAAAAATGTTAATTTTACAAAAATGCCCCTGACTCAAAAGTGGGTCAAACGAGGTCCAAATAGGGCAAATGAATAGTCAATTTTTATTATCTCAGATGCTCTGAGTCCAATGGTGAGGTCCGTTTCACGAGACAGAGTCCCGAAAAGTTACGACTTGTAAAAATGACCAAAATACCCCTACTTCATAGGTGAGTCAAATGGACTCCGATTGAATTAAATAATTAGTGAATTTTTATTATTCTGAACCTTCCGAATCTATTGGTAATGTCAAAATTATGAAAAGAGGTTCCGAGAACAACGGACATATAAAAGTTTAAATAAGTATTAGAAATACTGATCATAGCAAGGCATAGTATTTGGTGAATAGAAATTATTCTGAAACGTATTTACTGATATATTGGGAACTCAACGGGAAAAGGAAAACCTACAGAAGACTGATTTAGCAATGCATTAGAGGTAAGTAGATACCCTTTCTCTTCCATGTGGTGTTATCAAGCCAAGTTCATTCTTTTACTGCCAAACTTGTACTCCTGAGCGTATCTAATGTTATTGTCTCCACAATGTGATATTGTTCTATCCGGTGGACATTGATTTATTGTTGTACCATTGTCATCATGTTGAACCGTGCTTTGAAATGCCTATTGTTATGTATCCATTGAATTGATGATATTCCATTTTTATATACTCCTATGGAATCATTTATGATCATGAAATGTTTATGTATACTGGATTTGTGCTCAGTCACAATATCCATCCGATGCTTTTAAATACACTGAAGACCTTCGGGTCGAGTCCGTGAACGGACATATGGCCATACACTGGAATGCACTGAAGGGGGTAAACCGGGCCCGCAAGGACCGAGGGCATATCAAGCCCTGACACAGAACAAAAGCATCTCTTATACGATTGCTCAACTATAATTGTTGAATTACATTGTTCTTGTGATTATCTAGTATTGTGAGACATTCCTTTATTGATTTATTGTGATCAATTATAATGGCAGTACTTTCTTGTTATTGTATTATCGTTGAGAATTCCAGAACATTGTTATGCCATTCCTACGGATTACACATTGTGATCCTACTGTTCATTTGCCACTGTTCACATGTTAAGAGTTTCATGTTGATGTTATGTCCCTTACTCCTAATTGTACATTGTGTTCTATTGTTTATTGGCCCTTATGGCAACTATTCCCATTGGCTATCATAGCATCTTATTTCTTATGATTGGCTATCATATCCTTATTCTTGGATTCATATTCTTTTATGATCCTCGATACCAGTGTCGGAGATCTGTATTTACTTGCTGGGCTCTTGTAGCTCATTCCACCCTCCTCACCCCCATTTCAGGTACTGATGCCACGAGACCCCGGTAGGAGTTTAAAGACATAGAAGGACATTTGAGGAAATGCATCAGTTTATGTTTTAGTTCTCCCATGTATTCACCACCCTCGGGTGCTGGTCATGTTTGGTTCTTAATTTGTTTATGTAGAACCATATTATGTATTGTAAAAACTTTCACTAACATTGTGTATTGAAAAGACTTCCGCTGTTATTGTTTTGAGGTTTTAGTACTTTACACATTAGTACTATGATACAGGAATGGAAAAAGTAGGGACGGCCTTCGGGTCAGCCCCGCGACACGAGATCCGCATAGGGTGGGTTTCGGGTCGTGACAGCTTGGTATCAGAGCAATAGGTTCGATTGTGAGTCATGGGAGATAGGACTAGAAATAGAATGAATAGATGTAACTGACCTTCCTTACATAGAGTTCATACAATCCTTGATCATTCTCTTATTGATTGATTTGACAATTTACGGGTTATCTTTACTGGTTATCTTTATAGATATGGTTATCACAAGGAATACATCGATAGTTATGAAATACATAGATCACATAGAGTTAGAATCAATAGATAGAATTGAAGTCTCTATGATATAGATTTCATGTGAACATTGATTGTTATTTTGAGCATTGATGGTTATCTTATAGATAAGGTGAACAAAAAGGAATATCTCAATAGATTATATTGACTCGATTAGACCATAGACGAGTAGACTTTTATGGAAATACTTATCTAACACTTATGGTTTAGAGCAATGGTGTATACTAGGAATATTGGGATAAGGAAGGATCAATTAGACTGAATTGAGCGCCTTATAGAAGAGATTCTCAAATCTCTGCCTCAAGCTCACCCCAACAGACAACTATGGACATTGAAATAGTGGCACCATTAAGGATCACCCCATAGGGTAAACAAGGAATTGCCCTCGGAAAGCTAAGGCTACGGCCAGTGCCACACCTACCTCACTAGTCTTGTTGGTGTCAAGGAAAGATTAAACTACTACCCAGATAGCCACAGGTACCCTTCTAGTTATTTATAATCTGTTTAGATCTTAAGAGATCCTTACACACTTGATTGTGTTTCCATGTAATTGCCGAACTGAACTTAGTAACTGAACATTTGGATGATTGATTTACTGATTCTATCACATCTGCAAGGTTAATATTGGAGAATGTTAGATAGAGAAACACGAGAACTTTAATGGTTACCTTGAGGATTATTGTTTAGAAATATTGAGCATAGAACACGAGATACGGAGCAAAATCACGAATATTATCAACAAGTGACCTATACTTGGAAGTTAGGTCTAATGATGTAGAAGAAATCGAGACTGAAGATCAGGAGTGAATATAAATTATGAAAATGAATAACGGTGATTGTGAACGGTAAAAGAGAAAATGTGGAAAATTGACAGTCACTGATGTGCTATTAGGACCTCTGTTACCGGTGAGGAACGGCCGCCTTATCATGTAACTAGGGTAACTGAGAAACACACAGTGCTACCTTACCCAATCTGGATACTACGAATCCTTTATGATACTGTTAGAATGACGTATACCCCAGAGGACTTGAGGATTAGAATGCTACAATATCACTACATCTATCCTACCAAACCTAGTGATGCTAGGAAATGATTGGAGTATTAAGTCAAATTCTTAAGCTCACTGGTATCAAAAAGATTTGGTGTTGAAACAGTTTTGGTTCATGGGAGATGAGATTGATGCACCGGTATTACTAATGCCAAATAGAGTAAATCCTGACACGATAGATAGACTTGTATATGAATTCTGACCATTGATCTTTTACAGCGAATTGAGAGATGATTAGGCTACTGTACCAGTAGTCGCAGGTATTATTTATAGTTGGTTACAAATGCTCAATATTGTTAAATATTACTCTACATACTGATTTATAATTTCAACATTTACTACTAGCTGAACATAGAGACAGGACTCTGAGGTTATATGTTAACTGTTCAAGGATGATGATTGATGATAGATGTTATGCATGAAATAAGTAGAGTATGTAACATAGATATACGAGTGTTAGATTGACATATTATTCACTTGAAATATTAAAAGACATTGAAGAGCCAAGTGATTTCATAATTAATAAATTTCAGGGAACAATGATAGAATAAATGTAAGATTTATAATCTTTAAAATGAATTACATACTGTTATAGATAGGAATGATTACTGGATAGATGAGATTGAATATTACTGGATAGACGAGATTGAATAAATGTCAACTCTTGAAAGAGTTATTATCACTGGATACTATACACTGGGGAATCATTAGAAATGAACAATATATATAGAATATAGGAGATACAGATCATAAGTGTATAGTTTAACTGATCCAAGAAAGAACTTGGTGTATTGAAACACATTAAATGAATTGGGGCTGTCGAAAGACAAAAGCAAGTTAAGATATCAACAGTCACCTAGTCTTGGAAAACGACTATATATTAAAAAGAAAATGATGATTATTGACTAGTGACCCTTAAGGATAGTAGTGTACTTAAGGATAAGTGATGAAAATTCTTGAGACTTGACATTGGCAATACTGAAGGAGGTTTCGATAACTGATATAGACAGATAAGTGAAACATGAGTAGGAAATAGTAGTCATACTTAAAAGAAATTGGAAGGAATCATAGTAATAATGAAATAAATAATCCGTAATGATCATTTTGTCTTATGAAGGTACATAATGAATATCCATTGGGTTACAATTTGATGATTGTTATATATGTAAGGGAACTTAAGGGGGTAAGTACAGGGGAATTAATATTCTAAATAAATTGATGACGTACCGGGAAATATGAAGAGTCTTGAGTAAGATATAGCTAATCAATGAGGTTTCAATGGGAGATAGCAGTTAAACTTGGAAGGAATCATAGTAATATTGGATCTAGAAATCCTTAAGATTGTTTTATCTTATGGAAACATGTACTGGATATTTATTGAGTTATGGTTGATGATTGTTCTGTACGGAGGGAGCCTTAAGAATTAAATTACTATATCTAGTCTACAGACTTGATGTTTATGATTGAACGATCGATCTATATTACAAGAGTTATTGAGAATTGAAATTCTATGTACGGATTAGGAACTTGTTGGTTTTATACAGTGAGAATATGTGAGAATTAAATTATGTTCATAATAAACGCGGGAAACGATTAGTGCTCATTGAGGGATAGAATATAATATAGAATTGGAAACATGACGCTTTGAAAAGTAGTGAATTTGACAGTAATATCTAAATGAAATGAAAATACCTTGAAAAGGTAATAAATTAACGGTGATATCTAGATAGAGGAATGACACCTTGAAAGATGATACAGGTGATGAGTAACAGTTAATCAAAATACATTATTGGAAAATCATACTTTTAGGGTTACTTATGATTGGTCTATCTTCTATGTTGTGTTACACATTCCATGTGTTCCCATATGTTACTAACTGACTGTAGGAACTGAATGCCTGGACCATTGACTCATTGCTTACGTAATCGTCAAGAGGACTATCATTGAAACGTGTTAGATACAGGACATGTGAAATATGGACTAGGGATACAAATACTCTTACATAGCTGACTTGAGGTCAAGGAACGATTAATAGAATAACAGGTTGATTGTAGAGGAAATGATACATAGAAGCCGATGTGAACTCTCTGAGTTCCACATAATATCATTTCAAATGATATATATACCCTAGATCTATTAGTAGACTGAATGGATAGAGTTTTGTCAAGCTACGTTTAGAAATTTTAAAATTTCCTTCATCAAAAGATATCTTAAATTACAGAAGTCGAAAAGAATCATACGAAGGAATTGTGTTTCATGGGAAGGTTTCGAAGCATACGTGGAATTATAAAGAGGGTAGTACAGTTACAGATGTGACAGTAAGACTTGATCTGATGTGACTGTAAAACTTGATCTAACGTGACAGTAAAACTTGATTCTCAGCAGAAAATCTTTATCTAGTTAATGTAACAGCCTATTTAAGTTATACCGTGATGTTAGAGGAACCACGAAAACCATCGAGTTAGAACTGCTAAGTTTGCGGACAAACTTATTTTTAAGGGGGTAAGAATGTAATATCCCGATCCGGGATATAGCATGTGCACCGGGCTGGACCGGGCTATAAAATATTTAATTACCCGAATAAACCGCCAATTGAATTATGTAATACGTGCATGCACAAAATTAAATGAAAATGTATACGAAATATCTATACATACGTAATGTATCAAGGTAATATTATTTATACGGTTGCATATATATATATATATATATATAATAGGTATGTAAGTATGTGTCATGTGGGCCTTGCATGATGAGGAGGTGGCAAAGCCACCGAGTGGGAAATCGGCAAGAGAGTGCTAGGGTGCAACGTGTGAGGAGGAGAGAGAGAGAGAAAGCTATGTGTGTGAGGTGTCTTATGTGCATGTGTGTGGTGTCACCACGGCTACAGGTGGCAAAAGCCACCGACTACTGAGTCGGTTGGATAATTAGAAAGGAAGAGAGAGTTAGACAGAGATTGAAGATGTGAGAGAAACTGAATCGCAAGGAAGAAAGAAGTGGGAATAGAGAGAGAAAGAAAGAAAATGAATTTTTGGAAAAGGGTTGAGAAAACCTACAAACAGGTATGTTCCTGATTTAAATTATATTCATTTATATTGTTAATAGGTGTCGTTACTGTTAGAGTTGATGAGAACGCGAAACAGGAAAGAAAAAAATAAGAAAAACCAAAACTGGGTTTCGGTTAGAAATGGTGACTTAAAATAGGTGAACCCAAGTGGAAAATTGAACCATAATATGGATAGGAAACGTCTCCAGGGACCCAACACACTTTGAATCAGCTTAAATGGTCAAGAAATGGCCATTCTGTGGCCAGTTATTCCCTCACCGGTGCAACGCCGGAAACTGGGAATGGGTGTGTGAAACCGGTGATGTTGGAGGTTAAAATCAGTCCTAACATGTTCCTTATAATCCTAGAATTCATTGGGAAGAAAAACAGTAAAGTTTGGACGTAAAATCACGAAGATCCGTGAGGAATTTCACTGCTCCGGCGACTGTGGCCGGAATTCCACCGGAGAAGATGACCGGATTGTCGAGGGAGTTATCGGGTCAAAACGGGATCGGGTTTGGGTCGGACCGGGTCGGGACCCGACCGAAAATGATTAGGGGCAGTGATGCTATGTCGTTTTGAATGTAAAATTAAAATCAATTGGGCTGTTTGGTTGCAGAGACAATAAATAGAGATGGGGTTTAGGGGTTAACCGAACCATGGATAGGGATAGGGAATTGGGTTATTGTATTCCGGTTCTTGAATGAAACTGAACCGTTTGGTTCAGGAGAAAGGCTGACCGGTTTAGGGTTTTGGGGTCTGAACCAACTGGTTCAGACCGCAGCTTATGGAATTTATGAACCGGCCCCAAATGTTTTGAAAAATTCCACTAAGGCCCAACAGAAAAATGTTAATTTTACAAAAATGCCCCTGACTCAAAAGTGGGTCAAACGAGGTCCAAATAGGGCAAATGAATAGTCAATTTTTATTATCTCAGATGCTCTGAGTCCAATGGTGAGGTCCGTTTCACGAGACAGAGTCCCGAAAAGTTACGACTTGTAAAAATGACCAAAATACCCCTACTTCATAGGTGAGTCAAATGGACTCCGATTGAATTAAATAATTAGTGAATTTTTATTATTCTGAACCTTCCGAATCTATTGGTAATGTCAAAATTATGAAAAGAGGTTCCGAGAACAACGGACATATAAAAGTTTAAATAAGTATTAGAAATACTGATCATAGCAAGGCATAGTATTTGGTGAATAGAAATTATTCTGAAACGTATTTACTGATATATAGGGAACTCAACGGGAAAAGGAAAACCTACAGAAGACTGATTTAGCAATGCATTAGAGGTAAGTAGATACCCTTTCTCTTCCATGTGGTGTTATCAAGCCAAGTTCATTCTTTTACTGCCAAACTTGTACTCCTGGGCGTATCTGATGTTATTGTCTCCACAATGTGATATTGTTCTGTCCGGTGGACATTGATTTATTGTTGTACCATTGTCATCATGTTGAACCGTGCTTTGAAATGCCTATTGTTATGTATCCATTGAATTGATGATATTCCATTTTTATATACTCCTATGGAATCATTTATGATCATGAAATGTTTATGTATACTGGATTTGTGCTCAGTCACAATATCCGTCCGATGCTTTTAAATACACTGAAGACCTTCGGGTCGAGTCCGTGAACGGACATATGGCCATACACTGGAATGCACTGAAGAGGGTAAACCGGGCCCCCAAGGACCGAGGGCATATCAAGCCCTGACACAGAACAAAAGCATCTCTTATACGATTGCTCAACTATAATTGTTGAATTACATTGTTCTTGTAATTATCTAGTATTGTGAGACATTCCTTTATTGATTTATTGTGATCAATTATAATGGCAGTACTTTCTTGTTATTGTATTATCGTTGAGAATTCCAGAACATTGTTATGCCATTCCTACGGATTACACATTGTGATCCTACTGTTCATTTGCCACTGTTCACATGTTAAGAGTTTCATGTTGATGTTATGTCCCTTACTCCTAATTGTACATTGTGTTCTATTGTTTATTGGCCCTTATGGCAACTGTTCCCATTGGCTATCATAGCATCTTATTTCTTATGATTGGCTATCATATCCTTATTCTTGGATTCATATTCTTTTATGATCCTCGATACCAGTGTCGGAGATCTGTATTTACTTGCTGGGCTCTTGTAGCTCATTCCACCCTCCTCACCCCCATTTCAGGTACTGATGCCGCGAGACCCCGGTAGGAGTTTAAAGACATAGAAGGACATTTGAGGAAATGCATCAGTTTATGTTTTAGTTCTCCTATGTATTCACCACCCTCGGGTGCTGGTCATGTTTGGTTCTTAATTTGTTTATGTAGAACCATATTATGTATTGTAAAGACTTTCACTATCATTGTGTATTGAAAAGACTTCCGCTGTTATTGTTTTGAGGTTTTAGTACTTTACACATTAGTACTATGATACAGGAATGGAAAAAGTAGGGACGGCCTTCGGGTCGGCCCCGCGACACGAGATCCGCATAGGGTGGGTTTCGGGTCGTGACATTTCCAACAATATATATGGTCGGAAATAATTATTTATACCGACTATTTATTGTGTCGGAACTAAATCTTTTTCCGACTACATATATGGTCGGAAATAAATGTTTTTCCGACTACGTATATGGTCGGAAATAAACTTTTTTCCGACTAAATATATGGTCGGAAATAAATGTTTTTCCGACTACCTATATGGTCGGAAATAAATTTTTATTCCGACGCTTAGGATGGTCGGTAATAGTTTACTATTTCCGACGTTACAGTGATGTCGTCGGTAATCTTGTTGTGACCAATTTATTACCGACTAAGTTGGGCGACGCTTTTTATTGGTCGGAAATAAGCATTTCCGACGCTATCTGCGTTATTACCGACGGCAGATGGTGTCGGAATAAAGGCTTTCTCTTGTAGTGAGTAGTGTGTCGCTAATAGTAGAAAAAAAGTAATAAAAACATTTATTTCCCGTGCAAAAAAATTGGCGCAAACTTATTAGTGACGCATAAGTGGCCATTAGCGGCGTGTCTGTGCGTCGCTAATAGTTAATACTATTAGCGACGTGCATTTGGACATCGCTAATAGTATGTGTAAATGAAACGCTGTTGTTTTATATATAGTTAGTGACGCTCAAAGACTTATTAGCGACACACACTGTGCATCGCTAATAAGTCCTTATATCTCAAATCCCCAATTTGATCTCTCTCTCCCAGACGCTCTCTTTCTCTTTCTGTATCGATCTCCAATCTCTCTCTCTTTCCCTCAAATGCTCTCTTTTTGCTGTTGACTACCACCACCGACAGTCCCATTGTTGCCGCCAACGAACGCCAAAATTCCAATCTCACCACTTCACCTCGTTTGAGAAAGGTTAGGGTTTGTTTTTAATTTGTTTTTGATTCACTAGTAGTTTGTATACTAACATGTCACAATGCATTTAATTTTGAAAAAAGTGTTTATGTTATATATGTTGAAAGATTGTCAATACTGGTATAATAGTTATAGTGGAGGAAGAAAAGTTTTCATTTAACAAAATAACAATAAAAAAAAATTAATTTTTCATAATCTTTTCCTTGAGTCTGTTGTTGTATACACTCACAAACACATGAAAGTACATTTGCATATTTGTCACTACTTCACTAAAACTGGGACTTGATAGTGTTGTGCGAAATTCTAACTCAAATTTTGTGATTGGTTTTTATTATTCCAAATCTTTAGTAGACAGTGCTTTTATTAAAAAGACTTTAGCAATTAGAGATGTATTATTTCTTTGTTTAGAAACTGGTCAATTTTTTGATGGAAGTTGAACTAGATAATCAAAGATTGGTGCATATTTTGAAGAATCATGACTCCTTTTTGTGGAAGTGGATGTTATTATTTATGATATTTTGAGATTGAGTGGAGAGATTGGGTTGTCAAGATTTTTTTTTATTCATAGGATAGAAAATGAGATTGCCCATAAATTAGCTCGAATGTTATATTCTTGTATTAGTAGTGAGGTTTGGTTGGAGAATCTTTATGTAGTTGGATCCATTGCTTGGGTCTGACTAACTCTCTTTGTAATTTTGTTTCATCGGGAGAAAAAAGTTGTCTTGTAGATATATAAGCATGTATCCATATATCTCAATTCTCAAAACAACTTTGCCTACCATAAGTCACAAAAAGTCAAAAACCTTGCTAGTAGGCCTAGCCAACCTATGGTCCTATACCAAAAACTTATGGAGTTTGTTATTGGGTCAGTGTCCAGATTGAAAACTCAAAACATGTATCTCTTTGGGCTTAAACCAACCTCTGACCCCCCGAGCTTCTACCAATTTGTTGTCATTGCCTTTAGAGTCTCATGAGAGAGACACAACCTAAGCCTAAGTACCCTAAACCCAGTTTGTTGTTATCTATTATGTTTATAAACCAATATTATATATATATATATATGTATTTATGTATGTATATATTAAGATATAATAGGATGACCTTATTGTCAGAGAAATAAAGACTTGCACCATATGCGCTGACTGATTGAATGCACCAGAGATTTTTTTGTTCTCTGGTTAAAAATATAGTAAAGAATTTCTGATCAGCATCTCGTGGGATGCTTTTGATCTGTCTCTGTATTCTTGAACAAAGCAGAACCAACAGTTTAGATCTCATATCAAGAGAGAAATGCTTAGGGCCATTTCTTTTGAAGGGGAAATCTTTATCCGGGCCACTGGATTTTACCGCAAAACCAGAACTCCACAAACTCTATTTACTTTGTCTAGTCATCACATATGACAAAAAGGATTTAACAGCTCTTTTTGTCAACCCTCTAGCAATTATTTAATATGAAATATTAATAAAAAATTATTAATTATTAATTTTTTTATATATTTTTATTAATAAAAGGGTTTCTTATATGTAATCAATTTTTCTTATAAAGAGAAAATATCATATGTAACATTTCAATGATATATACTGAAAGATATATAGTCACATAGACTTTCTATTTTTTTATAATACTCAGTGCTTGTAAATCTTTTATTAGTCTTAAGTTTTTAGAGAAGGGCAGTGTTTGTAACTAAATGATCATGTAACTCAATGTATAATTGCATTCATGCAAGCCTAGCCTCATTTGGGAGTCATTTTCATCACATGTGAATCTTGTCCCAAAATTTATTTGTGATTGGGCTCGTGCGTATGAAAATTGATTCTTGAATTGTCCAAAGTAGGATAATTTTTGGGAAGGCATAAATCTGTATTGCAATCAATAGCATATGCTTGAATAGTCCACTATGAGAAAATTTCAACACGATCTCCTATTGTTCTCTCGGTATATATTTAGGCGTGGTAACGTCTATCATGTATACTTGGAGAATCGTGGGGAGATGTTGCCGAAAGTTTCTCCTAGTGGAATCAAGCATTTGATTTGCGGCTGATTGCAATATAGATTGTGCATTCAAGAATGGGATAGGACTACCTTACCCTCTAGAGAGAAGTTGAAGGTGCTAGGATTCATGTTTCATATTTATAATGAGCAACATTTTTGACTTGTATTAGGTAAACGAAAATGGATAAGAGTTGGATGGAGTTGAGGGGCAGGCACTTGCTAGGGTATGTGAAGGGGATCAAAAATTTTATTGAGTTTGCTCGTGCATCTATAGATGGGAGAAATAAGATAAGATGTCTATGTAGGAGGTATAATAATAGAGATTATATGTACATAGATGAGGCCAAAGAGTACCTCCTCCTACACGAGATGTACAAGAAGTATATATAGAAATCTCATGGGAAACACTGTGATGTATGAGTGCTATTTAAGGATGAAGAAGAAGACGATGATGATGACTTAGGTGATAATGTTGGGGTTGGTTATGAAGGCTTGCCACAAATGTTGATAGACTTGCAAGGGCTTACAACTGGGGCTCGTAGTCATAAGAGTGACACAGGACAATAGGAAGCGTTTGATTCCTTATTGAGGGAAGTAAGGCAGCCGTTATATTCGGGTTGTGAGAAGTTTTTGAAATTGGATTTTCTCATGAAACTCCTTTATATTAAGACCATAAACTGATAGAGTAACAAATCATTTAATATAGTTATTGAATTGATTAAAGCAGCACTTCTTACTGGTGAGACCCTTCTGAAATCATATTACGAGGCAAAAAAAATGTTAAGAGATTTGGGCCTCGGGTATATTCCTATATATGCTTGCAAAAATGAATGCATGTTATTTTGGAATGAGATTGAATAATGTATGGAGTGTACGGTGTGCTAGAAACCCAAGTACAAGGTGAATGGAGGAAGAGCAAAACAATTTCACACATAGTGCTGAGATATTTTCCCTTAAAATTAAGGCTACAAAGGTTATACATGTCTTAGAAGATGGTAGAACAAGTGCGGTGGCATAAGAAGAAGCGTGTTGCTGAGGAAAATGTATGTAGGCATTCGATAGATTCTCAAACTTGGGTTGAGCTTGATAGAAATGACGAATGGTTTGCAAATGAGCTACGTAATGTACAACTTGGGCTGGTTAGCAATGGTTTCAATCCATTTTGTGACATGAGTAATGCTTACAGCATGTGACTGTTGTTACTTTTGTCGTATAACTTACCATCGTGGAAATGTATGAAAGAACCATTTATCTTCATATCGTTGCTTATTCTAGGGCTGAAGTTTCCTAGTAATAAAATTGATGTGTACTTGTGTCCTTTAGTGGACGAGTTGAAGGAATTACAGGAGGTTGAAGTAGAGGCATATGACGTCTCTAAGAATGAGACATTTCAATTGCATGCAACGGTACTGTAGACCATAAATGATTTTTCTACATACGGGAACTTGTTTGGGTGGAACACTAGGGGATATCTGGCATGTCTAATTTGCAATAAGGATACACGTTCCCTAAATTTGTCCAATGGAAAGAAGATATTCTACATGTGCCATCGTCATTTTCTACCGCCATCACATGGCTGGCGAAATAGGCAGAAGCATCTATTCGATGGAAAAACTGAGTGCAAATTGTCACCTCTATTATTGTCTGGGAAAGACATGTTGGCGCAATCACTCATCTAACTAGTGAGATTTGGGAAGATACCGAGTACTAAGAAGATGAAGCGTACTAATGTAGAGTTAAATTAGATGAAGAAGAACATATTTTTGAGTTTTCGTACTAGGAGACCTTTAAGTTGAGGCGCAATTAGGATGTTATGCACATCGAGAAGAACATATTTCATAATGTGCTAGAAACTTTAATGAACATTGAAGGAAAAACGAATGATACTGTTAAAGCCTGGTTGGACTTGCAGGACTTGGGAATACCGAAAGAGTTGCACCTAATACGTAGCGGTGATAAATATATCGTGCCCCCTGCATGCTATACGTTATTATCCGACGAGTGAACGAGGATTTGTGAGTGGTTTAAATCGGTGAAGTTTCAGATGGATACACATCGAATATATCTCGGTGTGTAAATGTTAAAGATGAGAAAATATCTAGATTGCAGAGCCATGACTGCCATCTCCTTTTACAACGACTTCTTCCGTTTCAAGGACTATCGACATAGGCTCCACATACACTACGAGGCAGAGGTGGCAGTCGATAAAGATCTTTGCGACAGACCCTATAGGGGGGTGACGGTAGAGGATTGGATATTACTATGCGACCGGTTAGCTAGTAATGCATTTCAGGTAAAAATTGTCAAAATTAATTTTGTTGTATGATAAATCATTGTCATTTATACTAACCTTTTTTGTTTTGGCCAAGTGTAGGAACTTAGTAAGAAAAATAGAAAGAGCAAAAGCATGCAAAAGGTGACCCACTGTGGTGGATCACGATCTTTTGTATGGTACAGGCATGAGATGGTAAGTTAATAAATGTATCAAGTTATTATTGTATAATCTTTTCATGAAATTAATCTTCACAAGCTACTATTAATTTGTTGTAGCGAGACCAGGAGATTGGTGCACCACCAAGCCCGATTGATTTGTGGCACAGGATGCACTACAACCCCGAGAAAGGTTGGACTGGGCTTAAAGCTCAGCGGCTTTATGTAAGTTATTTACGTATATATACCAGTATTACTAATTTAATATTAATCCAAAGTTATAAAGTAGTAACATATATGCATGTTTTTATAAGAGGAAATGGTCCAGCTACATGTTCAATCGACCCTTGAGGGTGAGGATCCGCCGACCGATGACCAGATATGGGAGACTATTCTAGGTAGGAGGCACTGATATGTGCGTGGCTTAGGGAGTGGGATGTAGCTTACATTATTGTTCTCTACCGTCAATAGCGATACTAGGTTTCACAAAGCTACCCAAAGAACTGAGGCAGCTAAGAGACGTAATGCAAAGCTGGAGTAGATGATGACAGACCTCAATGCTCGCAAAACCCAGCTAGAGTCTTTTATGCAGACGTTCCTCAGCCAGCAGGGAGGCTTTATTCAACCTTAGTAAGTTTTTAAAATTACTTTGGTGGCTTTATTATTTATTGAAAATGTTACGTAAAAAAAAAAAAAAAAGATTTCAGCCTCATGACCTAGAAACCCCATGACACATTTCAAATATGAAAAATAGACTTACACGAACTTACTTAATTTCATCGGTACTAATGACCATTTGAAACTTATGTAACTTTCCACTCTAACAAGGCCCATTTTGGAGTTTTGACTTGATCAAAATGTTGGATATCAGCCTAACTACCCCAAAACCCTATCACACACCTCAAAAATGATAAAATATACTTGTACGAACTTATTACACTCGGTTTGGAACACCGGCTTGAAACTTATGCAACTTTCTGCTCCAAAAGACCAATTTTAGGGTTTTAATGGACCAAAATACTGGATATCAGTCTAACGACCTTGAAACCCCATCACACACCTTAAAAATGATAAAATAGACTTGTACAAACTCACGACACTTAGTTTAGATCACCGGTTTGAAACTTATGCAACTTTCTGCTCAAAAAAAGCCCATTTTGAGGTTTTTACAGACCAAAACGTCAGATAACAGCTTACCAACCCTGAAATCCCATCACACACCCCAAAAATGATAAAATAGACTTGCACGAACTTATGACACTCAGTTCGGATCACCGGATTTAAACTTATGCAACTTTTTACTTTAAAAGGCCCATTTTTAGGTTTTGATTGACCAAAGCAATGGATATCAACGTAACAGACTAGAGACCCCATCAAACACCTCAAAAATGATAAAATAGACTCGCATGAACTTATGGCACTCGGTTCGGATCACCAGTTTGAAACTTATGCAAGTTTCTACTCCAAAAAGGCCTATTTTAGGGTTTTAACAGATCAAAATATCGGATATCGGCCTAACTACCCTGAAACCCCATCACACACCTCAAAAATGACATAATAAACTTGCATAAACTTATGGCACTCGGTTCGGATCATCGGTTTCAAACTTATGCAACCTTTTACTCCAAAGAAGGCCAATTTTTAGTTTTGATTGACCAAAATAATGGATATCAACCTAATAGCCTAGAAACCCCATCACACACCTCAAAAATGATAAAATAGAGTTGCACAAACTTACGACACTCGGTTCGGATCATCGGTTTGAAACTTATGCAAGTTTTTGCTTCAAAAAGACTTATTTTGAGGTTTTGACAGACCAAACTGCTGGATATCAGCCTACTGACCCCAAAACCCCATCATACACCTCAGGAATGATAAATTAAACTTGTATAAACTTACGACACTCTATTCGGATCACCAGTTTCAAACTTATGTAACTTTTTGCTCCGGAAAGGCTAATTTTTGGGTTTTGATTGACCAAAACAATGGATATCAACCTAACAGACTAGAAACCCCATGAAACACCTCACAAATGATAAAATAGACTTGTACAAACTTATGAAACTAGGCTTAGATCACCGGTTTGAAACTTATGCAAGTTTCTACTCTAAAAAAGCCTATTTTAGGGTTTTGACAGACCAAAATATTGGATATCAGTCTATCAACCTCAAAACCTATCACACACCTCAAAAATAATAAAATAGACTTGCACAAACTTACGGCACTTGGTTTGCATCACCGGTTTCAAAGTTATGCAATTTTTTGCTCCAAAAAGGCCCATTTTCAGGTTTTGATTGACCAAAAAAACAAATATCAACCTAACAGCCTAGAAACCCCATCACACACCTTAAAAATGATAAAATAGACTTTTACAAACTTACAATACTCGGTTCGGATCATTAGTTTGAAACTTATGTAATGTTTTGCTCTAAAAATGCCCATTTTGGGGTTTTGACGGATCAAAATGCCGGATATCGGCCTACCGACCCCGAAACCCCATCACACACCTCAAAAATGATAAAATAAACTTTCAAAAACTTATGGTACTCAGTTTGGATCACCTATTTCAAACTTATGCAGCTTTTTCACTCCAAAAGCCCCATTTTAAGGTTTTAACGGAGCAAAACACCGGATATCAACCTAATGAGCCCAAAACCCCATCACACACCTTAAAAATGATAAAATATACTTTCACGAACTTACGAAACTCGGTTCGGATCATCGGTTTGAAACTTATGCAACTTTCTAATTCAAAAAGGCCAATTTTAAGGTTTTGATGGACCAAAATGCTAGATATCAGTCTAACGAGCCCAAAACCCCATCACACACCTCAAAAATGACAAAATAGACTTGTACAAACTTACAACACTCAGTTCGGATCACTGGTTTGCAACTTATGCTACTTTATGTCATTCTTACTATTTATACATGCAAACAAATAAAAATAAAAATCACATTTTATGTTCATATTTATTTAATAAGTGTTCTAATATATATCATTTGATATTTATTTCAGATTGATCAGGATTATTGCGCCTTCGTCTTTCTATTCTGCATTGGGACTTATTATTCTCCTTTGTTTTTTTTTTTTTATTTATTTATTTTCATGGACATCTATAGTTACATTTTCTAAGACAATTTTTTATTTTTGTATTTATTGAGAAATTCTACTTTTACAATTGTAAGTAATTAGTATAATATATATATATATATGTATATATATGAATACATTTTTCTTTTAATATATTCATTTCAGAATGTTTGAAAATATTTTATATTAGGATGACTGATACAAGTTTTAAACAAGAGTAATACACAAAAAAAAAAAAAAAAAATTCAGCTCCAAAGCAGGCCAAAAAGAAAAATTAACTTTTAGCGACATGCACAAAGGCATCGTTAAAAGACCTAAATATTAGTTGTGGCGATGCTTCACAATCGTCGTTAAAAATATACTATAGCGACACATAAAAGTCATCGCTAAATAATTCTAATAACATACTATTAGCAACGTATTCTGTGTGTCGCGAATAAGTACTATTAACGACGCAATTCGGTCGTTGCTAAAGAGTTCCAATAAACTATTAGCGGTGTCTTCTGAGTGTCGCTAAAGGTCAATATTAGCAACGCCCATTGCGTCCTATGCATAGTATTAGCTGTGCACTCACCCGAGTATTAGCGACACCGATTGTGCGTCGCTAATAGTGACCTTTAGCGACACATACTAGTGTGCATGCCGCTAATAGTATTAGCGACATGATGATTAGCGACGCACACTGAAGCGTCACTAAAAGTGGCTTTTCTTGTAGTGGATGGAAACTTTTACCATGCTGGTGAAACACTGGTGAAGCTTTTACCGTGCCGGTGAAGCAAAATGTGGCTACCAGTATAGGAAATGATACTTTTAACAACGCCCACGTGTGTTGCTAATAGTCCTTATGAGTGTCGCTAAAGCGTATAAATGACACACAACTATGCATCACTAATAATTATGTCGCTAATACTAGTTGAGACATGCATAGGAATATGTGTCACTAATAATCACTGTTAGCAACGACAAAGGGCGTCGCTAATTATAGGTTCCGGCATCACTAATGCTTTGTAAAAAAATCAATGGGCGTTGCTAATAGTATATTATTAGCGACACACAATATGAGTGTCGCTAATATTCTACTATTAGTGACGCATGGTTTAATGTTGCTAAAAGTCCCATATAATAGTTTTAGTGGCGCACGAAGTTTGTCACTAAAAGTTGTTATTAGCGACGACAATTAAACGTCGCTAAAACTAATAGGTGGGACTTTTAGCGACGCTTTTTGGGTATCGCTAAAATTCTTTTTTTTTTTAAAAAAAAAATCTATTTTAAATATGATTTTTCTCATTTTTTTGTGTTTTATTCCTGTTTAAAACCAGTATCAATCATGTTTAAAACCTATATCAATCATCCCATTATAAAAAAATTCCATATATGAAAAGAGAATTGCAATCATATATATATAATTAATTACAATCTTAAAAGTAGAATTTTTTAATAAATACAAAAATTTTAAAAAGTCTGAGAAAATGTAACTAAAAATGTCTAGAAAAAGAAAAAAACAAATAAGAACAACAGGTGCTGATGCAGACCAAATAATCTTGATCAACATAAAATAATGAACAAATAATATATATTAGATCACTTATTAAATATATATAAATATAAAAATATTGTCATAATTTTTTTTTGCATGCATAAGTAGCAAGAAAGACGGAAAGTTGCATAAGTTGCAAATCGGGGATCCGAACTGAGTACTATAATTTTTGAAAGTCTACTTTGTCATTTGTGAGGTGTGTGATGAGATTTCGGGGTCGTTAGGTCAATATCCGGTATTGTGATCCGTTAAAAATCCAAAAATGGACATTTTTGGACCGAAAAGTTGCATAAGTTTCAAATTGGGAATCCAAATCGAGTGTCGTAAGTTTGTACAAGTTTAATTTATCATTTTTGAGCTGTGTGATGAGATTTTAGGGTCACTGGGCCAATATCCAGTGTTTTGGTCCTTCAAAACCCCAAAATGGGCCATTTTGGAGCAGAAAGTTGCATAAGTTGCAAATCAAAAATCTAAATCTAGTGTCGTAAGTTCATGTAAGTTTACTTTGTCATTTTTGAGGTGTGTGATGGGCAGGTTGATATCTAGTGTTTTGGTCCATTAAAACCCCAAAATGGGTCTTTTTTGGAGCGAAATGTTGCAAATCGGGAATCTGAATCCAGTGCCGTAAGTTTGTTCAAGTCTAATTTTTTATTTGTGAGGCTTGTAGTGTTTATTTCAGGGTTGTTGGGCCAATATCCGGTGTGTTGGTCCATCAAAACTCCAGAATGAGCTTTTTTGAAGCTGAAAGTTACATAAGTTGCAAATCGGAAATCTAAATTGAGTGTTGTAAGTTCGTGCAAGTCTAATTTGTCATTTTTGAGGTGTGTAATGGGATTTCGGGGTTGTTGGGCTGATATCCGATGTTTTGGTTTGTTAAAACCCCAAAACAGGTCTTTTTGTAGAGAAAAAGTTGCATAAGTAGCAAACCAAGAATTTGAATTGAGTGTCATAAGTTTGTGCAAGTCTAATTTGTCATTTGTGAGGTTTTTGATGGTATTTTGGGGTTGTTGGGCCAATATCTAGTGTTTCAGTCTGTCAAATCCGCAAAATGGGTATTTTTGGAGTAGATAGTTGCGTTAGTTACAAACCGGGAATCTGAATCGAGTGTTGTTAGTTCGTGCAAGTATACTTCATCATTTTTGAGGTGTGTAATGGGATTTTGGGGTTGTTGGGATGATAGTGTGTGTTTTGGACCATCAAAACCCCAAAACGGGCATTTTTGGAGTGAAAAGTTGCATAAGTTGCAAATCAAAAATCTGAATCGAGTGGCGTAAGTTCATGCAAGTCTAATTTGTCATTTTTGAGGAGTCTGATGGGGTTTCAGGTTTGTTAGGCTAATATCCAGTATTTTGGTCCGTTAAAACCCCAAAATGGGCCTTTTTGGAGTAAAAAGTTGTATAAGTTGCAAACTAAAAATCTAAATCGAGCATCGTAAGTTCATGAAAGTCTAATTTGTCATTTGTGAGGTGTGTGATGAGATTTGGGATCTTTGGGCCGATATCTGATGTTTTGGTCTGTCAAAATCCCAAAATGGGCCTTTGAGAGCGAAAAGTTGCATAAGTTGCAAATCGGGAATCTGAATCGAGTGTTGTAAGTCCATGGAAGTCCAATTTTCATTTGTAAGGTGTGAGATGGGATTTTGGGGTCATTGGGCCGATATTCAGTGTTTTGGTCCATCAAAACCACACAATGGGCATTTTTAGAGTGAAAAGTTGCATAAGTTGCCAATCGGGAATCTGAATCGAGTGCCGTAAGTTCATGCAAGTCTAATTTTTCATTTGTGAGGTTTTTCATGGGGTTTCACAGTTGTTAGGCTAATATCTAATGTTTTGGTTTGTTAAAACCTAAAACGTGTGTTTTTTGGAGTGAAAAGTTACATAAATTACAAATCAGGAATCCGAATCGAGTGTCGTAAGTTTGTGCATGTCTATTTTATTATTTGTAAGGTGTGTGATAGGGTTTTGGGGTTATTAGGCTGATATCTGATGTTTTGGTCTGTCAAAATTCCAAAATGGTCCATTTTTGAAAAATTAAGTACCTAAAAGTAGGATTTTGGGTGTCTTGTTATTGATATCATCTAATCTATAAATATAAAGACACCAATGTAATTTTAAAAACTTACCAAGGCTAAATAGAGCCCCATTGCTGGCTGAGAAATGTCTACGTAAGAGACTCTAGTTGGGTCGTGCGAGCACTGAGGTTTGCATTATTTGTTCCAGCTCTGCATTACGTCTCTTAGATGCCTCAGCCTTCTGCGTGGCTGCCTGAAACCTAGCATCGCTCTCTACGGTAGAGGACATTGTTGTCGAATGCATCCCATTTCCTAAGTCACGCACATATTTGTGCCTCTTGCCCAGAACGATCTCTCATATCTAGTCATCACTCGGCATATACTCACCCTCAGTGGTCAGCTGAGCATGCAAGCGGACCATCCCTCTTATAAAAACGTCAATATATGTTAAAACTATTACAATTTTGGAATAATATTAAATTAGTGATACTATGATATATGTGTAAATAACTTACATAAATTATTTGAGCATCAGGCCCAACCCTACCCTTTTTGAGGTTATAGTGCGTCCTATGCCATAACTCAATTGGCTTGTAGTGCACCGGTCTCCCGGTCTCGCTGTAGCAAATTAACAGTAGATTGTAAAGATGAATTTATTAAATTTTACTAAAAGCTAATATAATAACAACTTGATACATTTATTAACTTATAATCTCATGTCTATACCTTATAAAAGTTAGTAATCCACCACAATGGGTCACTTTTTACTTGCTTCTACTCTCTTTGTTTTTTTTACTAACTTCTTACACTTGGAAAATGAATAAGGTTAGTATAAATGACAATGATTTATCATACAACAAAATTAATTATGATAATTATTTAGTTGAAATGCATCACTAGAGAACCGGTCGCATAGGAATATCTAATCTTCCACTATCAACCCCTTGTAGGGTTTTTCGCAAGGATTTCTGCTTGCCACTACCTCCACCTGGTAGTGCACGTGGAGTTTATACCGATATTCCTTGAAACGAACTCCCAAGTAATGGTCCACTACCTTCACCACATGTGGTAGGTGAAGATCGATGTCAAACTTTTCTTGCAGATCATTTTATTGTCATAATAGTAGTTTATTAGATATGTTAAAATGAAATTGAATAGAATAATAAAAGACATACCAGGATATGAGCATGAATATCATGTTGCTGCTTATTAGTGACGAGACTCCAGTCACCAACATGGAGTGGGGTGCGTAGTTGGCAAATGATGCCGACCTCAATGGTGAATTGTTGTGCCCACCCACCGATGGGCTTAAAAAAGTTTGGAGGTATCTCAATCCGAATTTGGATGCCTCCGAACACTTCCATCTATAGCTACAACCTACAGTTCTTCGACATATCGCACCCTCATTTAGAGGCGGTGGCCGAAGCTTTAGAAGAAATAAAATAGAAACAATTAGTACCATATTTATATAACTAATAAAAATGAAACTATGCATACCATCGATGATAGAAATGGCCGACTTTGCAAAGGACATGCTAGTACCACTAGTTGAGGAAGAGGTTGATGGGTCTGACCCTAGTGCGCTCAGTAGTCTACGTGATCCTGGTCCAACCATATATAAAAGAAAGCATAAAAATAAAAATCCATTACATCAAAGACATAAAAATCTATTACATCATAGAAATAAAAATCCATTACATCATAAATTCATTACATCCATTACACTTGATTCTAACACATGTAACACCTATTACAATTATTCGTCTAAGTCCGTATTATCATCTGTTCTTAAAATCTTTTCATTCTCAATACAATATTCTAACAATGTATCATCCTCAAAATCACTTTCCTTCTCCTCCTCATCATTATTAATGAAAGTTGCATCCCTCGGATCTAACTGTACGATATTAGTGACGTTGAAAGCTAGACATGATCTGGTTCTACATCAGTCCTATTTAACCGGATTGAAGTAACAGTTTTTTGGAATTCAGGTATACTGTGAATTAGAAGGAGAAGCATAAAACTTCTCTTTTGAGAATTCTGTCTTTAAGAACAATTGCATGTCTTAAAGATGAATTTTTTTGCTGTAAGTACCTATGTGAAATTTTTTATAAATATGTAGAGAAACTGGAATATCACCTCCTTTGACAAAAAACAAGAAAAAAAAGAGTGTAAGCTTAACCTATTAAATAGAATGTAAATATGTAGAGACTTTTCACATACCAAAGTATGGCAATGTGACTAAATCATAACATTTCTAAATTAAAACATTATTCTTCCATTTGTTTCTCTTTTCTTTTGCACACTTTTCTTCTTCTTTTTCTTCTCACTTCTATTATTATTTTTCTTTCATATTTTTCCTTCATATTTTTTTATTTTGGTTTTCAAAGTGTGTTTTATTCCTTTAGATTATAGTTTATATTATTCTTAGTTTTATTGTGTATGTGTATCCAATTAGTAATGGACTATGGCATTTGTAATGGAGATAATTTCGGCTTTGATTTTGATGGAATTATAGAGGAACAACTTTGAGTGTAACCAAGTTGGTAGAAAGAGTATAATGTTCTTTTTAAAAATTCCTAAACCCATATTTTGCTTTAAAAAATTTTGGGCATCTAAGGCTAATTCGATATCCTTGATCTCACTTTTAAGAATTGAAAATTAAATTTAAATTTAAATTTACAATTTCAAAATAAAAAAAAATAAAAATTCTGAAACTTTTCTATTACCTCAAATTTACCAATTTTTATGTAAGGAAGTTCATTATACAGGGATTTTGGGAAGTCACGAAAGTGACATATGCTAAGTATTTGAGTGCTATAGAAGAACAATAAAAGGATATTAAAATAATAATTAGAAAATTGATTCTGTTAAATCTCAATCTCATGTTAGAGCATCTAATTTTGTCAAACTAATTTATAATACAACTAATTGATGAAAATTCAAAAGCAGGAAACTTTGCAATTGCTCAAGAAGAAAGATAAAACAGATATCATCATTAAGGTTCTTACTTTAATTAACTTGGATTTTTTGATGCCTAGAGTTGTTTATAAAAACCCATTACATGCTAAACTAGTTATAAATATCATTCCATATAGAAAACAAAAGAGAATCACAAGAAGAAGAAGAAGAAGCAGAAGGAAGAGAATAATGCTGATCCTAACAAGCCAAAGAAGCAATAATGTATTGTATTGTAAAAAATTGGACGATGTAATAATTTTTTTTTTAATTTCTATTTTATGTTTGTCATTTGGTTAATGTAGCAAAGAAGAAAGGAAGAACAAATAGTGATTGCCTACTTGAGAGAGAGAGAGAGAGAGAGAGAGAGAGAGAGAGAGCTAGACAACCGATTAAAAGAGAGATGACAATGACAACGACGACACACGGCAACGGCGATGGCGACACATGATGACAGCAGTGATGAAAAATCAGAACAAGATAGAGAGAAAGAGAGAAGGATATGACTGTGAGAGAGCAGCTAAAGGATTTGTGAATTAGGGTTTTAATAGACTATTAGCGACGCACAATGGGGTCACTAATAGTCTTAAGGTGCGTCGCTAATTGTTTATTTTGAAAAACAACATCATTTTTTTTTAAAACAAACTTTTTGCGACGCACCACAATAAGTCACTGATAGTGTCAGTACCATGTGCGATGAACATCTCTACGTCGCTAATGGTATTGATACTATCAGCGACAAACACGTGTCGCTAAAGATTTTTTTGCATCGCCAAAGGTTTCCCGCACATGCCATTGTCATTTGTTTCACTCTTTAGCGACACCCTTTATGTGTGTTGCTAATGCGTACTATTAGTCATGCCCATGCATGCGTCGCTAATAGTGAACGTCACTTAAACTCTGTTTTGTCTAGTGTACCTCTCCTAGCTTTTACTTTTACTAGAGATGCAACACGACCCTTCACTCGTTTGTAGCTTGCTCAGGTGCTTATGAATAATTACCATAGGGATGGAGTTACACCCCGATGTGCCATGAAGGTTGAATTATGGAAAGCATACGATTATGTAAGGTGAGAGTTCTTCTTCAATGTTACGGACCTCGTGCACTTCCCCCAAGCCTTTATAGCATAGGTTAAAGCATGTGTTACCACCCCCAGCTATTCCATCTCCATTAATGAAGCTCTAGAGGTTATTTTTGAGGGGCCAAAGATCTTAGAAAAGGCAACCCCCTATGTCCATATCTTTTTGTTTTGGTGAAGCACAAGGTGGCTACCTCTCCTAGCTTCTATTTTCACTGGTGATGCAAGAATACACAAATTGTAAACCTCTGTTATTCTGATGATCTAATGATTTTTTTTTTCCATAGGGATATTAGTTATGCCTCTCTCTTGAAGATGGCCCTTCACTCATTTACAACTTTCTCAAGCCTTTCCCTTATTAAGGCCAAAAGTAATGTTTTTCTCGTAGGTATGTCCTAAGGCAAAAAGAGGGCTTTATCCATAAGTTGGGCTTTCAAGAGGGCAATCTCCCTATGAGATATCTAGGGGTTCCCTTTATTTCCACTAAACTCAAGGAAGTGGATTGTAAACCCCCTTTATTTAAGGATCATAAGCAAGACCAAAAAACTGGATCAATCGACATATGTCCTTTGCAGGTGGACTTCAATAGCTAAAATCCATCCTCTTTAGTATTCAAATATATTGGACATCCCATTTTTTGCTGTCTAAAAAGATTATCAAGTAGGTGGAGCAAGCTCTTAGATCTTTCTTATGGCATGGAGCTTATTCTTGATCCACTAGAGGAAAAGTTGCATGGGAAGCAGTAACAGTACCCAGTGAGGAGGGAGGTATAGGCATCAAAGAGATGATTGAATGGAGCATATTTGCTATGGCTAAACCAATTTGGATTCTCTTCCAGCCTTTGTCCCCTTCGCTATGGGTCAAACAGGTTCATTTCATTCAGCTCAAATCTAGACAACTATTGGCAGTAAAATGACCTGGAAATTACCCTTGGTTGTGGAGGACATTGCTGAATGTTAGACACTTGGTTAAGCCTTTCATTAGGTTCGCTACTGGCTTTAGATAGGGCCATTTATAATTTTGGATCATCCAAAAATGCGAAAGTTGCTACTATCATTGATGCATACCAAAGGAAGTGGCCTGTGGCCAAATCACCCCTACTTATGGAGCTTCAACACAATATGCCCAAATCTTTTCGCCCACCCTGATAGAAAGGACTAGGTTTGGTGGTCTCTCTACCCGTCAGGCTCTTTTTCCATACAATCCGTGTGGCATAATCTAAGGGTGCGCAAGCATAGGGTTAACTGGTGGTGTCTTATTTGGTTTTCAAAAGCCATCCCATGTTATAGCTTTCTACTTTGTCCAGCCATTAGAAAAAGGATAAATTATCGGCAAGGATTCTACAAATGGGCAACTTTCGAAAATGAAATATCTATTTTGTGGCCATCCATTAGAAGATTTGTCTCATCTCTTATTTAATTATCATTTTATATAAAATACGGAGTCACATACTGGCCAAATGTGAATTGACGTGGACACCTAGAGGCTGGCAAGCCACAGTCCAGTGGAGCATGTAACAGCTTATTGGCATGTCTATCTAGAAACTCCTGGGTAAACTTAGCTTGTCGGCAACTGTATATTCCATATTGCTTAAATGGAATATAAGACAATTCTCTAAGGAGTTCCGTAGCAGGGAGCAACTCATTGTAGCTATTACCTCCCTTATGTGAGATCGAATGTTTGGGGTCAGCGGAATCAAGTGAAATTCTGTCAATAGTAGGCTGGTCACCTTGTGGCAACTTCCAGATGTGATTTTTTCTGAACACTAGTGCATAAAGTGCATGTCTTTGGATGGCCTCCAACCTGACCAAAAAAGGGCCCCATCCTAGCTCTTTTATATGTTGTTATTAGTGTATTATTTTGTGTAGTTGGTTTACTCTTGGGTTGTGAGAGTTGTGCTGCCAGGCCCTTTTTCCTGGCCTTGATATGCTTTTTCTGTATATCTTTCTTTTTCTTTATATTCACCTTTGCCATCCAAAAAAAAAAACTCAACTATAAATCTTTCTTTTTAACTATTTGGGTTCTACATCAATATACTTTTTTTTTTTTTTCATTTTCTTTTTGGCATAGGTATAAGCTCTTTTGTGCATATTATAATATTAAGTAATATTAGGACCACACAATGAATCAACCTACTCGAGCATGCCTCAAATTGGGGTTAGTTCAAGTTTGATTCTTGAGATTAGGGATGGCAATTTGTCCTGTCCCTAATGACGCAGGTATAGGGTGCTCTTAAACGGTATCGGGGTCAGAGTGGGGCCTTTAAAACCCTATCGGGTTCAGGGCGGGTTTAAAGATGGTCACCCCGTCTTGTTTATATATTAATTTTTTTTATTCTTATATACACTAGATTTATCAATAAACAACACTATATAAAATTAGTTTTAAGGTTTTTCATATCCCATTCATATTATTTTTTCTTATTTTAGTTATTTGGACATTAAAAAATTAATTTACCTATCGAAATAAAAGTTTTAACTTACTCAAAAAAAATATATATATCGAAGTTCGGGGCAGGTTGATATGGAGTCTGAGAATATAAACGGGGTCGGGGTTGGGGTCAGGGTCGAGATCAGGCTCAGGATAAGCTTTTAAAACGGGCGGGGAGGGGCAGGGTCAGGGGCGGGGAATATAAATGAGGTCAGGGTTGGGGAAGGGCCACCCCGCCCCTTTGCTATTTTTATTTAAGATAAACAAAACAAGTTTGAACATATTTAAAATTTGTTAATTTATTGAACTAAGCTTGATAAGACATTAAATACTCTAATACTATATAAATGAATAATAGGTTACTCAGGCTTAACATCTCATCAGCTTGATTAGAAGCTCGTTCAATATTAGCTTGAGGCATAAATAAGCCAACCTTAGCACAACTGAAAGCTCATAAAGTTTAGTAAAACATTAAAAGCCCACTGCTCAACTTGACTCATTCATAGCCCTAAGTAATATGATCTTAACAAACCCATTCCAAAGTCTAAATCATGTATTCTAGTTATCAAGAAAACTTTGAGATTTGAATATAGAACCCTCTTGTATTGATAATTAACTATTCTAAAAACATAAACTATTATTAAAACATGTATGCCTCAACTAATTTACGAAAGCTCTGAGACTCATTCACCCTAGGTTAACTTCAAGACTTTTAGGTGTAAATAAAATTTTTAATTCTATATTTCATGAAACCGTCCCTAGTTGTTCAATGGCGATCCAAACAATAAACCTAGGAGGGAAAATGTAAGAATTATAATTTCGTGATTTTTAGAAAAAAAAAAAATTTTGGGAGGTAGATCCAGATTTTGAACAAGGTTTAATAGAAAATAGTGATAAAAAAATTTTCTAGTATTTTGGAGGCCATGGCAGTGGGCGGAGAAGAGGATTGATGTGGGCTTAGGGCATTCATAGTGCCTCTTGGCTTAACGTTTCCGCTTTTCAAGGTCCCATCATTGATTAGATCTTAAAATTTTGGGTGTCGGCTTATAAGGACCCTGAAGGTCTCAAAGTTTTGTGAAAATATTGGTTCTTGATAGGGTGAGAGGAGGTTCTTTTTAACAAAAAATATACTTGCTTGGCTTTAGTAAACCTATTGACCATTTGGGCTACTTCGGCCCTCCAACGTGTGATGAAAGTAGATAAAGTCTCATTAGGCTCTTGCTTAGTAGTCTCTACGTCTCTTAGGTTGATATTTAGTTCATTGTTGTAATTGTACTACTTGACAAATGTATTGTATAGTTCTTTCCCAATTCTTGGAGATGGACTCTTCTATGTCTAGGAGCTAGTATAGGGCTGCCCCTATAAGGTTTTGGTGAAACATTTGGGCCATCATTTTAGTTGAATCCTCTAATGGTTGCATAAAGTTTGGATATAGAGGTTGAGATGACTATTTGGACAGGTAGTTCCATTGAATTTGTCTAAGTAAGACATTTTGAACTTGTATGGTAAATAGATTTATGGGTAAAAAGAGAGTTTGTGAATATCAATCATGTTGTCTCCACAATCAGACTTGTATATAAGGTTTTCTATCTTTTCTAGCCTTTCAAGAATGACTTTTTCACTAGTCTTGGGCTTACCTTCTTGAGGATTGACTTTGATCGTGGACCTATATTGTTTGGCTCAGTGAAAAGGATCATGTGTGACATCATCTTGGGCTTACTGATTTTGTACGAAAATAAGGTCTCAAGGAGGCACAGGTGGTGCACCCTGTTGTTGGTAGCATTGTTGGAACTTGTTGGAAGTGACGGAGGTGGAGGAAATTGCGTGTATGTGAGCTCTTAGACCATATAGGATAATCTCAAAGTTCCTGTCTCTATTTAGCCTTGGACTTTCTCATCTCTACTAGGGCTTGAAGAATTGAATTTTGATCCATCGCAATAGTGACAGGGTGCAACAATTGATTTGATTTTGATCTCATGATTTTTGCTCTTGATGGACTTAATTGAGGAAAATAAAGACCCAATAATTTCTTGATTTCCAAATGGGTAGGGAGAAGGTTGAATCCAAGGCAATGTCTAAATTATTTTGTGATTTAGAAAAAATTTCTATTGAAACATTTCGATGAAAATAGGCCCATGTGATTAAAGAATGAATCTAACTTGTCAAAATATTTAGGTGAATTTTTCATTGTTTTTTTAGATTTTTAAATTTTGTAACTTCTAGCCAATCCTTAAATTTTGAAAGAGTGAGAGGAGATTCCAAAAGTACTGAAAGGATTAGACACCCTAATAGAACCAGATCCTAATAGAGCGAAAAAATGATCCCAAACATTTGAGAAATATATTCCTAAATAACTATTCCATGGTGCCACTCGGCACACAAGTCTGGGATGTCCTAAAAACATGGGTTTAAACCTAAACCAAGGTTTTAAGACTTACTTTGTGCATGTGGCTCATTGGCAAAAAGGATATAAGCTCCCATTCGACAGGATGTGCGATATATCTCCTAGGCAACTAAGAGGCGACCATGGAAAAATGGTATGAAACAATCATTTAATATACCCGATGGTACACGATCGAGGAGTGGATGGATTTTTTTGGTGTCACCCGATATGCCGAGTGGATATCCAGAGTAGGGACTAGTATCCATCCAGGGCTGAAAAAGGTATATGTAGTGCACATACAAATGTCATGAGTGATATTGTGTGGGTAGAGTATCCAATTTTAATCCACTTAACATCACACACATTACAAAACTAATGGAAATAGAATAAAACAAACACAAATCGTTAAACCCTAGCCTCTTGCGGTACCCATACGTATGTAAAAGAAGTGTACAGATACATGGCTTGAAGCAACTGAATTGAATTTTGAAAAATGTGACAGACTTTAATTTACTTTTAAAAGAGTCTTTACCTAACATTGATTTAAAGATGTGTTAGGTCGTCTAGAATAGTTTTATAAAAATAAGGCCTTTTAAAGAAAATATATTTTGAATTTGAAAATTGTACTAGAAAGGCTCATTTTGAACATAGTGACTTTAGAATAGTCTAATTTGCGAATTTTGGTTCGGAGGCTCAATTATGCTAAGGGAAGGTGTTAGGCACTCCTAAGCATCCCTAAAAGGGTTACCAAACTACATACTATTATTTCGAATTTTTCAAATAAATTGGGCTCTGAAAAAAAATTATTTAGTTAAATGTATTTTATGAAATACAAAAAAAAAAGTGCTTTTAAAAAAGACTTATTGAGTTGAAATTTATTTTATGAAATATAAAAGAACGTGTCTGAATTACCTTGTCATACCCTAATTAGTTGAAGGCATGGAATAGAGCCCCTAGGGGTAAAATTTTTGAAAGTTACGATTTCAATTGATTTAATTTAAATAGGTAGATTACGACTCTAATTGATTTGATTTGAAAGTACGTAGATTTTAAAAGTATACTACGAAAAATGGGCGATATGGTGCTTGCATTATTTTCATCACCTGAGGAACAAATAAAAGCTATAAAAAGTTTTTTCCCTTCCTTTTGATGATTCAAATTTTCAAACTGGTTCCTCAATTTTATACGAGAAATTGGGTTTTAAAAATTATGATTTGAAAAATGGTTTATAATCTATATGAGGGATTGAGTTTTAAAAATTATGATTCCAATTGACTAACTTAGAAAAAAGCCTGCAATCCCACAAGAGTAATTGAGTTTGACTTGAAATTGAGCTTTGGTAGAATTTTGACATTATAATGCTTAAGTCGAAGGATAAATCAAGATAATAACAAGATCAATATTTTTATTTTCCTCATCCCCACTTAACAACAACTATGGTAATCATGACCACTGTTGGAGTGTCCCACATCGCCCGTCTCTAGCTTCTCTGGTCTATATATAAGGATCCTCTCTACCTCTCCTTAAAACTTGGGTTTTAAGGATCGAGCTAACTGAGAGTTGGCCTCCAAATTTCAATATGGTATCAGAACCAGGCCAGAGCTCTAACTTTGGACCAGAGGAATCGGGGCGCACCCATCTGGCTTTTGCTGCGACATGCAATGTGATCCAGGAGGCGTGTTGGAGTGTCCCACATCGCCCGTCTCTAGCTCCTCTTGTCTATATATAAGGACCCTCTCTATCTCTCCTTAATACCTGGGTTTTAAGGATCGAGCTAATTGGGAGTTAGGCCTCCAAATTTCAATAACCACAATTAAGTGAGAACTATAGCGGGAACTAGAAATATAGTAGAAAACTTGAAACCGGGTTAGTGAAATAGTATAAATAAATAATAAGTTAAAAATCCGAATGGCTTAGACTAGCCTTCCCAAGTTGTGCAAATTGCAGATAGGTAATAAATGAAATCGGGTGGCATACCCATCTTGATTTTAAATTACCAAGTTGTTTATAGAAGATTGGGTGGCATAACCATCTTGATTTTAGATTATAAGTGATGTACAAAAAATAAAAGAAACAGGGTGGTATCGCCTTCTTGATTTTAGATTACTGAGTTATTTACAGAAGATTAGGCAGCATAGCCAACTTAATTTTAGAGTACAAGTGATGTATAGAAAATAAAGAAACTAGGTGGCACAACCTTCTATATTTTGATTACAAGTGACAAATCAATGGTCGATGGACATAGGCAATGAAGCCCACCATAAGGCCCTTAAACCAATTATCAAAAATAAAAAGTAGGAGGGCATAAGCAACTTTAACTGACCATAAGGCCCTTAAACCAAATAAAAGATAAGAGGGCGTAGGCAACTTAACCGATCATAAGGTCCTTGAACTAATTAACCTGCCGAAATCAGAATGGTTAAATAAATAGATAAAGTAATAATAACCACAAGAGTAATGCTTTTTTTACCATAAAATTTTATCAAATTTTCTTATCTACTGACGGAACGATTCGGATGCTAGTCAATTAAGTTTTTTGGTATATGTGGGTGCTAGTGAATTAAGGTTTTTTAGTGCTAGTTAATTAAGTCTCTTGGACTCATCAGATATGACTAGTACTAACAGGCTGAATTCACTTGCACTAAGAGGCTAAATTAACTAGCACCAAGAATAACCATGTCAGCAGGTAAATTCTTTTGGTAAAATATTAAGATAAGGATAGTATTACTTCTAAGGACAAGGGTGCTGTTATGGAAAAAAGAAGGCATGTTGCGAGAAACTTTCTTGCATTCTTCCTCGATTATTCTCCGTAAAACTAGAAAAATATGGCATTCGATCAAAATCAAAGACATAAATGAAGAAGAGAGAAGCATGAAATCAAAGGAGGCAAAGGCGAAAGATGGTAAAAATCAGATATGTGATTGGAAAGAATAAAGATAAAAAGAAAATTACTGCATTACGGTCTATTCTTAAAATTACTAAAGAGAGAGAACAAGAATTGAGCATGGTGGCTCATGAAGCAAAGGTACATATCTCACAACATTTGAAGAAAACCAGAGAGAAGAAATGGAAAACAGAAAAATATCAATTATTACTAAAGGGGGAGAGTACATCTGTAGGGAATTTATAGAGAGAAGAATACAAAGAAACCTTCCTAACAGAATTACATTCTAACAGAATTAGTTACAGTTGTTGCTAACATAACAGAATTAGTTAGGACAGCTGTTGCTAACAGAATGACAGAAAGAAATTACACTAGAATCTTCTCCTTCTTCTTTAACATCCCCCCTCAAGCTAATGGGGCAAGGCTGCACCATCAGCTTGCGAGCAAGGGGCTGAAACCGAGCAGTAGGCAAAGGCTTTGTGAAAATATCAGCATATTGATTAGCAGAGCAAACAAACTAAATGTGAACATTGTTTTGCAAAACTTTCTCACGAATAAAATGGTAATCCACTTCAATATGTTTTGTTCGAGAATGAAACACCGGATTAGCAGCAAGGGAGATTGCACTTTTATTGTCACACCAAAGGGTAGGAACAGAGGGAATCTCAACAGAGATCTCATGGAGGAGAGTTTGGATCCAACGTAATTCTGCAGTAGCTTGGGCTAAGGCACGGTATTCAGCTTCAGTGGAGGATTTAGCAACAGTGGGTTGCTTTTTGGTTGTCCATGACACAAGATTGGAACCCAAACACACACAAAGAACAGAAGTAGAACGACTGTCCAAGAAATCTCCTGCCCAGTCCGCATCAGAATAGGCTTCAAGCACCAAAGGAGACTGCTGAAAAGTAAGACCATGATGAAGAGTACCTTTGAGGTACCGTAAAATGCATTTAACAGCATCAAAATGATGAGTGAGAGGATTATGCATATGTTGGCAGGCTTGATTAACAGCAAAAGAGAGATCAGGCCGTGTAAGAGTCATATATTGAAGACTCCCAACAATACCTCGATACAATACAGGAGCAGAAAAGGGAGTAGGATCAGTAGGGGAAATAGTTTTGGAAGTAGATGGAGTTGGAGAGGGTTTGCAATCAAGCATACCAGCCTTAGCCAAAACCTCAAGAGCATACTTTGTTTGAGATAGATGCATAGAACACTCATTTTTCTGAACTTCAATCCCAAGATAGTTCAAATGCCCAAGATCTTTCATGAGAAATTTCATGTTGAGAGACTAGACCAACTGAGTGATTAAAGCAGAATTAGAGCCAGTTACTAAGATATCATCCACATAAACCAAGAGCAAAGTAATATCGCCATGAGACCGTCGGATAAACAAAGAAGGATCAGCTTGACTTGCTTTGAACTGACAAGTATGAACTAAGTAAGAAGAAAAGGTCTCAAACCAAGCTCGAGGGGCTTGTTTTAAACCATAAAGAGCTTTATGCAGTTCACACACAAAGTGAGGATATTGAGCATCCACAAACCCCTGAGGTTGAGTCATATATACTTCATCAGACAAGTCACCATGTAAGAAGGCATTTGAGACATCTAATTGCTTGATCTCCTACTGAAAATGCATAGCTAAAGACAAGGCAATGCGAATAGTAGGTTGCTTTTCCACTGGACTAAAAGTTTCTGTATAATCAAAACCATGTTCTTGTGTGTATCCCTGAGCAACCAGTCGAGCTTTATGTCTAACAATAGTACCATCAGCATTAGTTTTGAGTTTAAACACCTATTTATAGCCCACAATATTCTTACTTTGAGGAGGAGGAACTAGAGTCCAAGTACCTTGTTGTTTAAGAGCATCAAACTCAGATTGCATAGCATCTTTCCAAGGGGCAGATTTAGAGGCCTCAGTGAAGGACTTGGGTTCAGAAAAGGTGGACTGTTAAAGAGAAGCTGTAAGGGATAAAGGATGTTTAGGCTTAAAAATACTAGCTTTAGATCGAGTAGTCATAGGGTGAGTATTAAGAGATGAGGAAGGAGGAACAATAATAGAGGAAGGTAAAGAAGTTGTAACATGAGGAGCGGGAATGAAAAGATTAGCTGATGTAGTAGATAAGGACTGATGCAAAGTAGATGAAGAATTATTGATAGGAGGAGATGAGGGAGAGGAAAAGATATCTATAGGAGAGGAAGCAGAAGTGTTGGAGGGAAACAAATCAGTAGAAGTGGAAGGTTGAAAGCTAGGAATAAGAGGATGAGTAGGATTGGGAATCATAGCAGGTGGAGATGGTAAAGAACTAAGAGTAGCAGAGGAAGCACTAGAAGAGACATATTGAGAACTAGTCATAGATGCAAAAGGAAAATTATCTTCATGAAACTGAACATGTCTTGAAATATAGATACGGTTGGTTTGCAAATCCATGCACTTATATCCTTTAGCATATGCATCATAACCAAGAAAACAACAAGGTTTGAACCTTGGTTCCAGTTTATGAGTGGTATACGGTTTTAACCAAGGAAAACACAGACAACCAAAAGTTTTTAACAAGGAATAGTCAGGAGAAACATGAAAAAGCTTTTCATAAGGAGAGATATTATGAAGAACAATGGTAGGTAGTTGATTAATGAGAAAGGCTACAGCAGTAAGGGCTTCTACCCAATACTTAAAAGGCATAGAAGTAGTGTTAAGCAAGGTTCTAGTCATCTCTATTAAGTGCCTATGTTTTCTTTCAGCAATACCATTTTGTTGGGGAGTATGAGGACAAGTAAGTTGATGGTTAATCCCATTTTGCAGAACAATGGACTTCATATGATTGTTAACAAATTCTCCTCCTCCATCAGTTCTTATGGTTTTGATTGTAGTAGAAAATTGATTTTCCATTAGGATTTTGAATTGTTGAAAGATTCTTGGAGCATCAGATTTATACAGCAAGGGATAGACCCAATAAAATCTAGAAAAATCATCAACAAACACTAGATAATATCGAAATCCATTTATTGAAGTAATAGAAGAAGGTCCCCATACATCAATATGAACAAGTGCTAAAGGAACTGTGGATTCAGAAATAGAATTTGGAAATGGTAACCTATGACTTTTACTAACACTGCAACTTTCACAAGACAATTTATTATCAATTATAGAAACAGGAATACCGAGTTGGCCATGTATGTGTTTGAGAGACTGATTAGAAGGATGACCAAGCCTTTTATGCCAAATAGGTACAACAATATGAAAAGCCGAGCTAGCAGAGTTATTTGAGATTGAAGTTGGAATTGATGTGAATGATTTATAAGCATTGTATACTGGATATAGGCCATTTTTACTGCTCCCTCGAAGAAGAACTTGCATTGAGTTGATGTCCTGCACAACAAATTCAGAAGCAGAAAAAGATATAATGCAATTATTTTCTTGAGCAAATTTATGAACTGAAAGTAGATTTGTTGATATGTGAGGAACATGTGGAATATCTTTAAAAAGAAACTGACTTGTAGGTGTAGGAAGTATACCATCTCTTCTATGCTCAATATTCAGATGTTTACCATTACCAACTGCTACCTTTTGAGCACCTGTGTAGTGCTCAAGTTGCTGTAAATTCTCCACATTGGAAGTGACATGGTGAGTTGCTCTAGAATCAAAAAACCACTGAGCATCTGGTGGATTTTCACTGGAAGCTATCAAAGTTTGAGTAGTTTGAGGTTGAAATCCAAGATCAGTTTTATACCAACAGTCTTTCGCTGTATGGCGCGGCTTATTACAAATTTGACATCTCACTTCTTGAGAACCAAAATTTGAATTGTAGCTCCACTGACCTCTGCCGTTATTATTTCGATTGAAATTGAAATTTCCTCTTCCTCTATTAAATCCTCTATTCTTTGCATTTCCTCTAAAAGAACCTCTATTATATTGGTAATTGCTTTGAGTACCATAAAATTGTTCTTTCTGGGCAGAGAATGCTGTAGTAACTTTAACTTGAGAGTTCAACTCAAGTTCTTCCATTGAAATGTTGATCTCTTCACTAAGAAGGAGATTTGACAATTCTTCCACAATGATTGATGCCTCTCTTGCTCTAATGGTTGTTTTAAAAGACATATATTCTCTTAGGAGCCCTTTCAAGATAACAAGAACAATCTCTTCATCAGAAATCGTGTTGGATGTTGCTGCTAGTTTGTTTGTAATCTGCTTTACCTCATCAAGATAATTTTTCATAGGCTTTGCAGAATCTTTCTTCACTCGTTATAGATCATTTCTGAGTTGCATGATGTCAGATCTTGATGCTGAATTCATCCTCTTCTCCAAGACATTCCATACTTCAAAGGCATGTTTCAGATTAACAACATGAGGAAGCAATGATGGATGAATTGTAGCATTTATGGCACTCCGAAGATGCCGATCTGCTCTTCTCCATTCTGTAAATCGTGGATTTGCAACTCGTTTTGCCACATCACTAACAGTGACTTCAATATGTTCAGATGGCATAGGAATTGAACCATCAACGTAGCCAAGAAGGTCATACACATCAAGTGCAGCGCTGATCTGTGCTTTCCAGGTGAGATAATTCGTCGAATCAAGCTTTATTGTAACAATTGAATTGAGATTGGAAATCAAAAACTGAAGGGGATCTAATGCCATAATGAAATTTGAACTGTATGACTGAGAAATTAGAAGAAGAAACAGAAATTTCAAGAGTTTAGAAGTTTAGAATCAATAGAGAGAGAGACAGAGAGAGAGAGAGAAGCTAACTGACGCAAGTCGTGTAGCTCTAATACCATGAAGAAAACCAGAGAGAAGAAATGGAAAACAGAAAAATATCATTTCATTACTAAAGGGGGGGAGTACATCTGTAGGGAATTTATAGAGAGAAGAATACAAAGAAACCTTCCTAACAGAATTACATCTTAACAGAATTAGTTACAACTGTTGCTAAGATAACAAAATTAGTTAGGACAGCTGTTGCTAACAGAATGACAGAAAGAAACTACACTAAAATCTTCTCCTTCTTCTTTAACAACATTTACTTCAGGCTAGCATTAATGCAATTGTGAGATACTTGATTGGAATTACCAGAGCTAGAATCCATAATCTTGGGTTTTTTATTTATTTATTAATGGAAAGATTGAATTTTTGCCTGTGGGTAATGAATTTTATCTTATTACGTTTGACAATGATATTGATTTTCTTAATGTTACAAACAATGGCCCTTGTAAGGTTTTGGGCAAGTATTTTGTAATACAAGAGTGGAAGATTGGATTTGATGCCTATGTTGAAAAATTATCAAAAGCCTTGATCTGGGTAAGGATTCCCAGACTTCCTCTTGAGTATTGGACTGAGGGAATTTTTAAAGAACACGTTGCGCCATAGGATCCTTTGTTAAAATGGATCCGTGGATGGCATCCAAAGAAAGGGCTGAATTTGCCCAAGTATGTGTTAATACAGATATTGAAAAACCTTTCATCCAGGAATTGGTTGTTGGAGAAGATAATGGTTCTTGGTGAGTTCTGTGTCTTTATGAAGGACTGTTCGCTTTGTGCTTCTAACGTGCGAAAGTAGGACACAAGGTGGCTGACTGCATGGAGCTACCACTATTGGACTTTGTGACGACATAGGAAAGACTGAAACAACTTCAAATAGAGCAAGTAGAAGAAGCAAAAAGGTTGAATGAAATGCATTATGAAAGCGACGAGGAAGACCATGAGACGCAGTCACCATGGATCACTGCTTAAAAAGAAAAGATGTGAGACGATCGGAAATGTAATTCTACCTTCATTAGAGGAAGATATACAAGCTTTCCATGGCATAGGTGGCCGGAGTTGGAGCTATGGAAGAGGACGAGGGTCCACAATAACGTTCCTAATATTGAGGCGTATATTAGCACCGCCCGAAGTATCATGCCGGACATAGGCCTAAGTCAACAACATTGAACGCGCGCTTGACAGTGCCTAGGGAACAATTAGGCGGTAATGTTGCCACTGAATAGTTTTGGCACCAAAATTAGAACATGGTAGAATAATCGAGACCAACGCATGGGAGATTGGAAAGTGCTTTTGGACTTGGTCAAAACTCTAGTGGGTTGGGCTTTAAATTAGATGGTGGGCCGATTGATGGTGTACCCATTGGAGTGATGATGTCTCATTATTCAATTCCATTAGATGTCCAAGGAACGCTACAAGTGGGCACTACAACGGAGCCCACTAGACCTCCAATGCAGGTGACGAGTCATTTAAACTGGGGTTCCATGACCAGTTTAGAGGTAAAGGAAATTACTGCTACCAATACAATAAGTGCTAAAGAAGAAAGTTTTAATGAAGAAGACAAGGTTGAAGATGATGTGGATGATGATTTGATGGTAGAGGACGTGGATGAAAATGAAGAAGAGGGACTAAAAGTTGTGGAAGAGGTTTGGGAGAAACTTCAGACCAGTGAGAAAAAAGTAGTAGAGATGACGTTATGCATGGATTGTGGGGGACTAAGGATACTGTATGGAGGGGCCATCTTCTCAAACTTAATTAAAATTCTTAGCTGGAGTGTCAGAGCTGTAGGAAGATGATCATGCATCCCCAAAATAGAATTTTTGGTTACCTTAGACCCGGAATTTTGGAAATTTTGGACACATGGATAGGTGATAATATTTTACAAAAAAATGGTAACAAAGGTTGTATGTGAAATAGTTTGTGTAAATTGGAGGTTTATGGTTGTTTTGGAATGAAAATTAAATGAAACTTGATATTTTATATGCTTGTGATTGTAATATTCACGTGTTAATCTTGGATAAAGTTTCAAATATATCATGGGTATATATTTACTACTATTTATGCTTATCCACAAGCGTGCAAAAGGAAAGACCTTTGGCAAGAGATATCCGAGGCAAGAAAGTCTTTTCTCCAGAATGGCTACTAATGGGCGATTTTAATGCGTTGCTTTCAGTTGAAGAAAAGCAAGGCAAATTTCCATTGGATAGGCACCAAGGAGATGATGTTCAGGATTTTGTGTCTAATAATGGTTTGATTGATGCAGGTTTTACAAGGAATAAATTTATATGGGATAATAGGAGGCAGGGACACCCTCATATTTATGAATGACTAGATTGGTTTCTAGGGACCTCTCATTGGATAGAATTATACCCAAATCCAAAAGTTTGCAATCTTCCATATTTGGATTGAGATCATTCTCCTATCTTTTAGAATACTTATTCTAATCCTCCTCAGGGGTACAAGCCATTTTGTTTGGAAGCCATGTGGTTTTCAGATCAGAGATTTTTTTTTTATGTTAGTGCATGCTTTTTGGACTACTAAAATTTAGGAAAATAAAAGTTAACTATTTGCTAATATTTGTGACAAATTAATGGAAAGCTCAGTGGTGTAAAAAAATGTGTGGTAATAATTTTTAGCTTTTAAATACAAATAGACAAGTTAAATACAAATATTGTAAATGAAGAGTTATTAGGAAGTTATGAGAATGAATGACCAAATACGAGTTTAATCATTGGATTCAAAGTGAGGAAGTTTTGGGCAACAAGCTAGAAATAGCCAGCTTCAATTAGGGGGATCAAAGAAATAAATATTTTCAGAGTCTAGTCATTGGGCGAAGAAAACAGAATAGGATTTGGAAGATTAAAAATGATAATGGTGATTGGGTGCCGGACTATAATATAATTAGATAATTTTTTGAGAATGATTATATGGAGAGATTTACTACTCAAGGTAATTGTAATGTTAATTTGGCTTTGACTCATTTGGAGACTAAACTTTATGAATAGGACAGTGTTGGGTTGATTGGCCCGCTTAGTATAAATGAAATTGTGATGACTGTAAGGCAGATTCCTAATTTGAAAGCTCTAGGACGGGATGGGCTGCCACGCTTTATGACGGGATGGGATAGTGTTGGGTGGATTGGCCTTCTATTAAAAAAAATAGCTTGAATATTATGACTGATTCAGTGATAAGTATGTTTAATGACTTTTCCAATCATAATATACCGTGTCAAGATTTGAATAAGACTTTTGTTGTGCTGATCCCAAAGAATGATTCTCCAGAAATTATAAGTTAATTTGGGCCTATTAGTTTATGTAATGTGAGCTATAAAATCAAAGCTAGAATTTTGGTCAACAAAATGAAGAATTTGATGCCAAAAAGTATTTCGAGTAATCAAAGTACTTTAGTTAAAAGTAGACAGATTGAGGATAATATTCTTATAACTCATAAGGTGAACCATTTTTTTAAATCAAAAAAGGATAAAAGTGGTGGATGAGAATTAAGATTGGACTAAAAAAGGCTTATGATATGCTTGAATAGAATTTTGTAGAACAAGTACTCAACATAATATTAATTGTTACTTGTTTCCAAGAAAGCTTAGAGAGGAAATAGATAAGATGCACAAGAATTTTCTAGGGGGTAGGAGATGTAAGCAGAAAGGTTTGAATTGGGTTAAATGAGATTAGGTTAGTTTGGAAAAAAAGATTTTTTTTTTTTTTGGGGGGGGTGGGTTGCGGGCTAGGAATTCAAAATGTCACTGATATCAATATGGCTACCATTGAAAAATTGGGATGTAGGGTTTTTACTGAACCAGATGATGTGTGGGTAGCTCAAGTCATAGGTAACTATTTAATTCAGGACGATTTTTTCTTTGTTAGAGCTAAAGGATCAAATTCTTGGGCTTGGAAAAATTTTCTAAAATCAAGAGATATTTTGATTGAATGTATAAGATGGTCTATTAGTTATGGGGAGAAAATATTTTTTGGGTTGATAAATGGGTTATGGAAAGAGCACTGTATGAATATATCCCTTTTGAAAGTCAGAGGAAAATTGATTGGAGTCTTAAGGTTTAAGGATTGTATTTTAAAGGGTAAATTACATTAATCTCTCTTGAGATTTCTGATAATTATAAAATAAGCATTTTTATCATTTTGAAGAAAAATTGACTGAATGTGGTTTGTAAAGTAGGGGAGTCTAGTATAATTTTGGAAACTTAAGATGAAGTCAGTGTAATTGTCAAAAACATTCAGGGGATATCAGTGTAATTAATCATATTTTAAACAATAGAAAGTGTAATGTACGAAAGATTAAAGATCTAGTAGGGGATAAGTTGGGGTAATATTACTACGGGAATTCCGTTGCCTTTATGCAGGTGGAGGATACAATGTGGTGGACATTGAAAAATAATGGTTCTTTTTTTTTTTTTTTTTCTTTCAAATTTCTACCACTAGATTGGCTACAGACATTAGGTGTGCGGATAGATATACAAACTTAAATCCAAATAAGTCCATATTTTCATGGTGTTGGAGATTAAAATGTGCCCCAATAATTAGGTCTTTTATCTGGTTGTTATTAAAAAATATAATTCCTTTTAAATAAATGCTTAATAAGAGAGGTATCCAAGTGGACATTTATGCCCAAATGACGTTGAAGATTTAAATCATATTTTCTTGAACTGTAAGTCTACAAAATATGTGTGGAATTTGATTGGATGATCTAGTAAAGTACTAGGTAACGAAGACATAGACATTGTTGATTGGCTAAGGAAAATTCAACCTCAGGGGAAGCATAGTGATGGATTACAAGAAAAAATAATTAATATTATTTGGAAGCTATGATGTCATTGTAATAACAAAGTTTTTCAAAAGGATTAATTTAATCATTTTAAAATTATAGAAAAAGCGACAAGTATGTTTAGGGATTATAAAAATCTAGAGACTTGGATTACTAATAATGGAATTAAGTTGGTTAAGGAAAAAATGACAAGATTAATTAGATGGATTCCTCCTATTCAGAAAAGAAAACTAATTTTGATGGATCTAGAATAGGAAATAGTATGTCAGTTAGTGTGGCAGTTATAGTGAGAAATGAGTTAAGGTATATTTGTTGGGAATTTTCTAATTAATATAAGGATAAATTGTCAGTGACTGAATTGCGAACTTTGGCTTTTCGTGAAGGTTTGTTGCGAGTCGATATACAGAATGGTCACACTACAGTATTGAACCAACCTTATGTGCGGATGGGTCGGGTATGACCCGAACTCGAACCTACCCTAACCCAAAACTCAAAAGGGGTCTTCTTCTCTGGTGAGATTCTGGTGTCTTTTCTGGTGCCGATGACAATTTTTGATCATCATTTTTACATGAAATCAATGAAGTTCTCTTCCTCTTTTCATGAGGAGTCATAAGCTTTGTTTTTCAAATCATTCAACACAACTTCACGAAATAGGGAAAAATAGTACGTCTCCAATGAGACCCGATTTTGTGACCACATGAAAAATTTTCTATTTCGTGGCTTTTGGGCCATTGTTTTCCCCCAATTCTTCTATATAAATTCTAGAAGATGTGTATATACATAGATCTTGGAAAGAGCCTTAGTCTTGGAGAGTATTAAAGTCTTTCATGAAGTTAGGTGCAGGCATGAGGTTGGGAGTCTCAATAATTTAACTTCTTGATGGAGTGTTGTCACGTATTCCTTTATCACTTCTTGGGGGATTTTTCCCCTACCCTAGAAGATGTAATGGTGCTCTTACGACTCCCACCACTAGGTGAAGGAACTTCTGCTTCTTCAGGGTTGAATAAGGAGGAGAATGAAGTTGATAAATTCCTTGTCTCATGCATTCCTCAGTGTGAAAACCACCAAAGTGTCATTTTTGTTGAGGATGCGAGACATGTATGCAAAGTTGATTTCTCAGCTTGGCTTCATTAATTTTTCAAGGAATTTGAACCTCAAAGACATGCCGAAAAGGGGAACCTTTGCATAGCATAGTCCTCATCATTTGGCAACTTAATCGCCTATAGGTTGTTCAAGTGTATATTTCCTATATCCCTGGAGGATGTGTTAATCATAAGAGTTCTTCCTTTCATCGTGGAAGTTGTTTTTGGGCAAGTGGTAGAATTGGTGTCCATGTTTCTAGGTCTTCTTTACTATCGTCTTAATGCTATTAATAAAGACTCACAACGATTAGTTAGACATTATGATATGGTAAACTGTGCTATGACGACCTTTTTTAAAAAATTTATTTTTGAGAGGTTTACATATTATGCCAAGCCCCATGTTTTTCAGCTTATAAGGTCCTCTCTTGATCATGGAACTAGAATGATGAGGCAAGTTCCCAATGTTCTCAGCCACACACTTAGGTGGAAGGGTAAGGGAGCCAAGAAAACCTTAGCTCAGCTGATTGATATAGAGGGGAGTTACAATTTTAGGTCATGCACCACACTTTTTTCATAGTGAAGTGGACTTGATGATTTACCCCAATGATCAAACCCCATTTAACTTGAGTGACGACCTTATTCCAAACTAAGAGTGTATTTGGGGGGCCATTCTGACTCTGTAGTGTCTACTTTTTCTAAAAGAACTTTCAAATGGTGGGCATGTCAGTTCGGGTTTGATCAAACCATCCCAATTGTTTCTATTGACCTCGTTGATTCATTAATGAGTTTTTCTCATTTTTTTAATTCAAAAATTCCATCGATGGGATGTCCTAGATGATCTCATTGCCATTCTTCCGAAGATTTGTCATGGGTGTATGTCTACCCGTTGCTAATTATTTTGGCATAAATGTTTAAATCATTTTTTTATTTTTCTTCAATGGGCTGCCCTATAGGTCGTACTAGAGCCAATATCACGGAATGAAAGCTCGTTGAGGTGGCCTAACTTTAGGAAAACAAAGGATTAGGATGGATATGGCCAATTAGCTCATCTTGGACTAGTTCAATATCCCATTAAATTTTTAGAGGCTAAAGTTTCTTATTGTGTAAAGCTTGTTTCTTGTGCGAAGTTTGTTTGCTACTTGAAGTTTTCTAGATTTGAAAATCTTGTTTGTTGTTTGAAACTTCTAACTTTGTTTTGTGTTTTTTATGCTTTTTACTTCCTTTTCTGCTAACTTTCACAAAAATGAATACATAGTGATCATGCGATCATAGCATCAAGTGTCTAGTACATTGTGAAAGCTCAAAAAGATCTTGAGAGCTCCTTACGGTGGAACTTGTTATAAGAGAGTATTACACCACATTAGGGAGCTAGTTGATTGGCCTAACCAAGTTTGGTGCGACCATACCATATTTAGGAAGTCCAGAGTGCCTTAACCAAGTTTAGCATGAAGTGAAAAAATGAGCTTGCGTGAAACTTAGTGGGTCTATAGCATAAATGAACATACCATAACCACATGCCAAGCTTAAGGAGCCTCCTAAGTTATGTCTTCTGCCTTAGGCAACCATAAGGTGAAATGGGTTGTAAGTAATATCCTGCTAGGAGGCAATGTCAAGTGTTAGTATCGCAATGGGACTATATCACGACTGATCACACTATAGTTGTATGCCAGGCTTCATGATCCTTTTAAGTTTTGTTCCCAATCTTAGGCAACCCCAAGGTGAACTAAGCAATAAGTAGTTTAGGAAGAACCTAATGTCTGCACTTTCAACAAATAGTGAGTTGAATACAATGGAACTTTAAGGTACGTAACATAGAAAGGTGACCTTGAGAATGTCACGATAATATATAAGGCTTAAGATTGATATGTATGCATATTAGTCTTCATGGAGAGCCTGTGGAGATACCTCGAAAGGCAAGACATATGTCATTATAGAGATTAGATGACGTGTCAATAATTGATCTGATGATATGGTGCCCATACTGAATTGAAGGGTCTATTTGGCAGCCTGACGGAGATGGCCATTCTAGACAAAGATATGTCATAGAGAATCATAGTATTGAGTTTTCCCCTTCAAACATTCATCTCACGAGTATCATGAGTGAATAAGGGGACCATATGATCATAGTTTCACTACATATTATATTCTCAATTTTTTTGTCAGCGAAGGTTCAAATGTGAGCAAGTATTTAGGAAGGTCAGATCATGGTTAGAGCCATGTGTATGAGCATTGAATTTATTGAGCAATGTTCCACGCCATACGATGAAAGTTAAGGAGCTGAAGGTGAACATCTTTCATGCAAGTTACATGGGTGAACATCTTTCACGCATTTCTAATAGTTTGATGACTATTTATGATGGCTTGTGGCTTAAGCATGATATAACTTAACCTATTTCATGTTTAAGGGGACTTTAGCCATCTATGTTTCAAGGTGCTTCAACTTGCAATAACCACTTTCATAAACCTAAATTACTACAAAAGAGCCTTCCCATTTTTGGGACAAACTTAAAGGTGATAGTTTCGCGAAACACCTCTGTGCAATAATGCTTGAAAATCCTTTCCCATGAGTTCTTTAGAAGATGGTTCAAAGTCTTCACTTAGAAATTGTTATTTGTGTCTTGCATTCTTGAGTCGACTCGCACCTAAACCGTTTCTGGCACTTTTGGTGGTCTACTGATCGACACTTGGACTTAGAAAACCCCCTTCTTTGTTGAGTAATCGGTACAAGAAATTTCAGAGCATTTGGAGAAAGTTAGAAAATGGCTCATTAGCACACGTTTGTGTCAATCGACACTTAAAGGGTGCAATCTACACTCAGAGAGTGCCAATCGACACTCAGGTGCCAGCAACCCCCTTCTCTGTGTCCCGATCAGCACTTGGGGTCTAGTTTCGTGATTTTTGCCTCTTTTTCATATTTTAGGGTTTAGGAACATTATATAATGTATTGTTCCGAGAGAATAAGAAAGGGAGAGTGACATAAAGTCTTCTCAGACATTTGTGAACAGGTTTTAATACCCTATTTTGTATTCTTCACCTTTTGATAGTGGATCTTTTGTTGTGCTTCGCCCATGGACGTAGGTTGTTTGTCGAATCACTTATATTTGGTGTTCTCTTATTCTTGTTGTTTTTGTTTCTTTTCTCTTCGTTATTTTATCTTCTATTTTCATTGTACAATAAATTGGTATCAGAGCTTTTGGTGATGGCTACCGCAAAATAAAAAGTAGAGAAGTTTGACAGTCAAAATAGTTTTAGCCTTTGGCGTATCAAGATGCGCGCTTCATTACGATGGCAAGGTTTGACGAAGGTTTTTGGATGACACATTTCCAACAACGTTGATTGCGGAGCAGAAGATTGATATGCAAGAAAAGGTGCATAGTGCCATTTTGTTATCTCTTTCTAATAGAGTCTTGCGTGAGGTATCAGATAAAAAATTCACCTCTAGGCTTTGGAAAAGACTAGAGAATTTGTGCATGAAGAAGTCACTCACCAACTATTTGTATTTGAAGCAGTGGTTGTACACCCTTAAAATGAAGGAAGGTATGTCCATTAATGAGCATTGTGATGAATTTAATAAAATTATCATGGACCTGAAGAATATTGATGTTAAGGTTGAAGACGAAGACCAAGCCTTAATAATTTTGTGTTCATTGCCTAATTCTTTTGAGAATTTGGTTAATTTCATGTTATATGGAAGGGATACCATCTCTTTAGTAGACGTTAAGGCATTTTTAAACTCGAAAGAGTTGAAGACTAAGTTTAATGGGAAAGATAGTGATTATGTACAAGCCGAGGGCTTGTTTATGAAAGGTCTTTCGAATTCCTCTAATAATAGAAGCCGACCAAATAAAGGGGCTTTGGTAGTGGTAATAGTAGAGGTCAAAACAGAGGCAAAGGAATAGGCTAAGGTGGATCTAGAGGTCGATCACAGTCTAAAACACCCAAGAGTGAGATTGAATATTACTACTATCACAAGTTTGGGCACTACAAAACCGAGTGTCCTAAGCTCAAAGAACAAAGGGGAAAGAAGAATGTTAATTATGCTAATGTTGCCGATGTTGCACAAGAAACCGTTGAGGTTACAAATAATGTCTTTTCAGTTACTATTTCTAATAATCGCTCCAATGATTCTAGTTGCTCCTATCATATGACCCTTAATCGGGATTGGTTTTCCACCCATGATGCAATCAATAGTGGTTCAGTCTTAATGGGCAACAACATGGCATATAAGATAGTTGGGATAGGTACAGTTCAAATTTTTTTTCATGATAGAATTGTGAGGCACATACTGGACTTGAAGAAAAATCTGATTTCTTTGGGCAGTTTGGATTCCAATGGTTGCAAGTTCTCCGCTGAAGGTGTAGATATAAAGGTTTGTAAGAGATCTTTGGTTATGATGAAAGGTAATAAAGTAAATGGCCTTTAGGTTCTTCAGGGTAGTACAATTGTTGGTTCTACAGGCGTTTCATCTTCATCTTTAGTTGATCCAGATTCAAATACCTTTTGTTTGTAGTATATGCAATTGGGTCACATGAGCAAAAAGGGTATGACAATTTTGAGCAAACAGGGTTTGCTTTATAGACAATCGACAAGAAAGCTTGAATTTTGTGAGCATTGTGTTTTTAGAAAACAGAAAATGGTGAAGTTCAGTGCTGTAATTCATAGAACCAAAGGTACAATTGACTACATCCATTTGGATCTTTAGCGTCCAGCAGCCATCCCATCCCAAGGTGGTGCTTGATATTTTTTGACTTTCATTGATGAGTATTCAAGAAAAGTTTGGTTATATTTTCTGAAGCACAAGAATGAGCATTCAAGAAAAGTCTTGATTAAAAAGTAAACAGGTGAACAAGTCAAGTGGCTTAGAACAGACAATGACATGGAATTTTGTGATAGAGAGTTTAATAAGTTTTGTCAGAATGAGGGAATTGTAAGGCACTGTATAGTTCGTGGCACTCCCCAACAAAATGGAAGCTCAGAACGGATGAACAAAACTCTTATGGAGAGAGCTCGTTGCATGCTTTCGAATACCGAGTTGTCTAAGGTATTTTGGGCTGAAGCCGTTAATACATCTTGTTATTCAGTGAATCATTCTCTTAATACTGCTATTGAAACTAAAACTCCTAATGAGGTATGGTCTGGCACTCCTTCTGATTTTCTAAATTTGAAAGTATTTGGTTGTCCCACTTATTATCATGTAAATGATGGTAAGCTTGAGCCCAAGGCCAAGAAGTGCATATTCATTGGACATAAGGGGTTAAAGGTTATATATTATGGTGTACTGATCCTAAGTCACCCAAGTTAGTTTTTCCTAGGGATGTTACTTTTGATGAATCTGCTATGTTCCACCCGAGAAAAGAGTTTATTGATGTTTTTGGGAATAAGCAGAGCTATAGCAAAAAGGTGGAACTATATGTTGGAGCTTCAAAGAGAGTGCAAGAGGGCACTCAACTTCAGCCCATTATTTTTACATAGAGTTCTCCCTCTGACTTTGGTGCAGAAGAAAAACCGCAATATAGTATTATGACTAGTAAAGAAATGAGACAAATTAGGCCACCTCAGAGATTTAGGTAGACAAATTTGGTTGTGTATTTGTAGTGCAAGAGCCTTCCACCTATTTAGAAGCTGTCATGGGTAGTGAGTCTGTATAGTGGATTGTGGCAATGAATGAAGAGGTTGAATCTCTTCACAAGAACCAAACATGGGATTTGGTGAAATTGCCTAAGGGCTCAAAGACTGTTAGTTGCAAATGGGTGTTTAGGAAAAAAGAAGGCATCCCAAGGGTTGAAGATACTAGATACAAGGCACGCTTGGTTGCAAAAGGCTACAGTCAAATAGAAGGTGTGGACTTTAATGAAGTTTTCTTAGTCGTTGTGAAGCATAGCTCTATTCGCGTGTTTCTTGCTTAGGTTGCTTTGTTTGACTTAGAGCTTAAACAGCTTGTTGTTAAGACATCATTTTTACATGGCGAGCTTGAAGAGACTATCTATATGAAACAACTATAGGGATTTGTTATACAAGATAAAGAACATCATGTTTGCAAGTTGAAGAAGTTATTGTATGGCTTAAAGTAGTTTCCAAGGCAGTGGTACAAGCGGTTTGACACTTTTATGGTAGGCAGTGGTTACTTAAGGAGTAATTTTGACAGTTGCATGTATCACAAATAGTTGTCAGATGGTTCTTTCGTTTACTTGTTACTCTATATAGATAACATGCTTCTAATTTCCAAAAGCATGTCAGAGATTGACAGTTTGAAGTCCCAACTGAGTAATAACTTTGAGATGAAAGATTTGGGTATGAAAATTCACAAAGATAGGAAAGTCGAAAAGTTGTACTTGTCACAATAGAAGTGCATAGAAAAGGTGCTTGAGCTTTTTGTTATGTAAAGTTCTAAATTAGTGAGTACTCCACTTGCCTCTTATTTTAGGATTTCTACAACATTGTCTCCGCAGAGTGAGGAAAAGGAACAGTATATGTTGAGTGTTCCTTATTCCAGTGCAGTTGGTAGCATTATGCATGCCATGGTTTGCACACGTCTAGACATTTCACATACAGTTAATGTTGTAAATCGATATATGGCTAATCTTGGCAAGGCTCATTGGCAAGCAGTGAAATGAATACTTCGGTATTTGAGAGGGACTTCAAATATTGGTTTACTGTTTGTAAAGCTTGTGGCTTTGGTTTTACTGTTGTAGGTTATGTTGATTTAGATTATGTTGGTGATCTAGATAAAAGGAAATCTCTGACAAGTTATGTCTTCACACTTGCTAGTTGTGTGATTAATTGAAAAGCTACTTTATAGTCTATAGTCGTTTTGTCAACAACAAAAGCAGAGTACATAGCGGCAACAGAAGCAATAAAGGAGGTAATTTGGTTGAGAAGTTTGGTTAGCGATTTTGGCTTACAGTAATATGGTACTGTTATATTTTTTGATTGCCAGAGTGCAATACATTTGACCAAAAATCAAATGTATCATGAGAAGACTAAACACAAAGACGTCAGATATCATTTTCTTTGAGATGTTATGTTCTAAGGTGACATTACAATCAAGAAAATTGCTACAGTAGAGAATCTAGCAGATATGATGACTAATCCCATTCCGTTACTCAAGTTCAAACACTCTTTAGACTTGATTGGTGTTTGCACCATTTGATTTGATCTTTAGGGATTTTGTAGAGAAAACAGCATAAGAAGGTTATTTTCTCGTGGCTCGAGGTAATACAAGCCAAAGTGGAGATTTTTTATCTGTGTCTTGCATTCTTGAGCCAACTCGCACCCAAATTGTTTCAGGCACTTTTGGTGGTTTAACGATCGGCACTTGGACCCAGAAACACCCTTATTTGTTGACTAATCGGTACAAAAAATTTCAGAGCATTTGGAGAAAGTCAGAAAATAGCCCATCGGCACTCAGGGAATGCCTATCAGCACATGGGTGCCAACAATCCCCTTCTCTGTGTGCCGATCAGCACTCGAGGTCCAATTTAATGATTTTTGCCTCTTTTTCGTATTTTAGTGTTTGGGAAATTATATAATGTACTATTGTGAGAGAATGAGAAAGAGAGAGCGGCAGAAAGTCTTCTTAGACATTTATGAATGGGTTTTAACACCCTGTTTTGTATTCTTCACCTTTTGATAATAGATCTTTTGTTGTGCTTCGCCCGTGGAGGCAGGTTGTTTACCGAACCACATATATTTGATGTTACCTTTTTCTTGCAACGTTTGTTTATTTTCTCTTCATTATTTTGTTTTTCGCTTCCGTTGCACAAAAAAAACTTGGTAAGAAGATCTACCAATGCTTGACTTTTGATGGCTTGTGCCATGACACATTTCACATCAAATTTTGCTAGTGACAGTAATCATCGCATAACTTCGCCCGAAACTGTTGGCTTGGTAAGAAAGTATTGAATAGGATACATTTGGTGACCAAGTGAAGTGAGTATGAGAACTAATAATGTCTAAAATTTTGGGTTGTAAAAATCAGTGGGAGACAGTAGCATTGAATAGTGGAATAATGTGTCTCAGGATCCTAGATGATTCTGTTAACATAGTAGACTAGCTTGTCTTGCCCAATTGAGTGTGGGAGTAAGAAAGGTTTCCTTGCTATGTGACACAAGTTGGGGAGTGAAAAAAATTATGGATGAGTGTAGGAGGCTTGTTGAACAAGCCACCTAACTAGAAAGAAAATTTGATGAACTGAGGACCCTTTGTGATAGGTTGGCGTAAAGCTTTGAGATTTGAGGAACAATGAATACATCATCTTACCCTACTTGATCTCTTGTAGCCTTGTATCTTTCACGCTCTTCTTATGTATCTTACATGTCCTCTGAAAAGGACTCTTATACTCTTGTTTATCCAAGTAAATCTTTTGAGCTCTAATTTTTGTTGTACGAGACTCTCATATATGTCGCACAACCCTCGTTTTTAGTTTTGTTGCTTAAGACTCTTCTATCGGTCGTGCAACCATTTTTCTAACTTGTATAATTTTGAAATTAACAAGTCATACAACTAATTAGTTATATGATCACTTTCATTTTTAATATAAAGAAAAATCTTGACATAAGATCAACAACATTCATAACTTTTTTTTTTCAAAAGACTAACATAAAAAAGTTGAAATGCTTTCAAAAGAATTCTCATTTGAGAGTATCATATTCAACAACAAAAATACGAGTATCCTTCATGTGAGGTGAGCATCCTTCACATAGGGTGTGAAGGGTCATCCTTATTTAACGAGCCATTCACAACCTCTATATCTCGATTTTTAAAATTTTCATTAAAAATTCACTTGAGTGTCTAACAATCTTTGAAAGCATGACTTAAGCTTTGGTGATAGTAGAAATACGTGGAGCTTTGCATCTCTTAATTTGATGGTGGGTGTCTTGTGAGGAGTTAAGAGTTGAACAACAATGTCTCACACCCAAGACTTGAGAAGTGCACAAAAATTTTTAAGTTCACAAGGAAACTCAAGAGGCGGAGTTCTACACATCTTTTTGTTATTCTTTCAGAATAAAGTCTCCTTTGTGGCCCTTAGCTAAGAAAGTCACCTTGGGGGTCTATTTTATTTCACCTATTATGTCAGAGATATGCCTTACTGAATTAAGTAGGCACGAGAAAGTTTCAATATCAATGTTGACTATGTGGACCATGTATTATTGAGAATTCCATTAATGCACATCTTCATGATCTCAGCTTCGCTCATAATCTCATAGCAATCCAATCACTTGTCCTTAAACCTCTTCAAGTAATCCATGAAAGGTTCTTGGGTTATTTGAGTCACTTTGGAGAGGAATAGCTTGGTGAACCTATCTTTCACGTGACAACTATTTGCGTGAAACTTTCAGATCATATCTTCCTAGATGGGGATAGAGTTACATGCCAATTCTAGGTACCATATGTAAGCCTTATCAATCAAGGACTTAGATAATTCACTCAACCTCAAATTGTGGTTGTTGCCATAATGGCTTAGGCTTTCCATGTATTAGTGAACATATTAATCGAAATTGCTATTTTTTCCATCAAATTAAGAGAACTTGTGCAGAGTGTAACCTTCAGGATAAGGAACTAGAATGAATTCTTAAGGGTATGGAGGAGCGAACACAATAGATGGAAGCCTCTATCGTTATTCTTGTAGTAAGGCTTGGACCTCATTTTACACGTCTTGGAGTGTAAGCCGAAGGACAAGTAAAGGTGTAACACGCGAAGGATGTGTGGTTAATTGTGTTACCAAGTCCTGAATGATTCTGTAGGTCTCCATTTTGACATATTACATTTGGTTGAGAAAATGATGGTGAAGGGTCTAACCCTTGTTGGTTTTTAGAGGTTGATGGAACTTGCCCTTAAGAGTAAGCAACAAATATGGGCAACACTAGAAGGGAAACCTGAATAATTGTTTTATAAGAGGCTAAGCTGTGTGTGGGTTCCCCACTATCGACACGAGGGTTTTCTAAATGGATTTGAGTTCAGAGAGGATCTATATATTTAATGGAGTGAAAGTTTCAACTGAAGATATGGGGATTCGCTCTTCAAAATGAGGAGCTATAAGATTTGGAACTCATTCCTCTATCTCATAGTGTTCCCTCGTTTACATCCCACTTTTGAGAGTTGTGAGAATTTTTAACGAAGTGCACTCCTTAGTAGAGTTGCCAAAATGTGGACGACCTTGAAGCCAAGAAAGTAAGGTAGGTCAAAGATGTGAGTTGTGTGGTGAGTGGAACTTATGTGTTAGATGCTAGGTGGATCCTCAAAGTGGAACGCTAGGAAGAAAGTAAGGCAATCTAGAACTTACGTGAGAGATTCTAGAGAGAGTAGGGCGAAACTTGGGATGTTGAACAAGATTCCTAATACAAGGGGCCCAACTTGAACGAGACTCGAAGTATGAAGGATGAGTGTGAAACGATTCTTGCAAATTAACTCTCCCAAAAAAATATTACCCTCTTTACTGTGGTGGTTGATGGGTATTTATATTGGTCAATCAAATGCCAATCCCTAGGCATCACATAAGGACCTTAGGTTTATCAGGTGTCCCACTAATGTCCAAAATATGAGGTAGTTGAGGGAATCTCTTAGTTCTAAACGGTCTAGAAAGCTTCACATATTAGGTGTGCGGGACTGTTTGGATAGCCTATTACATTAGCCACCATGCCATTGTTATGATGTGTGCCCTCATATCCAAGACATTTTATTATTATTTAATAGATTTGATTTATTATTGAGTTTCATATTACTATATGTTTAGATGTTGCTTTATATCATGAGATGATTAGTCATTGAATTGTCATTTGGAGTGGTTCATGTGTATAAATGAGATTTATACACAGGAGATATGAACTACTTATATATATAGGCAATTTTAGAATTGTTCGCGATTATTGATAAGACTGTACATCTTATCTGTAAAGTTGTAATACATTTAACCTTTATGTGATAAGGTAGTTTATTTCAACCATCAGAGTAGTGGACTCTAGGTTATTGACTAGATCATTATAAGAAACACATCGTTTGGAACTGTTACCTTTAATAAGTTTTTTATTCACTATTCGTAGTAAGCTCTTAATCTTGAGAGGATAGTGAATTCAAGTTCTGAATAGTGATAACTTTGAGTTACCAATAAATGAGGTCTTTTAGATTAATACCTCGGTATCTTGAGATGTCATTATTTAGACTGTGAGAACAGATATTTGCAAGATACAATCTACTATTTTTATATATTAGAGAGATGGAAATCACCTTTGTGCTAATTCAATTCGTTAATCACTGAAATCCGGATCTAGTCTTTTTAGTAAATTCTTTATTAAAATGATGACCAATTGTAAGTGATTAATAATTATTGATTAAGTTCTTAAAATAATTAGGAAATTAATTTGACAGTATAATCTTGATTATTAATATGCATGTAGAGGGTCAACTACGAAATTATAGTGTATATGAGTTTACTCTATTCTACTAAGTTCGAGTGCAATTTCAATTATATAGTAGAATCAATTGAAATTAATTTAATTATGAGATAATTAAGATTTAATTGATTAATTAAGAACTGACTTAGTGGGACCCACTAGATCTCTTCTCTTGCCCTAATTAATCCAAATGTAGGGAGTCGTTTATAAGAAGTTTTTATGCTAGACAAAAATAAGAGGCAGCCCATTTTCCTGCGATACGGTTTGGCTAAGGAAAAAGAAGTGAAGACTGCGATACGATTTGTGCAAGGGAAAAAAAGAAAAGACCTAGAGGAGAAAGAGAAGGAAGATTGCATCAATTTTTTAAGAAGTCTTTTTCAACAATCAAGATTATCAAGAACAATGTAATTTTAACCTCTCTTTTCAACATTGTATGATTCATGTAAAGAAAAAGATCTAAATAGATTTTTAAAATCGTTTCCGCTGTGGTTACGAACCTAACAATTGATATCAGAGCAACTTTATATGAATTCATTAATTTTGAAAGTTATATTTACTTGTTCTAAATCTATTCATAAATCTCAATTAAAATAAACGGTTATTTTAGAATAAAATGTTGTGCTATAATTTATTTGATACAAAGATTTAATCTTTATTTGAAAATCTTGATAATAAAATTTAATTTTTAATGCGTATGAGATACCCAGATTAATGGAGTGATCAAAAAACTCCAACTTGGTTGAGATTTTGAAACAAAAAAAATAAAAACAAAAAATAAAATAAATAATTAAAAAAGAAACGTGGCTATTGGCAAGCAGTTGCAGGATTACGGCCAACGTGTTGGCAACTCATTCGTATTTCAAAGAGTTTGTTTTGACTACTGGGTTGGAATTTTATCCTCAAGGTGGTGATCCAATTTTTGCTATTGGCAAACGGTCAAAGCGTTCTGATAAGGGACGAATATACGAAAACCTCTTTTGTCTCAAAAAAGGTGTTTTTTTTGCTTTCTCTAAATTCAAAATAAAGAGAATATTTCAAAATTTGATATTATATAATATATTTGTATGTGTAGTATATATAATATTAGATAATAAATATAATATTTTATATATACAATTTATTTAAAAAAATTACATAATATTTGATATTATATTATATATGATCAGTAGGATATATATTTTAATTCATGAATATTGGATACTCATGTATATTAAAAATTAATTTTATTAAACTATTTGGGTATGTGATACTTAAATATTTTACGAACTCAAATTTAATTTAATTTTAATTGGATATTTGATACTTAAATTAATTAAATTGTTTAGATATATGATACCTAATAGTTCAATTTTATTTTAAATATCGATTTTTTTTTTTTTATATATTTTGATATTATGGGTATATGATACTCATGGATAGACAATCTTGACATAATATAAATTATTATTTTAATTGAATATTAGATAGTGGATATTAGATTCCCAAATTTATTAAATTGTTTGGGTATGAGATACTCAAATATTTTATAAATTTAAATTTTATTTTCTATATCTATTTTTTTTAAATTATGGATATATGATACCAATGGGTATTTGATACCCAAATACGTTAGATTTAAAATTATAGGTTAAGTGAGACTTCACCTATACGGGTTCTTGGATATATGGATTAAATCTTAGTACGCTCTAAAATATACATGAGTGATGTATATGATTAACCACATATTTAAATGTTTTAATATTTTATTTCTCATATTTGAATGGTTCATTTATGTGAATGGATGTATCCTATCTCTCATGGCTGTCTATTAGGTGATGTATTTAATTCAATTAGTTTTGAGACAATTGTAAAAGGCAATGGATTTGAAAAAAAATTTCGCGAATGGACAAGCTCCATTAGTTTCCCTAGCCTATTAATTTTTAATTTTAGATTAAATGTAAGCTTACATATGTAGGTATAGGTTCTTCATGTATTTATTTTATTTCTAAAGAAAGAGCTAGAGGATGGGAACCATCAAGAAGACCAATAAAAGTACAGAGCCTGCTGTCAAGAATTTTAGTTGGTCATGAGAGATAATTTAAATTTTAACCCACTTGCTATCATCCTGAAAGAAAATAAGTTGACTGAACTTAACTATGTGGATTGGAAATAGAATTTGGACATTATCCTTACTGCAGAGGGGTACAAATATGTGATCATTGTAGATAACTCAAACTTTCAAAGGACCGATGCTCCCCAAGAGGACATTGACCGTTATTCTAGGTTGGTCAAGGCTGATGAGATGGCACGTTGCTATATCTTAGCTTCGATGTCAAGTGTTTTACAACATCAGCATCAAAGTTTCTTAATAGTTAGGAATATGATCCTTAACTTAAAGGAGACGTTTGGGGATCAGGGGTGTCTTGCTAGGCAGAATGCCATGAGAGCACTCATGAACACTAAGAAGGCAGAAGGAACTCTAGTAAGAGACCATGTTTTAAAAATAGTTGACTTTTTAAATGTGCTAAAAGTTTTAAGGGCCGACATTAATGATGAGTCCCAGGTTGATATTATTCTTGAGTCGCTGCCTGACTCTTTTAATCAATTTAAGCTTAACTATAACATGAACAAAATGAATTTGACTTTGGCTGAGCTTCTGAGCTCTTAACAGGCATCGAAGGGTATTATCAAAAGCCATCCTAGTACTCATGTGGCTGAGAGTTCTTTTTTTAAGCCCAAGCCTAAGCCCAAAGGCAAGGACAAGTGGAAGAAGAAACAGAACCCCAAAAACACCAAGGAAAATATAGGTCCTAAAGAGGGTGTTAAAAAAGGGGAAAAATGGGCAATCACTAAGCCCAAAGGAAAGTGTTTCCACTACGGGGTCATGGGGCATTAGAAGAGAAACTGTCCAGATTATCTAGCCAAGAAAAGGAACACAGGTATAATAGAACCACTAGTCATTGAAGTAAGCTATATGGCGGGTACTTCAGATTCCTGGTGTGTAGACTCTGGTGCAACTAATCACATCTATAATTCGTTGCAAGGGTTTCGGGAGACCAGATGGCTAAGTGATGGAGAGATTATCTTGCACTTAGGAGTAGAAGCAAAAGTTGATGCGGTGTCAGTAGTAGTAGTTAGTTAATGTTTTTCTTCAAATAAGACACTAGTACTTTATGATTGCTTATATGTGCCTGGCATTAGAAGGAACTTATTATCAGTTTCAAGTTTAATAAAACGAGGTTATTCAATTTATTTTAATTCAAATGTTGTTATTAAACATAGTGGTTCTTTTATATGCTCTGGCATAATAGGTAATGGTTTCTATTTGATTACTCCTAAGTTGTATGAGATACATGACACTGAAAAAAATAAACTATCACAAACTTTATCACTTAAAAAAAATGTTTCTTCTACTAATTCAACTTATCTTTGACACTTGAGGCTAGGTCATATTAATATGGATATGATTAATAGATTGGTAAAAGAGGGTACTTTGTCTTCCTTGGTTGTTGAATCACTGCTAGTCTATATATCTTGTTTGGAAGGAAAGATAACTAGAAGATCCTTTGCTTCAAAGGGAAATAGGGCCATAGAAGTATTGGAGTTAATCCATACCGATGTGTGTGGACCCCTAAATATTAGGGCTAGAGGGGGTTATGAGTATTTTATTACTTTTACTAATGATTACTCTAGATATGGTTATGTCTATCTATTGCACCATAAGTCAAAAGCCTTTGAAAAGTTCAAAGAGTTTCGGGCAGAAGTGGAAAAGCAATAAGATAGAAACATAAAATCATTTTGATCTGATCGAGGTGGCGAATATCTCTCTAGTGACTTCATTCACACTAAAAGACATGACACTATTAGCAATGCACGTGTGCGTCACTAATAGTGAAAAAATGTGTCGCTAAAGAGATTTTGCGACGCACAAAGGGGTGTCGCTAAAGACTTTGCAAATAGTAGTGTCGTTAATAGTATTAGCGACACACACATCCCTTTGTGTTGCTAAAGGTAACTATTAGCGACGCGCACCATGCATCGCTAATAATTTGGCTGGTGCGTCGCAAATACTATACACGAATGCAACGTATGTTGCTAAAAGCTACTATTAGCGACGCTCAGTGTGCGTCGCTAATGCTAACTTTTAGCGACGCATACTGTGTGCGCCGCAAATGGTAATTTATCCGACCTTTAGTGATGCTTGTTATGTGTCGCTAATAGTGTGTAGCCAATCTTTTGCGACGAATTTGAAGCGTCGCTATAAATTAATTTCTTAGTTTTTAGCGAGGCATTTTGTGCGTTGCTGAAAGTTTAATTTTTTTTTCCTACATGATTTGTTTTATTTGTTGTTTTATTCCTGTTTAAACTTGTATCAGTCATCTTGATATACAGTAAAATTCAAACATTCTGAAATGAATGTATATTGAAAAAGAAAAATACATTCATATATATATATATATTTATTATACTAATTAATTAGTTACATTTGTAAAAGTACAATTTAAGAATAAATAAAAAAATAAAAAATTGTCTCAAAAATGTAACTACAGATGTTGATGAAAAAAAAAAACAGATAAAAATAGTCAGTCCCGATGCAAGAACTAAAGACCCCAGCATAATAATCCTGATCAATCTGAAATAAAGATCAAATGATATATATAAGAACACTTATTAAATATATATGAAAGTGAATATATTGTTTTTTTTTTCCATGCATAAATAGTAAGAACGGCATAAAGTAGCATAAGTTGCAAACCACTAATCTGAACTGATTGTCCTAAGTTTTTGGTAGTCTATTTTGTCATTTTTGAGGTGTGATATGGAGTATCGAGATAGTTAGGCAGATATCCGGTATTTTGGTCCGTGAAAACCCCAAAACCCACCTTTTTGGAGCAAAAACTTGCATAAGTTTCAAACTGTTGATCCGAATCGAGTGCTGTAAGTTCGCGCAAGTCTATTTTATCATTTGTGAGGTGTATGATGGGGTTTCAGGGTCGGTAGGCCGATATCTGGCATTTTGGTCTGTCAAAACTCGAAAATGGACCTTTTTGGAGTAGAAACTTACATAAGTTTCAAACCGGTGATCCGAATTGAATGCCATAAGTTCGTGCAAGGCTATTTTATCATTTGTGAGGTGTGTGATGGGGTTTCATGGTAGTTACTGTAGAGACTTAAAAATTGAGGATAAATCTTTTATTTTGTCAGTAGGGCACTATTCATGCACCATTTGCCAAAAGGGCACTATACATACACATTTAGACATAAGTCATATTTAGAAGTATATTTTGAGTGTCTCATAGAAGAGAAATATGCTTAGAATATTAAAATACACCTCCTGTAAAACTTTGCGCCTGTTCAGAGATAGTTTCAGAAATTGGACTAAAGGGCATCCCGGGTGGATCCGGCCAAACCCGGCCACAGGCAAAAATTTATTTTTTTGAGAATTTTCAGTTAAAATAATTTTAAGAGCTTTGATTAAAGCAAAATGTCAAATTGAGGCGTTTCGGGATGGGTTATAGTGTAACGGGGCCCGGATTCATTAAAGGCAAAAAGGTCATTTTGCCCCTTTGCCCTTTGACTATAAATACAACCCCTTAGTGTAAAAATATCATTGTTTGATCTGAGATATAGAGCAGAACACGTCCATGGGAGAAAAGGTGAAGAAAAACCTAGGGTTTTCTAACTTCAAGCCTCCAAAACTCATCTTTAAGCTTGGATTTTCACAAAAGTTCCTTCTAGGAGGTTGTTCCTCCCGACAAGAACTATATTATCACTGATCAATTTGGCTGTGCAGTGAACACAACTTCCTCAGTTTGAGAAAAATCATTCTAGGTATGATACCTTGCTAAGTTAGGAATAGATTTGAGTTTTCTTGCCTTTCTATGTGTTGATTGAATGATTTAGGTGTTTACTTGATGTTAGAAAATCACTTAGGATATAGTTTCTTTGAAAAACCTAGAGTGATCGTTTATGTACTTGTGTGTTCTTTGTTATTCTTTGGGAATTTGGAAAAGTGATAAACATGAATCATGACTATAAGTGAAATTCATTGTATTCTAGCTTAGGTTCATGTAGATAAAATCTTGTAGTTTAAAAGTTATGATTTATTTAAGGTATTGGTGCTTTATGTATTTTGTAATCTTTGAGAATTTGTCAAAGTGACGAACATGTAACTTGTTTATATGTTTGATTCATTGCATTCTAGCTATTGTTCATATAGAGAAACTTTTGTGGTTTGAGAGTTATGATTTATTCCATGAGTTGGTGGTTTGTGGATTTGTGTTTTCTTTGAGAAATTGTTAAAGTAATGAACATGAAACTTGATCATATGTAAAATTCATTGAATAGTGACTTACATTCATGTAGACAAAGTGTTGTGAATTTGAAGTTATATTTTACTTTATGAATGAGGCATATTTTAAGTTATATAATATGTGGTTGATGAAATGTCCCATAAAATTTGTATTGAGAAAAATCAAGGCATGTTGGCATGGTGTGAATCCTTTGAAAACATAGTGTGGGTTGAGCACTTGGTGCTATGCATTATGAGGGTGTAGATCCTGTGGTGAAAAACCCAAAATTGGCCATTGCATTGGTGCTTAGTATCCAACGGAAGCGATCCGTGAACGAGTGTTAGTACTCAGGGTCCATTGGGAACGATTAGTAAACGAAACATGGGTGTGGCATAGAGTTTGCATGTGTGCATCATGCATAACACCTTTGTATTGTATTGATGAATGGATAGATGTATAGCTTTTAAAATGTACACTCGCACATGCCACGCCTTAAATTTGTTCATAGCATTAGCATTGTGTCATACCAGTGGTTGTGTTGACCCCTCGTGGGATATCATATTACAGATGACACTCCCGGTACTTGAGACTTGATGAAGTCTTGAAGGAAAGAGGGGAAGTGGACTAGGAAGGATATTTGGCCCTTGGGGCATATTTTTGTATGTATGGGCATAAGTGCAAATGACTTGTATTTCATTTTGGAAAAGTATGGTGAACTATAGGCCTTGGGCTAAATTTGTAATGTAAGGGCTTAAGCTTAAATGACATGTTGAACATATTTATTTAATGTGCCTCCCATGTATATCTATTGAAGGGAATGATGTGTGTTAATTCCCATGAGATTGTGGCCATTGAGTGAGGATAGAAATGTGTGAATCATTGATTGTATAATGTATCATGAATATTAGGTGAAAAAATGCTTAGAAAATAAAGGAAATCATGTCAAAATTTTGTGAAATTAAAAGAGTTATTAGGTGTGTAAAAATGCCCATGAATAAGTGAAAAAAAGTGCCACAAAGTGGGGGTTAAAAACCTTGAGGAAGTAGGCCAAAACTAGAGAAAATTAGACGCAATAGCTACAGTAATAATTCAGAAATGAAAAAATTAGGTTACAGCCATGAGCAGTGTTTCTATAGAAAATCAGAAAATCAGGCCCTGACCAGCCCCTGTCGCAGCCAGCCGCACGCCCCTGCCCACTACCTCACGCGCGCACCCTGTCCGTCGGCCCTGCACGCTGCCTATTGCCTGCTGTCTAGCCATGCTGCCCAGCCACCTGACAGCCCCCTTGACTTGCCCCTTTGGCCACCTTTTTGAGCCATTTTTGGGCACCTCTTTGAACCATGTTTGGGCACCCTATTGGGCCATGTTTGGCCAATCTTTAGGCCATGTTTGGCCATCTTTTTGGGCTATTTTTGGTAACCTTTTCGGGCCATGTTTGGGTCCCCTTCCTTAGACAATTTTTGGTAGACTTTTTGACCCATTCTTGGGCCTATGCCTTAGGGACGTTTGAGGCCCATTTGGACCATTATCCAAGGGCATACTTAGAGACATTGAGTGGGCTGTTTTGGGAGCCATTTTTGAATATGACTTAAACTATTTTAAACATTAATTGGCAGGGATGTTTAAGCAACATTAGGAGACCATTTAGCAAGCCTTTATTTTAATTTTGGGAAAACGTGGGGAAAGGAATGAATAATCAATTTATCCAACTTAATGACCTTTTATTTACTTTTCTTATTTCATTTCACTCACTCCTCGGGTTTTTGAAAATTTGGGGCATGACAGTTAGGCCGATATCCGGTGTTTTGGTATGTCAAAACCCGAAAATAGGCATTTTTGGAGCAGAAACTTGCATAAGTTTCAAACCGGTGATCCGAATCGAGTGCCGTAAGTTCGTGCAAGTCTATTTTATCATTTTTAAGGTGAGTGATGGGGTTTCATGGTACTTACACTGATATCCAGTATTTTGGTCCGTCAAAACCTGAAAATGGGCCTTTTTGGAGTAGAAACTTGCATAAGTTTCAAATCTGTGATCCGAATCGAGTTTCATAAGTTCGTGCAAGTCTATTTTATAATTTTTGAGGTGTGTGATGGGGTTTTGTGGTAGTTAGGCTGATATCCGGTGTTTTGGTCTGTCAAAACGCAAAAATAGGCCTTTTTGGAGCAAAAACTTGCATAAGTTTCAAACCGGTGATTCGAACCGAGTGCCGTAATTTCGTGCAAGTCTATTTTATCATTCGTGAGGTGTTTGATGGATTTTTGTGGTAGTTAGGATGATATTCGGTATTTTGGTCTGTCAAAACCCGAAAAAGGGCCTTTTGAAGTAGAAATTTGCATAAGTTTCAAACTGATGATCCGAACCAAGTGCCGTAAGTTCGTACAAGTCTATTTTATCATTTGTGAGGTGTGTGATGGGGTTTTGGGGTCGGTAGGCTAATATTCGGCATTTTTGGTCTGTCAAAACTCGAAAATGGGCCTTTTTGGAGTAGAAACTTGCATAAGTTTCAAACCGATGATCCGAACTGAGTGCCGTAAGTTCATACAAATCTATTTTATCATTTTTGAGTTGTGTGATAGGGTTTTGTGGTAGTTATGCTAATATCTGATGTTTTGGTCTGTCAAAACCTGAAAATGGGCCTTTTTAGAGCAGGAACTTGCATAAGTTTCAAACCGGTGATCCTAGCTGAGTGCCGTAAGTTCATGCAAGTCTATTTTATCATTTCTAAGCTGTGTGATGGGGTTTCATGGTAGTTAGGCTGATATCCGATGTATTGGTCCGTTAAAACCCGAAAATGGGCCTTTTGGAGCAGAAACTTGCATAAGTTTCAAACTAGTGATCCGAACCGAGTGAAGTAAGTTTGTGCAAGTCTATTTTATCATTTGTGAGGTGTGTGATGGGGTTTTGGGGTTGGTAGGCCGATATCCAACATTTTGGTCTGTCAAAACTCAAAAATGGGCCTTGTTGGAACAGAAACCTGCATAAGCTTCAAACTGGTGATCTGAACGGAGTGCCGTAAGTTCGTGCAAGTCTATTTTATCATTTTTAAGGTGTGTGATGGGGTTTCATGGTACTTACACCGATATCCGGTATTTTGGTCCGTCAAAACCTGAAAATAGGCCTTTTTGGAGTAGAAACTTGTATAAGTTTCAAATCGGTGATCCGAATCAAGTTTCATAAGTTCGTGCAAGTCTATTTTATCATTTGTGAGGTGTGTGATGGGATTTTGGGGTCGGTAGGCCTATATCCAGTGTTTTGGTCCGTTAAAACATGAAAATGGGTCTTTTTGGAGCAGAAACTTGCATAAGTTTCAAATCGGTGATCCAAATCGAGTGCCGTAAGTTTGTGGAAGTCTATTTTATCATTTGTGAGGTGTGTGATGGGGTTTTGGGGTTGGCAGGCCGATATCCAGCATTTTGGTCTGTGAAAACTCAAAAATGGGCCTTGTTGGAGCAAAAACTTGCATAAGCTTCAAACCGGTGATCTGAACGGAGTGCCGTAAGTTCGTACAAGTCTATTTTATCATTTTTAAGGTGAGTGATGGGGTTTCATGGTACTTACACTGATATCCAGTATTTTGGTCCGTCAAAACCTGAAAATGGGCCTTTTTGGAGTAGAAACTTGCGTAAGTTTCAAATCTGTGATCCGAATCGAGTTTCATAAGTTCGTGCAAGTATATTTTATCATTTGTGAGGTGTGTGATGGGGTTTTGGGATCGGTAGGTCGATATCCAGTGTTTTGGTCCGTCCAAACATGAAAATAGGTCTTTTTGGAGCAGAAACTTGCATAAGTTTCAAATCGGTGATCCGAACCGAGTGCCGTAAGTTTGTGGAAGTCTATTTTATCATTTGTGACGTGTGTGATGAGGTTTTGGGGTCAGTAGGCTGATATCTGGCATTTTGGTCTGTCAAAACTCGAAAATGGGCATTTTTAGAGCAAAAACTTGCATAAGTTTCAAACTGGTGATCCGAATCGAGTGGCGTAAGTTCGTGCAAGTCTATGTTATTATTTGGGAGGTGTGTGATAGGGTTTCAGGGTTGGTAGGCCGGTATCCGATGTTTTGGTCCGTCAAAACCTGAAAATGGGCCTTTTTGGAGCATAAACTTGCAACTATATATTTTTATTTTTACGTAACATTTTCTATAAATAATAAATTCACCAAAGTATATAATTTTAAAAACTTACCAAGGCTGAACAGAGTCACCCTGTTGGCTGAGCATCGTCTGCACAAGAGCGTCTAGCTGGGAATATCGCTCCTCAAGCGCCGTCACCTTCTGTCGCAGCTCCGTATTCTCTCGTTGCACTACCTCAGTGGCTGCGTGCAACCTAGCGTCACTCTCGATGGTAGAGGACGATGTCGTAGGCTCCATCCCACTCCCTAAGCCATGCACATATCCGCGCGTGTTGCCCAAAACAGTCTCTCGTATCTGGTCATCGATCAGCGAATGCTCACCCTCAAGAGTCGGCTGAGCACGCAGTTGGACCATTTCCTCCTATAAAAGCACAGAAATATATGTTACTACTTTTATAACTTTAGATTAATATTAAATTAGTAATACTGGAATATATACATAAATAACTTACATAAAGTCGTTGAGCTTCAGGCCTAATCGAACCCTTCTAGGGATTGTAATGCGTCCTGTGCCATAACTCAATGGGGCTGAGTAGTGCACCGGTCTCCTGGTCTCGCTGCAGCAAATAAATAGTAGCTTGTAAAGATTAATTTCATGAAAAGATTATACAATAAGAACTTGATACATGTATTAACTTACCATCTCATGCCTATACCAAACAAAAGATTGTGATCCACCACAGTGGGTCACCTATGGCTTGCTTCTGCTCTCACTATTTTTCTTGCTAAGTTCCTACACTTGCCAAAATGACATAAAGGTTAGTATAAATGTCAATGATTTATCAAACAACAAAAATAATTTTGACAATTTTTACCTGGAATGCCTCACTAGCGAACCGGTCACATAGTAACATCCAATCCTCCACCATCAGCCCCCTGTAGGGTCTGTCGTGAGGCTCTCTACCGGCTACCACCTTCGCCTCGTAGTACATGTGGAGCCTGTGTCGATAGTCCCTGAAATAGGTTCCCACGTAACGATCCACTGCCTTCATGACACGAGACAAGTGGAGATCGATGTCAAACTTCTCCTGTAAAGCATGTCATTGTCAAAACATTACGGCATTAGATATGTTAAAATTTAGTTGAACACAATAATAAAAGACATACCTGGATATGAGCATGAATATCCCGTCTCTCCATGTTAGTGACCCGACTCCAGTCACTAATATGGAGTGGGAAGCGTAGCCAGCAAATGATGTTGACCTCTGTGATGAACTATTATGCCCATCTAGCAACGGGCTTCAGTAAGCCCTGTGGTATCTTAATCCGAAGGCGTGCACCCCCCGCTGCCTCCATTTGAACCTGCAAGCTGCGATTTTTTGGGCTACAACGCCCTTGTCTAGGGGCGGTGGCTGAAACTTTAGAAGAAATAAAATAGAAACAATTAGTACCATATTTATATAATCATTAATAAAAATAGAAACTATGCATACCATCTACAGCAGGATCAGTCGACCCTGCAGATAAGGGGGAAGGGGTCGATGGGTCCTGCATAATTGCACGTCTGTGTGAACCTGGTCCAACCATATCTACAAAGAAAGTTTAACAATAAAATTGTTTCTATTTAATCATAAAAACTAAAATCCTTATCGAAGTAAAAATGAATACCCATTACATCATAAAGTTGAATATCCATTATATTATAAAAGCCGAAATCCATTACACTTTATACTAACACATGTAACACCTATTACAATTATTCATTTGAGTTTGTATTATCATATGAACTTGAATTTTCTTCATTTTTGGTACAATACAATAACAATGTGTCATCATCAAAATCACTTTCCTCGTCATCATCATCATTAATGAATGTTGCATCCCTCAGATCTAATTGTGTGGTATTGGTGACATCAGAAGCTACGACATGATCTGGTTCTACATTTGTTCTATTCAACCGATACGAAGTAACATCTTCCTGATCATGCTGGACAACACCATCGTGGGCAGTTTGAGACTCTTCTTGTAGTGGCTCCTCAATCCTCTCCAACTTCTAGCATATCATAATCATTTCTAGTTTTTATTTTTTAGACAACATGCCAATCACATCTTATTTTTGTGTCTTTCAAATAGAAAACTTGTTTTACTTGAGATACCAAAGCATACAGATCATCTTTAAATGTCATACATGACGTATTAACACTTATGAAGTGCTTATCGATCTGCATTCCAGTCTTCTTATTACTTACACCCCACCAATCACATTTAAAAATATACACAAAATGACCGTAGCAATAATGTAACTATATGATGTCTTGTAAAACACCATAGTACTCTACAGTTTGTCCTGCGTCACCATCTCCTTGAACAAGGATCCCGCTATTTTATGTTCGCCAACTGACCTCACGTTCCCTCGTGTGAAATCGAACACCATCAACAATTAAATTGGTATAGCGAGATATCCTTTGATCAGGACCATATGCCAAGGAATATAATTGATCGTACGCCTCAGAAGATTGTTGGTGGCGTAATAGTTTCATCTATTAATTCAATATAAGTACAAAATTAATTGAATACAAATGCATTAAGTAATACAATTACAATTAATTGAAACCTTGTCTTACACGTTCTCCGAACTACTTTGGAAACAAATTTTGTTGTCTTTGCTCTAAATCAGAACGTGATACATGTTCTCTCTAAAGCTCGATCGTATGCTCACTGTATAAGATGAGATATGTTATATGTAACTTACATTTGTGTACTAACATAGTATTGCAATGATTTCGATAAACTTACTTAAAATATGGCAATGTCTCATCGTAGTTGTTGAGTATGGTGTAGTGGGCTTTTTCCAACTCTTAAAGATGACACCATTCATATATATGGGCACCTATTGGCTGCAAATTCTGATTAAACACCACAAGGCCAGTTCGTTGCTACCGTGGACCACTATCAGAATTTCGCTCTTGACGATTAAACCTTGTCTCAATATCTTCAAGATGCATAGAGTAGAAGATGAGACATTCAGCATCAATGTAAGCTTTAGCAATTGACCCTTCCGGTCGTGCTTTGTTACGCACATATTGCTTTAATGTATGTAAATATTTATTTAAATAATTAATCAATTATACATTAAAATAGTTAGGATGGATAAATAACATAATTTATAAAATTAAATTTACCTTTCTATTGGATACATCTAATGGTATTGGACAGGTCCGCCAATTTTTGCCTCATGAGGCAAATGCACAGCTATGTGGACCATTACATCAAAGAAAACTGGAGGAAAAGTCTTTTCCAACTTGCAGAGGATCACGACAACATCCCTTTCGACCTTTTCTAGTACTTCCAAATTCAACGTCTTCGCACATAATTCTCTAAAGAAGCAGCCCAGCTTAGTCAATGTAGTTGATATGTCATCGGTGAGATATCTACGTAGTGCAACTAGAAAAAGTCATTGTAAAAGGACATGGCAGTCATGACTCTTCAATCCAAATATTTTTCCATCTATAACATTTACACACCGAGATATATTCGATGCGTATCCATCTGAAAACTTCACCGATTTAAATCACTCGCAGATCCTTATTCGCTTTGCGGATGATAACGTATATTGTGCAAGACGCACGATATATTTATCACTGCTACGTATTAGGTACAGCTCTTTTCATACTCCCAGCTCCTGTAGGTCCAACCGGGCTTTAACAGTATCATTTAGCTTCCCTTCAATGTTCATTAAAGTTCCCGGCACATTATCACAAATGTTCTTCTCGATGTGCATAACATCTAAATTATGCCTCAACTTAAAGGTCTCCCAGTACGACAAATCAAAAACTATGCTCTTCTTCGTCCAATTTAACTCCACATTAGTACGCTTCCTCTTCTTAGTACCTGGTATTTTCTTAAACCTCACTGGTTGGATGAGTTCCAATTGTGCCAACACGTCTTTGCCAGAAAACAATGGAGGTGACAATCTGCGCTCAATTTTTCCATCAAACAGATGCTTCTGCCGATTTCGCCAGCCATGTGATGGCAGTAGAAAATGACGATGGCACATGTAGCATATCTTCTTTCCATTGGACAAATATAGGGAACATGCATCCTTATTGCAAACCGGACATGCCAGATACCCCTTAGTGCTCCACCCAGACAAGTTCCCATATACTGGAAAGTCATTTATGGTCCACAGTAACGTTGCATGCAATTGAAATGTCTCATTCTTAGAGACGTCGTATGCCTCCATTTCACCTCCCACAATTCCTTTAACTCATCCATTAAAAGACGCAAGTACACATCAATTTCATTACCAGGAGACTTTAGCCCTAGAATAAGCAACGACATGAAGATAAATGGTTCTTTCATACATTTCTACGGTGGCAAGTTATACGGCACAAGCAACACCGGCCACATGCTATAGGCATTACTCATGTCAATAAACAGATTGAAACCGTTGCAAGCCAGCCCAAGTCGTACATTACGCGTCTCATTTGCAAACCATTTGTGATTTGTATCAAACTCAGCCCAAGCTTGAAAATCTGCTGGATGCCTACATACATTTTCCTCAGCAACACGCTTCTCCTTATGCCATCGCATATCTTCTGCCGTCTTTTGAGACATATACAACCTTTGCAGTCTAGGTTTTAAGGGAAAATATCTCAGCACCTTGTGCGGAATTACCTTGCTCTTTCCTTCATTCAGCTTGTACCTAGGTTCGTGGCACACCGTACACTCCTTACATTGTTTAGTCTCCTTCCAAAATAACATACAATCATTTTTGCAAGCATGTATGGGAATATACCGGAGGCTTAAATCTCTTAATATTCTTTTTGCCTCGTAATATGATTTTGGAAGGGTCTCCCCAATAAAAACCCTGCTTTAATCAATTCAATGACCATATTAAATGATTTGTTACTCCATCGGTTGATGGTCTTAATATGAAGGAGTTTTACAAGAAAGTCCAGTTTTGAAAACTTATCACAACCCAGATATAACGGCTGCCTTGCTTCCCTCAACAAGGACTCAAATGCTTCTGATTGTCCTGTGTTGACTACTCGCCCCAATTGTAGCCCCTTGTAAGTCTGTCAGCATTTGTGGCAAGCCTTTGTAACCAATGCTAACATTATCACCAAAGTCATCATCGTTGTCTTCTTCTTCATCCTCAAATACCACTCGTATATCATGGTGTTCCCCATGAAATTCCCAACACGTATACCTCTTGTCCATCCCATGTAGGAGTAGGTGCTCTTTAGCCTCATCTATGTGCATATAATTCTTATTATTGCAGCTCCTACATGGACATTTTTTCCTATTTCTCCCATTTGCAAATGCACGAGCAAACTCAATAAAATCTTTGATCCCCATCACATACCCTGGCAAATGCCTGCCCTTCAAGTCCATTCAAATCTTATCCATTTTCGTCTACCTAATACAAGTTAAAAATGATACTCATTATAAATATGAAACATGAATCCTATCACCTCCAACTTCTCTCTAAAGGGTAAGGTGGTCCTATCCCATTCGTGAACGCACAATCTACATTGCAATCAGCAGTAAATCAAATGCTTGATTCCACTCGGATAAAATTTCGGCAACATCTCCCCACCGTTCTCCAAGTATATGAGATAGACGCTAGCACGCCTAAATATATACCTAGAGAACAATAAAAGGCCGTGCTGAAATTTTTTCATAGTGGAATATTCAAGCATGAGTAGTTATTAATTGCAATGTAGATTTATGCATTCCCAAACTGTCCTCTCTGGAAAATTCAAGAATCGATTTTCATACACACGAGCCCAATCGCGAATAAAGTTTGCGATAAGATTCACATGTGATGAAAATGTCTCCCGAACAGGGCTAGGCTTACATGAATGCAATTAAAAAATTCATTAGTGTAAGGGCAAACTCGGATTGTCAGACAGAGTTTTGCTTTCATAAACATTAAAAATTGCATTGAAAATGTCATTACAAAACATATTGATCTTGGTTGATAACAAGTAAAAGCACCTAGCTTTTAATTTGTATCTATTAATTAAGGTCATTCATCAAGAATGATTTGATTGAATAACTTAAAATCTTACTAATAACTAGTCAAATTCCAAGGAGTTTGACCAAATAATAAAGATTTGAATATTAAAATTTAATGTCTAAAGTTAGAGTCTCTCAAGTTACACAGACAATACATTATAGACTAACCTCCTTATTTTAGGTGAGAAAACTACATTGTAACTATATAGTATCTTTATCATAATCCAATTAGCACAAAGACTCTGGTTTTAATGATTGTAATAATTGACCATGATGCTTTGAGTGTGGAAATAGTTGAGTGAATGCAGTACCGTGGGCTTAGAAATACGCTACAAATGTGTGTAAATTGTCACCTAACAACAACTTAACCAATAAAAGCAAATCAATTGCTACCTAAAACCACTAACTGACTTAATGGGTCAGGTTTATCTAGTTGATCTCTCAATCTATAGGACTCAAAAACTCTTATTACTTGATAGCTCAAACAAAAAAAAAAAAAAAAAATTATTGTTTAGAGGAACTCAAGAGCAAGGGATTAGGGTTCAAGTTGCAGTTGAATGAACACATACATGAAAAACAAGAAGGGAAAAAACATAGCCATGGAAAAATACATGTTGAATGAACACATACATGAAAAAAGGTCCAAATGCACTTATGTGTCTAGATTTTAAGGATTTTTTTGATTGAGATCCTACAAAATACTAAAGCAGCAAGGCTATTAACTTTTTTTGAGGAGGTTTCGTGTTCTTTTGAACTGGCGTTGCATGGCTGAGGACACTTGTAATCATTTGCTTTTGCATTGTGGGGCAGCTAGGACCCCTAGAACTTATTATGCTCTTTGTTTAAAATACAACAAATTTTGAAGGGGAAAGGTTAAACACTTTTGAAAGTCATGACTAGCTGCTTGCTTAAGTGGTCATGTTCGGAGGAATTTTGAGGATATAGAAAGTACATTTGTATAGGTTTAAACAACTGCTTTTGGACACATTCAGTTTTGGATATCCAAAATATATCCAAATTCCCATTATTTTGGTTGATTTTATAGGAGATTGAGTTAGTGCATTAGGTTGGGATTTTTATTATTCTTGTGTACACAAGTTGCCCATTTTTTCATTAAGTGATTTAGTACATCTTCATAGAACTCAAGTTGACCACATGTATAATTTCTATCTCAACAAGAAATATTTCTACCCATCAAAATTTAATTCAGATAGAATACTAGAAAAATCATCCTTTTGCTTATTCACCTGTCAAGTTCAGCACTAAGAAGTAATTATAAGAACACCTTAAAATGAATAGAGGAACTCAGCACAGGTGCATGCCAATGAATAGAGTAACTCAGTACAGCTGCATGGTAGTGTACTCCACATTTTAAAAAAAAAAATACTCATGATTATCTTTCCTCTTTTTCAAGATACCTAGTTTATGTACTAACACTCCCAATTTTAGTAAAGCTTAAACTAATAGGATGACCACTGGAAATGGTTTTTGAAAAAAAAAATAGAAAAAGAAAACCAATCAGATATTTTTGATATGGAATTTGTAATCTAAAAAGGGTCAGAAACAAGAAATTCGAGAGAGAGCATTTCAACAAGGTCATTATAGAAATTGTATATCGTCAAAAGCAAAAGAACCAAGTTTTGTATCAAGGAAAAAGTATAACACCGTCTATATAATGAGTGTGTCTACACCAACCTAAACATAACAGCGTTATGAGAATTATGCAGCTACTGAGCAACCTATAGGGAGCTGTTATGAGAATTATAAGGTTTCCTTTTCACTTCAGATCAGAATAACGGCCTTTCACTTATTTGTGCGTCTATACCCTATGAAAAATGTCAAAGTACAGTTCCTACGAAATGCATACAATATAAACTTGCTCCTCCTCCAGTTCGTCATTAACTGACAAATTAAACATATATACAAACATAGGGTGAAACAAATTAGGGAATTATCGACAATTTCTAGTAAATAATTATTAATTTGTAAAGTTAATGAAGGAGAAAGAAGAAGAAGAACCTTCACACTAATCGTGGGTGATGCCGAGACAAACAACAGCCAGAACAGACTAGAGACAACAAAACCGGCAGATCGTCACTCTCAGTCACCTCTTTTACCGTATTGGCTGCTCACGATCATGCATCTCTCCACAGTTCGTCTCTGGTCTTTTGTTCGTTTGTGGTGTGTGATGAATTTTGATACGCAATTTGGGATTTTATGAAACTATTAGCGACGCTTAGTGAGCATCGCTAATAGTCTCACTGTGCGCCACTAAAGGCAAGTTGGGCTATTTGCGACGCCCACTCTTGCGTCGCCAAAGATTCCAAGTTATTGGCAATTTTCATGTGCATCGCTAAAAGATTATAGGCATCGCTAATTCATTCCCACGCACGCCAAAACCACTATATTCACACTTTTTAGCGACACTGACGTGGGTGTCGCGAATACCCACTATTAGTGGCGCTTTGTGCGCGCTGCTAATACTGTACGCCGCTAATAATAGATTTTCTTGTAGTGTCAGCATTTATTGGATAATAGAATTTTATCCTAGTTGTCTGCACCTAGCATGCCTCAGCAGAACAGTGTAGTAGAGAGGAAAAATAGGACACTTTTAGATATAGTAAGGTCAATGATGAGTTATTATGATTTGTCTATATTCTTTTGGGGGTATGCTTTGGAAACAACGGTATATATTCTAAATTTAGTTCCAACTAAGTTTGCTCCCAAAACTCCAGTAAAGCTTTGGACTGGGCGCAAGCCAAGTTTAAACCACTACCGGATCTGTAGAGATTTGAAAAAAAATAAAATAAAATGTTTACATCGGTTAACCAAGTGCCAGGATAAATCCATGGGATTGATACGAATCATAAATTATAGGGAATATAATATGGGACCCGAATGAGAACCAATAATGGTAAATAAATAATTAAATTGAGCCCGACTTTATATCAAATTTACTAGCATTTGATGATATTTTGTGGAATAAAATATTTATAAAATATTTAATATGGTAAGGTAGAAAAAAAAAAGAATAGAAAAGAAAGATCAGGTGGGTGTCGGCAGCCTTGGGGAGTGTGGCGTGTAATGTGTGGTGTGTGTTTGAGTGTAGGTTGTCACCGACACTCAGAGAGAGATATAGAAGTGTTTGGCGTGAAATGTGTGGTGTGTGTTTGAGTGTAGGTCGGTGGAAAAGAGAAAAATGAAAGAGGGGATATACAGAGAGAGAGAAAAAGGGAAAAAAGGGAAAAAGAAACGGAGGGGGGCGAATCCGACGGTGGCCTCGGTCTTCAACCGTGCCAGGTTGGCCTCCGTTGCCAACGATCCTGCTTCGTCAATCCAAGGCCAAACAACGCACAGTTGCCGCATCAGTCCACTCGGTGTTCTCACGGATTCAGATTTTGACGGGCTAAATTCAACTCTGTTTTGGTCGATTAGATGAGAAATTGATGACGATGATGGTGGAGGAGATCGATGCACATATATATATATATGGCAATTCGGGAAGAAGAATGAGGAGTAACGGCAGTATAGTTAGACTTCGAAGCTGAGGTCTCCGCGACTGAGTTGGTTCGTCGGATTGAGATATAGCAGGTTGGGTTTATTGAATTCGGTTTCTGCATCAGGTGGTGATGATTCGGTGGTCATGGGTTGATTCAATGGAAACTTGGGGTTACGATTATGGGGCTTCATAGAATGGGATTTATGTTGTGGTTTTATGTGTGGCTGTTTGGGTTTGACGCAGAGCAGGAGAGATAGCAGGTTGACTGTTACGGTTGTGGTGTATGGCTATGGTTATGAGAGTTTTGGTACAGGGTTGTTGATGCTGCACTTTTTGACTCGCAACACGTGAGGGCTCCGTGACCTGTAGAACACTCAGAAAGATGATCAGAGGACCACCGGATTGGCTCCGGCGGTAGCCGCTCCGATGCTTAAGTGAGTAAGGGAATTGAAAGACTGTATTGAAAGTCAAAGAATGAGCATGAATTTAATAGCGTACCTCTAGGGTTTAATATATAGGCCGAAGCTCTCCTAAGTTGATTAGGATTCGACGCCATGCATATAGGGATATGATCATCGGAGATTGCAGTTACCTTGTGGGCATTGAGTCGTAGATGGAGATAATCATAAATGGTAGTTTTCGTATTGGAGACTGCTTCCTTATCCTCTGCCCGGAATCCGCTAAGGCGGAGATAATCATAAATGGTAGTTTCCGTATTGGAGACTGTTTCCCTATTCTTTGCTCGGAATCCGCTAAGGCGGTGACGAGATCTGAAGCTCTGGTCTGGACCCTGTGATCAGTTCTGGATATATTTGTTTGGTCACTTCCGACCTTATGTGATGATCTGGATGTCATTGGCTGAGCGAGAATCATGCTAGCTGAACATAAATCGGACCGTGGTCATACGTGTCAAGTGTTGATTGGCCTGTCTTTTTATGGTATATCAGTTGTGTGTCTATGTATGTGTATATATGTATGTGTAGATGTGTGCGTGTTAGTACTGTGGGAGAGAAACTGTAGAGAGAATGGTGTCTGTTATGGTTCAGATTTGCGTGTGGATGGTGCAATTTTGTGAGGGGCACTACGGGGGTGGCGGTGACAGCAGGTGAACAAGTTTTGTCTCCATTTCTTTCCTTTTGATTTGGTTGCTATTGTATGTATATGTGTGTGGGTATATTTCTGTGGCGTTGAAGTAGGGGAATGAAACTGCAGATGACTTGTTTGTTGTTATGATGGACTATTGTATTGAGGGTTGAATGATGATGTTACGGTTTGAGGAAGATGATGTAGAATTTGGGTTTTGATAATTTGTTTGAAATGGTGCGGTTGTTATGGACAGTGAGGGTTAGTTGCCCTACTTGATGGGTACTGTTGGGGGCTCGATTATTGTAGTTGTGGGTATGTAGCGATACAGCAAGGGGGGACGGAAGTACAGAGGCGGTGAAGGGCCTGATATGGGTTCCGATGATAGATAGGAGCTGCAGCAGTATTGAGTTGAATTGGGTTGGTTCAGTTAGATGTTCTTAGAGCCGCTGATTTGCAAAATCTGATGCAGCAGATAACAGCCACTACGATGGAGGTTTGGATGATAGATTTTGATACAACTCGTGATTTTGTGAATGTTACGGTTTGTGAAGTGACTTGGGATTAAGAGGTTGAATCTTAAAATGAGTTTGGAGTATATACGTAGAGTGATGGTGGCTGCTATACTGGAACTTGTGAAAAAGTGTTTAGACTAGCATTTTAGTTGGAGGCAGATGATCTTTTAATTAATAAGGTGGATTTTTTGTCGCAACTACTGAGGTGAAAAGATTAGAATGGGTTCTTGAAGCATCAAGCGTAAGCAGTCCCATTTTGTAGCAGGATAAGCATATTAGCAAATCAGCCTCAATCAGAGTGGCTTGTTAGAGAAGCAGTTGCAGCAGCAACTGTAACGGGGGTTCAAATAAGTGTTGAGCGCCACTTGTGACACTTGACTACTACCAGTCAAAGGAACACTGGACAGAAAGGAGCAAGTGCAAGGACGAAGCTATCCATCAGTTGATTAGACCATATAGTGGACACGACTTCTTAGGGTTGAGATAACCCGATCAGGTATGGTACTTTGCTAAGTAAGGAATAGGATTAAATTAGGATTGATGTGCATATTGCTTGAATGATTTTTTTTGCTTATCTGATGATAGAAGATCACATAAGAGTTGTTGCTTTGAGAAACTTTGAGTTGATTGTTTATGTGCTTCCATGTTCCCTATGATTATTTGAGAGTTGTGATTTACTTCTTGAGTTGTCATCATGTGTGATTTCTGTTCTAGAAGGATTGTTGATGTGGTGACATGTGGATTGCATAAGTATTGAGATTGATTGTGTATGATGCGTATATTTGTGGATGAAGTCTTATGATTCAGATGCTATTGTTATTTTTAAGAGGACGATATTGTTTAAATGGCATGCTTTATGCATTGGTGAAATGTTTTATTGAGATTGCGATATTGCATGATGGAATCATGGCATATTGGCCTAGGGTGATTCCTTGAAAGCATAGTGTGGGTCAACACGAGGTGTTGTGCATTATGAGGGTGCAGATCCTGTGGTGAAAAATCTAAAATTCGGCCGTTGGTACTCCATTCCATCGGGGGCGCACCGAAAAGGAGACATACGTGGCGGTACTCATGCTAGCAGGGGAAGGACCATATCATGAGACATGGGTGTGACATTGAGATGCATGGGTGTGTCATGCATATTGCCTGTGCATTGTGTTGATGAATTTGTGAACGTGATATAGAGTTTTATACAGATGTAGTTTGTACATTGTCATTATATTGTATGTAAGACTTGGAAGGCATATAGATATATATGTACACTTGCACATGCCACGTCTTAATTTTGTTCCTTGCATTAGTATTGTACCATACCATCATGTTGGCGCTAACCCATTCGTGGGCACAGGTTTCAGATAAAGCTTCTGGTACGCGGGACTTGATGAAGTCTTGGAGAAAGGAGAGGAAATAAATTTGGAAGAATATTTGGCCCTTGGGGCATATTTTGGTATTATAAAAGATTGGTGTGTTTCTGAAAAGAATGGAAATGGCATTGTATATTATGATAAATATGGAATTTGTGATCTTTTAGTTTAAGTGTAGGAGTAGACGTGATGGATTGTATAATTAGGCGATGTATATGTAACTTTGATAAGATTGTGGCCATCGAGTGAGGATGAATTGTGATGTGTTTGTATATATATGTTGTATTGTGATTATCAGGGGGAAAAAGGCTCGAAAAACAAAGGAGGTTCTGCCAAAATTTTTTTAAAACAGGAATGTATGTAGGCTTGTATCTAAATTAGTTAAATCGTTATGTATTTATTTACTCGTTTATTTTATTTTCTTTCTTTCTTTCACTTGAGTCGCGTCCCCGGGTTCGGTCGGGAATTCGGGGCATGACAGGATCTTCCAACCGATGTGTTGAAACGAAATACTAGCAAGTTAGGACCAAGATTAGAAGTGAGCTATTTCATTGCCTATCCTAAGGGGATGAAAGGCTGGCTCTTTTATAATCCCAGTGAGTAAAAGGTATTCGTTAGCACGAATACTGTCTTTCTAGAGGATAATTATATTATGAGTCAGAAGCCCAAGAGTAAGATTACCTTAGAAGAAACATCAAACGCTTCTTCTATTCCTCACGCAAATAATAATCATGGACTAGATGCCTTTATTCTAACATCTTTTATTACACTAGAGCCACGTCATAGTGGGAGGACTGTTAGGCCACCTGATAGGTACATGTTCTTAGGAGAGTCTGTCTTAGATAAACATGTTTTAGATCCCAGTAGCTACAATGAGGCAATCTCTGATAAAGATTATGGAATTTGGCAAAATGCTATGAAAGCTGAGATGGAATCTATGTATTCTAATCAGGTTTAGGAACTTGTGGAACTACCTACCAATATTAAACCAATTAGCTGTAAGTGGATCTATAAGAGAAAGAGAGGACTCGATGGATCAGTTGAGACTTTTAAAGCTAGACTGATGGTGAAAGGGTTTACTCAGAAAGAGGGTATCGATTATGAGGAAACTTTTTCACCAGTTGCTATACTTAAGTCTATTCAAATTCTCTTATCCGTTGCAACTCATTTTGATTATGAGATTTAGCAAATGGATGTCAAGACAACATTCTTGAATGGCTGTCTTGAGAAGGACATCTATATGATGCAACTAGATGGTTTCATAGCTAAGGGACAAGAGCATATGGTATGCAAGCTATATAAGTCCATTTATGGACTTAAGCAAGTTTCCTGAAGTTGGAACATCCGATTTGATCACGCAATCAAGTCAGTTGGTTTTGATCAAAACCCAGATGAACCTTGTGTATACAAGAAGAGTGAAGGAAGCGTGGTGGTGTTCCTAGTTCTGTATGTGGATGATATACTACTCATTGGGAATGGTGTGGGGGTATTGTCTATGATAAAGGTTTGGCTAGTGAATCAGTTTGATATAAAGGACCTGGGAGAAGCTAGTTACATCCTTGGGATTAAGCTTTTGCGAGATCGGAAGCACATATATAGACAGAATTCTTGTCAAGTTTGCGATGCATAACTCCAAGAAAGGCTTATTGCCTTTTAGGCATAGAGTACCTCTGTCCAAGAAACAGTGTCCTAAGACACTTGAGGAAAAGTAACGCATGAAGGCGGTTCCTTATGCTTCAGGTGTAGGAAGCCTTATATATGCTATGCTTTGCACTAGACCAGATATTTGTTTTTCAATGGGCATGGTCAGTAGATATCAATCTAATCCAGGACCAAATCATTGGACTACCGTGAACATATACTTAAGTACTTGAGAAGGACTAGAGATTATATGTTGAGATATGGGGGTGCTGATCTAGTTCCAGTTGGCTACATAGACTCTGACTTTATGTCAAATTAGGACTCTAGAAAGTCAATCTCAGGATATGTGTTTACTTTTGGTGGTGGAGCTATCAGTTGGAGGAGTGTTAAGCAACAGTGTATTGCTGACTCAACCACTGAAGTGAAATATGTAGCTACCTTTGAAGCAGCTAAGGAAGCAGTTTGGCTCAAGAAGTTCCTTTTGGAACTAGGAGTGGTACCACAATCTCAATTTCCTATGGTCCTTTATTGTAACAATAGTGAAGCTGTAGCTAAATCCAATGAGCCAAGAAACCACAAGGTTGGATAGGATAGGTGTCAGATGTTATGAGGAATGGATGTGAGTGCAAGTGGGAGTTTGTTAAGATGTGTGTCCTCATATTCAAGACATTTTATTATTATTTAATAGATTTGATTTATTATTGAGTTTCATATTACCATATATTTGGATTTTGCTTTATATCATAAGATGATTAGTCATTGAATTGTCATTAGGAGTGGTTCATGTGTATAAATGAGATTTATACACAGGAGATATGAACTGCTTATATAGGCATTTTTAGAATTGTTCGCGGCTATTGATAAAACTGGACATCTTATCTGTAAAGTTGTAATACAGTTAACCTTTATGTGATAAGGTGGTTTATCTCAACCATCAAAGTAGTGGACTCTAGGTTATTGTATTGGTATATAAGGATTACACTGAACTGGATCACTATAAGAAACGCATCATTTAGAACTGTTACCTTTAATAAGTTTCTTATTCACTATTCGCAGTAAGTTTTTAATCCTAAGAGGATAGTGAACTCAAGTTGTATTTAGTGGTAACTAGGTCATCATTTGAGGAATAAATTAGTATGGTTAAATGATCTTATTAGATAGAAAAGGTCAACATTTGAGGAATAGATTTGGAAGCTGAACAATTATTGCCACATCAGCTAAGTTAAACAGCTTCCATGTTCGAAAGAAAACTGAACGATTATTGCTACGTGAGCCAAGTTAAATAGTCTCCACATGGGAGAAGGAGCCTATGTGGGACCTAATACCTATAATTTTTTAGTATTGTGTTAATATTATTAGGGAGAAAAATTTAGAGATTAATTTTAAGTATATTTATAGGTAAGCAAATTTAGCAGCAAACTTGTTGGATAGAAAAGGTCATGATTTTAGGAATAAATTAGTATGGTTAAATCATTTTTCTAGCGATTTATGTTCTATTTCTATGGTTAATGTTAGTGGGAGAGTTTTAGCTAGATTGGTGTAATATTAAAAAAGAAAAAAAAAAAACCCACAACTCTTCGTTAGTGTTAGTTTTATCATAGGAAGTTCACATGCACAAAACATCATTACATCTTCCAAATTCTAAGAGCATTTCCAAGAGACTCTTTAAAGTAACTCTTCAAAAATGTACTTTACTGACCTATGTGGCACTTTGAAGAGTTATTTTTTGTCTAGCATCTCCAAGAGACTATCCAAAATTCAAATATTTTATTATTTTTATTTTTTAACATTATTTAGTTTTGTTTCATTTTATTTAAATTTCCCCTAATTTTTAAAATGTATAATTTAAATTCTCTCCAATTTTATTTGAAACTTAAATTCTAAAATTTAAATTCCCTCCAATTATATTCAAAATTTAAAATTTAAATCCCCTCTAATTTTATTTGAAATTTGGTATTCAAAATTTAGATTCCCTCCAATCGCATTTGAAATTTAAATTCCCTCCAATTTTTATCTATAAATGCAACCATTTTTCTTTCATTTTCATTCAAGACATCTCTCAACTTCTTTTTCTTCATTTCATTTTTCTTATTCACTATGGAAGACAATCTTTTTATAGATATGTTTTTGGATGACTCCGATTCTGATGATGACATGGAGATATTGGTAATAGCTGCTATGGAAGAAGAGCAACTTCGAAGGAAGACATGATCCAGGCCACATCGTGGCTTCATTCAAGGTCACGCAACTATTTGGCGTGATTGTGTCCAAGGCCATAATAGGTTATATCAATATTATTTTGTTGAAAATTTGATTTATCCTCCAAATCTATTTAGAATGAGGTTTCGGATTAGTTGTTCTCTTTTCCAATGTATTCATTGTTCAATGGAAGTACATGACCCATACTTTGTCTAAAAAATAAATGCTTTCAGGATTCCTAGTTTGTCATCCCTTTAGAAAGTCACAGTTGCAAACTACAAAAAAATAGATTTTTGTGACGCACCTTATTTACGACACTCAGTACAAGTCGCAACAAGACACTATTAGCGACGCACATGGTGTAAGTCGCTAAAAAATAAGAAAAAGGGTTTTCCCGCGATAAACAAATAGGCGCGAATCGTTTGGCAATGGACAAGACTTTATTAGCGATGCACTTGGGTGTCGCCTATAGTTAGCAATGCGCACGGTGCGTCCCTAATAGTTTTATTAGTAGAACGACATTATGTTATGGCTGGTTTGTGACGCATAAAGACTTGTTAGCGACGCTCATGAAGCGTTGCTAAAAAATTCCCCCATTTATAACCCAGCTGCGACCTCTAATTTCTTCTTCTTCTCTTTGTTTCAATCCTTAATTTTTTCTCTGTCACTCTCAATATTTCACTTTCACTCCCCAAGCTCGGTTTCGACGGCAGCGGACAGCATATTCGGCAATGGCGACGGACGGCCTAATCAGCGATGAGGACTTTTTCTACAAGACGGTAACTCCCAAAAATCCAAGTTTGGTGGTTTGATCTTCTTTAAAGGAAGTTAATTTCCTTGTTAATTTTCTTTTTTTTCTTTTCCGGCACTTGTTGTACCCCTGTTGACTATTTCTAAATGCATGCTTGAGTGTTCACTTACAACTACTGTTGTTTATCTATTTACTTGCTGTAGGACTTTTTATTCCTTGGCATTATAGTTTTTAGGTTATTAATAGAATATTTGTTTGTTATGAAGAATCAATTTATTTTTTATTTATTTATTTATTTTTATTTGGCGAGATTTGGGCTGCTAGACATAGATATATTAAACATGTATAATAGATTAGAATAGTGCACTATGTGTCTTACCAATCGAAAGAGAACAAAAATGAAAAAAGAGCAAGTTCTGTGTTGTGGAGTCAAGTAATGGAAGTAGTGGTTTAGAAATTAGATTAAAATACACTAAAGCAGTGTGTTAAATACTGATAAGTGGATGGAGTTGCTAAAGAAAAGGGTTATTATTTGTGTTTTGTTATGATCCTAAAAAAAAGGTTAAGTTTGATTTGACGCTTTCCATTGTTAGTTTTGGGACTTGCCTTGTTCTAATATATAAAAATTACAATTGTAGAATTAGAATGGAATTTTTATTTATTTTTAATAATCTCTAATTTCCTTATTAATTGCATTAGTACGAATCATCATAAATGTCGATAACCAAAAAAATCTTTTGGGTTTGGGTTGGGCAATAATGATAATGGGCATCTAAAGACCTAGAAACACACTAGGTGGCCGACCAACTATCTAGTGTGTCACACATTTGATTTGAATTTTTTTAAAGGATTAGTTCGTGAAAAAAAAAAATGACTGTTGTTTTGTAAGTTAGGGATTGCATTCATGTAAACCTAGCCCCGTTCGGGAGTCATTTTCATCACATATGAATCTTGTCACAAAATTTATTCACGATTGGGTTCGTGTGTATGAAAATCGATTCTTGAATTGTCTAGAGCAGGACAGTTTGGGTTTGTATAAATTTGCATTGCAATCAATAACGCATGCTTGAATATTCCACTATGAGAAAATTTTAGCACAATCTCCTATTATTCTTTGGGTATATATTTAGGCGTGGTAACATCTATCTCGTATACTTGGGGAACCATGGGAAGATGCTACCAAAATTTTCTCCGAGTGGAATCAAGCATTTGATTTGTTGCTGATTACAATATAGATTGTGCATTCACGAATGGAATATGACCACCTTACCTTTTAGAGAGAAGTTTGAGGTGTTAGGATTCATGTTTCATATTTATAATGAGCAATATTTTGACTTGTATTAGGTAGATGAAAATGGTTAAGAGTTGGATGGACTTAAGGGGCAGGCATTTGCTAAGGTATGTGAAGGGGATCAAAGATTTTATTGAGTTTGCTCGTGCATCTGCAGATGGGAGAAATATGATAAGATGTCCATGTAATGGGTGCAATAATAAGGATTATATGCACATAGATGATGCCAAAGAGCACCTACTCTTACATGGGATGGACAAGAGGTATATGTGTTGAGAATTTCATGGGGAACACCGTGACGTACGAGTGGTATTTGAGGAAGAAGAAGAAGACGACGATGATGACTTAGGTGATAATGTTGGGGTTAGTTACGAAGGCTTGCCACAAATGCTGGCAGATTTGCATGGGGCTACAACTAGGGCTCGTAGTCACAAGAATGACACAGGACAATCGGAACAGTTTAAGTCCTTGTTGAGGGAAGCAAGGCAGCCGTTATATCCAAGTTTTGATAAGTTTTGGAAACTGGATTTTCTCGTGAAACTCTTTCATATTAAGACCGTCAACCAATGGAGTAACAAATCATTTAATATGGCCATTGAATTGATTAAAGCAGCACTTCCTATTGGGGAGACCCTTCCGAAATCATATTACGAGGCGAAAAGAATATTAAGAGATTTGGGCCTCGAGTATATTCTCATACATGCTTGCAAAAATGATTACATATTATTTTGGAAGGAGATTGAGCAATGTATGGAGTGTACGATGTGCCACGAACCTAGGTACAAGCTGAATGAAGGAAAGTGCAAGATAATCTCGCACAAGGTGCTGAGATATTTTCCCTTAAAATCGAGGCTACAAAGGTTGTACATGTCTCAAAATACGGCAGAAGAGATGCGGTGGCATAAGGAGAAGCATGTTGTTGAGGAAAATGTATGTAGGCATCCGAAAAATTCTCAATCTTAGGCTAAGTTTGATAGAAATCACGAATGGTTTGCAAATGAGCGGCATAATGTACAACTTGGGCTGGCTAGAGACGGTTTCAATCTGTTCAGTGACATGAATAATGGCTAAAGCATGTGGCCGGTGTTGCTTGTGACGTATAACTTGCCGTCATAGAAATGTATGAAAGAACCATTTATCTTCATGTCATTGCTTATTCCAGGTCCGAAGTCTCCTAGTAATGAAATTGATGTGTACTTGCGTCCTTTAGTGGAAGAGTTGAAGGAATAGTAGGAGGTTGGAGTAGAGGCATTTGACGTCTTTAAGAATGAGACATTTCAATTACATGCAGCGTTATTGTGGACCATAAATGACTTTCCAGCATACGGGAACTTGTCTAGGTAGAGCACTAAGTGGTATCTGGCATGTCCGGTTTGCAATAAGGATGCCTGTTCCCTACATTTGTCCAATAGAAAGAAGATATGCTACATGTGCTATTGTTGTTTTCTACCGCCATCACATGGCTAGCGAAGTCGGCAAAAGCATCTGTTTGATGGAAAAATTAAGCGCAGATTGTCACATCCATTGTTGTTTGGGAAAAACGTGTTGTCGCAATTGGCACTTATCTAACCAGTGAGGTTTGGAAAGATACCGGGTACTAAGAAGAGGAAGGGTACTAATGTAGAGTTACATTGGATGAAGAAGAGCATATTTTTTTTATTTTTCGTACTGAGAGACCCTTAAGTTGAGGCACAATTTTGATGTCATGCATATCAAAAAGAACATCTGTGATAATGTACTAGGAACTTTAATAAACATTGAAGGAAAGATGAAGGATACTGTTAAAGCCCTGTTAGACTTGCAAGAGTTAGGAATACGATAAGAGTTGCACCTAATACGTAGCTATGATAAATATATCATGCCTCTTCCATGTAATACGTTATTATCTAACGAGCAAATGAGGATTTGCAAGTAGTTTAAATCGGTGAAATTCCCAGATGGATACGCATCAAATATATCTCGGTGTGTAAATGTTAAAGATGGAAAAATATCCTAATTGAAAAGCAATGACTGGCATGTCCTTTTACAACGACTTCTTCCATTTGTAATATATAGATATCTCACTGATGACATATCAACGACATTGATTGAGTAGGGCTGCTTCTTTAGAGAATTAAGTGTCAAGACGTTGAAGTTGGAAATACAGGAAAAACTCAAAAGGGACGTTGTCGTGATCCTTTGCAAGTTGGAAAAGATTTTCCCTTCTTGCTTTCTTTGATGTAATTGTCCACTTAGTTGTGCATTTACCTCATGAGGCAAAAATTGGCGAACCTGTCCAATACTGTTGGATGTATCCAATAGAAAGATACATTAAATTTTAAGAATTTTGTTATATATTCATCTTAACTATTTTAATTTATAACTGATTAATTATTAAAACAGATATTTGCACACATTAAAGCAATATGTGCATAACAAAGTACGATCGGAAGGGTCAATTATTAAGGCTTACATTGATGTTGAATGTCTGTCACGCCCCAAATTCCAGCGAACCCGAGGCGTGAGTAACGAGACAACAAGAAATAAAATAATAAAGGAATAAAAGATAATTAAGGACGATCTCATACATTCTACATGCTGTTTTGACACATACATAAGGTCTGGTCCATTGGTTCACAACATACAAAATAAAATACAGTCTCGGGCTTATGCCCTTACACAATATCAAAAGCGCCCCTTGGGCCCAACATAATCCCCAATCAGACCGTCTCTATGTCTCGTACAGCTGGGACATCATCTGAAATGTTTGCCCTACTAAAGGGGTCAGCTCAACATGCTGGTACAATATAATGCTAATGCAAGAAACAAAACTAAGGTCGTGGCATGTGTAAGTGTACAGTTATTTCTATATGGCATTCGATATCATGATAGCAGTATATAAACAGTATACAGTATATGAATAATATACGTGACACACTCATGCAACTCTATGCCACCCATGTCTCATGATACGGTCATTCTCCGCTGGCATGAGTACCGCCACTTATGTCTCGCTTCACGGTCCGGAATCCGTCAGGCTCGCAAGTACCTAATGGCCGATTTTGGGTTTTTCACCACAGGATCTGCACCCTCATAATGCAAAGCACCAAGTGCTTACCCACGCCATGCCCAAGGAATCACACTATGCCAATATGCTCTGATCTCATCATGTCATAATGCAATCTCAATGATGCATCTCATTCATACATAAAACATGCTTTCAAGTACATATTTCATAATGTCGACAATTCTCCAAGCATGTGATTCACACACTACACTAACACATTCAATATACACATAATCATCTTCCACATCATCACCCAACATCAGCAAGATAGCATGGAACACATAAGCATGTAAACATTCAAGCAACAAGTGAACAATCAAGGCAGCAAATCAAGTATTCCTAATCTTAATTCTATTTCTTACTTAGCACAATATATCGTACCTGATAATCGATCTCAAACAGGGAGAGTGTACTCGTAGTATAGTGGAATCACTGTAAGAACACCGAAGGTCAGGTCACCTTCTCTTGCCTTTCAGTGTCCCTAAAATCATAACATAAGACTCAGTTCAATTGCCATTTGAATTATGCTATTCATCAAATTTTATGTCTTTATCTTATAAGCTTCTATTTTGCTAAATTAAACTCTACTATTGAATCCGGGACGTTGAAGAAAATAAGTTTAGGTTTTCGTAGAACTGAATTCGGACATCTGAGTTCAAAAGGGCAAAATAGTCATTTTGCACTTTTCACAGGTCCTTACACTTCGAGACTTCTTTTCACAAATCGGACTCCACGGTTGAGTCCGGAATGCTCGAGATAATAAAGTTTCACTATTCGTTTACTAAATTCGGAGTTCATTTGACTACATTTCAATTCAGGGGCATTTTGGTAATTTTAAAGGTTACTACGGGTCTTTTATTTTTTGGGACCCTGTCTCGTAAAACGGACCTCACCATTGGTCTCAGAATGGTCGAGATAGTCGAAATACACTAATGACTTGCCCCATTTGGACTCTGAATCATTTTAGAATATTTAATTGATTAAATTAATTTAATTAATTAATTAATTAATTAATTTAATTAATATTTAATTCAGGTGGGTCAATTTGTAATTTCTCCAAAGTTTAGGGGTTAAAGTGAATTTCAGAAAGTTCAGCGTACATTTGTAAATATCAAAAAGTTCAGGGGCACTTTTGTAATTATGAAAAACCTTATTCCCTATTCGGATAGCCAAACAGGGACTTATCCAGAACAGGGATAGGATATCCCTGTTCCTATTTCAGTTTAAAATTTTTAATTTCTTATATCCGTAACCAAACAGACCCAATCCAGTTTTTAATTTAAAACAAGAAGGCGACACGTGGCAGGGGCGGACCGGCCCAAGCCCGACCCGACCCAGGCCCGGAACAGTATCTTCCCCCCCGTTTTTCCGGCGAAGCTCCGGTCGCCTTCTCCGGCGCCGGTGGCCGGAATTTGCAGAAAATCAAGTTTTCAAACTTGATTTTCTTGGTGTTTTCGAAGCCTCTTTCAATTCCAAATCATTCTAAAACATTTTTGGAACTTTTTAACACTGTTTTGAAGCTCTCAATTACACTGAAAAGCCTAGACTTCTCCCCCCATGGCCGTGACCCATAACCCCTCTTTTCTCTCTCGTTCCTTCACCATTTCAAGTGATTCTTTTTGCAAAATTACCCATTATTCACATGCAACAAAATCCAAGGATTAAATCTAGACAAAATGCTACAAAACAGGTTGGATATTTGAGAAATTTTTTTTCTAGAGAGAGGAAGCTTACGGTTATGGCTTCTACCCCCTGTGATGGTGCTTCTCTCCTCTTGCTTTGCCTCTGTCCTCCCCTTTGGCCTCCTTAGCTTCCCTCACTCTGCTTCCCTTTCAGAAATTAGAGTATACACACCACTCTCTCTCTATTCTCCTTCACTTTCTCTCTCTATATCTCTCTCTCTCTATCTTCTCTAATTCACACGACAGGTCTGCCCCTCTCTCAGCCCTCACCACACACATATACACTGACTACACCATACCCATTTCTTCACTCCATCAGCCACCAAATCTCTTACACACCATGCCCCTCCCATACTTGTTTGAGTGTGTTACACTCAAACTCACACACACACACAACCGGGTACACACACAGTGCACTGTTTTATATATATATATATATATATATATATATATATATAAATATACACATATTCTCTAAATTAGGTTTTTAATTATGTATATATTATACATACATGCACATACACCATACACATAGTTATACACATACAATACACATATTGCACTCATATAATAATAATAATAATAATAATAATAATAATAATAGTTCTAATAATAAAATAAATAACCACGAAAATTTTATATATAAAAAAAAATTTTCGGGTTATTACAATGTCTCACCTTCTGCTCTATGCATCTTGAAGATATTGAGACAAGGTTTAATCGTGAAGATCGAAATTCTGATAGAGGTCCAAGGCAGCAACGAACTGGCCTTGCGGTGTTTAATCAAAATGTGCGGCCTATAGGTGCTCGTATATATGAATGGTATCATCTTGAAGAGTTGAAAAAGCCCATTATACAATGCTCAACAACTATGATGAGACATTGTCATATTTTAAGTAAGTTTATCAAAATCATTGCAATACTATGTTAGTACATAAATGTAAGTTACATATAACATTTCTCATCTTATGCAGTGAGCATACAACTAAGCTTCAGAGAGAACATGTTACCGATACTGATCTAGAGCAAAGACAATAAAATTTATTTCCAAAGTGGTTCAGAGAACGTGTAAGAATAGGTTTCAATTAATTATAATTGAATTAGTTAATGCATTTTTATTCAATTAATTTTGTACTTGAATTGAATTAATAGATGAAGCTATTACACCACCAAAAATTTCTAGAGGCTTACGATCAATTATATTCCTTGGCATGTGGCCCTGATCAAAGGATATCCCACTACACCGATTTAATTGTTGATGGTGTTCGATTTCACACGAGGGAACATGAGGTTAGCCGGTGAACACAGAATAGCGAGGTCCTTGTTCGGGAAGATTATGAAACAGGACAAACTGTAAAGTACTATGGTGTTTTACAAGATATCATACAGTGACATTATTGCTTCGGTCATTTTGTGTATTTGTTCAAATGTGATTTGTGGAAAGTAAATAACAAGAAGACTGGAATGCAGATCGATAAGTACTTCATAAGTATTAATACGTCACGTACGACATTTAAAGATGATCCGTATGTATTGGCATCTCAGAAAAAATAAGTTTTCTATTTGAAGGACACAAAAATCAGAGGTGATTGGCATGTTGTCCAAAAAATAAAGTTCAAAAATATTTATAACGTACTAGAAGTTGAAGAGGGAGATGAAGATTTGGAGAATATTCAAGAGGCACTACAAGAAGAGTCTCAATCTGCCTACAATGGTGTTGTCCGCCATGATCAAGAAAATGTTACTTCATATCGGTTGAATAGAACTGATGTAGAACCAGATCAGGTCGTAGCTTCCAACGTCACTAATACCACACAGTTAGATTCGAGGGATGCAGCTTTCATTAATGATGCTGATGACGAGGAAAGTGATTTTGATGATGATACATTGTTAGAGTATTGTACTGAGAATGAAGAAATTTCAAGAACAGATAATGATACAGACTCAGATGAATAATTGTAATAGGTGTTACATGTGTTAGGATAAAATGTAATGGATTTTTAATTTTATGATGTAATGGATATTCAATTTTATGATGTAATGGGTATTCATTTTTATGATCTAATAGAATTTTATTTTTAAACTTTCTTTGTAGATATGGTTGGACCAGGTTCACGCAAACGCACAGTTTTGACTGACCCATCGACCCCTTCCCCTTCATTTGCAGGGTCGACCGATTATTCCGTCAATGGTATACTTAGTTCCCTTTTTTTATTAATGATTATATAAATATAATACTAATTGTTTCTATTTTATTTCTTCTAAAGCTTCGGTCACTGCCTCTAGACGAAGATACGGTAGGTCAAAGAACCGTTGTTTGTAGGTTCAGATGGAGGCAGTAAGGGGCTCGCGACTTCGGATCGAGATACCTCCGGGCTTACTGAAGTTCGTTGATGGGTGGGCACAACAATTCACCACTAAGGTTGGCATCATTTGCCGACTACACGCCCCACTCCATATTAGTGACTGAAGTCGGGTCACTAACGAAGAGCAACAGGATATTCATGTGCATATCCTGGTATGTCTTTTATTATTGTATTCAATTAAATTTTAACATATCTAATAAAGTAATGTTTTGACAATGAAATGCTTTACAAGCAAAGTTTGACATCGATCTCCACCTGTCTCATGTCGTGAAGGCAGTGGACCGTTACTTAGGAGTCTGTTTCAGGGACTATCGACACAGGCTCCACATGTACTACGAGGCGGAGGTGGAAGCCGGTAGAGAGCCTTGCGACAGACCCTACAGGAGGGTGGTGGTTGAGGATTGGATGTTACTATGCGACCGGTTCGCTAGTGATGCATTCTGGGTAAAAATTGTCCAAATTAATTTTTTTGTATGATAAATCATTGTCATTTACACTAACCTTCTTTGTTTTGGCGAAGTGTAAGAACTTAGCAAGAAAAATAGTGAGAGCAGAAGCAAGCAAAAGGTGACCCACTGTGGTGGATCATGATCTTTTATTAAGTATAGGCATGAGATGGTAAATTGATACATGTATCAAGTTCTTATTGTATAATCTTTTCATGAAATTAATCTTCACAAGCTACTGTTTATTTGCTGCAATGAGACCAAGAGACCGGTACACCACCCAGCCCCATTGATTTGTGGCACAGGACGTACTACAACCCTGAGAAGGGTTGGACTAGGCCTGAAGCTCAGCGGCTTTATGTAAGTTATTTACGTATATATACCAGTATTACTAATGTAATATTAATCTAAAGTTATAAAAGTAGTAACATATATTTATGTTTTTATAGGAGGAGATGATCCAGCTGCGTGCTCAACCGACCCCTAAAAGTGAGCATCCGCCGACCAACGACCAGATATTGGAGACTGTTCTGGGTAGGAGGTGTGGATATATGCATGGCTTAGGGAGTGGGATGGAGCCGATAGCATCGTCCTCTACTATCGAGAGCGATGCTAGGTTTCACGAAGCCACCTAGAGAGTTGAGGCAACTGAGAGACGGAATGCACAGCTGGAGCAAATGATGATAAAGCTCCAGGCTCACCAGACCCAGCTAGAGACTCTTATGCAGATGGTCCTCAACCAGAAGGGCGGCTCTATTCAGCCTTTGTAACTTTTTAAAATTAATTACTTTGGTTAATTTATTATTTATAGAAAACAATACGTAAAAAAAAATAAAAATGATTTCGGCCTAATGGCCTAGAAACCACATGACACACTTCACATATGACAAAAGACTTGCACGAACTTACTTAATTTCATCGGTTCTAATGACCGTTAAAAACTTATGTAACTTTCCACTCCAACAAGGCCCATTTTGCAGTTGACGGACCAAAATGACAATATCAGCCTACCGACCTTGAAACCTCATCGCACACCTCACAAATGATAAAACATATTTACACAAACTTACGGTAGTCGATTCAGATGCTAGGTTTGAAACTTTTACAAGTTTCTGTTCCAAGAAGGCCCATTTTGGGGTTTTGACAAACTAAAATACCGGATATCAGCCTACCAACCCTGAAACCCCATTACACACCTCACAAATGATAAAATAGACTTGCAAAAACTTATGGCACTCGATTCGGATGCCCAATTTGAAACTTATGCAAGTTTATGCTCCAAAAAGGCCCAATTTGGGTTTTGACGGACCAAAATGCTAGATATAGGCCTACCGACCCCAAACCCCAACACATACCTCAAAATGATAAAATGGACTTACACAAACTTACAGCACTCGGTTCAGATGCCTGGTTTGAAACTTATGTAACTTTCGATTCTAAAAAGTCCCATTTTGGGGTTTTAACGGACCAAAATACCAGATATCATCCTAACTATCCCAAAACCCCATCACACACCTCACAAATGATAAAATAGACTTGCAAGAACTTACGGCACTCGGTTCGGATCACTGGTTTCAAACTTATGCAACTTTCTACTCCAAAAAGCCCAATTTTGGGGTGTTCAAGGACCAAAATACTGGATATCAGCCTAAATATCCCAAAACCCCATCACACACCTCAAAAATGACAAAATAAACTTACACGAACTTACAGCACTCAGTTCGGATCCCCGGTTTCAAACTTATGCAACTTTTTGCTCTAAAAAGCCCCATTTTGGGGTTTTAATGGACCAAAACACTGGATATCGGCCTAACTACCCTGAAACCCCATCACACACCTCAAGAATGATAAAATATACATGAATGAACTTACAACACTCGGGTTGGATCACCGGTTTGAAACTTATGCAAGTTTATACTCCAAAAAGGCCCAATTTGGGGTTTTGACAGACCAAAATGCCAGATATCGGCCTACCAACCCTGAAACTCCATCACATACCTCAAAAATGATAAAATAGACTTGTACGAACTTACGGCACTTGGTTCGGATCACCGGTTTAAAACTTATGTAAGTTTCTGCTCCAAAAAGGCCTATTTTAGGGTTTTGATGGACCAAAATACTGGATATCAACCTAACGAGCCCAAAACCCCATCACACACCTCTGAAATGATAAAATAGACTTGCACGAACTTATGGCACTTGGTTCGGGTCACTGGTTTGAAACTTATGCAAGTTTCTACTCTAAAAAGGCCTAATTTGAGGTTTTGACAGACCAAAATGCCGGATAACGGCCTAACTATCTCGAAACCCCATCAAACACCTCACAAATGATAAAATAGACTTCCAAAAACTTATGGCACTCGATTCGAATCACCGGTTTGAAACTTATGCTACTTTATCCAGTTCTTACTATTTATGCATGCAAAAAAATATACATTCACATTCTATGTTCATATATATTTAATAAGTATTCTAATATATATCATTTGATCTTTATTTCAGATTGATCGGGATCATTGCACCACCGTCTTTCTATTCTGGGACTTAATATTCTCATGTTTTTTTCTTTTCATGGACATCTGTAGTTACATTTTCTGAGACAGTTTTTTATTTTTGTATTTATTGATAAATTCTACTTTTACCATTGTAAGTAATTAGTATAATATATATATATATATATATATATATATATATATATTTCTGAATGCATTTTTCTTTTAATATATTTATTTTAGAATATTTGGATTTTATTCTATATATCAGGATAATTGATCAAGTTTTAAACAAGAATAAAAAAAAAAACAAATAATTCAAGTATAAATAAGCCCAAAAAAGAAAATTAACTTTTAGCGAGCACACAAAGGCGTCGCTAAATGACCCAACAATTAGTTTTTAGCGATGCTTCATATTCATCACTATAAATATACTATTAGCGACATACTGACGGCATCGCTAAATAATTCTAAAAACATACTTGTAGCAACGCCCCGTGAGCGTCGCTAAAGGTCCCAATTAGCGATGCCCATGAGTCCTATGTATAGTATGAGCGATGCCCCCACTTGATTATTAGCGACACCTTTGGCACATCGCTAATAGTTTCCTTTAGCGACGCACACAAGTCTGTATATCGCTAATAGTATTAACGACATGACTATTCACGACACTGCTAGCGACACCCACTGGTGCGTCGCTACCACCATTTAGTGACGCCTATTGCTATTATTAGCGACGCTCGCGAGCAGCCCCGACTCCTCTAGCTCAAGGTTGGATTTCTGGCCTGACTCTGATACCATGTTGAAAATTAGAGGCCCAACTCTAAATTAGCTCCTTAAAACCCAGGTGTTAAGGAGAGGGAAAGAGGGCCCTTATATATCGACCAGAGGAGCTAGAGACGGGCGATGTGGGACAATCCAACACGCCTCCTGGATTACATTGCCTGCGAAGGCAAAACAAGTCCGCGGCCCCGACTCCTTTAACTCAAGGTTGGATCTCTGGCCTGGCTTTGATACCATGTTGAAAATTGGAGGCACAACTCTAAATTAGCTCCTTAAAACCCAAGTGTTAAGGAGAGGGGCAGCCAGCTATATAGATAGACCAGAGGAGCTAGAGACGGGCGATGTGGGACAATTCAACACGCCCCTTGGAGCACATTGCCCGTGGAGGGAGGCCAGGCGAGCGAGCCCCGACTCCTCTAGCCCAAAGTTAAGCTCTGTTCTGGCTCTGATACCATGTTGAAAATTGAAGGCTCAACTCTAAATTAGCTCCTTAAAACTCAAGTGTTAGGAGAGGGAGAGAGGGCCCTTATATATAGACCAAAGGAGCTAGAAACGGGCGATGTGGGACAGTCCAACACACCTCCTAGATTAGGCTCTGGCCTGGCTCTAATACCATATTGAAATTGGAGGCCCAACTCTAAATTAGCTCCTTAAAACCAAGGTGTTAAGAAAAGGGAGAGAGGGCCCTTATATATAAACCAAAGGTGCTAGAGGCGGGCGATGTGGGACAATCCAACACGCCTCCTGGATTACATTGCCCGCAGAGGGAAAATAGGTGAGCGGCCCCGACTCCTCTAGCTCAAGGTTGGATCTCTGGCCTAGCTCTGATACCATGTTAAAAATTGGAGGCCCAACTCTAAATTAGCTCCTTAAAATCCAAGTGTTAAGGAGAGGGGCAGCCAGCCATATAGATAAACTAGAGGAGTTAGAGATGGGCGATGTAGGACAATCCAACAATATCCAATATCTGTCTAATTCCTGAAGAGTTCCTCTTTTGATAGGAAGTAATATTTCTCTACCTTAAGTACGGACAAGCCTAGTTCTAATCATATATTCATTGAACTAAACATGATCTTCATTTTAATTATCTTATAGTAAAGAATTTTTAGAAGATGGTGAGAAAGGAAGGTAAATGGAAAATTCAAGTTAGGATTTACAAAAAATACACATTCATGATGTTTGTAAAAGCTTAAACTATTAAAAAATAGGCCAACAATTTATATCAAGTTATTTTAACAACCTCCTTCACATGCAATTCTTGTTTTGTATGTGGGGAGTAGAAAATATATGGAGAGATGGAGATATATAGACATAATGAAGGAATAGAGTGTGAACCAACAGAACACGGTGAGAGACTACAAACCTTACACCGAATTAATGAAAGAGAAAGACTTAATCCCAAAACCTCTTAGTACTAGAGCTCTGATAACATGTAAAATCACCAATTGCACTAAAAATTTAAGTTGTTAGTGAATGGACCAATAATCTACATCAAACTGTTTTAACACAAATGATAAATATTGCCAACACTATTGTTCTAAAACAGTGAAAACTGAAAAAAAAAAAAAAAAAAAAAAAAAAAAAAAAAAAAAAGGTATTCTACTAGAAATGCATGGCATCTAAACAGGAGTCTTATGTTCTTGATAGAGCATTATGCTTGCAAGACTATTGTAGGGCAGATCAAGATCAAAACTTAAACTTATTTTGAATTAATTGAAACAATATGCTAAATCTCAATGTCATCTCCCACACATTGAGGGAAGGTAACTACTGGATAGACATGAAAGCCAAGATGAGAGCAAACTAAGATAAAGATCTTGTCTTCTTGAACATTCTTCCCAGAGAAATGCAGCAATTGCTGGTAGGTGACAACCTCCATGGTCTTTTTCTGTGTTTTCTTTCCAATTTCCCGAGTAGAAAAAGAAAAAATTAATAAGAATATTCTATTTTCTTCAAATAAAGTTCTCCCTTTGTTGGTGGATTTCCAACAAGACTATGTCTCTTGTCGCTTATTGTCACTTAATCTAAGCCCAATTTAGAGAGAACCAAAAATCTAAATAGGACATAAGCACCATCAATACTACCCAAGGTCCTTCCCTTCGAGATGGTATTCACAATGCACCTATGATTAGTTGAGATGCGTGCAAGCTGGTACGAACACCTAGTTATTAAAATTTTTTATTTTAGTGTTTGGTAAAAATTATGTACAAATGATTTTAACAATGAATTTTATTTTTTTACCCTTTATATTGTCACTCTTTCCACATGCGTGGCAATGTCATGTTTTCAAGTTCCTAATGCAATATGTGGTGGTTTGTTAGTGTCTAATTTATGGGCTGGGCTTGTCTTCTTTAAGATCTACATTTGCGAGATTCTTGTGACAACTAGGTGTCGGTTGAGTTTCTCAATAAGTCTATAATTATAAGACAATAGGCTCATCTGCAGGAACGAGGCCACCATGCGCTTAGGAAGGACAATTGCCTTCTCTCAAATTTTTTATATTTCTCAAAATTTTCTTGAATATACCTCTTTAAACATTTAAGTTTTTGTCTATCTTAGATTTAAAATCTTCACACTTTACCCTTATTTTAATTTTAATTTAACTCCTCAATGAGATTTTTATCAATTTGTGTGTGTTTTGCTTGGGCTTCTTTTCTAATTTATAAGTTCCTTTGTAACAATAAATTTATTTACTTATCAAAAATATTATTAATCAGTATTAATTTTTATAACTTTTTCTTTTTCAATTTATGATCAATTATTGAAAGAAAATTTTGCCTCTCTTAACCTAAATTTCTGAAATCGTCCCTGCTCTGGTTGTAACAGCACTTGTAAATTGCTGCCTTTTTTTTTGTGTGTGGAAAAAAACTCTAATGTAGGGGTTTGTTTACATCTGATAAAGATAAACTAATAGTCACTCTATTAAATCAACTCTTAATTGGTATGGTATTTGCAATTAAATAGTTCATAGAGCATCCTTCTTCCACTCGCTAAGCTACTCTTAAAGCCTTATTAAGTGACTTTAGAAATAGATGATTTAACATTCTCTTAGTCAATGTTAGTCAATGTTTTGCAGACAAGAATTGACTCAGAAATAAAATCATCATTCTTAAATATATTCCATTCCTACGTTTGGAAGATTAAATTTAAGAGAAATTTACTAAAAAATCCATAAAATAAGTTTTTCAATTCAAAAAGTTTATGATACATTTTTTCTATTTAAAAGATCTAAAAATTAAATTTTTAATGCAAAAAAATTCTAATTATTAACTTCTATCTTAATACCGTTAAAAATATTAAAGATTAGACTAAAATAACCTTCAATATATATTTAAAAAAATATTAAATAGTTGATAAAATAAATTATTCAATCCAAAAATAACATAAAATTTTTATTTATCTTGATGTTCTAAAAAAAAAATTTTTACTTCATAAAATGTTATGATTTTTTTGGATTAATAAAGTTATTTTATATGTTTTTTAGTATTTTTTTCTAAAATATATCTTGAAAGTTATTTTAGTCTAATCAATAATATTTTTTAATGGTATTAAGATAAAAGTTAACCATTTGACTTTCTTGTATTAAAAGTTTATTTTTTGGATCTTTTTAGATAGAATGTGCAAATGTATATTAGGGAATCGAAATAATATATATATATATATATATATATATATATTGTTTTTTGAAAAAATAATCACTAAGACCCAGATTTTTTTAATAAATTTGAAATTTTATGTGATAATGTATTTTTTTAATAGATTCTATCATATATATATATATATATATATATATATTGTTTCATTAAAAAATTAAATCATATCACAAATGACATGATATTATTGAAATTATGCATTGTCTCATCCCCAAAACTAGTTTAAATGTATTGCAGTTACAATTCATACGTAGAATCCCTTGGTTTTGAAAATCGGGAAGTAATATAAGTAACTAATCAATAATATTGAAAGGGAAATATTTAGTCTTAACTTTTAAATTAGGTAAGACGATGCTCCTTCTATTTGAGTGACAACAATAAGGGGATAAATTGTAGTAGAAACATTCATGTAATTGCATAATTAACTTATTATAGTTGAAGTATGTATCATATTAAAAGGAGATTTTTCTTGCCTAATTCAAATCAAGTGTTATTTATATTAAAAAGAAAGGTAAATTAAATTGACATTTCTTAAGGTTTTTAAAAATTACATTAACATTTTTTGAAGTTTTTAAAATTACAATGACCTCATTTACTTTTCTTGACAATATTCAAATACCTCTTTTCAATCAATATTTTTAATCAAAATGACAAAAAATGTCTTTCACTACAACAATATGTACTTTTAGTGACGCACATTATTAACGAGGCCACTAAAGCATCACAAAAAGTGATAAAAAATCAATATTCTTGCGCAAAAAATGGATGCGAACCTTTTAGCGACGCAAAATGGACCTTTACGTGCGTCGCTAATAATGAAGTCTTTTAGTGACGAACTGGAGTGCGTCACTAATAGTCTGCGTAAATGAAACGATGCCATTTTACGTAGTTTTGGCGATGCTCAAGGACGTATTAGCGACGCTCGATGTGCGTCGCTAATAAATCCTCTTATTTTTTTCCCCCGCGTACAAATCTGATCTCTCTCTCTCTCTCTCTCATTCTCAACACTATGCTCTCTCTTTCTCTCTCTCATAGTCATAGTGTCATCGCCAACCATCGCCATCTCCGACCACCACTAGCCTAGCTCAGCTGTCCATTTCTGCCTCTCTCTCTTTCTCTTTCAAGTAAGCAATCTCCCTATTTGCCTATGGTTTGAACCAAGACAACCTTGTTCTATATTTGATCAAGCACTTGATATCTTTGGCATGTTTATCGTTATCATTTTCATATTTTTCATCCCTAATTAATTTAATCTCAAGCCAAATTTGGTTTCATTCTTATTTTTAATTTTCACTTATTTGAGCTAAATCATGGGCAGGGCAATTTAATCTCTTTCAAGTATGCTCGAATGGTGTTAGTTGATCTCACTGACTTTGAAGAAAAAGATTGCATATATATATACATATTGTGGGTTTTGGACAATTTCTATTAAATGAAGTCCAATAAAATTAGGGAAATAAAATAAAGTGGGTCAATTTATAATTTTTTTTTAAAAAAAGATAAGTTAAAGAAGTTGGAAGTGGAACCACTACAACTTGACAACATTTATTCTAACTTTATTTATGATTTAACTCTAAAATTTTAAGAACTTTATCTAAAATTGTATATATATTACATGAAAAAATTTTATACGAAGTTCAAAAATCATGGGCAAGGCCAAGTATACTCGAATGGTGTTAGTTGATCTCATTGACTTTGAAGAAAAAGATTATATATATATATATATATATATATACATATTGTGGGTTTTGGACTATTTCTATTAAATGAAGTCCAATAAAATTAGGGTAATAAAATAAAGTGGGTCAATTTATAATTTTTTTTTTTTAAAAAAAAAAGATAAGTTAAAGAAGTTGGAAGTGGAACCAATACAACTCGACAACATTTATTCTAACTTTATTTATGATTTAACTCTTTAAGTTTAAGAACTTTATCTAAAATTGTATATATATTACATGAAAAGTTTTGATGCAAAGTTCACCAACATAGGTGAGGAGCAAGATTTATGTTGTATTTCACATTTATAAAACTTTTAAAGGTAAGGAAGTGACATAATTCAATTGAATGTTATAAATACTCTGTTTTACGGATGAATCATATTAAATTTTAACTTTATTATAAGATAAGCCACATTAATCGGATTAAGTCAATTTGATTATAAAAGTTTTCATTTTTAATTTAACTATATTTTATAGTGCTAAATTTGAGATAGAAATTTAGTAAAAAAAAAAAGAGAAGTGAAGCTTTGCTTTTTTTAGTTCTCTAATAAACATTAAGTGGTATTTTTATTAGGTGTTTGAAATGACCATAACTATAACTATCTTAATGGTAGAAAGTAGTTAAAAAATTTAACCCTACGTAGTAGAAGTCTTGTCTATTTATAATAAAGCTTGTGACCAATCATCTCTTATAGAGAACATAAGAAACTTAGTCCATCTTTTATCATCCATTATCTATATTGTGTAAAAGTGGAGTAAGTTTCTTCAAATTCATACTAGCCTATCCAAATGACAAATTAGACTTGCATAAACTTATGGCACTCAGTTCGGATCTCCGATTTGCAACTTATGTAACTTTTCACTCCAAAAAGGCACATTTTGGAGTTTTGACGGACCAAAACACCAGATATCAGCCTAAGTACCCCCAGAACCCATCACACACCTTAAAAATGACAAAGTATACTTGTACAAACATACGACACTCAGTTCGAATCCCCAGTATGTAACTTATGCAACTTTTCACTCCAAAAAGGCCTATTTTGGGGTTTTAACTGACCAAAATACTAAATATCGGCCTAACTATCACGAAACCCCCATCACACACCTCAAAAATAACAAATTAGACTTGAAAAAACTTCAGGCAGTCGGTTTGGATCCTTTGTTTGTAACTTTTCACTCCATAAAGGCCCATTTTGGGGTTTTGTAAACCAAAACATCGAATATCAGCCTAAGTACCAAGAAAACCCATTTCATATCTCCCAAATGACAAATTAGACTTGTAAACATTTACTGCACTCAGTTCAAATCCTCGGTTTGCAACTTATGTAACTTTTCATTCCAAAAATGCCCATTTTGGGGTTTTGAGGGACCAAAATACTGGATATCAGCCTAAGTATCCCGAAACCATCCTACACCTCTCAAATGATAAATTAGACTTGTAAAAACTTACAGCACTCAGTTTGGATCCCCAATTTGTAACTTATGCAACTTTCTGCTCCAAAAAGGCTTATTTTTTGTTTTAATAGACAAAACACCGAATATCAACCTAAGTACCTCAAAAACCTATCACACACCTCCCAAATGACAAATTAGAGTTGCACAAGCTTACGACACTCAGTTCGGATCCCCAATTTGCAACTTATGCAACTTTTCACTCTAAAAAGGCCCACTTTGGGGTTTCGACGGACCAAAACATCAGATATCAGCCTAAGTACCCTAAAACCCCATGACACACATTCCAAATGATAAGTTAGACTTGCAAAAACGTATGGCACTCAGTTCGGATCCCGGGTTTGCAACTAATGTAACCTTTCATTCCAAAATGACTCATTTTAAGGTTTTGATGGAACAAAACACCAACTATTGGCTTAAGTACCCCAAAACCCCAACACACACATCCTAAATGACAAATTAGACTTGCATAAACTTATGGCACTCAGTTCGGATCCTCGATTTGTAACTTTTCACTCCAAAAAGGCCCACTTTGGGGTTTTGACAGATCAAAATATCGGATATCAGCCTAAGTACCCCGAAAACCTATCACATAGCTCCCAAATGACAAATTAGACTTGCATAAACTTACGACACTCAGTTCGAATACTCAGTTTGCAACTTATGCAGCTTTTTACTCCAAAAAGGCCCATTTGGGGTTTTGACGGACCAAAACACTAGATATTGGCCTAAGTACCCCAAAACCCTATCACACACCTCCCAAATGAAAAATTATACTTACACAAAGTTACAAACCTCGCTTCGAATCCCCTATTTGTAACTTTTGTAACTTTTTGCTCCAAAAAAGCCCATGCTAGGGTTTTGACGGACCAAAACACCGGATAGCAGCCTAAGTACCCCGAAAACCCATCATACATCTCCCAAATGATAAATTATACTTGCACAAATGTATGACACTCAGTTCGGATCCCCAATTTGTAACTTATGCAACTTTTCACTCAAAAAACGTTCATTTTAGGGTTTTGACGGACCAAAACATCGGATATCAGCCTAAGTACCCTGAAAATCCATCATACACCTCCCAAATGACAAATTAGACTTTCACAAACTTATGACACTCAGTTTGGATCCCCGCTTTGCAACTTATACAACTTTCTGCTCCAAAAAGGCCTATTTTAGGGTTTTGACAGACCAAAACACTGGATATTTGCTTAAGTACCCTAAAACCCCATCACATACCTATCAAATGGCAAAGAAAACATTCACAAACTGACGGCACTCAGTTCGGTTCCTTGGTTTGCAACTAGATAATTAGACTTGACGAACCAAAACACTGGATATCGGCCTAAGTACTAAGAAAATCCATCAAGAATCTTCTAAATGAAAAATTAGACTTGCAAAAACTTACGGCACACAGTTTGGATCCCCAGTTTGCAACTTATGTAACTTTTCGCTCCAAAAAGGTCCATTTTGAGATTTTAACGGACCAAAAGACTAGATGTTAGCCTAACTATCCCGAAACCCCATTACACACAACTTAAATGATAAATTAGACTTGCAAAAATTTACAGCACTCAGTTTGGATTCCCGATTTACAACTTATGCAACTTTCTACTCTAAAAATGCTCATTTTGGGGTTTTAATGGACCAAAACACTGGATATTAGCCTAAGTACCCCGAAAACCTATCACACACCTTCCAAATCACAAATTAGACTTGCATAAAGTTACAGCACTTGGTTTGAACCCCTAATTTGTAACTTAAGTAACTTTTCACTCCAAAAGGCCCATTTTAGGGTTTCGATAGACCAAAACACTTGATATCAGTCTAAGTACCTCAAAAATCCATCACAAACCTCCCAAATAAAAAATTAGAATTGCACAAACTTATGGCACTGAGTTCGGATCTCTGATTTGTAACTTATGCAACTTTTCGCTCAAAAAAGACCCATTTTTTACGGACCAAAACATCGGATATTAGCCTAAGTACCCCAAAACCCCATCACACACCTCTCAAATGAAAAATTAAACTTTCACAAACTGACGGCACTCAGTTCGAATCCCTAGTTTGCAATTTTTTACTTCAAAAAGGCCTATTTTGGGGTTTTGATGGACCAAAACACCGGATATCAGCCTAAGTACCCCGAAAATCCATCAAACATCTCCTAAATGAAAAATTAGACTTGCAAAAAGTTACGACACTCAGTTGGGATGCCCAATTTGTAACTTATGTAACTTTTTGCCCCATTTTGGGATTTTAACGGGGCAAAACATTGGATATCAGCCTAACTATCCAAAAACCCCATTACACACCTCTTAAAAGATAAATTAGACTTGCACAAACTTACAGCACTCAGTTCAGATCCCCAGTTTGCAACTTATGCAACTTTCTGCTCTAAAAAGGTCCACTTTGGGGTTTTGATGGACCAAAACACTGGATATCAGCCTAAGTACCTTGAAAACCTATCACACACCTCCTAAATGACAAATTAGACTTGCAGAAACTTATGACACTTAGTTCGGATCCCCCGTTAGCAACTTATGCAACTTTCAACTCCAAAAAGGCCCATTTTGGGGTTTTGATAGACAAAAACACCAGATATTGGCCTAAGTACCTCGAAACCCCATCACACTCCTTCTAAATGACAAATTAGACTTGAACAAAGTTACGGCAGTCGGTTTGAATCCCCAATTTGCAATTTATGTAACTTTTCACTCCAAAAAGGCCCATTTTAGAGTTTTGACAGACCAAAACGCCAGATATCACCCTAAATACCTCAAAAATTCATCACACACCTCCCAAATAAAAAATTAGACTTGCACAAACTTACGACACTCAGTTCGGATCCCCAATTTGCAATTTATGAAACTTTTCACTCTAAAAAGGCCTATTTTTTATGGACCAAACCCTCATATATCAACCTAAGTACCCTTTCAAATGACAAATTAAACTTTCACAAACTGACGACACTCAGTTCAGATCCTTGGTTTGCAATTTTCTGTTCTAAAAACGTCCATTTTGGGGTTTTAACGGACCAAAATACCAAATATCGGCCTAACTACCTCGAAACCTCATCTTACACCTCATAAATGAAAAATTAGACTTGAACAAACTTACGACAGTCAGTTTGGATCTCCGGTTTGCAACTTAGGCAACTCCCCGCTCTGAAAAGTGATAATTTTGGGATTTTGACGGACCAAAACACTGTATATCAGCTTAAGTACCTCGAAACCCTATCACACATCTCACAAATGACAAATTAGACTTGCACAAACTTACGACACACGGTTCAGATCCCTAGTTTGCAACTTATGCAACTTTCCATCGTTCTTACTACTTATGCATGCAACAAATATTTATCACAATATTTTTATATTCATATATATTTAATAAGTGTTCTATTATATATTATTTAATCTTTATTTCAAATTGATCGAGATTATTGCGTCTACGTCACCTCATTCGTGCATCGTAACCTGCTTTTCTCCTTCGTTTTTTTTTTTTTCTTTTCTTAGAAATCTATTGTTACATTTTCTAAGACAAATTTTAATTTTTGTATTTATTAAGATGATTGTAATTAATTACATATATATATATATATATATTTATATATGAATGCATTTCTTTTTTAATATATTTATTTCATAACGTTTAGATTTTTTTTATATCATGATGATTGATACATGTTTTAAACATGAATAAAATAGAAAAAAAGGAAAAGTTAGGTCCAAAATAGGCCAAAAAAAAAAAAACTTTTAGCGACGCACAGAAGGCGTCGCTAAAAGTCCCACATATTAGTTTTTGCAACGGTTTACGGTCGTCGCTAAAAAACACACTATTAGCGACGCACAGAGTTCGTCGCTAAAGCTGTATAATCATTCCAATAACACACTTTTTGCGATGCCTTCTGTGCGTTGATAATAATATACTATTAGCGACGCCGATTGAACTCTCTGCATAGCATTAGTGATGTCACATAAATTTAAGGTTTTAATTAATATTTATTTAGAAAATATAAAACAATAAAAAAATTATTAAAATTTAAAAATTGGAAAAAAAAACATAAAAATGGTAGTTTTGTTATTTTGAAAAAAAATATTTACTAGAGAAGAATATTTGTATTTTTTCAAGTAAAATATGGAAGGTTAATATAATTTCAAAAAATTCATGAAAAGTCAGTATAATTGTAAAAAAATTCATTAGAAGTTAATAAAATTTACCCTAAAAAAATATAAAAAGATCTATTAACATTCTTTATGAAGACTAAAAAGTCAACACTGAACATATATTTTAGATATGAGCGTGAAGAGAAAATACTATATATATACACACACACTAAAGATTAATAATAACATTTATTCATAAAGAAAAATATTATATATTCCCACTTTGTATGTTTTTATTTATATATTTAATTTAATGTGATATTATGTAAGTTTTTAGATTTTATACTATGTGATTTTTGAAAAAAATAATATTTAATATGGGGTAACAGTGAAGATAAATTACCATAGTTTAAACTTTAAAAAAGTACTTTAACAGAATAATTAATATTGTACTAACTAATTATTTGAAAGTGTAATTTAAGATAAAAATGTTAAAAATAAAATTTAAATTTCTTGAATTCAAGTTATTTTTATATTTACCTTTGATAATTAAAATTTAAAAGATAAATTTAACTCATAAGAAAAAAATGTATGTAGTGTAAATCTAACTATTACAAATTTGACGATTAAAACTTAAAAAAATAAATCTAACCCTTATAAAAAAAATAATGAATCTAAAATAAATCTGACTATTATAAAATAAAATAAAAAGTGAGTCTGTTATTAATATGCCGCTTAAACTGATTACAATATATCCTTACGGATATGTAAAGAAATAATATAAATTAAGCATTTTCCCCGACATCTCACATGCATGCATGTTTCCCCGGAGGTACTGTGAAAGACAAACCACATGGGGGAGGAAAGTGGCAATTAGCGGATGACGTGTATGGTACTTACGTCAGCGATCGCCGTCTGGTCTATCCAACTCTAAAAATAAATTTCTGTTTTATTTAAAAATCTCCTTACGGAAATGTAAAGAAATAATATAAATTAAGCATTTTTCCCGACATCTGACATGCATTCATGCTTACCTGCAGGTACTGTGAACGACAACCACATGGGGCAGGAAAGTGGCAATTAGCGGAGGACGTGCAGGGTACTTACATCAGCAATCGCCCTTAGGTCTATCCATCGCTAAAAAAAACTTTTTTTTTTTGTATACATTATATTCTATGGAATGTTCATGACAATTACATTAATTATTTTTAAAATTTTTAAAATTATATTAATTTTTTTTATTTTATAAAATAATATAAAAATAATTTTATTTCATCAATTATTTTTTTAAATTATGAAATTGTCTTATTTATTTATTTATTTTTATATTTTGACCAATTTATTTTAACTTTTTTGTTAAAATTTTTTATTTAAAAACAAATTTAAAGTAAATAACTTATTTTTATTTTATATAAAAATAAATTTAAAATTTTTATTAATATTTATTTGAAAAATAAAAAACAATTGGTCAAGATTTAAAAAATTCAAAATATATATATATAAGGGATAGTTTTGTCTTTTTGAAAAAAAAATTAACTGAAAAAAGTATCTGTATATTATTTTATAAAATAAGATATGTTAGTATAATTTTAAAAATTTTTAAAAAAATTAGTATAATTGTTATAAACTTTAAAAGAGATCAATTAATTTTTTTTTCTTTTTCTTTTCTTAGAACCAACAGAAGGACAAGGTTAGGGTGTGGTTACAAAAATTCATAGGTTTCACACAAGTGTGGTCTCAAAACTTTTAGGTTATGTTTGGATAGTTTTTTAGAGTTAGAGTTTTAAGAAATTTTTTGAGAAGTGTTTTTAAGTAATTTCTTGGAATTTGAACCATTGTTTTGATTGATTAATTTAAAAAAAGATATGTTTTTAAAATAAGATTTTTAATTTCAAATTACAGGACATGTGTTTGAAATTAATTTTTTTTATTTTTTAAAATTTAGATTATCATATCGAATATATTTTTATAATTTTTAAAAAATTAATTACAAAATTTTTTAAAATATTTTTTAAAAAATTTTATCTAAATTACTATCAGGTAAACATCCAACATTGATCCATTGACAAGCCATTCAAATTCTTTTTTTTTTTTCAAAATTATTATTATATACTAATAAAAATAACAAGATTTTTTTCAAATTTAATAATTAATTTAATAAAAGTAACAAGATTTAACAAATTCGATTAATTAATATAACATATATCAATTATTAAATTATATAATATTTTTTAAAATTAAAGTTATATATCATAAGTTTGGCATATTATAAAATAATATTTTATATGTATAATATAAATTATAATATAATATTTTATAAATATAATATATATTAATATCATTGTCAAATCAAATAAAATTTAATTTGATAATTAATTTCTTGGAATTTGAACCATTGTTTGGATTTAATTTCTTGAAATTTGAACCATTATTTGAATTTAAGATTAAGTTTTGGATTTTGTTTTTTTCTTACAAAACAAACAAGTTTTTAAAATGTGATTTGGAAAAATCTGTTTTTAGTTTATAACCAAACATACCCTTAGTTTTTGAATCATGTGTGCCGTGCATAACAAGGATTGAATACTTTTAAATAACATTAACTAAGAACCTATTATATTAAAGTTGGTAATAATGATAGGTTTATGATATTGCTCTTTTTATCGGGAGGGCCTCCCGTCTTTCGTTACCTGTCAAGAACTCAGGATCAGAGGGTCACTAGGAAGGCTCTGGTAGTAACCTTTTGATGATAAAGTCAGTAAAGGAAATAAAGCTATAATCGAAAAGAAGAATTAAGCATAAATTGAAAGCGTACCTTATGGTCTTATCTATAGGTTGTAGATCTCCAAAGTTGAGTAAAATTATGAGCCATAAAAGTAGGGATTTAAAGATATCTAAAGATAATAGTTTCCATATTGAGATCTGTTTCCTTATTTTGAGGTCAGTAGGATATAAAAGGCTGTGCTATGTTCTAAACTATATATCTTTGAGTCCTCAGTGCCTGTTTGCTCTAGATAAAACAATTTTTCCTGATCGGTACCCTAAAGAGCTGTGTACATACACATGTCACGCTTTGGATATGTCTGTCATTTTACTACATATCAGCTATTCCCCCCAAAGCCTCAGTTCTAGGGGACTTGTGCAGAGCTGAGGTTAGGGTTTCTAAAAAGTCACACGTATTTTTATTAATGCGTCGTTTCGTATTTCGATAAAATAGCTGTTGATGGAACAGTTATAGCCTCATCATTACGCTAGCCGCCAACTGAGTAATTGAAGCCATTATTGGCCAACCGTCAACTGAAATTCGAGGCCATAAATGTTGATCATCCTCAGGTTATCTTATAAATAGAAGAAGCCTCCCTAATAAGAGTTTTTTATGAACTCTTTAACATATCAAGTTCAATTCCAAGCAAAAGAAGACTCCTAGGCGATTTTCGGTGTGTCAGAAAGTCACTCTGACCTCTATTCTCCAAAGTTTCGGTCAGTTATGATCCTTATCTTTTCTTTTCTATTTTATTTTTCTTCCCTATTTTATTCGTGGGGATGTCTACCTCTAACTCTTATTCAAGCACGAGAAAGGAAAATAGGAAAGTGGTAGAAATAAGGGATCAGGGGGCACTAGGCCCCATTTCAAGAGATGAAGTTAGGAGTGCTTCTAGTGACAGCTCGGGAATGTTTCTAATTGAGGCGCACCTCGAGTCTAGGGATAGAGAGGTCGGCTCGTCGTGCAGGCCTCATGAGAGAAAGGAAGGTGAAAGCGTCATGACTGAGGCATGCTTGATACCTTCAGAGTTAATTTTGATTTTCACCTGAATGTGTTCTATAGGATTTCGAGGGCTATACATTGCCCATCGAATATTGAGAGAGGAGAAATCTACACCTACCTTGAATGGTTTGAGGTCGGTGTACGTTTTCCTTTCCATCCTCTAGTGAACGAGTTTTTTAGTTGGTTCAAGATATGTCCTGCCGAACTGAATATCAACAATTGGAAGTAATTAATGGCATTTCTAGTCCTAAGTCATTAGAACAACGTCAAAATAGACCTGAACCTTATTAGAAGTAACATGGACATGAAGTACTTAAAGTCAGAGGGGATGTTCTATATGTCCTTTGACAAAAAGTTTAAACCATTGACCTCGGTACCTACTTTCAACAAAACGTGGAAGAAATGGTACTTATTTGTTAATGGTGGCTGGGAATAAGAAGATTTCGAGAACCAAGACATCTTCTTCTTTTGGCACACTGGTTTTAAGAGTGAGCTACCAGAACCTTGGATTCTAACCTTAATATTTTAACCTTATTCCGACTTGATTGATACTTTTTCTAAATTTCTGTTGTCACGGATAAGAATGCTTGGAGGAGGTTGATCTTTACTTTCGACCGACAAGAGAAGTAGCAAAAACTTCTTCACCCTTAAAACCGTCCTCACAATAAAGTTCTTACCCTCCAGAACTTCATGGACGCCGACTTGGTGAAGGATAAGTCTGAGATTCTAAAGAAGACCGTGCTCACGGGCTAGATGCTCAGAACCAAGAAGGTTGGAACGTCTTCCTCCATTGTACAAGTTCCTTCCTAGAAAAGGAGTAGGATTGAGGTGGGGGGATCTAGTTCCCCTAAGTGCACAATCTCTAAGGAATTGGCTTTGCTTACTGTATGACGGGAGTTGCCGCCACCTCCAGCCCCCACAAAAAGCACTAGATCCCGCGGTAAAGGGAAAATGGGCGTAGTCCCTCCCGGGGTGGCCACGGTTGAAACTGGGGAGATAGCCATAAAGAGGGCCTACAAGGAGGCTTAAAGCTCAGCTGCAGGTCACTTCAAGGGTCTCAAGCCTCAGAAGATAGCCAGGGACCTTCTGGTTTCTCATATGAGGGTAAGATTATTTTGTCATGCGCTTTTGTCGATTTCACATATGTGATTACCCTATTTCCTTACTAACTTGTCTAATTTTTGTTTGTTGTAGGCGGTTTATGCTATGGCTGCCATTATGGACTGTCCTGAGGAATCAGAATGAGAAGACAAACTCCAAACTGATCTGGACAAAGCTAGGCTCCAACTCAGGATGGCTCGTTCTGCATCTCTCTCATTCGAAGAAAAGTTAAAGGAATCTCTCACCACCGTGGCTATCCTAGAGTCACAAAAAAATGCTCTGGCTTCAGAGTTAGAGGTTCTAAAGAAAGAGAAGGAGGAACCTAATGCTGCTACTACTCTAAGGCTTGCCACCAACGTATAGGTGGCGAGAGAAGAGATAGAAAAAGCCCTCAAGGAAGAAGTGTAGAGGCTGGGTGGAGAGTTCGCAGACCATGGGTACGAAACTTTTCAGAGAAAAATCTAAAAGTTGTATCCAAATCTCGACTTCTCAGGCGTAAACAAGGTTTTAGTGGATGAGTTTGCGCCGAGTCCTTTCGAGGTCGCCCTAATGGTGTCTGTAGATCCCAAGGGAGAAGCCACCCTACTGAGGATCGTTAGTTAAGATTTTTTGTAAATTTTTTTTTTGCTCTTTTGATCTTGTAACCTTCCCCTTTTTGGGATTTTTAATTTATGAAGTTTTTGTTGCTTCAGATCTTGTGTCTAGTTGGACATCTTTGTGTTATATCTAAGCTTTAAGAAAATTCCTTCAATATCCAGGCCATTAGAAATTCCAAAGCACGCATAAGATATTTCAGATGACGAAATAATAAGATATGCAGAATTTCCATACTTATAAATAAAAATAAGGTTTCTTATGCGTTTACATATTGATAAGTCATAATACACTGACCTTCAATACTTGTAATTAAAATAAGCCTTTTTTAGAGATTTTTAAAGTGAGAAAAATGGATCAGACCCATAACATTCATAATGAATGGAAGGTCTTGGGGGATCCGTATATTGATAAAATGGATTAGACCTACAGTACTTATTTTGAACACAAGACCTTTAGGAATCTGTTCATTGATTTAATGAACTAGATTTGAGATATCTATGATGGACACAGGGTTTGGTAGGGGTCTGTACATTCGAGTGAAATGGACCACACCTGCAACACTTGTAGTAGATACTAGGCTTTTAAGGGTCTCTGCATTGAGTGAAATGGATCAGACCTAAAGTACTGTAATGGATACAACGCTGTTAAGGGTGTGTACATTGAATGAAATAAACTAGACTTGAAATACTTGTAATGGATACAAGGCTATTAAGAGTCTTTGCATTTAAGTGAAATAGACCAGACCTGACACACTTGTAATGGATACAAGGTTGTTAAGGGTTTCTGCATTTGAGTGAAATGGATTAGACCTGAAGCACTTGTAATGGATACAAGGCTGTTAAGGGTCTGTGCATTTGAGTGAAATGGACTAGACTTGAAGCACTTCTAATGGATACAAGGTTATTAAGGGTCTATGCATTTGAGTGAAATGGACTAGACTTAAAGCACTTGTAATGGATACAAGGCTGTTAAGGGTCTGTGCATTTGAGTGAAATGGATTAGACCTGAAGCACTTCTAATGGATACAAAGTTGTTAAGGGTCTGTGAATTTGAGTGAAATGGACCAGACCTGAAACACTTGTAATGGATACAAGGTTGTTAACGGTCTGTGCATTGAGTGAAATGGACCAGACCTATAACACTTGTAATGGATACAAGACTTTTAAGGGTCTATGCATTGAGTGAAATGGACCAGACCTGTAGCACTTGTAATGGATACAAGGCTTATAAGGGTTTATGCATTGATAACAAACTCCGAGGTGAATCAAAAATAGCTTTTGTATTGATAATACTTGCATAAATATTCGATGTTCCAAGGTCTGAGTATAGGCTTCCCAGTGAAATCTTCTAACCAATAAGTCGTAGGTCTGACAATCTTGATTATTTTGTAAGGTCCTTCCCAATTAGGGGAGAGCTTTCCCATGTTGGGATCTTTAGTGTTTGGAAACACCATTCTTAAGACGAGATCTTCGAGTTGGAAGTTGATAGGTTTTAATCCTTGGTTGAAACATTTAGCCATTCACTATCAGTCGGCTTCGTTCCTAATTCGAGCTTGCTCACGTATTTCTTCCAATAAGTCCAGATTCTCTACAAGCTGTTGGTAATTGGTCCTTTGGTCAAATTAGTCTGTTTTAAGGGTTGGCATGCCAATTTCAACAAGAATGATTGCCTCAGTGCCATAGGTGAGTGAGAATGGTGTTTTCGCAGTTGGGGTTCTTTAAATAATTCGGTAGGCCCAGAGTACTCTAGGGAGTTTTTCGACCCGTCTTCCCTTGGCCTCCTCTAACCTTCTCTTAATTGCCTTAAGAATAGTGTGTTTGGTAACTTCGGCTTGCCCATTAGCTTGAGGGTACCCTAAAGAGGAGAAATGGTGACTGATGTGCAGGTCTTTATAGAACTTCCCAAATACTTTTCCAACAAACTGTATCCCATTGTCTGAAATAATGACGCGAGATATACCGAACCTGCATACTATATTTTTCCAAGTGAAATTCTTTACTTTTACCTCCATTATGTGGGTTAGTGGTTTAACCTCCACCTATTTAGAAAAATAGTCAATGGTGACTAGCAGGAATCTCCTATTTTGAGGTACTTTTGGCAATGACCCTACAATGTCCACTCCTCATTGGGTGAAAGGCCAAAGACTGGCAATAGGGACGAGTACATAATGAGGTTGATGTTGGAATGAGGAGAATTGTTGACATTTTTCACACTTCTAGACATATTCCTTAGCATGTTTTAGCATATCGGGCCATTAGTAGCCCTGAGTCAGTGCTCAGTGGGCTATTGTCCTACCGCCAATATGGCTGCCACAGATCCCTTCATATATCTTGGCTAGGACATAATAGGCCTCTTCTAAAGTTAAGCACCATAAGAGGGATTGTGTGTAGGACCTTCGATAAAGCTTTCCTTTAAGAATTAAATACTGAGCTGCCCTAATTCGAATTCTCCTAGCATGATTTTTTTCCTTTAGTAGCAACCCTTCTTTTAGATACTGGAGGATGGGGTTATCAAATTCTGCGGTTGTTTTAAAATTTGAAAGGATTGCATTATCTCAGTACTAGGTTTTGATTGGTAGGAGATTTTTACCATTGAGTCTTTTTTGGCTTGAGATGGGAGGCCATATTTGCCAAAACATCGGCCCTAAAGTTTTGGTTTCTTTCAATCTTTTGAATGGTGAATTTGTGGAAAAACTGCCTTAGTGATTCCACTAGTTCTGAATATCTGGTCATTCTGTTATTCTTGGTGGAAAATTTTTCCAAAACTTGACTCACCACAAGCTGAGATTCAGAGAATGTTTCAAGATCCAGAGCTTCACATTATAGAGCCAATTTCATCCTAAAGATAAGTGTTTCGTACTCGGCTTCATTGTTAGAGGCTTTAAATTCCAAGCTAATGACTTTTTTAGTTACGATCCCATCAGGGCATTGAAGTATTATACCTACTCTAGAGCCTTTGTCGGTAGACGAACCGTCGGTATAAAGTAGCCATACCGAAGTGTCTGTAGTGGTTTGAGCTTTTAAATGTAGTGTTCGAGTGCACTCTGCTAATATCTGACCTTTGATAGCAATCTGCGGTACATAGGATATATCAAATTCTCCTAATTCTATTGACCATTTGACCAGTCGTCCCTAAACTTTGGTACATAGGATATGTCTACATCATAAAGGTTAGAAGATGAGAAACTTTCCCTCTCATGAGGGTACTATAATTGCTATTTGGGGGGTTTTTCTTTTAACACGAGGGCATGACATTCCCAGGCAGTGGGTTGACAGCCCTTGATGGTGAAAACTTTGTCGTTGTGGATATATTTTAGGCATTAATAGAGGGTTGAAGTAACCGCTCCCATCTGGTGGATCCAAGGTCTCTCAATAATAACATTATAAGGGATTTAGTGTTTAGGACAATGTATTCAGAGATTAGTGTCTTTTGTTTGTCCCCTTCTCCTATCATGGTCGGTAGGTCAATTTTACGTAATGAGATGCTGAGATTCCAGTCGAATCCTGCCATGACAGCAGTGGTAGCTCTGATGTCATTAGGGTTGAGCTTCGTGTGTTTGAAGGGTTCGTAGAATAATGCGTTAGTGGAACATCCAGTATCCCCGAGGACCCTTTTAATCTCTAAATTGGCAATTTTAAGTGAGATGACAAGAGCATCGCTGCGGGGGACAATGTATCCCAATGAGGTCCAATTCAAAGAACTCAATCTGAGGTTCTGACTTTATCTTTTTCTCAATGGCCGAGATCTGGATGACATGGTGTTCTACCCTTGCCTCCCGAGCATATCTTTTCCTGGTTCTGTTAGACATCTCTATCATCGCATTTTCAGCATGAAGCACAAAGATGACTTGATTATTTTGCTGTTGTTGATCATTTCAAATTTCTCTCTGTTCAGGCCTTTGTTCTTGCCTTCTTTGAGGTGGTCTCTCATCACGAGGGTTTTTCCTCCCGTCCTGGTGGACAAACTCTCTTAGTCGTCCTCTTTTGATGAGATGCTTTATTTCTTACTTGAGAGCTCTACACTCTTCAGTTGTGTGCCTGTGCTCTTTGTTAAAATCACAATATTTGTTCTAATTTCTTGCGTTGAGGTGGCTTTTTAGTGGCTCTGGCCACCTCAAGTTTTCACGAGTTTGAATTTGTTAGAGTATGTGGGTAAGAGAAGCATTTATAGAGGTGAAAGTCCCATACCACCTAAAGTTAGAATTGTTCTGGGCTCTTGGTGTTGTTCTCTTGTCGGGGCTCCTGATCCTCTTTCTGTTAGCACTATTATCCCTCTTCTGTACTTGATCATCCTTTTGAGCCTGTTTTTTTACTTTTTGAAAAGACGTTTTTGTATCTTTAAAATTAATATACTTCCGTGCTTGTCCTTGAGTGCTGTAATATTGATGGAGGGATTCTTGGTCAAGGAATCCTGGAAGCGTCCAGGTCCAAGGCCCGAAGTGAGGGCAGCCATTAGGAAGCTTGGATTACAATCGGTTATTTCTACGAGCATGGTGTTAAAACGAGCTATGTACTCTCGAAGTGATTCTCCTTTTGTTTGCTTTATAGTCAGTTGGAATTCTAGTCCTTTTGTTAACTTTCTCGTGGTTAGGAATTGGTTAAGAAATAGCCTACTAAACTCATGAAAATTGTTGATTGATTTTTGGGGGAGATTGTGGAACCACTTAAGGGTGGTACCCTTGAGGCTCGTAGTTCGGCACATGAAGGGATCAGTAACTCCATAGAGAGCCATAGTGTGTTGGTAGTGAGATAGGTGGTCCATAGGATCCTTAGATCCATCATAGAGGGTGAATTTTGGGACAACGAATTTGTTTGGTTGTTCTTCTTTCATTATGATAGAGGTAAATGGTGTGGAAAACCTCTCGAGCAATTTACTTAGTTCATCCTGCTCTAGAGTGGCATGGAACCCTCTAGTTGAGATTGCCTGATCTTGAGAGTTTACTATCTCCTCTTCCCTCTAAAGGTGTTTGAGGTAAGACTTGTTGTGGGATCGATACCCATTGTTAATCTTGTCCTGTACCTCTAGATCCTCAACTTAGGGGAGGAATTTTTCTAGTGTTAGAAGGAGGATGTTGCTTTCCCTATACTAGGAGGACTGGAGTCTCGGGAGGTTAGAATTCTTGTGGGGCTAGATTGGCTCTAGAGGCCATTGGAGTAAGAATCCTCATTCTGCTCTAATAGTGGACAACCGGATGGAACATGGGAATTCTTTTCCTCACAGTTGTTGACGTCTGGGGATCAGCCCCCATATGAGCGGTATGATGAGGATGTTGCGGTGCAAGTCAGGCAATCTCTTGTTGGGAGATCTTCCACTTAAGGTGGTGACAGGAGGCTAAGGTCCTCCGTGAACAACGTTAATAGGATGAGGATTGTTCTGCTGACTCTGGGCTAGTGAAGCCAGGACTTGTGACATGGCGATAAATTGTTCCTGCATCTGATCAGACTATCGTTGAATCCGATCAAACTGTTGTTGCAAACGATTGGGTGTTTATCACCTTCCTCTTCCAATAAGATGCTGATTTTGAGGGTTTTGAAAATTCCTTCTAGGACGAAGGCTAGGATCCATTGCCTTTTTGAAAAAAAAAGATAAAACATTTGTTGTTTCGAAGAAAAGATAGCAAGAACGATTGTTGTTCCCTGATGAGTGCGCAAAAGTGCACTCTAAATATCCCATTATTTGATTAAAATGCTAGAAAGTGAATAGGACTATTGAGATATATTTGATATTATTTATTTAATTTCTATTTACAGTGAGATATATTTTAGCGGTATTTTATAAGATTTTAAGTCTCAAATATTGCATTTTTGTTGGCGAGAGTTAGTTTGCAATTGCGCTTTATACTTAATATTTTTGGAACTATTTTTGGCTTTTTGGCAGATTCGACCATTGAGTTTCAATTGAGATTTGGATGGCGTTAAATTTTCAGAATGAGAAAACGGTCTTCATGAAATATTTAGAGGACATCTTGGGCTTTTCAAAAAGGTTTGGTTTGCAAAAATCGAAGTTCGTTTGGGACGCATTAGGCCGATTTGCTTGTAGGCATGTGCTAGAGTCAGATTTTGAGTCTAATTTTTTATGTTTTTCTAATTCTTTGTTTGATAATTCTTCCAATTCTGAAAATATGAGTGAATATGAGAATCAACCCACTAGGACCCTTCAGGATTATCTTCACCCTACACGCATAGCCATACCATCATGCATCATGTTTCCACCCAATGCTCGTCCAATTGATGTCAAAACAGGGGTAATATAGTTACTCCCTACATTTCATGGTTTGGAAAATGAGAATCCATATGTGCACATTAGAGAGTTTGAAGAGGTAGTTGCGACTTTTCATAGTCAAAATGCAACACAAGACATTGTGAGACTTAAGTTCTTTCCTTTCTCTTTGAAGGATCGAGCTAAGAGTTGGCTATACTCACTGAGACCACGGTCAATTGGATCGTGGAATGAGATGACCCAGATTTTCTTCACTAAATACTTTCCCCAACACAAGACCAATGCTTTAAAAAGACAGATTTCTACCTTTGCACAAAAGGATAGTGAGACTTTATATCAGTCTTGGGAGAGGTTTAAGGAGTTATTGGGTATATGCCCTCACCATGGGTATGAGAGTTGGCGTGTAGTGAGCTATTTTTATGAGGGACTTACACCTAGAGAGCGCCAATTTGTAAAGATGATGTGTAATGGTGAGTTTTTACAGAAAGATCTTGATGAGGCCATAGAGTACCTTAATGAGCTTGCTGAAAAAGCTCACACTTGGACAGAACCTAGTGCTACTGAGAGCACAAATAGGTCACGACTTATAGGGAGCCAACAGAGTGGGGGAATTTACCATCTTAGGGAGGAGGATAATTTGAAAGTTAAGGTTGAGACACTCACTAGAGAGTTAGAAATGCTAAAGGCCAGAGACGTAAAGCCAACACACTTGGCTAATCATGCAGAGCCTTTTAGACCATGTTCAGTGTGTGGTGGGGTAGATCACCTTGCCCAAGAGTGTCCCACATCAGCTGAGATGAGAGGGATGTATGAGGACCAATGTAATACCCTAGGTATGTACAAGAAGCCTTTCACACCCTACTCTGAGACTTACAATCCAGGGTGGCGCAATCACCCCAATTTTAGCTGGAAATCTGAAAGTCAGCCACATGCACCACCACTTGCACAGCCTCCTAGATCATACCCTGCACCATATCATGCATCTTCATCTTCTAGGAATTCTTTAGAAGACACTTTGCAGGCATTTATTGAAGCACAGGGTAAAACTAACCAAAAATTTGAATCTTTGATCATGCAGGTTGTTGAAGAAAATAAGGAGATAAAGAGCCAAGTGTCCAAATTGATGAGCTCTTTGAGTGTGAATGAGCGAGGCAGATTCCCTTCCCAAGCTCAGTCCACACCCCAAGGTCAACACATGGCGCAGAAAAATTTGAAGGATGTGAACGCCATTGTGACTCGAAGTGGAAAGTCCTTAAACATCCCAACAATGGACAAATCAGAGGATGTGGAAAAGGAACAAGATAGTAGCAATGCTGAGCTGCCCAAGGAATCAGAGGTGACAAAGAGCTATGTTAAGGTACCATTCCCTCAGGCTTTAAAATCAACCAAGCATACTTTGGATCCTAACAATGAAATCCTCGAGAATCTCAGGCAGATAAAAATAAATCTTCCTCTCTTGCATGTGATTAAACAAATTCCTACTTATGCAAAAGTTCTAAAAGATTTATGTACAGTTAAGAGGAAGCACCATATGAAGAAGACAGCATTCCTGACAGAGCAAGTTAGTGCTCTAATTGAGCAGAGGATCCCCCCCAAGTACAAGGATCCTGGTTGTCCAACCATTGCATGCAGTATTGGAAATCATGAGTTTGGACAAGCTTTACTTGATTTAGGAGCAAGTGTGAATTTAATGCCTTATTCTATTTACTTGCAGTTGGGGTTAGGAGAGATCAAACCAACTTCTATGGTATTGCAATTGGCTGACCGTTCAGTCAAAGCACCAAGGGGTGTGGTAGAGGATGTTCTAATTCAAGTTGATAAATTTTATTATCCTCTTGATTTCATAATCCTTGACACTAGCTCTGTTGTTGATTCTACTTCAAAGATTCATTTGATTTTAGGTAGGCCGTTCCTTGCCACTGCTAATGCTCTTATCAGTTGCAGGAATGGGCTCATGAAGCTGTCTTTTGGGAACATGACCCTTGAGGTGAATATATTTCATGTTGCAAAACAGCCAGAAGAGGAGGATGAAAGCTGTGAGACGTGCATGGTTGACTCCCTTATGGATAAGGGAATTCCTGCAACTCATGATTCTGACCCCCCCTGAGCATTTTCCTGTTAATACTGAGTTTGACTATATTTCTGCTCCATCTGATGTGGTTGATATTTGTGCTATTTTTGACAGAACTCAGGATTATGGAGCACAGGGATGGAAACCAAAGTTTGAGGAGTTGCCTAACACAAGTAAAGAACAGATTCCGTCAAGTGTGGAAGAGCTAAAAGTTGAATTGAAGCCTTTGCCTAAGGGTTCAAAACATGCCTTCCTTGATCCAGGTGATACTTTTCCTATTATTATGTCATTTGAATTGTCTAAGTCTCAAGGTGAGAAATTACCTCAGACCCTGAGTAAACCTAGGTTAGACCTTGTTATGACATGGAAATTTTTTTTTTTATTATTGTTCTTGGTTAATTAAATTTTTATTATTATTATTATTATTATTATTATTATTATTATTATTATCATGGTTATTAATTTTGGTGCATTAGTATTATATATATACATAGTATATATGTGTAGGTATGTGTGAAATAATGTGTATGCATGAATGTGTATATGGATATGTGGGAGAAGATATGGCAGTGCAGTGTGTGTGTGTAACTGGACGTGTGTGTGTGTGTGTTTGTAACCAAATTAGGTGAACAACCGGTTGGGAATGTGTGAAACTAGTGTGTGTGTGTGTGTGTGTGATGATAATATATATATATATATATATGATGATATATAGGAGCAGCTTTGCATTAAATGCAAAGCTGCATTTGGGGGGAAACAAAAGGTGGCTGACGGTGGAGAGGGGGTCAAGAATAGTGGCTATGAGGGAGAGACGTGAGAGATTTGGTTTGTGTGTGCATAAGTGTGGTCTCGGGTGGGGAGAAAAGAGAAGGAAAGAAACAGAAAAGAGGAAAAGAAAATAGAGCTCTGAGAGAGAGTTTGAAGCTGGTTTGGGCTCGGAGCAAGAGGGTGAAAGAAGGCACGACTAGAGAGAGAGAATACAGAAAACCGTAAGTGAACCCTTCTGTTTTAATTTTTTTTCCAAAGCATGATAATTTATTTAATGCATTGAGTCTTAAAGAGCATGTTGTAGAGATTGTTTTGCAAAAAGAATGAGAAGAAATGGTTGAAAAACTAGGGAGAAAACCTAGGTTGCAGGTCTCGGTTGTGTGAGTTGGGTCTTGATATTTTATGTGAAAAACTTAGCTTAAAGGATGGGAAATTCAAGGGGTGAAGTGCAGAAATCATTTAGGATAAAAATGGGAGAAAAACCGTGACCAAACTGTAACAAAGATGGAAGGGGAAGGGTCGGCCGGAGGTTTGACCGAGGGATTGACCCTCTATTTCGTGAAGATTGAGTGGGTTGTGACTAAAACTAAACCTAGATATGGGATCTACGTGAAAAACCAAAGAAAAACACATTTTGAAAACTGGGAAAACTCGCCGGAGATCGGTCGCCGGCACCGGAAAAGGCGCCGGAACCCTACTGGTTCGTCGCCGGAAAAACGGGGAAGAAGGGGGGGCAATTGGGTCGGATCCGGGTCCGGTTCGGGCGGGTGTGAACCGCCCCTGCCATGTGTCGCACGAAGGTTTTAAATTAAAAACCTAATTGGGGCTGTTTGGCAACCGGATTAAGAAATTGAAATTTAAATTGGAATGGGAATAGGGATATCCTATCCCAGTTTTAACCCTATCCCTTGTTTGGTTATCCGAATATGGAATAAGGGTTTTCAAATTACAATTCTGCCCCTGAACTTTTGATAATTGAAAATTAACCCAAAACTTACAGAAATTATAAATTGACCCCCCAACTATTAATAATTCTGATTTGACCCTCCTGAATAAAATATTAATAAAATATTAGATTAATTTAATTAATTAAATTATTTAAATTAATTTAATTATTTAAATATTCAAAAATGTCCCGGAGTCTAAATGGGACAAGTCATTAGTACATTTTGACTATCTCGGTCATTCTGAGGCCAATGGTGGGGTCCGTTTTACGAGACAGGGTCCCAAAAAATAGAAGACACGTAACAACATATAAAATTACCAAAATACCCCTGAATTGAAATACAGTCAAATGAACTCCGAATTTAGTAAACAAATAGTGAAACTTAATTATCTCGAGCATTCTAGACTCAACTGTGAAGTCTGAATTGTGAAAAGAGGTCACAAAAAGTGAGGACACGTGTAAAGTGCAAAATGACTGTTTTGCCCTTTTGAACCCAGGAGTCCGAATTGAATTCTACAAAAACCTAAACTTAGTTTCTTCGACCTCCCGGACTCAATAGTGGAGTCTAAATTAGCAAAATGGAAACTTATGAATTAAAGACATAAAATTTGATGAATAGAATAAATTCAAATGACAACGAACTGAATTACCTGTTATGATTATAGGAACGCGAAAGGGCAAGGAGAAGGTGCTCTGACCTTCAGTATTTTCACGGTGATCCTACCATACCTCGAGTGCACTTCTTGAGTTGAGATCGATTTACAGGTACGATATATTGTGCTAAGTAAGAAATAGAATTGAGATTAGAAATACTTGCTTTGCTGCATTGGTTGTTCACATGTTTGCTTGAGTGTTCACATGCTTATGTGCTACGTGCTATCTTGTTAAGTTGTATGATGATTATGGGTATATTGCATGTGTTAGTGTAGTGTGTGAATTATATGCTTTGAAGAACTGTTGATATTATGAATTGTGTACTTGAAGGCATGTTTTATGTATGAATGAGATGCATCATTGAGATTGCATTGTGACATGATGAGATCAGAGCATATTGGCATAGTGTAATTCCTTGGACATGGCGTGGGTAAGCACTTGGTGCTTTGCATTATGAGGGTGTAGATCCTGTGGTGAAAAACCCAAAATCGGCCAATAGGTACTTGCAAGCCTGACGGATTCCGGACCGTGAAGCGAGACATACGCGGCGGTACTCATGCCAGCGGAGAATGACCGTATCATGAGACATGGGTGGCATAGAGTTGCATGGGTGTGTCACGCATACAGTACATATATTATATACTGCTCATATACTGTCATCATGATATCGAATGCCATATAGAAATAACTGTACACTTGCACTTGCCACGACCTTAGTTTTGTTTCTTGCATTAGCATTATATTGTACCAGCATGTTGAGCTGACCCCTTTAATGGGGCAAACATTTCAGATGATGTCCCAGCTGTACGAGACGTGGAGATGATCTGACTAGGGACTATGTTAGGCCCAAGGGGCGTTTATTTTTGATATTGTATAAGGGCATAAGCCCAAGACCGTATTTTATTTTACATGTTGTAAGTAAGTGGACTAGACCCTATGTATGTATCAGAACAGTGTACAGAATGTATGAGAATATCATTATTATCTTTCATTTCCTTATTATTTTACTTTCCTTTGTCTCGTTACTCGCGCCTCGGGTTCGCTGGAATTCGGGGCGTGACAACGTGGTATCAGAGCTTAGGTTCGAATACCTAGAGACCGTGGGGTGTTGTTTAACACCATGAGACCCTAGAGAAGAGAGTGAGACCTAGTGTGAACTATTAGTGGCGCGCGGTAGGGCCTTATGTGCTATGTGATCATATGTCCTGATGCATGACTTATTGTGATTATGTGAAGATTGATGCTATGTTTGGAGGCATGACATGTGTGATATGTGAAAAACTTGTTAATTGTATATATATCATGACATGCTGTATGTACTACCTGTAGAAGCATAGGCCATTGATAGGAACATGATTAGGATTACACTTAAATGCCCATATATTGAATATGAAGAAGTGATATTGAATTTTTTTTTCCTTGGACTTGTAGATATGCCCCCTAGACGAGCTCCTACAGGAGCTGGACCGCCCAGACGGGGTAGGGGTAGGCCTAGAGGTGCTGCCCAGCCTAGAGGCGCTGCCCAGCCTCGTCGTGGCAGACCTAGAGCTGCTGCCCCTATTCCCGATATAGTTGAGGAGGTCGTTGCCCCGGCTGACACACCAGAGCACAGTGTAGCTGAGGAGGATGTTGCTCCCGCCCCTGCCCCTATTCCTGCTCCCGCTCCAGCACAGGAGGTAGAGCAGATGGTTGGCGCCAGAGATATGGCGGCCCTTTTGCAGGAGTGTCTCCGCACCATGATGGAGGCGCGGACCACTGGCGGAGAGACCAGGGATACCTTCGTGATGAAGGTGTTCCAGAGGATGAGACCACCTACCTTTGTTGGGCAGCCAGACCCACTTGTTGCAGAGGAGTGGTTGAGACAGATTACTCAGATTTTGGATTCACAGGGGATCACTGAGCCCCACCTGAGGATCAGGTGCGCTACATTTCAGTTTACAGACCTAGCTAGTCAGTGGTGGGAGGTAGCTGGTGACAGACTGCATCGGTTTGGAGAGGGATGGGATGCGTTTGTGGCCATGTTCAATGACCACTACTTCCCGATATCTGCTAGAGTAGGGTTTAGGGAGGAGTTCGAGGCACTTCTACAGAGGGACATGACAGTGGCTCAGTATGAGTCACGGTTTACTGCTTTGGGGAGGTTCGCCCCACACATTATTGCACATAAAGATTTGAGGGTGTACAATTTCCTCAAGGGGTTGAAGACCTCTATCAGGGACAGACTGGCTGGGCATATTATAGAGACATACGAGGAGGCAGTGATCAGGGCCTCCAAGGTGGAGAGAGAGCTGGCTGATCTTAGAGGGATCAGAGAGACTAGAGCACAGGGCAGGGCACCCACAGTACAGACTTCCGCACCTGCCCCGACATATAGACAACCGAAGAGGTACCGAGCCAGTACTTTTTCCTCACAGCCACAGGCCGGGCCCCTCCATTCTGTAGCTCCCCGTCCTGCCTTACCATCTGCTTCTAGGGGAGGGGGATCCCAGCGGCCTATCACATGTTATACCTGCGGGCTGCCTGGCCATAGGAGGGCCGACTGTCCTTTAAGGGGGCCCAGCTTTCCACAGGGTGTCGAATCCAGTCAGGGATCATTTCCACTACCTCTACCGGTACCGAGTCAGAGGGCCCCGTCGATTTGTTACACTTGTCAGCAGCCTGGCCATGTTAGGGCCAACTGCCCTCTGGGGCAGACTTCGCAGAGTGCGCCGAGGCCACACTATTATCAGCATACACAGATGCCTCTGCCACAGCCACAGTCAGTCCAGGGACTACCAGCGCCCTATCATCAGCCTACATCCTCCGCGCAGAGCGTCAGAGCTCCAGCACCTAGGGGAGGAGGCCAGCAGACTCAGAGAGGGGGAGGCAGACAGGGCCAGACCACACAGGGCCGAGTCTACGCAGTAGCCACCCCGGAGACCTCTGCTGCCGGACCATCAGTAGTCCGAGGTACATTCCTTATATCCAGTTCCTGGGCCAGCGTATTGATAGATTCAGGAGCATCACATTCATTCATTTCTACTGCACTTGCCATGTCATTGGGTCTGGATATAGCTTGGTTGGACCCCCCGTTGCATGTTGGTACACCAGTTGGGGGTGTTGTAGTACTGACGAGGATCTGTAGAGATTGCTCGATAGAGATAGCTGATCGTATTCTCCACTTTGATCTTATTGTACTTGATATGTCTGGGTTTGATGTGATTCTGGGGATGGATTGGTTGTTCACCTATCGGGCGAGTATAGACTGTTACAGGGGGATGGTGACTGTGTGCACTCCGGAGGGAGACTGCTTTTATTTCACAGGGGATCGGGGGGATTTCTTGATTCCACCAGTGTGTGATTCTAGGAGCTGGGGAGGCCACAGTTATATGTTGGCTAGTCTGATTGCGGGTGATTTTGAGGCTACAGAGATTGTGCTACCCCAGTCGTGGATGAGTTCCCCGACGTCTTCCCGAGTGACTTGACTTGTCTACCCCCTAGACGAGAGATTGAGTTCACTATAGAGCTCATTCCTGGCACTACACCCATTTCCATACCACCTTACAGCATGGCTCCAACTGAGTTGAGAGAGCTGAGGGAGCAGTTGACTGACCTCCAGCGGAAGGGGTTTATCCGTCCTAGCACTTCTCCGTGGGGTGCCTCGGCACTGTTCGCGAAGAAGAAGGACGGGACACTACGATTATGTGTAGACTACAGGAGGCTGAACCGGGTTACTATCAAGAATAAGTACCCGTTGCCGAGGATCGACGATTTATTTGATCAGCTAAGAGGCTCGAGATGCTTCTCGAAGATTGATCTCAGATCGGGTTACCACCAGTTGAGGGTCAGGGAGGAGGACATAGCGAAGACAGCCTTCCGCACTCGCTATGGTCACTATGAGTTTGTGGTCATGCCCTTCGGAGTGACGAATGCCCCAGCGGCATTCATGGACTTGATGCACCGCATTTTCAGCCCTTACCTGGATCAGTTCGTGGTGGTATTTGTGGATGACATCTTAGTGTATTCACCAGCTGAGGATGTACATGCCTATCATTTGAGGACTGTACTACAGATTTTGAGAGAGCATCGCCTGTTTGCCAAGTTCTCGAAGTGCGAGTTCTGGCTTAGAGAGGTACAGTTCTTAGGGCATGTAGTATCTAGTGGAGGGGTATCTGTGGATCCCTCCAAGATTGAGGCGGTCATGAGCTGGGAGAGGCCGAGCAGTGTATTCGAGATTCGGAGTTTTCTGGGGTTGGCCGGATACTACCGACGATTTGTGGAGGGTTTCTCCCGTCTTGCCGCGCCGATGACTCGTCTGACGCGCAAGGGCATCAGATTCTTATGGACAGAGGACTGTGAGCAGTCTTTTCAGGAGCTGAAGAGGAGATTGACTTCAGCGCCTGTTTTGATCATACCTGAGAGGGGAGTGGGCTACGCTGTGTACTGTGATGCATCCCGAGAGGGATTAGGTTGTGTATTGATGCAGGATGGCAGAGTGGTAGCCTACGGTTCTCGTCAGTTGAAGAACCACGAGCGGAACTACCTCACACATGACTTAGAGTTAGCTGCCGTCATCTTTGCACTGAAGAGTTGGCGACACTACTTATACGGGGAGAGATTCGAGGTATTCTCTGACCACAAGAGCCTCAAGTATATCTTCACGCAGAAGGACCTGAACCTGAGGCAGACGAGGTGGATGGAGTACATGGAGGATTATGATTTTGACCTTCAGTACCACTCAGGGAGAGCCAATATGGTGGCTGACGCACTCAGCAGGAGATCGAGGGGTACAGTTGCCAGTGTTGCCATCAGGGAATGGGAGATGATGGGGGATATTGGTGAGTTTGATCTAGATATTGCTGAGTTTGAGGGACAGGCCACTCTGTTCAGCTTGTGTGCACAGCCCACCCTTTTAACTAGAGTGATAGAGGCACAGCTAGTGGATGTAGAGGCAGATCAGATCAGAGTACGGATTGCTAGTCCCGAGGGATTTGCGGGATGGACGGTACATTCTGACCTTAGTCTGAGGTATTTGGGTAGAGTTTTTGTCCCAGAGTCTCTTAGGGCTGAGGTCCTTAGAGATTTCCACCACTCACGTCTGGCAGTGCACCCAGGGGGCACTAAGATGTATCACGATCTGCGCCGTCAGTATTGGTGGGCGGGGATGAAGAGAGATGTGGCGCAGTTCATGTCGAGATGTCTCACGTGCCAGCAGGTGAAGGCTGAGCACCAGAGACCTGGGGGATTGTTGCAGCCATTGCCAGTGGCCGAGTGGAAATGGGAGCACGTGACTATGGATTTCGTGATGGGTCTTCTGAGGTCACCGAGAGGCCATGATGCAGTTTGGGTTATCGTGGACAAACTGACGAAGTCTGCTCACTTTTTGCCGATCAGAGTGACTGATTCATCAGATGCCCTCAGTAGATTGTATATTCGAGAGATTGTACGACTACATGGGGTGTCGGTATCCATTGTTTTAGATAGGGACCCGCGTTTCACTGCCCGGTTTTGGCAGAGTCTCCAGACAGCCTTAGGGACACAGCTCCAGTTTAGTACTGCCTTTCACCCTCAGACAGATGGCCAGTCAGAGCGCACCATTCAGATCCTTGAGGACATGCTTAGGGCTTGTGTCATGGATTTCAACGGTAGCTGGGAGGATCACCTTGCCTTGGTCGAGTTTGCCTACAACAACAGCTATCAGTCCAGTATAGAGATGGCACCATTTGAGGCGTTGTATGGTAGGCCGTACCGTTCCCTAGTATGTTGGACTGAGGTAGGAGAGACAGCTGCCTTGGGACCCGATATAGTCCGTGAGACCACGGACAAGATACAGGTGATCAGGCAGCGCTTGTTGACAGCCCAGAGCCGCCAGAGGAGCTATGCAGATAGGAGGCGGCGGCCCTTGGCATTTGAGGTGGGGGACCATGTGTTCCTCAAGGTGTCTCCCAAACGGGGCTTGAGGAGATTTGGACGTGGTGGGAAGCTGTCGCCACGATTTATTGGCCCCTTTGAGATTCTTGGGAGAGTTGGTGAGGTGGCTTATAAGCTAGCCTTACCACCACAGCTATCTGGAGTTCACGACGTCTTCCATGTATCGATGCTGAGGAAGTACCATCCCGACCCCTCACATGTACTTGATTGGGTAGATCTCCAGTTAGAGGGGGACGCTTCCTATGACCAGAGACCCATGGAGATATTGGACTCGAGGGACCAGGTTTTGCGAGGCAGGACCATCCCTTTGGTCAAGGTTCGTTGGAACCATCATGGGGTCGAAGAGGCTACTTGGGAGCGTGAGGCCGAGGTCCGTGCTAGATACCCCGAGTTGTTTGATTAGCGATGTATTTTCTTTTGCTTTATGTTATTTTAAATTTCGGAACGAAATTTTTGTAAGGAGGGAAGGATGTTATGACATGGAAATTTTTTTTTTATTATTGTTCTTGGTTAATTAAATTTTTATTATTATTATTATTATCATGGTTATTAATTTTGGTGCATTAGTATTATATATATACATAGTATATATGTGTAGGTATGTGTGAAATAATGTGTATGCATGAATGTGTATATGGATATGTGGGAGAAGATATGGCAGTGCAGTGTATGTGTGTAACTGGACGTGTGTGTGTGTGTGTGTGTTTGTAACCAAATTAGGTGAACAACCGGTTGGGAGTGTGTGAAACTAGTGTGTGTGTGTGTGATGATAATATATATATATATATGAAGATATATAGGAGCAGCTTTGCATTAAATGCAAAGCTACATTTGGGGGGAAACAAAAGGTGGCTGACGGTGGAGAGGGGGTCAAGAATAGTGGCTGTGAGGGAGAGACGTGAGAGATTTGGTTTGTGTGTGCATAAGTGTGGTCTCGGGTGGGGAGAAAAGAGAAGGAAAGAAACAGAAAAGAGAAAGAGAAAATAGAGCTCTGAGAGAGAGTTTGAAGCTGGTTTGGGCTCGGAGCAAGAGGGTGAAAGAAGGCACGGCTAGAGAGAGAGAATACAAAAAACCGTAAGTGAACCCTTCTGTTTTAATTTTTTTTCCAAAGCATGATAATTTATTTAATGCATTGAGTCTTAAAGAGCATGTTGTAGAGATTGTTTTGCAAAAAGAATGAGAAGAAATGGTTGAAAAACTAGAGAGAAAACCTAGGTTGCAGGTCTCGGTTGCGTGAGTTGGGTCTTGATATTTTATGTGAAAAACTTAGCTTAAAGGATGGGAAATTCAAGGGGTGAAGTGCAGAAATCATTTAGGATAAAAATGGGAGAAAAACCGTGACCAAACTGTAACAAAGATGGAAGGGGAAGGGTCGGCCGGAGGTTTGACCGAGGGATTGCCCCTCTATTTTATGAAGATTGAGTGGGTTGTGACTAAAACTAAACCTAGATATGGGATCTACGTGAAAAACCAAAGAAAAACACATTTTGAAAACTGGGAAAACTCGCCGGAGATCGGTCGCCGGCGCCGGAAAAGGTGCCGGAACCCTACTGGTTCGTCGCCGAAAAAACGGGGAAGAAGGGGGGGCAATTGGGTCGGATCCGGGTCCGGTTCGGGTCCGGTTCGGGCGGGTATGAACCGCCCCTGCCACGTGTCGCACGGAGGTTTTAAATTAAAAACCTAATTGGGGCTGTTTGGCAACTGGATTAAGAAATTGAAATTTAAATTGGAATGGGAATAGGGATATCCTATCCCAGTTTTAACCCTATCCCTTGTTTGGTTATCCGAATATGGAATAAGGGTTTTCAAATTACAATTCTGCCCCTGAACTTTTGATAATTGAAAATTAACCCAAAACTTACAGAAATTATAAATTGACCCCCCAACTATTAATAATTCTGATTTGACCCTCCTGAATAAAATATTAATAAAATATTAGATTAATTTAATTAATTAAATTATTTAAATTAATTTAATTATTTAAATATTCAAAAATGTCCCGGAGTCCAAATGGGACAAGTCATTAGTGCATTTTGACTATCTCGGCCATTCTGAGGCCAATGGTGGGGTCTGTTTTATGAGACGGGGTCCCAAAAAATAGAAGACACGTAACAACATATAAAATTACCAAAATACCCCTGAATTGAAATACAGTCAAATGAACTCCGAATTTAGTAAAAAAATAGTGAAACTTAATTATCTCGAGCATTCCGGACTCAACTGTGGAGTCCGAATTGTGAAAAGAGGTCACGAAATGTGAGGACACGTGTAAAGTGCAAAATGACTGTTTTGCCCTTTTGAACCCAGGAGTCCGAATTGAATTCTACAAAAACCTAAACTTAGTTTCTTCGACCTCCCGGACTCAATAGTGGAGTCTAAATTAGCAAAGTGAAAACTTATGAATTAAAGACATAAAATTTGATGAATAGAATAAATTCAAATGACAACGAACTGAATTACCTGTTATGATTATAGGAACGTGAAAGGGCAAGGAGAAGGTGTTCTGACCTTCAGTATTTTCACGGTGATCCTACCATACCTCGAGTGCACTTCTTGAGTTGAGATCGATTTACAGGTACGATATATTGTGCTAAGTAAGAAATAGAATTGAGATTAGAAATACTTGCTTTGCTGCATTGGTTGTTCACATGTTTGCTTGAGTGTTCATATGCTTATGTGCTACGTGCTATCTTGTTAAGTTGTATGATGATTATGGGTATATTGCATGTGTTAGTGTAGTGTGTGAATTATATGCTTTGAAGAACTGTTGATATTATGAATTGTGTACTTGAAGGCATGCTTTATGTATGAATGAGATGCATCATTGAGATTGCATTGTGACATGATGAGATCAGAGCATATTAGCATAGTGTAATTCCTTGGACATGGCGTGGGTAAGCACTTGGTGCTTTGCATTATGAGGGTGTAGATCCTGTGGTGAAAAACCTAAAATCGGCCAATAGGTACTTGCAAGCCTGACGGATTCTGGACCGTGAAGCGAGACATACGCGGTGGTACTCATGCCAGCGGAGAATGACCGTATCATGAGACATGGGTGGCATAGAGTTGCATGGGTGTGTCACGCATACAGTACATATATTATATACTACTCATATACTGTCATCATGGTATCGAATGCCATATAGAAATAACTGTACACTTGCACTTGCCACGACCTTAGTTTTGTTTCTTGCATTAGCATTATATTGTACCAGCATGTTGAGCTGACCCCTTTAATGGGGCAAACATTTCAGATGATGTCCCAGCTGTACGAGACGTGGAGATGATCTGACTAGGGACTATATTAGGCCCAAGGGGCATTTGTTTTTGATATTATATAAGGGCATAAGCCCAAGACCGTATTTTATTTTACATGTTGTAAGTAAGTGGACTAGACCCTATGTATGTATCAGAACAGTGTACAGAATGTATGAGAATATCATTATTATCTTTCATTTCCTTATTATTTTACTTTCCTTTGTCTCGTTACTCGCGCCTCGGGTTCGCTGGAATTCAGGGCGTGACAGACCTAGGTTGGAGCATTGCTGATCGAGTTAAAATGAAAGCATTGCATGATAACAATATTTTGAGAAAAACGTTTAAGCCTAATGATCGAGTTTTCTTATATGATTCTAGACTCCATAATCACACAAGAAAACTCAGGTCTAGGTGGACAGGCCCCTTTATAGTAAAGAACATTTTTGAAAATGGGGCAGTAGAAATAGAGGATCCTAAGGATAGGCGAGTTTTTAAAGTAAATGGCCAGCGCCTTAAAGTTTTGATTGATAAGCGAGTTCTGAAAGTGAAAGACATTCCACTTATGGACCCTGTTTATCAACCTTGATAGCGCCATGCAGGTATGTTTTTTTTTTATTTTTTTATTTTTTTATTTTTATTTTGTTTTATTTTTGTTTTGTTTTATCTTTCTTCTTTTTCTTTTTGTTTGCTGCTGTTTTTTTTTGTTTTTATTTGCAGGTTAGTTTCATTTTGTCAAGTTTAGGATGCCATCTTTGGTGCTTAGCGAGCTTCCCACGACACATCAGGTGTATTCTCTCCTTTTTAGAACCCTCCATTCAATTTTGATTGTTAAACATTGAGGACAATGTTTCCTTTAAGTTGGGGGGTGGGTGATTGCAAATTCATATTTTCATGTGTCAAAATTTTTAAAATTTGCATCACACGTGCATCTTTTTCACATGAGTACGTACTCATTTTCATTCATAGCTATTTTTGTGAATTCACCGAATCCACCATAATCATTCTACTGAGGCATTCACAGAACTTTTAATGCACTTATCCAAACTTTGTGGTAAGATGGTAGTTTGACACATGTAGCTAGAGAACTCTTTTGCTTAAGTATTCATGTGTGTTTTGGAGAGAATTGAGAGCTTACAAATGCTAGAAATTGTGATAAGCATTCATTGATCTATTGAAGTGGACACTTCTTTTGAGAATATCATTGCATGGTTGGTGGTATGACGGCGGATATACTTGAGATATGACGAAGGTCAATTTAGGATTAACTTTTGAGCCTTTCAAGCTAACCCTTCTCATCATAGACCCTTAGTAGCCAACTTTGAGCCAACGAACACATATAGTTCTTTTCCATGTGCCCACATTATCCATACCCCTCCACATTGGAGTATAGCCTATACATTGATTTTCCTACCCTTTTTGCTTCCAAGTGTGTACTAGGTGTAGAATTTGCATTACTTTTCTGTTGTGTTGCATTAAAAAAAAAAAAGCAGAAAAAAGAAAAAGGGAAGAATATAAGTGCAGAATGTTCAGTTGGGTGAGCATCAAAGTTTATTAGATTCAAAAAAAAAAAAAAAAGCAAAAGAAGAAAAAAATTGAAAAAGAAAAAGAAAGAAAGAAAGAAAGAGAATCGGAAGAAGAAGGAGAAGTTTTGTTATGTAGTGATTTGAAGCGTTGAAGAGTACATTAAGTGAAAAGTTTGGTTTGCTATGGTTCGTAATGAAATTCTCTTAGTATGTACTTGGAAGTTTTTGAATCCTTTTTACCCTTTTCTTCATATAGCCTTTAACCCAAGCCACGTTACAACCCTTTTATATTGATCGTTCTGATCCTGAGTAAGCCTATGGAAAGAGTGGTGGAAGTCTCATTTGTTAGTGCACCTATCATAAGATCAATGTTTGCTTGTTGCTTGTTCATAGTTGCCTAACTTTTCGTTGAGCGTGTACACCCCTTGTCAACTCCATAGAGAGAATCCCTACATGAAACACTTTTATTCCCGTGAGATATGGAGTTGAACCTTTTGCTTGAGATGTTCTTGATGTTGCATGTGTCATGGTTTGTGGTTAGATGGATATGGTTTGGAACACACACACACACACACTCTGTGAGTTGCTATAAGTGGATTGATTGTTATGGGGTTTTTGAATTTCTTAAATTGCCTTGATTTGCGAATTTAAAAAGTGTGATTAGAAGCCTTCTGTGTGATAATCTTTGGTCTCTTTTGCCGTACTTCCATGAAAATTGCTAGGGACTAGCAATGAGCAAGTTGGGGGGTGTGATGAGTGCGCAAAAGTGCACTCTAAATATCCCATTATTTGATTAAAATGTTAGAAAATGAATAGGACTATTGAGATATATTTGATATTATTTATTTAATTTCTATTTACAGTGAGATATATTTTAGCGGTATTTTATAAGATTTTAAGTCTCAAATATTGCATTTTTGTTGGCGAGAGTTAGTTTGCAATTGCGCTTTATACTTAATATTTTTGGAACTATTTTTGACTTTTTGGCAGATTCGACCATTGAGTTTCAATTGAGATTTGGATGGCGTTAAATTTTCAGAATGAGAAAACGGTCTTCATGAAATATTTAGAGGACATCTTGGGCTTTTCAGAAAGTTTGGTTTGCAAAAATCGAAGTTCGTTTGGGCCTCCAAATATTATTTCAAAGATAGGCTTGGAAAGCTGTTATGGACCTGTCCGTCCAGCCAACTTCAAGGGACTATAACTTGAGTTTTCAAAATCCAAATCAGGTGATGTTTGAGCCTAAAATTATCTACTCATCCGGGGCTACAACTTTCGTGAAGAACTCGAATCGAGATTCCATCGTTATCCAATGGAAAAATGGGCTTGAATATTGCGACTGTGTGCATATGCGGCTGGAAAAGAAGAAATAAAAAGAATTAAAAGGAGGGCTTGGTTGTACGGCTGAGCAATAGTGCAGCCAAGACAAATGGAGAGAAATAAAGAAAAAAAGAAAAATATATAAAGAAAAGTCAAACTTGGTGGCTGATCAGGAAACCAAAAGAAAAGCAATGAAAATAAAGAGACCAAATGATGCAGCTTGGCTCAAAGTAGAAAGGGGCGGCAGGCGCTTGGGCGCTGGAATGAGGCGCTGCTTTGGCTTGTGGGGCCCGAACTAAAAACAAATATACAGGAGAAAAGGAAATAAATAGAAGCAATGGATGCAGGCGTGGAAAGCAAAACCAAAGAACAATTGATGTGGGGCCTATCAGTGCTCCGTGCGGCGCTTGGAGTTGGATCCGTGCGGCGCGAGGGACATGGCTGCTGGTTTGCTTGGGCTTGAGGTGGGCTGCTCCGTGTGGGCCATGCGCCTAAGGCGCCAATCAAGTTGGGCACCAAGGGGCAGTTTCTGAAGACACCTATGCATGATGTGGGACCAGTGCAGAGTTAAGTGGCAAGTCCTGCGATTGGGCCAAGGCGCAAGGCACAAGGCACTGAAGTGGGCTTTAGAGCGCTACTGGGCGGAGGATTAAAAAGATGAATAAATAGAAAAGGAAGGGAGGACGGCTGTTGACAGGCCATGCTGCGGCGACAGAATAGTGAACAGAGAGGGAGATTGTGCGGCTGTGCGGCACAGAGAAGAAGAAAACATCAGTGCAACTACTCCATGGCTCGATTGTTCTCCGTGAAATTTATGTTATCCGTCCTATACATGGGTAACTAAATTTTCAAATAGAGTTAGGGATGAACTTGCACCATAAATAGTTATTTTGATTTATTTTGATTCATGTACACGGTTTTAATTTGTTAAATTCTTCATTGATCATTCATAATTAATTGTTAGATTTTATTGTCCGAATAATTAAAGGGTTTAGTCCGTTTATAGATTCAGTCATGCTTTTTCTATCGAATGGATTCATGTTTTGATTATTTTTGGAACAATTAGTTATTTATATTAATTCAATTCTCTGCTGCAATATTACTGGTTGGGTATATTGTCGTCGTTAGATTTTCTTAATGTGAATATTAATTTGGGGGATTTAAAAGTGTTGAATGATTTTTCACAGAGTTATTTTCAGTTTAATTTTGGTTCATAATTTTTATATCTTCCGATTGAGATATTTAGAATTTAAATTCTCAATTGAGTTAACAGTGAATTAAAAATAATTAAAATACCAGTTATGTGCAAGGGATTCCCGAAACTCTACTGTTCGTTAAATTTGAATATTTTCATCCGTTATTTAGCTTGTTTAATTTTTAGTTGCATTCAAAATCACTTTTTATATTTTATTTTCTTATTAACCGTCTAATACTTCTGTAGTTTCAGAAATTCTGTTTATTATTCTTTTAATTTAGTTTCCCTGTGGAATCGACACCCCAAAGCTACACTACAACTACCGCGTTATTCTTTGGGCGTAATCATTCCCACATAAGGGGCCAAGCTGATGTTGCTCTTTTTTGTCAGAGGGGGGCCTCATCTCTTTCGCTACCCGTTAAGAACTCGGGATTTGAGGATCATTGGAAAGGCTCCGGTGGTAGCCGTTCAGATGATAAAGTCAGTAAGAAAATAAAGCTATAATTGAAAAGAAGAATTAAGCATAAATTGAAAGCGTACTTTATAATCTTATTTATATGTTGTAGATCCCTGAAGTTGAATAAGATTAGGAGTCAGAAAAGTAAGGATTTGAAGATATCCAAAGATAATAGTTGTCATATTGAACTTTGTTTCCTCATTCTGAGGTAAGTAGGATATGGAAGGCGGTACTATGTTCTGAATCGTATACCTTTAAGACTCTCGTGCCTGTTTGCTCTGAATAAAACAATTTTTTTCTGATCGATATCCTAAAAAGTTTTGTACATACACGTGTCGCGTTTTAGATATGTCTGTCATTTTACCGTATATCTTGATAGGTTTACTTGACCGTAATTTTTTAAAACTCAGATCGTCAAAGAAAAAAAAATTGAATCATGATTTATTAGTTTAAGTTAATTAGAATTAAACCGTAATGTTATAATTATATCATAAATATATTTATTATTAATATTATTAATATATAAAATTATATATATTATGTAAATAATTTTAAATAATATATAATAAACTATGTATAAAAAAGAGAACAAAATCTTGTTGGTTTATATAGATAAATTTTATAAACAAAAAAATAAAAATTTATATCAAAATTAAAACTATAATAAAAATTATGATCAAAATTATTAACTATAATAATTTTACATGAAAAATTAAAAGAAGTATAAAGAATAATTTCAATCTACGAATTTTTAACAAGATTCAAGGTGTAAAAAAGTAAATGGACATCTAGCTTAAATGGATGTTAAAAATATCTACACTCAGAGAATAGAAATAAACAGTTGATGAAAAGTGATAGTATGTTATTCCATAATTCCCACATCAAATATGAAAACCTGAGTTGAAGGGTTTACTTACTTATAAATGTTCAAAAGTTTCAATTTTATCCAACCCACTTCGTCCCACGTTGAATGGGAATTGAAAAGGTCATGGAAATGACTACGTTAAAACATAGCCTTGTGAATAGATAGAATATTTTATTAATGGTGGAAAGCATTTAAATATTATTATATTATATATTTTTAAAAAGTGCATTCAATGTGCTAAACTTTCGTGAGAAGTAGATTTTATGCCAACTGTTAAAGACTCTGAGAGCCGGTTCCAGTTTTTAAAATTTTCGGTTGAACTAGAAGGTTCAAGCGGTTTTTAAAAATTAAAGCAGTTTTTCTTTAATTCGGGTTTACTGAATTGAATCAGACCGTTTCTTTAATCCGTGGACGGTTCAACTAGTTAAACCTAATTGTATCGGTTGTTCGTGTCTAGTTTTTAAAATATTCTAGTTAAACCTAGTTGTATCGCCGTTCTTCTCTAGTTTTTAAAATATTGCTTAAAATTACTATCGAAAGTATCTATTTTCGTGAGTTGACAGTGTTGTATTGATTAGATATCACATCATTAATCTAAAATAAAATCTTATTATTAAATCTGGCATTATTCTAAAGTTTGCTAATAGGTACAATTTCTTCCGGCTTGGATTAGTCTGATTGATAACTCGTTATTTCTCTTAAGAAGATATCATGATTTTTATTTTTGTCTTTTATTAGTGAATGTATAGTTTATTTCTTACTTCTAACTTTACATTGGACTTTATTTTTATAGTTTTTATAGTTTGTTCAATTGTTAGATTCCTCATGTTCAGAAATTAGGAGACTCTTTTATGCTTGTAAAATAATGATGGTTTTACAATACACCTTGTGTCGTAAAAACAATGCAGATAATTTGTTGGTGCTTATCTCCATTTGATGCAACTATTTTAGAACATGTTTGGAAGTTTCAAATTTCGAAAAATTTATTTTAAAAAATTGTTTATTGAAATTGAATTTAAAAAAGTATAATCAAATTTTTAGTTTAGTATTTGGTAAAAATTATGTAGAAATAATTTTAACAATGAATTTTATTTTTTACCCTTTATATTGTCACTCTTTCCACACGCGTGGTGATTTCATGGTTTCAGGTTCCTAATGCAATATGTGGTGGTTTTTTAGTTTCTAATTTATGGGTTGGGCTTGTCTTCTTTAAGATCTACCTTTTGCGAGATTCTTGAGACAATTAGGTGTCGGTTGAGCTTCTCAATAAGTCTATAATTGTAAGACGATAGGCTCTTCTGCAGGAACGAGGCCACCATGCACCTAGGAAGGACAATTGCCTCCTCTCAAATTTTTTGTATTTCTCAAAATTTTCTTGAATATACCTCTTTAAAGATTTAGGTTTTTGTCTATCTTAGATTTAAAATTTTTATACTTTACCCTTATTTTAATTTTAATTTAACTCCTCAATGAGATTTGGTTGAGCATTTTTTATGGATTATAAAATAAATGATAATACTCAAAAATGGATTCTCCCTCTTCAAAATTATCATTTGGAAAGCTCAAAAATTTTAACTTTTTTAAAAAAGCAATATTTTTCCTTTTTTTTTTTTTCAAAAATCTAAAACATGAGAACAATTCAAATATTATTTTTGACCAGAAAATTACGTTACATTTTTCAAAAACTAAAAAATAATTTTTTGTAAAAAAAATGTTTTTAAACACAGCGCAAAAATGTCGCTATTTTAGACTATAGTTTATGAAAATGGTGTTCAAAAGAATGTAAAGGGGGCACGCCCCTTTCTACCAGGACTAGATCGGATCAACACAAAAGCAAACACCAAAAGGAAAGAAAAAAATAGAAAAAATAAAAGGAAAAAAACAAAAGAAGAAGAAGAAAGTTCTATAGATGAGTCCTAACAAAACAAAAAATAATTCAACAATCAATTTGAACAAATAAAAGTAAAGAACGGAGACTTGACCCATGAGCAAACCTCTTTCTTCGTTGTGTCTTCCTTAAGAGGAGTTAATCATGACTTTAAGGTGTATCCTATAACACACACACACACACAGATATATATATGTATATATATATATATATTACTGTGAGACAAAATGCACTTCGTTTTATATTCATTTGTTTCAATTCATGGTGTATGAGTAATAATACATATAAATATAAAATGAGTATAAAAATATTTAAATTGGAGTGTATTTAGTGCTCCACTCATATATATATATATATATATATATATATATATATATATATATATACATACATTCAACAGAACGTACCTTGGTCATTCAGTATATCTCTTGTCAAAGTCAACCATATTTTTGTTTAAAAAAATAATAACGATTCTGTCCTTTCACATGGTTCAAAGGAGAAAGTCTTTACTCGGTATATCTCGTGCAAGACTTAAAACAAAGATTTAAAAAATAAAAAAGAATAGAATACTTGGCTATATACATGGTGTCTCATGTTCCACTAGCCTTCTTATGTCTTATTCTGTTAATGATATAATTTATATTATTGTAATAAATAAATTAGATATATAAATATTATGTACGGAGTGTAGCAAATTATTTGATTATGTTTGCAAGACAATAGGAATGTAGATGCAGATTATGCAAGTGATTTGGATGACAAAAGATTTACTATAAGTTATGTTTACATGATAGGAAGTGGACCTATTTGTTGGAGATCCATACTACAATCCCTAGTAACGATGTCTACTACAGAATCTAAGCACATGGCAATGGCTGAAGCTGTTAAAAAAGCATTGTGGTTAAAAGAGCTAGTCAAAGAACTTGGTTTAGAGGAAGGTGGAATTCAGTTGCATTGTAATAGTTAGGGTGCCATATACTTGGCAAAGCATCACATCTACCATGCCAGAACAAAACATATAGATGTGAGATTTCACAGAATAAGAGAACTTATTGCTACAGGTGAAGTAATACTTGAGAAAATTCACACTTCAGATAATGCAACTGATATATTGACAAAACCTATTCCTACAGCCAAGTTCAAGTATTGCTTGGACTTGGTCAATGTTTTTACATGTTGAAAGAAGACATTCCCAACCCATTGATTTAAGGTGAAAGCATAAGAACTTGTTGATAATTTCTAAAGGGTTGAATATTTCGCCAAGGTGGAGATTGTTAGTGATATGACTTATATTATTGTAACAAGTAAATTAGGTATATAGGCATTATATGCGGTATAATGGAGAATTTCAATGTATCTGATTAGGATTAGGATTTAACTGCGATGCAGTATAAATACGTTGTAACCCTATTTTCTAATTAGTGTAAAAAGATAGCTGCACCCGTGGACGTAGGCACATTGCTGAATCACGTAAATTCTCTGTGCTAATTTTTCTCTTTCTCTCTAATTCTTGTTACCTAGATCATTAATTTCACAACATATCCTCACCTCTCCATTCCGAGAGAGTTCGGTTTCTATTTTTTAATATATACTTGCTATTCAACACAATGATTTTGTGTGAGAATGATATGTCTAACATATATTTTATTTTTAGATTTATTCAAAATAAATTCCAAAGAATCATAACTTTGCACTCATTGTCTATTTGTATATTATATTTCAATTTCACATATCTTTTAGGAATATATCAAAAACAAACTTTAAACAAACATAATTTTACACTCGATTGTCAGTTTCAAGAAAATAGTATAAGGTGCTAGTTTTTACATGATTTATCTATGAGAGGACATAACTCCATGAAGGTAGTAGTGAAAAAAGGTTTCACAATAAGAATACATACTTATTTGCTCCTTCTGGCCCAATGGTAACAATGATGAAAAGTGATATATTCTATCTAATATCTGTCTAATTTTTGAAGAGTTCTTCTTTTGATAGGAAGTAATATTTCTCTATCTTCAGTACTGACAACCTAAGTTCTAATCATATATTCATTTAACAAAACATGATCTTCATATTAATCATTTTATAGTAAAGAATTTTTAGAAGATGGTGAGAAAGGAAGGTAAATGGATAATTAAAGTTAGGATTTACAAAAAATACACATTCATGATGTTTATAAAAGCTTAAACTATTAAAAAATGGGACAACAATTTATATCAAGTTGTTTTAACACCCTCTTTCACATGCAATTCTTGTTTTGTACATGTAGAGTAAAAAATATATGGAGAGATGGAGATATATAGACATAATGAATGAATAACCATTTGACCAGTCGTCCCTAACCTTTGGGTTTATGTAGGACTGATTTCAAAAGATAGGATGTAGGTATTATGATAGGTTGGGCTTGAAAGTATGGTCTAAGCTTCCAAATGGATATCACCAAGGCAAAGGCCAATTTTTCAATTTCGGAGTACCTTGTCTCAGTGTCTAGAAGTGCCTTGTTAACATAAAAGATAAACCTTTGAGTTCCCTTGTCCTCCTTGACTAAAGCAGAGTTGGTAGAATTTTCTGATACAACTAATATAGGAGTAGTTTTTCCCCTGGTACTGGTTTTGAAAGGAGTTCGGGGGAAGCTAAGTATCGCTTGAGTTGTTGGAAAGCCTCTTCACATTCAATGGTCTATTCTAGGGCCTTACTCCCCCTCAAGTCTTTAAAGAACGGGGGGCACCGATCCATAGATTTAAAGATAAACATATTCAATGCTGCTATTCTTCCATTTATACCTTGGTTATCTTTCTTAGTTTTACGTGATTCTAGTTCAATTAGAGCTTTGATTTGTGAGAAATCTGCCTCAATTCCTTTTTGGGGGACTAGAAAACTCAAGAAATTTTCTTATGTGAGCCCAAAGGTACATTTTAAAAGGTTTAGCTTCATTCTATGTTTCCTCAAGATGTCGAATGTCTGGCTCAAATGCTGGATGTGGTCACCCTTCCGAACACTTTTGAAAATCATATCATCGATGTAGACTTCCATCGTATCCCCAATTTGGGGACTAAACATTTTATTTACAATCCTCTGGTACGTGGCTTTAGCATTTTTTAAACTGAATGACATCACACTATAATAATAGAGGCCTTATTTTGATATGAAGGTCGTTTTCTCCTAGTTTAGAGGATACATTTGAATTTGATTGTACCAAGAATAAGCATCCATGAATTGAAACTCATAAGTTTATGACCTGTCGTGGCATCAACAAGTTGATCGATTCTGGGAAGAGGAAAGCTGCCCTGGGAGTAAGCTTTATTTAAGTCTGTATAGTCAACGCAAACCTCTAATTTCCATTCTTCTTCCTTGCAAGAACTATATTGGCAAGCTATTTTGGGTAAAACACTTCTTTTATTATTCTAGCATTTAGCAACCTCTGAACCTCTTTATTGATGATTTTACGACGTTTAGGGGCAAATATTTTCCTTTTTTGTCTTACTAGGGGATAGTCCGATCTGTTATCAGTTTGTGAGAGATGAAGTTAGGATCTATTCCTTCCATATCTCTAGTTTCCCAAGTAAATATTGACAGGTTATCTTTTAAAAAATCAATAATATCCTTTTGCTCTGAAGGGGACAGAGCCGAGGTAATTTGTAGATACTTTCCCTATTCTTTAGGGTTGATGAGTATTTTGATGGGCTCCTCCATTGGTTTGAATGTGTTGTCCTTTCTCTTGGGACTTAATAGCTCGTCAATTTTTTAAGGACATTTGTCTACCTCATAAATGTTAGAAGATGAGAAAATTTCCCTCTCATAATGGTACTATAATTGCTATTTGGGGGGTTTTTCTTTTAACACGAGGGCATGACATTCCCAAGCAGTGGGTTGACAACCCTTGATGGTGAAACTTTGTCATTGTGGACATATTTTAGGCATTAATGGAGGGTTAAAGTAACCGATCCCATTTGGTGGATCCAAGGTCTCTCAATAATAACATTATAAGGAGATTTAGAGTTTAGGACAATGTATTTAGAGATTAGTGTCTTTTGTCTGTCCCTTTCTCCTATCATGGTCGGTAGGTCAATTTTACGAAATAAGATGCTGAGATTCTCGTCGAATCCTGCAATGACAGCAGTGGTAGCTCTGATGTCATTAGGGTTGAGCTTCATGTGTTTGAAGGGTTCGTAGAATAATTCGTTAGTGGAACATCTAGTATCTACGAGAACCCTTTTAATCTCAAAATTAGCAATTTTTAGTGAGATGACAAGAGCATTGCTGCGGGGGACAATGTATCCCAATAAGGTCCAATTCAGAGAACTCGATCTGAGGCTTTAACTTTATCTTTTTCTCGATTGCCGAGAACTAGATGACATGAGGTTCTACCCTGTATCCCAATGAGGTCCAATTCAGAGAACTCGATCTAAGGTTCTGACTTTATCTTTTTCTCGATGGCCGAGAACTTGATGACATGAGGTTCTACCCTTGCCTCCCAAGCATATCTTTTCCTGGCTCTGTTAGACATCCCTATCATCGCATTGTTAGCATGAAGCATAAAGATGACTTGATTATTTTATTGTTGTTGATCATTTCAAATTTCTCTTTATTCAGGCCTCTGTTCTTGCCTTCTTTGAGGTGGTCTCTCGTCACGGGGGTTTTGCTTCTCGTCCTGGTGGACAAACTCTCTTAGTCGTCCTCTTCTGATGAATGCTCTATTTCTTGCTTGAGAACTCTACACTCCTCAGTTGTGTGCCTGTACTCTTTGTGAAAATCACAATATTTGTTCTAATTTCTTGCGTCGAGGTGGCTTTTTAGTGGCTCTGGCTACCTCAAGTTTTCACGAGTCTGGATTTGTTAGAGTATGTGGGTAAAAGAAGCATTTAGAGAGGTGAAAGTCTCATACCACCTAGAGTTAGAATTGTTTTGGGCTTTTGGTGTTGTTCTCTTGTCGGGACTCCTGATCCTCTTTCTGGTAGCACTATTATCCCTCTTCTGTACTTGTTCATCCTTTTAAGCCTGTTCTTTTGCTTTTTGAAAAGACGTTTTTGTATCTTCAAAATTAATATACTTTCGTGCTTGTCCATGAATGCTGTCATATTGATGAATGGATTCTTGGTCAAGGAATCCTGGAAGCGTCCAGGTCCAAGGCTCGAAGTGAGGGCGGCCACTAGGAAGGTTGAATTACAGTCGGTTATTTCTATGAACTTGGTGTTAAAATGAGCTATGTACTCTCGAAGTGATTCTCCTTTTGTTTGTTTTATAGTTAGTAGGAATTCTGACCCTTTTCTTAACTTTCTACTGGTTAGTAATTGGTCAAGAAATAGCCTATTGAGCTCATGAAAATTGTTGATCGATTTTTTGGGGGAAGTTGTGGAACCACTTAAGGGTGGTACCCTTGAGGCTCGTAGTTTGGCACATGAAGGCATCAGTAGCTCCATGGAGAGCCATAGTGTGTTGGTAGTGAGATAGGTGGTCCACAGGGTCCTCAAATCCATTGTAGAGGGTGAATTTTGGGACAACGAATTTGTTTGGTCATTCTTTTGTCATTATGACAGAGGTAAATGGTGTGGAAAACCTCTCGAGCAATTTACTTGGTTCATCTTGCTCTAGAGGGGCATGGAACCCTCTAGTTGAGATTGCCTGATCTTGAGAGTCTGCTATCTCCTCTACCCTCTAAAGGTGTTCGAGGTAAGACTTGTTTTGGGATCGGTACCCGTTATTAATCTGATCCTGTACCTCCAGATCCTCAACTTAGGAGAGGGATTTTTCTGGTGTTAGAAGGAGGATGCTGCTTTCCCAAGACTAAGGGGACTCGAGTCTCGAAAGGCTAGAATTCTTGTGGCGCTACATTGGTTCTAGAGGCCATTGGAGTAAGAATCCTCATTCTGCTCTGATAGTGGACAGCTGAATGGAACGTGGGCATCCCTCTTCTCACAACTATTGACGTCTGGGGATCAGCCCTCATATGAGTGGTACGATGAGGATGTTGCGGTTGCAAGTCAGGCAATCCCTTGTTGGGAGATCCTCTACCCAAAGTGGTGGCAGGAGGCTAAGGTCCTCCATGAACAATGTCAATAAGAGGAGGATGAGGGTTGTTCTGCTGGCTCTGGGCTAGTGAAGTCAGGACTTGTGACATGGCGAGAAGTTGTTCTTGCATCTGATCAATCTGTCGTTGAATTCGATCAAGCTGTTGTTGCAAACGATTGGGTGTTTGTCCCCTTCCTCTTCCAATAGGATGCTGATTTTGAGGGTTTAGGAAATTCTTTCTAGGACGAAGTCTAGGAGCCATTGCCTTTTTGAAAAAAAAGACAAAAGATTTGTTGTTTTAAAGAAAAGATAGCAAGGACGATTGTTGTTTCCACAGAAGGCTCCAAGCTGATATTGCTCTTTTTTATCAAAGGGGGCCCTCCTCTCTTTCGCTACCAGTCAAGAACTCGGGATCAGAGGGTCATTGGAAAGCTCCGGTGGTAGCCGCTCTAATGATAAAGTCAGTAAAATAAATAAATCTATAATTGAAAAGAAGAATTGAGCATAAATTGAAAGCGTACTTTATGATCTTATTTATATATTGTAGATCTCCAAAGTTGAGTAAGATTAGGAGTCATAAAAATAGGGATTTGAAGACATCCAAAGATAATAGTTGCCATATTGAACTTTGTTTCCTCATTCTGAGGTTGGTAGGATATGGAAGGTGGTGCTATGTTCTGAATCATACACCTTTGAGCCTCTCATGACTGTTTGCTCTGGATAAAACAATTTTTTTTCTGATCGATATCCTGAAAAGTTCTGTACATACACGTGTCATGTTTTAGATATGTCTGTCATTTTACCGTATATCTTGATAGGTTTACTTGACCGTAATTTTTTAAAACTCAGATCGTCAAAGAAAAAAAAAATGAATCATGAGTTATTTGTTTAAGTTAATTAGAATTAAACTGTAATGTTATAATTTTATCATAAATATATTTATTATTAATATTAATAATATATAAAATTATATAAATTATGTAAATAATTTTAAACAATATATAATAAACTATGTATAAAAAAGAGAACAAAATCTTGTTGGTTTATGTAGATAATTTTTATAAACAAAAAAATAAAAATTTATATCAAAATTAAAACTATAATAAAAATTATGATCAAAATTATTAACTATAATAATTTTACATGAAAAATTAAAAGAAGAATAAAGAATAATTTCAATCTATGAATTTTTAACAAGATTCAAGGTGTAAAAAAGTAAATGGACATCTAGCTTAAATGGATGTTAAAAATATCTACACTCAGAATAGAAATGAAGAGTTGATGAAAAGTGATAGTATGTTATTCCATAAGCCCCACATCAAATATGAAAACCTGAGTTGAAGGGTTTGCTTACTTATAAATGTTCAAAAGTTTTTATCCAACCCACTTCGTCCCACGTTGAATGGGAATTGAAAAGGTCATGGAAATGACTACGTTAAAAGATAGCCTTGTGAATAGATAGAATATTTTATTAATGGTGGAAAGACTTTAAATATTATTATATTATTATATTATATATTTGTAAAAAGTGCATTCAATCTGATAAACTTTCGTGGGAAGTTGATTTTATGCCAATTGTTAAAGACTCTGGGAGCCGGTTCCTGTTTTTAAAATTTTCGGTTGAACTAGAAGGTTCAAGCGGTTTTTAAAAATTAAAGCAGTTTTTCTTTAATTCGGGTTTATTGAATTGAGTCTTACCGTTTCTTTAATCGGTTGACGGTTCAACTAGTTAAGCTTAATTATATCGGTTGACGGTTCAACTAGTTAAGCTTAATTATATCGGCCGTTTCCGTCTAGTTTTTATAATATTCCAGTTGAATCTAGTTGTATCGCGGTTCCTGTCTAGTTTTTAAAATATTGTTTAAAAATATTATTGAAAGTGTCTATTTTCGTAAGTTAACAGTATTGTATTGATTAAATATCACATTATCAATCTAAAGTAAAATCTTATTGTAAAATCTGGCATTATTCTAAAGTTTGCTAATAGGTACAATTTTTTTCAGCTTAGATTAGTCTGATTGATAATTTATTATTTCTCTTAAGAAGATATCATGATTTTTATTTTTGTCTTTTATTAGTGAATTTGTAATTTATTTCTTACTTCTAACTTTAGATTGGACTTTATTTTTATAGTTTTTAAAGTTTGTTCAATTGTTTGATTCCTCATGTTCAGAAATTAGGAGACTCTTTTATGCTTGATGGTTTTACAATACACCTTGTGTTGTAAAAAAATGGATATAATTTGTTGGTGTTTATCTCCATTTGATGCAATTATTTTAGAACATGTTTGGAAGTTTCAAATTTCGAAAAATTTATTTTAAAGAATTATGTTTTGAAAATGAATTTGAAAAAGTATAATCAAATTTTTAGTTTAGTATTTGGTAAAAATTATGTAGAAATAATTTTAACAATGAATTTTATTTTTTATCTTTCCACACGCGTGGCGATGTCATGGTTTCAGGTTCCTAATGCAATATGTGGTGGTTTGTTAGTTTCTAATTTATGGGTTGGGCTTGTCTTCTTTAAGATCTACCTTTTGCGAGATTCTTGTGACAACTAGGTGTCAGTTGAGCTTCTCAATAAGTCTATAATTGTAAGACGATAGGCTCATCTGCAGGAACGAGGCCACCATGCACCTCGGAAGGACAATTGCCTCTACAATTTTTATATTTCTCAAAATTTTCTTGAATATACCTCTTTTAACATTTAAGTTTTTGTCTATCTTAGATTTAAAATTTGTATACTTTACCCTTATTTTAGTTTTAATTTAACTCCTCAATGAGATTTTTATCAATTTTTGTGTGTTTTGGTTGAGCATTTTTTATGAATTATAAAATGAATAATAATACTCAAAAATGGATTCGCCCTCGTCAAAATTATCATTTCGAAAGCTCAAAAATTTTAACTTTTCAAAAAAGCAATATTTTTTCCTTTTTTTTTTCAAAAATCTAAAACATGAGAACAATTCAAATATTATTTTTGACCGGAAAATTACGTTACATTTTTCAGAAACTAAAAAATATTTTTTTGTAAAAAAAATGTTTTTAAACACAGCCCAAAAATGTTGCTATTTTAGACTATACTTTATGAAAATGGTGTTCAAAAGAATGTAAGGGGGTACTACACCCCTTTCTACCAGGACTGGATCGGATGAACACCAAAGCAAACACCAAAAGGAAAGAAAAAAAATAAAAAAATAAAAACAAAAGAAGAAGAAGAAAGGTCTATAGATGAGTCTCCTAACAAAACAAAAAATAATTCAACAATCAATTTGAACAAATAAAGGTAAAGTAGGGAGACTTGACCCATGAGCAAACCTCTTTCTTCGTTGTGTCTTCCTTGAGAGGAGTTGATCATGACTTTAAGGTGTATCCTATAACACACACACACACACACACATACACACACACACACACATATATATATATATAGATATTACACACACACATACACACACACACACACACACATATATATATATATATATATTACGGTGAGACAAAATACACTTCTTTTTATATTCATTTGTTTCAATTCATGGTGTATGAGTAAGAATACATATAAATATAAAATGAGTATAAAAATATTTAAATTGGAGTGTAATTAGCGCTCCACTCATATATATATATATATATATATATATACATACATTCTACACAACGTATCTTGGTCATTCAGTATATCTCTTGTCAAAGTCAACCATATTTTTGTTTAAAAAAATAAGAGATATTTACACTTACCTCCCTTGAGATTTCTGACAATTACAGAAACCTCCCTTATAGTTTCTGAAATAACACTGTGCCCCCTGTTAGTCTTGTTGGTTAAACGGCCGTAACAAAAAATGTAAAATTACTATATTTCCCATGTTATTAAATTTCATTATTCTCTCTCTAATCCTTACATCTTTCTTCCTACACCTTTCTTCTCTCTCTAGTCCTTGTTTGAAAACCCCAATCCTTCTCTACTCCGTTCCATCCTTCCAAAGAAGGTTGTGGATCCCGGTCAAGACGACCTCGGCCAACCCCTGCTCAAACGGTGACGTCATAGAAAGAAACAGTTCTTGGAGATGATCTCGTCGGCTGCCGCCGTTAATGGCCTTAGAGTCCTTCGGTCTCAACCAAAATCAAACACCTACGGCGAAACACTAACCGACAAGATGGTCGAGATCGATGACACAACATCACTCTCTAAGAACCGTCAACGCAGGATGTCCTATCTCGCCAAAGAAGTCGGCATGGAGGCGCTGATTGCGATCTCCGTTGGCTTCCTTGTCGACTCGCTCACTGAAGAAGAGATCAAAGCCAACGTGGTCTCGTAAACTTGAGATCTATGAAGCTTTTGGCGATCTGGGTTTCGTTCATAGCACCGAGATCTCTACCAGGTCTATGAGAAATCAAGATTGTAGAGCCCCCCTTTTGGGTTGGGGCTTGATGTCATCAGTGGGGGCTCTTCGATTTCCCCGGAGCTCCATCCTCTAGTAATGGAGCAGGTGAGGACGAGGGCAACAACGAGGGCGATGCCAGTCGAGGTGGTAGGGCTGGAGGCGGAACTCGAAGGTGTGGCGGTGATTGGGTTCGTGGGTGTGGCAGTGGAGGAGGGCATAAACTCTCGCAACCGTCCAAGGCGTGGTGAGGTTCGTGGGTGTGGTGGTGGTTGGGTTTCGTTATCTGTATCTGGGATTTTGGTGGGGGCGGTGGTGGTGGTTAGGTCCATTGAAGTGGGTTTATTCTTGATTTCTCTCTCTAAATAAACAATTTGATGAAAGATGAAGATGAAGATGAAAATGAATAATCGGATCTGTTGAGATTTCCTTGGCTCCAGTCCTCTCCTAGTTCAACAATTTTTCAATTCAGTTCTGGGTTTAGAGGAAGGGCTGGAGCACCAAGTTTTTCAATTTCAGTTATGGGTTTCAATTTTTGTGTTTGATTCTAGCATGCTCTTGGATGGCTCTGAACGGAAATTGAAGCAAGCAAAGCCCTTTTTTGGCGATGGAGTTTTGATGGTGACGGTGGCTGCCACAAATGGTGGTGGATCTGGTCCGTAACTTGGGTTGTAGAGAGAGAGGAATTTGGGTTGCAGAGAGAGAGAGAAGAGATGTAGGAGAAATTTTTTTTTTTTAATTAAAAAAATTAATATTAAAGTGAGGGTAATTTTGTCATTTAATCATGACTTATAAGGGGTAAAATTGGCATTTAGACAAAAAAAAATTGCTTACATCATGAAACTCTGTTAGGTCAACTAACAGCAAGGGGGAATCTGTTATCGACATTGAAACCAGAAGGGGGATAGTGTTATTTTAGATACTATAGGGGAGGTTTCTGTAATGTCAGAAACATCAGGAGAGGTAGGTCTAATTTACCCAAAAAATAATAATGATTCCGTCCTTTCACATGGTTCAAAGAAGAAAGTCTTTACTTGGTATATCTCGTGCAAGACTTAAAACAAAGATTTAAAAAAAAAAAAGAATAGAATACTTGGCTATATACATGGTGTCTAATGTTCCACTAGCCCTCTTATGTCCTATTTTGTTAATGATATAATTTATATTATTGTAATAAATAAATAAGATATATAAATATTATGTGCGAAGTGTAGCAAATTATTTGATTATGTTTGCAAGACAATAGAAATGTAGATGCAGATTATGTAAGTGATTTGGATGACCGAAGATTTACTACAAGTTATGTTCACATGATGGGAAATGGACCTATTTGTTGGAGATCCATACTACAATCCCTAGTAGTGATGTTTACTACAGAATTTGACTACATGGCAGTGGCTGAAGTTGCTAAAGAAGCATTGTGGTTAAAAGGGCTAGCCAAAGAGTTTGGTTTAGAGGAAGGTCGAATTCAGTTGCATTGTGATAGTCAGAGTGCCATATACTTAGCAAAACATCACATCTACCATGCCAAAACAAACCATATAGATGTGAGGTTTCATAGAATAAGAAAACTTATTGCTATAGGTGAAGTAATACTTGAGCAAATTCACACTTCAGAGAATGCAATTGATATATTGACAAAACCTATTCCTACAGCCAAGTTCAAGTATTGCTTGGACTTGGTCAATGTTTCTACATGTTGAAAGAAGACATTCCCAACCTATTGATTTAAGGTGGAGGCACAAGAACTTGTTGATAATTTTTAAAGGGTTGAATATTTCGCCAAGGTAGAGATTGTTAGTGATATGACTTATATTATTTTAACAAGTAAAGTAGGTATATAGGTATTATGTACGGTATATTGGAGAATTTCAATGTATCTTATTAGGGTTAGGATTTAACTACGATGCAGTATAAATACGTTGTAACCCTATTTTCTAATTAGTGTAAAAAGATAGCTACACCCGTGGACTAGGCACATTGCCAAATCACATAAATTTTCTGTGTCGATTTCTCTCTCTCTCTCTCTCTCACTCTCTCTCTCTAATTCTTGTTACATAGATCATTAATTTTACAACATATCCTCACCTCTCCATTTCGAAAGAGTTCGGTTTCTATTTTTTAATATATACTTGCTATTCAACACAATGATTTTATGTGAGAATGATATGTCTAACATATATTTTATTTTTAGATTTATTCAAAATAAATTCCAAAGAATCATAACTTTGCACTCATTGTCTATTTGTATATTATATTTCAATTTCATGTATTTTTTAGGAATATATCAAAAACAAACTTTAAACAAATATAATTTTACACTCGATTGTCAATTTCAAGAAAATAGTATAAGGTGCTAGTTTTTACCTGATTGATCTATGAGAGCACATAACTCCATGAAGGTAGTAGTGAAAAAAGGTTTCACAATAAGAATACATACTTATTTGCTCCTTCTGGACCAATGGTAACAATGATGAAAGGTGATATATTCCATCCAATATCTGTCTAATTCCTGAAGAGTTCATCTTTTAATAGGAAGTAATATTTCTCTATCTTCAATACTGACAGCCTAAGTTCTAATCATATATTCATTTAACAAAACACGATCTTCATTTTAATCATCTTATAGTAAAGAATTTTTAGAAGATGGTGAGAAAGGAAGGTAAATGGAAAATTCAAGTTAGGATTTACAAAAAATACACATTCATGACTTTTATAAAAGCTTAAACTATTAAAAAAATAGGACAACAATTTATATCAAGTTGTTTTAACACCCTCCTTCACCTGCAATTCTTGTTTTGTACGTGGGCAATAGAAAATATATGGAGAGATGGAGATATATAGACACAATGAAGGAATAGAGTGTGAAGCAACGGAACACAGTGAGAGATTGCAAACCTTACACCGAATTAGCGGAAGAGAAAGACTTAATCCCAAAACCTCTTAGTATTGGAGCTCTTATAACATGTAAAATCATCAGTCGCACTAAAAATTGTAAAATGTACATTTAGCTTAAATTATTAAAAAAATAAAACAACAATTTATATCAAGTTGTTTTCACACCCTCCTTTACCTGCAATTCTTGTTTTGTACGTGGGGAATAGAAAATATATGGAGAGATGGAGATATATAGACACAATGAAGGAATAGAGTGTGAAGCAATGCAACAGGGTGAGAGACTGCAAACCTTACACCGAATTAGCGAAAGAGAAAGACTTAATCCCAAAACCTCTTAGCACTAAAGCTCTCATAACATGTAAAATCATCCGTCGCACTAAAAAAGTAAAATGGACATTTAGCTTAAACGGATGTTAAAATTATCTACACTCAGACAATAGAAATAAACAGTCGATAAAAAGTGATAGTATGTTGTTCCATAAGTCTCACATCAAATATGAAAACCTGAGTTGAAGGGTTTGCTTACTTATAAATGTTCAAAAGTTTCAATTTTATCCAACCCACTTCGTCCCACGTTGAATGGGAATTGAAAAGGTCATGGAAATGACTACGTTAAAAGATAGCCTTGTGAATAGATAGAATATTTTATTAATGGTGGAAAGCATTTAAATATTATTATATTATATATTTTTAAAAAGTGCATTCAATGTGCTAAACTTTCGTGAGAAGTTGATTTTATGCCAACTGTTAAAGACTCTGAGAGCCGATTCCAGTTTTAAAAATTTTCGGTTGAACTAGAAGGTTCAAGCGGTTTTTAAAAATTAAAGCAGTTTTTCTTTAATTCGGGTTTACTGAATTGAATCAGATCGTTTCTCTAATCTATCGATGGTTCAACTAGTTGAACCTAATTGTATCGGCCGTTCTCGTAAAATTTTTAAAATATTTCAGTTGAACCTAATTGTATTGCCGTCTTGTCTAGTTTTTAAAATATTGCTTAAAAATGCTATCGAAAGTGTCTATTTTCGTGAATTGGCAGTGTTGTATTGATTAAATATTACATTATTAATCTAAAGTAAAATTTTATTGTAAAATCTGGCATTATTCTAAAGTTTGCTAATAGGTACAATTTCTTCCGGCTTGGATTAGTCTGATTGATAACTCATTATTTCTCTTAAGAAGATATCATGATTTTTATTTTTGTCTTTTATTAGTGAATGTGTAGTTTATTTCTTACTTCTAACTTTAGATTGGACTTTATTTTTATAGTTTTTAAAGTTTGTTCAATTGTTAGATTCCTTATGTTCAGAAATTAGGAGACTCTTTTATGCTTGATGGTTTTACAATACACCTTGTGTTGTAAAAAAAATGAATATAATTTGTTGGTGTTCAGGACATGTTTGGAAGTTTCAAATTTCAAAAAATTTATTTTAAAGAATTATTTATTGAAAATGAATTTAAAAAAGTATAATCAAATTTTTATTTTAGTATTTGGTAAAAATTATGTAGAAATAATTTTAACAATGAATTTTATTTTTTACCCTTTATATTGTCACTCTTTCCACACGTATGGCGATGTCATGGTTTCAGGTTCCTAATGCAATATGTGGTGGTTTGTTAGTTTCTAATTTATGGGTTGGGCTTGTCTTCTTTAAGATCTACCTTTTGCCAGAGTCTTGTGATAACTAGTTGTCGGTTGAGCTTCTCAATAAGGCTATAATTGTAAGATGATAGGCTCATCTGCAGGAACGAGGCCACCATGCACCTAGGAAGGACAATTGCCTTCTCTCAAATTTTTTATATTTCTCAAAATTTTCTTGAATATACCTCTTTAAACATTTAAGTTTTTGTCTATCTTAGATTTAAAATTTTCATACTTTATCCTTATTTTAATTTTTATTTACCTCGTCAATGAGATTTTTATCAATTTTTGTGTGTTTTGGTTGAGCATTTTTTATGGATTATAAAATGAAGAATAATACTCAAAAATGAAGAACTTCTCATTTATCATTTCGAAAGCTCAAAAATTTTAACTTTTTAAAAAAGCAATATTTTTTCCTTTTTTTTTTTTTCCAAAAATCTAAAACATGAGAACAATTCAAATATTATTTTTGACCAGAAAATTACGTTACATTTTTCAAAAACTAAAAAATATTTTTTGTAAAAAAAATGTTTTTAAACACAGCCCAAAAATGTTGCTATTTTAGACTATACTTTATGAAAATGGTGTTCAAAAGAATGTAAGGGGGCACACCCCTTTCTACGAGGACCGGATCGGCTCAACACAAAAGCAAACACCAAATGGAAAGAAAAAAATTTAAAAAAAAAAAAAACCAAAAGAAGAAGAAGAAACGTGTATAAATGAGTCTCCTAACAAAACAAAAAATAATTCAACAATCAATTTGAACAAATAAAGGTGAAGTACGGAGACTTGACCCATGAGCAAACCTCTTTCTTCGTTGTGTCTTCCTTAAGAAGAGTTGATCATGACTTTAAGGTGTATCCTATAACACACACACAAACACACACACACAAACACACACACACACACACACATATATATATATTACGGTAAGACAAAATACAGTTCTTTTTATATTCATTTGTTTCAATTCATGGTGTATGAGTAATAATACACATAAATATAAAATGAGTATAAAAATATTTAAATTGGAGTGTATTTAGCGCTCCACTCATATATATATATATATATACACACACACACACACACACACACGCATTCAACACAACGTACCTTGGTCATTCAGTATAGCTTTTGTCAAAGTCAACCATATTTTTGTTTAAAAAAATAATAACGATTCGGTCCTTTCACATGGTTCAAAGGAGAAAGTCTTGGTGTGTCTAGTGCAAGACTTAAAACAAAGATTTAAAAAAAAAAAAAAAGAATAGAATACTTGGCTATATACATGGTGTCTCATGTTCCACTAGCCTTCTTATGTCCTATTCTTTTAATGATATAATTTATATTATTGTAATAAATAAATTAGATATATAAATATTATGTACGAAGTGTAGCAAATTATTTGATTATGTTTGCAAGACAATAGGAATGTAGATGCAGATTATGCAAGTGATTTTGATGACCGAAGATTTACTACAAGCTATGTTTACATGATGGGAAGTAGACCTATTTATTGCAGATCCATACTACAATCCCCAGTAGTGATGTTTACTATAGAATTTGAGTACATGGCAGTGGCTGAAGCTGCTAAAGAAGCATTGTGGTTAAAAGGGCTAGTTAAAGAGTTTGGTTTAGAGGAAGGTAGAATTCAGTTGCTTTGTAATAGTCAGAGTGACATATACTTGGTAAAACATCACATCTACCATGCCAGAACAAAACATATAGATGTGAGATTTCACAGAATAAGAGAACTTATTGCTACAGGTGAAGTAATACTTGAGCAAATTCACACTTCAGAGAATGCAACTGATATGTTGACAAAACCTATTCCTACAGCCAAGTTCAAGTATTGCTTGGACTTGGTCAATGTTTCTACATGTTGAAAGAAGACATTCCCAACCTATTGATTTAAGGTGGAGGCACAAGAACTTGTTGATAATTTCTAAAGGGTTGAATATTTCGCCAAGGTGGAAATTGTTAGTGATATGACTTATATTATTGTAACAAGTAAACTAGGTATATAGGTATTATGTACGGTATATTGGAGAATTTCAATGTATCTGATTAGGGTTAGGATTTAACTGCGATGCAGTATAAATACGTTGTAACCCTATTTTCTAATTAGTGTAAAAAGATAGTCGCACCAGTGAACGTAGGCGCATTATCGAATCACATAAATTATCTGTGTCAATTTCTCTCTTCCTCTCTAATTCTTGTTGCATAGGTCATTAATTTCACAACATATCCTCACCTCTACATTCTAAGAGACTTCGGTTTCTATTTTTTAATATATACTTGCTATTTAACACAATGATTTTGTGTGAGAATGATATGTCTAACATATATTTTATTTTTAGATTTATTCAAAATAAATTCCAAAGAATCATAACTTTGCACTCATTGTCTATTTGTATATTATATTTCAATTTCATGTATTTTTTAGGAATATATCAAAAACAAACTTTAAACAAATATAATTTTACACTCGATTGTCAGTTTCAAGAAAATAGTATAAGGTGCTAGTTTTTACATGATTGATCTATGAGAGGACAACTCCATAAAGGTAGTAGTGAAAAAAGGTTTCACAATAAGAATACATACTTATTTGCTCCTTCTGGCCCAATGGTAACAATGATGAAAGGTGATATATTCCATCCAATATCTATCTAATTCCCTAAAGAGTTCGTCTTTTGATAGGAAGTAATATTTCTCTATCTTAAGTACTGACAACCTAAGTTCTAATCATATATTCATTTTACAAAACATGACCTTCATTTTAATCATCTTATAGTAAAGAATTTTTAGAAGATGGTGAGAAAGGAAGGTAAATGGAAAATTCAAGTTAGAATTTACAAAAAATACACATTCATGACTTCTATAAAAGCTTAAACTATTAAAAAATAAGACAACAATTTATATCAAGTTGTTTTAACACCCTCCTTCACATGCAATTCTTGTTTTGTAAGTGGGGAGTAGAAAATATATGGAGAGATGGAGATATATAGACACAATGAAGGAATAGAGTGTGAACCAACGAAACACGGTGAGAGACTACAAACCTTACACCGAATTAACGGAAGAGAAAGACTTAATCCCCAAACCTCTCAGTACTAGAGCTCTGATAACATGTAAAACCATCAGTCGCACTAAAAATTTAAGTTGTTAGTGAATGGAACAATAATTTACATCAAACTGTTTTAGCACAAATGATAAATATTGCCAACGCTATTGTTCTAGAACACTAAAAAAAGTATTCTACTAGTAATGCATGGCATCTAGACAATAGTCTTATGTTCTTGACAGAGCATTATGCTTGCAAGACTATTGTAGGACAAATCAAGATCAAAACTTTGACTTATTTTGAATTAATTGAAACAATATGCTAAATCTTTTTGTCATCTCCCACACATTGAGGGAAGGTAACTACTGGATAGACATGAAAGCCAAGATGGGAGCAAACCAAGATGAAGACCTTGTCTTCTTGAACATTCTTCCCCAAGAAATGCAGCAATTGCCGGTAGGTGATAGCCTCTGTGGTCTTTTTCTGTGTTTTCTTTCCAATTTCCCAAGTAGAAAAAGAAAAAAAATTAATAAGAATATTCTGTTTTCTTTAAATAAAGTTCTCCCTTTGTTGGTGGATTTCCAACAAGACTATGTCTCCTATTGTCACAAGTATTGGCTAATCTGTGAGACAAAACTGTCATTAAGTTGTAATATTGACCAAGTTATTGAGTGTCGAGTTCTTAAGCCTTGTGATTATTGAAGAACGTGTTTGGTTCAAGTTCAGGGCTATAATATTTTTGCATGACTCTCACATACTCATATGGCACAACATTGGTAAGCTTAGGTAAGTTTGGATCAAATCTATCTCACATACGAACTCTCATGCATTATGCTTAAATTACTATTTTTATAAGTGAAAGTGTATAGTGTAATGGTTATCATATGTCATTAACTTGAAACTGAAATTCTTAGGGTTTCACAATATTCGTTCAAATGAATCATGGGTTTGTTTGCATGAATCATGAATTCGTTTGCACGAATATTTTAGTGAACTTGTCGAAAATAAATATGAACAAAATATTCGTTTGATCTTTCAATCAAAAAAATTTTCATGTAACCCATTCGTGGGATGTTCATTCGAATGAATGATCCAACGAAAATTCCAGTAACCTACATATCACATTTGTTTGATAATTCAATCGAAGGAGTTGAGGTTAGTGCGAACAAACAGCCAATTCGTGGGAACGAATGTCACGCATATTACTTTCCTAATTGGATTCAAACAATGTGATTTTCTTTCTAAAACCTATCCTAGATAAGGATTGTATCACTAGTTAGTGGGGGACTTTTGGCTGCTATCAAATAGGTTTTCTAAACTTTCCAAAAGTATTTTTCTTTATATGCATATTGCACATATAGATCAAATCCTTGAAGAAAAAACCTGAATTCCATCTTCTACATTGTTCGTTAAGGCTATAATACATGATCTTTGAATTCTTATGCTTCACATATAGTTTTTTATACTTAGTTGCATTCAATCTTTCATGCTACACATTATCTGATTGCACTTACGCATGCACTTATGTTTCATGAGTTAGGACTTGTTAAGATATTTAAGCTACAAGTTTCTTGTTTAACTTACAATAAGTCCATGGCTAGAAAGATATACTTAGGTTGTTTTTCAAAATACCAAATTACACAAATGTGAAATTTTTAAATTTAAAAATGTGCAATGAAAAGGCTACCTATGAGACAATGTGTATATTGTCAAAGGGGTGTACCTTTGAAAAGAGCTGCCTACTCAATAGTGTGAAAGCCACTTAGAGAAATGCAAAAAAAAAAAATTGCACAATTCTGAGAAATTTTAAGATTGGCAATAAATTGAGGGGGAGCTTGAATGGTAGAGAGGGTCTAACAATACCTCGGTTACTTAACTATAGTTGTTTGTACTTATTATTTGTTATTGTAGTAAAAACATTTAGAAAAGGACTATTCATAGAATAAAACATCAATTTTGGGGTTTTAATCCACCATGATGGAGTGTGTTGAGTGAGAGCTCAAGTGTGATTAAGTTTTCAACACTTGATTTTGTAAATTACGACTTAACAAATATTAATCATTACCTCTTAATGCATAAGTGTCCAAATTTTTCCTTTGAAAATTTTAAAATTTTTTGGGATATTGAAATTAAAATTAAAATTTTGTTATTTCACTTTTATAGAGTTTCAAAATTTTTTGGCAAATCTTAGTTAATTAGGAGAGAATTAGGAATGAATATGAAGTAAATTCAAATATGGAGAACATTCAATGTGAGTGCCCTAGAGTGGAGCTCATTTGAATGAGACCAAGGCTTGTTCAAACGAGGGCCGCTAGAACTAAAGAGTCACGACCGTTATTTGTATCAAATGATAATTTCATTTTGTCTGTTACTCTAATTCGACTTCTCTCAAGACCTTTATATTTTTCCACTCCATATTTCTCTTCTGTGTAGGTATTTTCAAATTTCCCTTCGGTCATCTACAAGAACATGATGAGGACTACCATTCCACCAATAAATTTTATGTTTCATCATCATTTTTTCTTCAATAATTATTTTTACTTTTTGCTTCTCTGTCTACTTTTGTTGTTCATATCATTTAGATTTTAGAGGTAGATAAAAATTGTTAGTACAATTTCTCTAATGTACAACCAGTCTAGGAATTCACTCTGTGTTTTATTCTATTTTTATTTCATGAGATTGTCATGGTGCCACATCATCAGCTGACAGCTATATCATCTTTCTCGTATGATGTAGTTTATGCCTCTAGACCAAGGGATATTGTTCAATTCTAGTTTGATCATGTTCGATCAAACCATTTAGCTTGTGAGAGATGTCGAGTCTTGATTCAGAGGATTGTGCAAGAGAGGAATGTAGTAGGTATTATGGTCCATCGCCAATGTTCAGAGAGAGGATGGAAACCTTTTCTCTCTATCTAGGGTCTTGTCGATTAGCATGTTGTTCGCAAGTTCTACGCAAGCTTGGAGTCAATACCGAGTCAGGATGTTGCTCGAGCTTTTGTCTATGACATCTATTTTTATTTTTCTCCTACTTTTATTGCTTCTACTCTAGAGCTCACTAGGGAGTTTCAAACTCAATTCTTGTTCACTGAGTTTTCTATGCCTACTAAAGGGTTAGTTTCTTCTACCCTATAAACTGATGGGTTTACACAATTTGGAACTCATGATATTAGTCTTACTCATGGTCTTCTAACAATATACTACAAGTTTCTTAACTTGTTTGTGTGTTCCATTCTTACATCACTAAGTCATACCAACATCTTTGGCTGTGCTTATGATCTCTCTTATTTGCCATTGGGACTGGTGTTCCTATAGATATTGCCACACTCATGTTTCTTTAAATCGATATAACTGCTACAAGTCATCAAATTCGTGATTCTCTTTCTTTTGGATGTCTTATCATACAGTTATGTGCTTGTCATCAGGTACCTCTATGTCACTATGACACTATTAGAAGGAAAACTAAGCCTTTCACTTATACCATTATTTAGTAGTCCTTGAGTCATTTGCCTTAGTAGGCATAAAAAGATGCAAAAGAAGATGATTATATTGTTAATGATCTGCAACAACAGTAACAACTTGCACTTCTTTGCACATCACATCAGTTTTTCGCATCATGATCTTCTACATTGCCACCACAACCATTTTGCAATGTGGATCTAGAGCAGTTGGAGATGCGGATGCATCACGATTTCTATCTGCCACGGATGGGACAAACGAACCACTGCATCATATGGTTGACCATATGGCTAGATGCAAGTATTATTTATTTTTTATGTATGGAAAAGGTGGGACTTTTATTGTTGTAATTTTTAGTCATTATTAGGATATATGAGACAGTTTATATTTGAAAGGCCCTATATGTATTTAGATGATATGGAAGAGAGTTAGAGGGGGGGCGAATAGGTTTGTACAGCAAATTAAAATTATCTTACCTAATTTTTTAACTTGCTTCAATGGATTGAGATTATCACTCAAATTATGTGAGAATTATGTTTTAGTGCGTGCAATCAAATATGATTATATGCAATAATAAGCTATAGCAATAAAAGTATAGCAATAGTAAAGAGATAGAGACAACGCACCAAATTTTTTAATGAGGAAATGCCATAAATTAACTGAATCTGCTTTGGAGAACCGAGGCTGTGACCCATATACACAATACACTAGAAACGATTTGATAATTACACACTTCATAGAACCCATGACTTAGTCCCGCAAGCCTTGTTCACGATCTGTATCTTCTCAAACTTGAATCCTTAAGACCAAATGAATCCTCTGTTTTAAAGTCCACAAACGACAAATCACAATCACAATTGCGAACACGAACGCGAACTCCACACAATCTCAAACTCTATCGATTACACAAACTTGAACTCCACAAGTTTTCACTATAAATTTGATCTAAAAGTTGAAATTCAAGTTCTTATGCAAAGTACTTGATCTACATGTTCATCATGAACATAGAGAAAACCTTTTGGTAATTGTTAGAAACTTTCTAGGATAGAAACCAAAAGTTTTACTTCGAAATTGAGATCAAAATCTTATATATAACAAGTTTAGGAAACTCAATCACACTGTTTAAAACAAATTGGTTCTATTTGTATTCATATACTTTATTGTGATAGCTTTTTCATGGATTTCTAAAAGGGATGTTTGTTAGGACTATGAGTCAAAATTCTATTGACAAATTTATGTTGACAAAACTATGGATTATAATTTGTCCAAAGTGAGTCATATTCTCAAGCCTGTGTCATTCAAGCATATGAGCTACATTGTTAGATTCTACAGTGTTGGGTACCTAATTGGAAGTTACAAGTAAAAGACCAAATACATTGCCTAGGGTTTGGTACACATACACATCATCCATTAAAAGAGTCTTTTAACGATTTTTATTTAAAACCGAATGAGTAGTGTTAGTTAAATTATAACAGGCTCAAGATTTTTTAAAATAATATGTAGACACCTCAGTTTGTCCCATTATTAAGTAAGAGCAATTCTGTAATTATGTCAAGCGCCCTACTCCAAGTAGGGCTCCTCGTGATAGTCCTATTCCCGTTAGGACTCTTCTATCAGAGTCCCAATTCCATGAGGACTCCTCCTGACAGAATCCTATTCCTTTTAAGAATATCTTGTCAGAGTCCCAATTCCATTAGGACTTTTCCTAACATAGTCATATTCCCATTAGGACTTTCTTGCCAAAGTCCCAGTCTAAACAGGACTCTTTTTGACACTCCCGTCAAAGTCCCACTCTCGTTAGAACTCTCCTATCAAAGTCCTGGTCTAAGAAGGACTCTTCTTGTCAAAGTCCCACATATAGTAGGATTTTTCTTTTCAAAATCCCACCTTGGTTAAGACTCTTTTTCCTATCGAAGGGCGTTTCGATAATTTTGACACATTTTTGCCTATTGAGGGTATTTCGGTAATTTTGGCACAATTCCACCCTCAATAGGACTTCTTAGTCATATAAGGGGAATTTTTGTAATGTTCATACCATTTTATCTTTTTGGGGATAATTTGGTAATTTCAGCCCTTTGGTGACAAATTAGGGGTAATTTGGTCATTTCACATGTGTTGTAGCAATCTAGAGATTCTCCACCGATTTGGGAGCGATTTGGTAATCTTAAATAATAGTACTTTGGTTACGCATAATTACGATTTTCTATTTTTATAGTTTTCATAAATCCGGTTGCTTTATATTTCCTTAAAAGGAGATACATTGAACCTAGACATTTTTATTTTAAAGTTTATTTTCAATCAAATTCCGTTTCTCTTTTATCTCATTGGAACTTGCATATAGACATCAATTCTATTGATTCTTGCATTATCATAATTATTTATGAATTCATTTATCTAGAATAATCATTTTTTAGGATAATTATTTGATTCTTTATTTATTTAATTAGATAATTATCACTCAAGAAATGACCCTAACCCTTTATTCTAGGGTTTCATTTTAGACCCTTTGATCAAGTCTCCATATTTTTCCTATAAATAAAGCTCATTGGCCATCACTTTTGAACACACAATTTCATAGCCTTATGTTGTTAGTTTAATTGTAGAGTTTTTTTTACAAGAACTCTCCCTCTCCCAAGGCCAAATCCATACCAAAGTGATGATCTCCCTTCAAAAGCAAGCCGAAGAAATGGTTTCCAAAACGAAAAACAAGTTGGAGATCTACCCGATTGAAGTCTCCAAATGAGACTTTCTTAACTGAAGTGTTGCCCAACTACAACGACTGAATAAGGAATGCCTTTTATGGGAGATAGAGAAAGAAATGAGTCACTAACTTGTCTTGAGCAATTAAACAAGCAACCCATTTACAACTTGAACAATACATATAAAGGAAAAACTGAAAGGAATGAAAAATAAATTGCATTGCTTTGATTCATAAATACATACTAAAAGATCCCTTGACATAGATCAAATAAATAAAAGCATTGATCAATACAAAACCAAAGATTATAGATCTAGGGCTAAAGTACGGAGTGGGAAGGTGCTAGGCACCCACCCTGCCTGATTTGAATGAATCAGCCTGAAATATTCACTTGAAATGCTATTTTTTCATGAAAAAGAGAACAGAGAGATGTAAGTCTAGAAAAGATAGATATCAAAGAATCTTACATAAAGAAATAAAATAAATGAAAAAGACAGAAAGAATATTTGACTCAGGCCCAAAGGCTTATGCTTCATTCGAACATGAGGCTATTCTAGTAAACAGTCATTCGATCTCATTTGAAGTTTTGTTCGAACCAATTTTTTAAAAAGAATTCTAGTAAGCTCTTGTAGACCTCATTCGAGTTCTCATTTAAACGAGAGAGCTCATTCAAACGAAACTCACACTCGTTCGAATGAGGCTCAAAATAGTATGTGCTCATTTGATCTCACTTGAATTTTCATTTAAACAAGCCTACGCACTGTGCAATTTTGAACCCAATTCAAACACTGATTTTTTGCACAAAACCTATCAATGTAAAAGAATTTTGGCACAACAACGAAAGAGACTTTTTGGTTGCTATAAAATAGACCTAAAATCATTTCCAAAAAGTTCTCTTCATGATCTTCATGCACATATAGATCAAGTCCTTCAATCAATAACCCAATATCAATAAAATCTTTTCCTAGAATAGTTGATCAGGACAAGTCATTGAAGTGTCAAGATCGTGCGATCAAAGTAGTCCAAGGTTATGAGGATTCATGGTTGTGATTGGAGGAATTCATTTGAGAAATTGAAGTGGTATAGTACTTGAAAAATGCTTGAAGATTGGAGATCGAAGAAATCATACCATTGAATAAGGCTTGAGGTATAAAGTATGTCATATTGAGTCTGTACTTGTCTAAGTTCTTTATACTGATATTCTATACATCTAATCTAGTGCCCTAAGGTTCTGCTATATAGTATGAATTTTATCTACGAAGATTTTCTTGTAAAAATCATGTGTCTCAGTCTTTTCATGCTTATTATTCAAATATCACATACTTTGACAACACACATGATAACAATAATTCGTACATAATTTAAGTGAGAACTCAATCACAATAGGAAATTAAAATTGGCCAACAAAAGTGCAAATCAAATACATAGACCTATTCGCCCCTTCTAGATCTATTCTTATTATATATGTTCATTTACAGCCTCTCAATATCTCTATGAGGGTTTTTCCACCATTTGCAGTTGTAGGAAACTTTTTGATGAGACGACATACATATGTCACTATCTCAGCCCAAAATGCATTTCCTAATCAAACAATATAAATCGTACCTTTTCAAAAAAAGTACGATTCATATGTTTTGCCACCCATTTTACTGCAGCATGTCTCTAATTATAAAGTCTTTAACTAGCCTCTTATTATTGAATCTTTGTTTAAATGGATCTATTTTATACTCACCACCATTGTATGATTTGACTCTCTTGATTTTTCTACTTATCTGAGTGTCAATCATTTTATTCCAATTAAGAAACACATTCAAGACTTTATCTTTATGTCACATGGTCTACACCCAAACTTTCGTAGAGAATACGTCAACAAAAGGCACAAACCAGTGTTTACGTCCCCAAGATGAAACTTTACTAGGTCCCCATACATTTGTGTAAACATAATCAAGGGTCTCTTGAGTACAAGGAACTATTGTGCCAAGCTTAACTCAAGTTTACTTGCCCAAATTATAGTGCTCACAAAATCTCAATTTCCTTGTCTTGACCCTCTTTAACATATCCCGCTTTTTTAGTCCTTGCAATACCTTCTGCCCAACATGCCCTAAGCACATATGCCATAGTTTTAAAGTATCAGACACACTATTCTCTAAACTGTTTGAAACTGTTGCTTTTCTTGTAACTATTCGCCCATCCCAAAAATACAAATTACCCTTTCGAGTACCCTTCAACACAACAAGTGCACCAAGTACCACTTTTAGGACTCCACATTCCATAGTAACTTTATAACTTGCTGAGTCTAGATTTTCCTAGTGAGAAGAGGTTCTTCTTCAAGTTCGGTACATAGAAAACATTTGTTAGAACTCTAACTATTCCATTATGCATCTTCAATCGAATATTTCAAATTCCTATTATTTTACTCGTATTATCATTACCCATTAAAACAACTCATCCATCCAACTCCTGAAAGTTAGGAAACAAATCCCTATGGGGACACATATGATAGGAACACCTTGAAACCAAAATCCACTCATCAAAATGACTAGTCAATGATGAAACAATCAAAAAAAAAAAAAAAAATTGTATCATCGTATCCAACCTTTACTACATTAGCATTTGAACCCTTATTGATCTTGTTCTTCAACTCTAGAAAATCCTTTTCCAATGCCCTTTGTTATGATAGAAAGTACACTCATCTTTCTCAAGAATCTTTATATTCGACAATACTTTGCTAGATTTACCCCGTCCATGTGAGTCCCTACAGACTTTTCAATCCCTTTTTTTATACTCATTATTGTGTCTTTCCCATACAAAAAAGTAGTAGTCAAATGATCATAACTATTAGGTAGAGAATTTAACAACTATAATGGCTCATCCTTATCTAGAACTTAACATGAAGATTGTGTATATCAGTAAGGATTTTATTAATTAAAACTATTCAAATGCTCAAAGATCGAAATACCTTTCTTAGACTAGAAACGAAATAATTTTCTTCTGGTGGAGTCAATTTTCAACACTCTAGCGCATAAATTTATATTCTAATTTTTCCTAGAATTCCTCATCATGGCCCAAAAAAAAAAGCTTAGGCGTTAAAAGATGGCACCTCCTTATGGAAATTAATTCATCAAGTAATCTTTTTGTTATATCCAACTATTATATATCATTATTATACTTTTAATTTGCTCTTGTTCTTTTCATTTTACAAGGAGCTTGGAAAAAGTACAGTGGCCATGGACTGTATTCTTTCTTTTTTAGAAAAAAAATTGGGTAAATGATAGAAAAAACAGTGTAAAAATTATATTTTGTTTAAATTTATTATCTACATATTGTGGATTGACTGTGTAAACAAGTGGAATGGTGTCTGGGTTCGATGAATGGGCAGCTGGTTGTTGATGGTTTGGTTGTGGTGTTTGTGATTGTGGATTGTGGGTTGTTTTGTTGTAATTAGATGTTTTAATATGAATTGCAGGTTGGTTATGTGTTGTTGAGCAGATCAACCTGGTTTTGTTGTTGATGGAGGTTGTTTGATTGGGTTGGGTTTGTGATATATAATTTTTGGATGTGCAACAAGTTTTTTTTATAGAGATTGTTTTTTACATTTTTAGTTGATTGACTAGGATCATATTGTAGTTGCAAGTTTTTTCTATTATGTTTTTTAATCGCCTTTTAGAAAGGCATTTTTAAAAATATTTTTTTAAAAGATAATTTTGAAAACGTGTTTTCAACATAAGATTTAAAAAAAGTCTTTTCAAAATATGATTTTGAAAACTTCTTTTCAAAAATCAATTTTAATATAAAAATTTTTTTAAAAAAATGCTATATTGTCTTTTGAAAATAGAATTTTTTTTTGGGAAAATAATTTTTGATAAAAACATTTTGAAACAACGTTACACTTATAAATAAGTTCAAAGCGACTATAAATTAAAAACAAAATTCACCTTTGATTTAACTTCTCCAATCATCGAAGTTGTAAGATAACTTTTGAAGTAAACGATGCCCAAGGAAAGGCCAACCAGAATATTTATGAAAATAAGCAGGTCGATTAGAGTATAAAGCAAATAAAGCAATCGTTTATAGATTTCTCTTAAAAAGAGGGCTCAAATTTTTTTTGTAAATGTTGTAAAATTAAATTAAAAATCTAAAATTAATTAAAGTCTAACTATACAAAAAGTTTCAAATTTAATGCATTTATAGTATAATTAAATTAAAAATCTAATATTATTAAAAATCTAACTTTATAAAAAGGTTCAATAAAGACTTTATAAAATCTAAAGTTAGTCAAAGTCTAACTATACAAAAAGTTTCAAATTTAATGTATTTATAGTATAATTAAATTAAAAGTCTAATATTATTAAAAATCTAACTTTATAAAAAAGTCTCGTAAAGAGTTCATGAAAAAACTTAATTCTATTAATAAAATTTTTATTTGTATTATATTATAATTTTTTATTACAATTTATTTAGATAAAAAAATTATGTAAAAATTTTATTATTAGAGTTTGATTTAATATATAATTCGTCGAAAAATGATTATATTTTATATTATAAAAATAAATATAATATATATAAGAAATAAAATAAAAAATTATATTAATATTAAATTAAAAATCTTCTTTATAATTATTATTTTGATATTGAGCCGATACTGAAAATCTGATAAAGAGACATGACACATTTAACGTCAAATAAGATGACAACATGTGTAAATTCAGTAATGACCGGCATGAAATTCCATTTGTATATATATTCATGGTCAAGTCTCCGGGCCAAAGCTTCATTTGTTCAAATTCATGAACACTTCGTCCTCTTCGAAAAAGTTAGAAGCGAGTAGATGCACGTGTTGGGAGGCTTTACTTTGACCCAAGTCAAAGTCACCCACTGTTCTAGTTTCAGACACAACTTTTTTATAAAATCTTTAGTTTAAGATTATAAAAAAGTGTCATTTAGTTGAAAGTGCATAAACATATAAAAATTATTATTAAATTCTAATTCAAATGTGATAACTTATTAAGTCTTTTAAATATTAATGACTAAAATTTTTTTTTTTAATCAATTGAGAGCAACAGGAGCATGAAATAGCGCACATTTAAAAAAAAAAAAAATTTCAAGATTTCAAAACTCAATAACTAATAAATTATATATCTATTTTTAATAAAATTTATATATTTAGACTCTAAAAATTGAGATCTATAAAAAAAAATTCATATTTCATATAAAATTTTAAAACAAAATTCGATCTAAAACTGTAAAATTCCGTCTTTCAAAAGTGTAAAATTTCACACTTTTTTGGTAAAAAAACTCCATCTTAGCGAAAGTATAAAATTTCACACTTTTTCGATTAAAAAACTCCCTCTCACCTAAAGTGTAAAATTTCACACATTTTTGATAAAAAAAACTTCACCTGGCAAAAGTGTAAAAATTTACACTTTCAAGTGAAAAACTTCTTCAACGGAAGTGTAAAATTTTACACTTTTCAATGAAAAGATTCATCCTAGCAACACTGTAAAATTTTACAATTGAAACAGATTGATTTCACAGTAAAAAAATTTGGCAAGGACCATTATCAACTCTTAGCATTCCAAAACCTCTCATCTCGAAAGTAAATCAACTGTATGAACGAGATCGACTGTACTGAGAAAAGAAAAGAAAAGAAAGATGCCGACAGTGAAATTAGCCATGGTAACTTTAGATTAAAAATAGAGATAGAAAAATGAAATTACATAATGACATAGAGCACATCACAATTAATGTGCCAAAATAATAGGTAAACCTCAAACCTCATTCGAGAAGAATTCCAACAAAGCAATCCCATTTGATTCATGCTTTCTTGGTGTATAAACTGTGCGAAATTTTTAACAAGAATATTAGGAACATAGAAACGCTTTCGAAGATGGCCATGAGTTTCAGATCTGATCAGATGAACCACTGTTAAGGCTTCATTTTTCAAGTCTACGACTCAACGGCCTCCACTCTACTTCTACTTCTTTTTCACAATCTATGTCTAGAGTTCGAAGACCATCAATCAAAATAATGTTATGCCGCCATAATTCCTGGCAACGATGCACAGTTTTGGGAAACACCTCTCAACCTCTGCAAATAGGCGTCAAGGTTCAGAGTTGGGCAGCTTTGGTGGCCTTCACGGCAATCTCAGCCATGAGAAGAAAATGGCGACGATACATGCCTTTGGAAGCCCTTGCCACAAGTAGACATAGACGAAAAATAGATGGGGATAGATCATTTATTTTAAGGGTAAATTCGTTATTAAAAAAATAAATAAATGACAGCACAAGAAATTTGGACTTGATCGGATAATTTAAAAAGTCAAGGGACTTTTGGGGTTACAATGTTTCTCTTTGGATCTTAGATTATAGACATTTATTTTGAGGGACCTTATACTAATTAATTCTATAAAAAAATCATGAAAACGTTGGTTGGACTCGGGTTTTCAACAATTAAAATTGATGGTTTTATTTTTCAACAAATTTATAACATATAAAGAAAAAAAGGTTGAATTAGTAAAGATGTCAAAAGGGGAAGGGGCATGCTTTCAGTAACCCATTCCAAATTGCCCCTGGCGAGACAAGTTTGAAAAATATATAAATGTTTTAACAATGGATTTGAAAAAAAAAGTATTGAAATTTAATAAGGTTTGGGCTACTTTAGAAAAGAAAGGTTTAAATCTGTCATACCTTGATTATAGTATAAATTACTTACATATTTCTTATGTATTTTAAAATACCTAATTACCCATTGTAAAAAAATATATATAGTATTTTTTTCTTTTGTTGATTATTTATTTATTTATTTTTTTTGATGACTTTATTGATTATTTATTTTAAAATAAAAATAATAAAATTTAGTGTAACCGAAACGAACCAAATGAGAACTAAGATAACATTTGAGAATAAACAAAGTACCTAATACAATGCGTAGTGGGAAAACCAATCACGACCCTCTCTTGAATCTGTTGATCTTCTCACAGAAAGATGTCAGGAACAAAAGGTATCCAACACTTGTTGATTCTGACGAATACCAAGAGTTAGGTAAGAGAAAATAATTCTTAAGAGAATTTTATTATCATAAAAAGCTACCACTATCATTACATATCATCATATTTATAAGGTTAAAATCCTAATGGCCAAAAAGGCATAAAATAAAAGAAAGATATGAATTTTGACCAAAAACATGGCAATATACAAAACCTTCTAAAAAACTTAAATACAATAAAAAAATAAAACGCTCGTGAAAACTAAAGATCTAAGTTTATTTGACCTATATATGGCTAGAATCAAAAGTTATTAAAAATGATAAAATTACTAAAACCAATGTTTGACCCTTGTGCACAAAGTTATAGCTGTTTAAAGATGGAACGTCAATTCTTGCTATTTTGTTTCACGACAACGCTCCAATGTCACCAAGTATGCGTCTGTAATGCATACTGCATCATCCTCCATTGGTTGGAGAGAATTTGCCCTCGAATTGAAAGAGTCATCATTTGAGTTATCGCCTCGATATAGAATAAGATACTTGACATTTAAACACGTCGGATGTACAGATATGACTTGGCAGTTTCAGACGATAGGCATTGGGGTTAATTTTTTCAAGCACTTCCAAAGGACCCATTTTTCGTGCTACCAACTTGTTATATTACCCCACCGAAAAATAGTCCTTCACCAAAATAGCCAACACAAAGTCCCCAACGTCAAATTCAACGTGGCGACGCTTTTTATCAACAACACTTTTTTATTTAGCAGTTTCCTCCACCAAATTATGCTTTGTGGACTTATAAATTTCCTAAATTTGAGCAATCAAATCCTCTCCCTTGCAATTAACTCACTTCAAATAAGAAATATGAGCCAAATCAATCGGAGATCGCGGATTGTAACTGTAGTTAACAAAAAAAAGGCTGAATTGTGTGCTATGGCTAGTAAAACGGTTGTAAGCCAACTCTTCCTAGTATAAATTTTGATCCCACGACTTCACATGATCCTCTACCAAATAACGCATCAAATCTCCCAATGAGCGATTGACCACTTCAGTTTGTCCATCTGTTTGAGGATGATAAACACTACTAAAGTTCAGCTTAGTATTAGCTAAACGCCACGAGCATTGCCAAAACTGACTAAAGAATTTAGTGTAATTATCTGAAACAATAGAAAGAGGCAACCCATGCAGACGATACACCTCAAGAAAATAAAGTTGTGTCATATGAACAACATCTGATGTCTTCTTACATGCAATAAAATGGGTCATCTTTGAGAATCTGTCCTCTACCACAAAGATAGAATACATACCTTGCTAAATACAAGGTAAGCCTAAAAAAAAATCCATGCTCACATTAGTCCAAGGTTGGCTAGGTATATGGAGTGGCATGTACAACCCAACATCAGTGGACTTGTCCTTGGAGATTTGGCAGATTTGACACCCTTCCACAAACTTAGCTATATCTTTTCGCATAATAGGCCAAAAGTAGGAATCCACCACCAACTGCAATATTTTGTCCCATCTAACATGACCTTTATTATGTAATTCCTTCATGATCTTCAACCAACTAGAATCCGGAACATATAACTGATTTCCTTTGAAAAGAAACCCATCATGCATATGGAACTCAGAATGTTTTCCTACCTCCACATCACTCACAATAGGTGTAAAATATGGGTCAATAGGTAATAAATAATGAAAAGAATCAAACCTAAGTACTTTAACGCGCATGGTGGTGAGAAATGCAACATGCCTACTAAGGGGGTCGGCTACTTTATTCAAAGCTCTAGACTTGTGCTTGATGACAAAAGTGAACTACTAAAAGTAGGCTGCCCACTTGGTATGCCGAGTTGAAAGCTTATCCTGACTATTAATATGCTTCAAGGCTTCATGGTCAGAATACAGAATGAACTCACTATTTTCCAAATAGGAGTCCCAATGCTTCAAAGCTTGAACCACGATATAGAACTCCGTGTCATATATATGTATGTAGTTCAACTTTGCCTATTTAGCTTCTCACTAAAGAAAACAATTGACCTACCATGCTAACTCAAAACCCCACCAATACCCAACTTTAGATGCATCACAATATAACTCAAATGGTTGGAAAAAATCTGGTAGTATAAGAACTGATGCTGCTGTGAGCTTTTCCTTAATTTTTTGAAAAGCCCCAATCACCGCCTCTGTCTAAGAGAACTTGCCAGCCCTCATGTAGTCCGTAATAGGTGTCATGATAGTGTTAAATTTGGGAATAAATCAACGGTAGAATGATACTAAACCATGGAAACTACACACTTCATGAAGGTTCGTTGGAGACGGCCACTACTTCATTGCCTCAACCTTCAACTCATCTACCAAAATCTCATATTTGGAAACCACATACCCCAAAAATAAAATTTTGCCTATCATGAAGGAACACTTTTTGATTGTAGCATAAAGTTTTTCCTCTCGTAACATTGAAAGAACCTAACGCAAATGCTGAAGATACTCAACTTGGTTAGAACTATACACCAAGATATCATCAAAATGAACTACTAGAAAACTACCAATGAAAGGATGAAATAAATGATTCATCACGTGCATGAAAGTACTGGGTGCATTAGAGAGGCCAAAAGGCATCACCAGCCACTTGTGTAGTCCTTCACGCATTTTGAAGGTTGTTTTCCACTCATCTCCCTCTCAAATATGAATATGGTGGTATCCACTTTTCAAGTCCAACTTAGAGAATACTTTGGCCTTATCAACTGGTCTAACAAGTCATCTAATCATGAAATAGGGAAACAGTACTGAACTGTGATCTTATTCATGGCTCGACTGTCGACACACATATGTCACAAGCTGTCTTTCTTCGGCGTCAGTAATCCAGGTACAACACACTAGCTAAGACTTTCCCTGACATGGCCCTTGGCTAAGAACTCCTCAACCTACCTCATCAGTTCCTCATGCTCTTTTGGACTTATGCTCTAGTAAGTTCTGTTCGACAAACTCAATCCAGGAACTAGATCAATTTGATGTTGGACATCACTTATTGGTGGAAGTTCTACTGGCAATTCATTAGGAAACACATCTTCATACTCGTCAATCAACCTTCGCACTGGTTCAGGAATTTCCCCATCCTCAATGCTCTCTTTTACTATCAACATGTACACTATTCCAGAATCAAGCGCAGCCTCAATGAATTGACTTCTAGATAAGAGGAAAGACCCATTTCCTACTGTCGGCTTTGGAGACTCCTCTTTTTTGGGTGTAAGTGTGATCTTACAATTGTTAAACATGAAAATGTAAGTGTTCGTCCTCCCATCATGAGATACACGCCTATCAAATTGCCACGATCTCCCCAATAAAACATAAAAAGCATCTATGTGTACCATATCATACCAAATTTGATCATTATAGTTTGAACCAATAGAAATAGGCACTAAACAATGTTTGGAGACAATTACCTTATTACCCTTCTTGAGCCATGTCAACGTATAAGGGCAGGGATGTTGTTCAGTTGTTAACCCCAATTTTTGATAGCTTCTTCTGATATCACATTTTCACAACTTCCGGTATCAATAACGAATCGACACAACTTCCCGCCTATCGTACACGTGGACTAAAACATGTTATTGTGCAACCATCCATCCCCTTCATCCTTAAGCGGCGCAAGACAGCCCCATCTTACCACTAACAAAGGACCCTCGTCACCACCAACCACCTCCTTTTGTGGACTATCATTGTCAGCAGTATCAAAAATGGGATCTTGCTCAAAGTCAATAATCTGCTTTGGAAAAATCTCTTCACTATCCATAAACAGATCCTTTCTATATCAGTTGCACTTTTTACAGTCTATCATACGATGCCTAGGTTCTCTACACTTGAAATAATGCACTCCGATGCCCATAGTAGGAGCCCTAGTAGGTTGACCTCTAGTTCCCTGTTGTCCCACAACCCTTGGGTTAGAGTGAGTAATATGTGGATTATGATTATTACTACTACCACCCACTCCTGCATTACCACCAACCCCAGCACTCCACGTGAAGCTGCTCAATCTCCGGCCAGTCTATTTCTCTAACACAAAAGCTTGCTGGTGTGCATTAGAAACAATAAAAAATGTTAAAAAGATTAAAGGTATCCTGAAGTTGAGGTCATAAATCTCCAATATACCAAGATGTTAGTTGCTATTTTGTTTCTGCTAGATCATTGTGTGCTATTAATTGGTAGAATTCGGACGTATAATTATCCACAATCTTTACTCCATGTCACAAATCCTGCACTCACTGGCACAATGTCCTTGCATAGTTAAGGGGTAACAATGCCCCTCGCATGTGTTTCTTCAGCTTCTCCCATGAATTAATCATGTTTTTCCCCTATCGTTCCCAAGCTTTTTTTGTATGCTGGCACTAGGTTGCTGCCCTACCCTAGAACCTAGTAGCAACCAAAGACACCATTTATTTGTAAGCACCTCTTTAAAGTCCAAAACTTCCTCTATAGCAATAAACCAATCCAAAAGTTCTTTGGGCTATAACTTCTATTGGAATTCCAAAATATCAATTCTTAATCCAGCCTCCCAACATCACGAGTCTAGATCCATCCTATTTTGTTTTGTCATGGGCCTCCTCCCCCTAAGAATGGGTTCAACAACAGCGTATGGATTGTCAAACTCATCCTCTAGGACCTCCTTATTCCCCATCGAAAGTAGGGATGGGGAATGGTTTCCACACTAATGGCCAGTAGTCAACACTGCAATCTGGGTAGTTATAGCTTCCATCTGTTGCCTCTGCGCTTCCATCTACTGCCGTTGCGCTTCAACCTATTGTCGTAACTGGGTTACATCATCTCGCTCCAACACCTTGTTGAGAAGCGCATTTCGAACACCGACACGTCTTCATGGTGGCATGGTCTCCAACGAACGCAGCTTTAATACCAATTGATGCAATGCATAGTGAAAAAACCAATCACGACCCTCTCTTGAACCTGTTGACCTTCTCACAGAAAGTTACTAGAAACAAAAGACATCCAACACTCGTTGATTCTCTCGAATACAAAGAGTTAGGCAAGAGAATTTTATTATCACCAAAAAGCTACCACTATCATTACATATCTTCATATTTATAAGGCTAAAATCCTAATGGCCAAAAAGGCATAAAATAAAATAAAAGATATGAATTTGACCTAAAATATGGCAAAATCCAAAATCGTTTAAAAACTAAAATACACCAAAAATAAGACGTTCGTGAAAACGGAAATAAGATTCGAGTTTATTTAATCTATATTCTGCTAGAATCAAAAGTTACTAAAAATGATAAAATTACTAAAAACTAACGTTTGACTATTGTGCACAAAGTTATAGTTGTTTAAAGATGGAAGGTCAATTCTTGTTATTTTTCTCTACGATGACACTCTAATGTCGCCAAGTATGCGTTTGCAATGCGTACTGCATCAGTACCATTGCAATATAAAAAAATTTAAACAGAAAACTAGAGAAATACTGAAATACACATAATAAGCCAAACATGTCACATGCCATCTCTCAATGTGTTTCTGAGTTATATAATCCAATTAGTTTTTGTTGGGAAGTGCCGATCTTGATAAGTACTGGATACTAGTCCCTCGATCGCAGATCCAACATGCCACATGTGAAATGTTTTGAGAATATTTTTGGTATTTCACATTACAGTTAACCCTCTTATAATTAATATACATGTGAGAAAAAAATTATTAATTATTAGAATTATTAATTATTAAGTTTTCTCATACTTTCATTAATCAATAGTTATTTTTTACATGTAAATAATTTTCAATAAAAAAATAAGAATTTATATACAATTTTTCAATTAGTTTTTAATTTTCATAAAAAAATATATAGAATACTCAACTTGTGACATAAAAAACTCATAATGCTTATTTCAAGTAAATAAGTTGTGTTTCCTTATATTATAATTTTCTCATTTATAATACTTTTGACTTCAATTATGTAGAATTAATTGATAGAATAACCAAGACATATCATAAATAGGATATATATATATAACTATTTTATCTCTTTAATAATTAATATTATAAAGAGTTTTTTTTGAAAATTTTATTAATTATAAGAGATTATTAACTTTTTAAATATTAATTATAAGAGGGTCAACTATATTTCCATTTTGCCCTAATACTATATATTTATATTTAAAGAGCCACATTTCTAGTAATTTATAACTCTTTCAGATCATAGTAAAATTGCAGCAGTCATAGACGTAGCGCTATTCTGAAGTAAACCACGTAAATCTTTGTATTCTTGTGTGTGTGTGTGTGTGTGTGATTTTAGATTTATTTTCTTACTTACTTTCGTGTCTCGTCAATCCTACTTAGGTGATTATATTCCTAATAGTTTTGTCCTCATCTCAATTGAAACCTTTACAAGTACAACACCAATTTCAAAAGATAAGTATAATTACTTAATTAGTAATTAAAGTTACATTGCAACTGGCTTAGCACAAGTTTTGCATTGAAAAGTGAATAATTCTTGAATGAGACTAGTCTACTAGTATGACTGTGTGCCTTTCTAATAATATTATGCATGCCCTATGTTATGGTTCAATTTTTTTAGTGTGCCATAGCCCTCACAGTAAAATGTTATTTCCCACTATAGAATGCCTCTTGGAAAGCCATTTTCTGATTGCTTGGTCGATTAGATGCCCCAATACTTAAAAATTGATGGTAATCTACGATGGATTTAGCAAATATTAGGTGAATTGCAAGAAGTAAATCAAAACATGAACATTATTTCTCCATGAGTAATGTCAAGTACAGCAGATTAGTTTATCGGATGATATCATCCATCATAAATTTTCTTTAAAATTTAAATAAAAACACCAAATACATCTCTTAATTACACAAAAACCATTGACACATTATTCACTAAACTAAACATGTATGCCAAATCGGTGTACCAAGTATTTTCCTTTCTGTAATAAAATCTCATAATCTAATACATAACATTACCAATAAATATAGTTTAAACTTCATTATAGACTAAGTAGAATAGGTAAAATTAAGAAGCCCGTTGGAATAAATAAAGAAATGAAACTAACCAAAGCAGAAAAAAGAATGACTCTATAGAACAAGAAAAAAGACTTCGATATAGAGACAGGTGACAAAATATTGATTGAAGATCTTATTTAAAAATAGAAATATAACAAGCCTTAGAACAGGGTGATTAGATGGGTCTCAGCCAGGCCCGGCTCCACCCGAAATGAAGAAGGCCTTTCTAAGGATAGTGTCAGTGTATCCAAGTGTCAAATGGTAGCTGTTAGACCTTTTTCTACTTGACATGGCGGCATGGGCATGGGAAGGAATGCCATGCCTTAATGGCTTAGACATGGGGAGGCATGCTATGCTATTGGAATAACTTTCTAAAGTTGGAATGACATTCAGGAGTTGGAATGACATTCAGGGTTGGAATGACATTCCGAAATGGGCTAAGTTGGTGCACACTTTATAGTTTTGATAATAAGGTGGTGCAAGGCTCATAGGGCATGGCTTAAGGTTCAACCTTGCATGCCAAAGAAGACCAAGACATGTGTAGGGCGTGGCTTGGCATTGTGACTTGCTGGTCGGTGCAGACCTTGGTGCACCAGTGTGTGGACTTAGCTTGTGGCAGACACACAAATAGGGTTGTAGCAAGGACAAGGCAGTTGCAAGATAGTTTAGGGTTGGCACAAGACACAAATGTCTTTGGGTAGACAAAAACAACTAACTGAGCGCGTGTGGCACTCTTCTGTGGCTAACAGCAAGGTAGCAGTTACCTTGTGCCTTGGTGGCACTCAAACACTGAAGACATGAGTAGTAGTTATTTGAAGGCCTATGTGGCGTGTCAACTGCATTGCCCTGTGTGGCAATGGCTGACTGGTCCAGCAAACCCATCAGTTAGGGTTGTTAACTAAAATGACTAGTGTGGCAATGGCTAGTTGGTCTCAGCAAACCCTTTGGCAGTTGAGGGTGTCAACTGCTAAGTAGTTGAGTGCATGGCTGTCTATATATGTGCATGCATGCTAGGGTTGCAAAAGCGAAGGAATGTAGAGGATGAATCTGAGTGAGGAGTCTGATTGTAACCCTTAGCCGGTTGTGTTCCTTTGTATTCATATGTGAGTATAGTGAATAAAAGGTTGGGGTCTTTCCCTGCAAATGACTATGCGTTCTATATGCGTATATGCCTTAGTTTCTATAAATTAATTGAACTGTGCAAAACTCTGTGAAAGCCTCTTCATGGGTTGCAACCTCTTTGGGTTGTGTGGTTAGTTGGTCAATGTAGCAGACTTGATGCCGCACAGGTGAAAAAATTTGGTGTCAGATTTCGACCCTATGACAATTGGTATTAGAGCCATTTTGTGGTGAAATGGTCGACGGTAGCGCAACTGAGGCACTGCGAGAACGGGTTTCCAGACTTGAGGATTTCGTCGGGGCTCATTTGACAGATGGGGCATCATCTCTTGCTATTCAGTGTGAGCACATGGCACTGGAAATGAAGGAGTTAAAGGTGAGACTGCAGGACTGCATCTCTAGCATCAATGGTCGTCTGAACGACATGCTTAGTGATGTGGGTGCGCTGTTAGACTCAACGAGGGACTCTCTGCGTGGCATAGAGGAGAAGATAGGTCTGATCAAGAAGGCCATGCATCAGACTGGTGGGCAAGATAGTGCAAGGAAGGTCAAGGTTCCAAAACCGAAGGCATTCAATGGTGTTTGGAGTGCCAAGGACCTTGAGAACTTTTTGTGGGACATGGAGCAGTACTTCACTACTGCACATATTTTAGATGGTGAACGGGTCATCATGACCAACATGTACTTGGCTGGTGATGCAAAGCTCTGGTGGTGTACTTGTGTGGCAAATGTGGGACGGCCAGAAGTCAGGATATAGGCAGATTTAAAAAAGGAACTCAATGAGCAATTTCTTCTGGCTAACTTGAGTTGGGTGGCTTGAGATTTATTATGACAACTCCAGCACACTAAGACAATGTGTGAGTATGTCAAGACATTTAGTTCGTTAATACTGAATGTGAAAAACAAGTTTGAGGAGGACAGGCTGTTCAACTTTATGTCAAGGCTACAAGGATGGGCTCATGCAGAATTGAGAAGAAGGGGAGTCCGAGATCTCCCTAATGTTGTGGCAGCAGCAAACAGTTTGGTGGACTTGTCTCTAGATAAATCCAACTCTACCACCGAAAAGTCCAAGAATTTTGACAAATCCTCGGGCAAAGCCAAGTAGGGTGGGACAGAGGTGGACAAGGGCAAGGACAAAGGCAAAGCAGAGGCAACAGATCAAAATAAGCCATGGGCCGATACTGGCTCTTTCATTTGCAAGGGATCACATAAGATGAGGGACTGTTCAGCGAGGGAAAAGCTTGTTGCAATGGTTTGTAAGGACTCAGATAAGGGGTCTTCAGATGCTAATGGTGGCATTATCATTTGAGTGAACCCAATGATGCTGCTGAGTTACATCCAGGTCGAGAAAGACCTGTACTCAGAGGAGTAAAGGGTTACGACAAAAGGTGTGTTGGCCATGAGAAAGGCCTTCACAACCCTCAGCTACCAGCAAGGGGCTCTGTTGGTGGTAATCTTCTTAATAACTTGTGCAAAAGTTGTATCTACAGTGGTGCAGTGGGACTTGAACAAGTGCAATACAATGTTATGGTAGACAGACGTGTCTGATGCAGCAATATGTGAGACAGTAATGACTGTTGGAGCTTGGGGCAGGACCAAGCATGGTCATGGACAGTGGTTTCTGTGGTAATCAGTCAAGAACAGGGGTGATGCTTGAGACAATAGCTAACTCTGTGACAGAAACAACCAGGGGTGTTTTTCAACAATGTCCAGACTTGGAAGCCATAGGCAGTGAGTGCTTGTGGCATACTGGCTGCGAGGAATCAAAACAATAGGTGTGCTCGTGATAGCAGTCACAGTTGAGCAAAGGCAGTGGGCTTGACGGGTTCAAGGTTCAGTGCAGAATGATGCTGTTTAGGGCTGTTTTAGGTGCAATATATGTGTAATTTTTTCAAGTGCAATGAGAATAAACTTACAACATTTGTATAATCTAATGACGGCATCAAACTCTTCTGTCTAAGCCTTAAGTGTGGTTTGTTAGACCATTTTCTACTTGACGCAACGGCAAGGGCATGGGAAGGCATGCCATGCCTTGATGGCTTAGACATGGGGAGGCATGCTATGCCATTGGAATAACTTTCTGAAGTTGGAATGACATTCAGGAGTTGGAATGACATTTCGAAGTGGCCTAAGTTGGTGCACACTTTCAGTTTTAACAGTAAGGTGGTGCATGGCTCATAGGGCATGGCTTAGGGTTCAACCTTGCATGCTAAGTAAGACCAAGACATGTGTGGGGTGTGGCTTGGCACTGTCACTTACTAGTTAGTGCAGACTTTGGTACAGCAGTGTGTGGACTTAGCTTGTGGCAGACACACAAGTGGGGCTGTACCAAGGACAGGGCAGTTGCAGGACAATTGGGGGTTGGCACAAGACAAGAATGTCTTTAGGCAAACAAGAACAACTGACTAAGCGCGTGTGACACTTTTTTGTGGCTGACCGTAAGGCAGCAGTTACCTTGTGCCTTGGTGGCACTCAAAGGCTGAAGACATAAATAGTAGTTGTCTGAAGGCCTATGTGGCGTGTCAACTGCATTGCCCTACGTGGCAATGGCTGGCTGGTCCATCAAACCCATCAGTTAGGGTTGTTAACTGAAATGACTAATGTGGCAATGGCTGGTTGGTGCCAGCAAACCCTTTGGCAGTTGGGGGTGTCAACTGTCAGGCAGTTGAGTGGATGGCTGTCTATATGTGCATGTATGCTAGGGTTGCAGAAGCCAAGGAATGTGGAGGACAAATCTAAGTGAGGAGTCTGATTGTAACCCTTAGCCGGTTGTGTTCCTTTGTATTCATATGTGAGTATAGTGAATAAAAGGTTAGAGTCTTTCCCTATAAATGGCTATGTGTTCTATATGTATACGTGCCTTAATTTCTATAAATTAATTGAATTATGCAAAACTTTGTGTTGAAAGCCTCTTCGTGGGCTGCAGCCTCCTTGGGTAGTATGGTTGGCTGGTCAAGGTAGCGGACTTGACGCTGCATCCAGGCGAAAAAATTTGGTGTCAGATTTCGATCTTGTGACAGTAGCCCATTATATGAAAGTAGGAATAATAAAAATTTTAAGTGATATTTTTAGCCCTATTTTATGTTCATATGCTTAAATATTTTAATTTTTTATTTAATAGTTTTAAAAAAAATTCCTAGATATATTATTTGCTATGTTGTGAAAATATGTGTTTATTTGTTAGTCAATTTTTTTTATACATATTTTCATATGCTTATACCTATGAATTGCTTATTTAACAATTTTTTTTAAATGCTTAGATTTATTATTTCTTACTACTTATGTATTAATTTGTTAGTTAATTCTTTTTTTTTTAGTAGATATGTTCGTGTGTGTTTATTTATTAGGTTTTTATATTAAATATTTATTTATTTGTTATTGGGATTATTTTATATTTTAATTATATATTTATTTAATGTTATTTGTTATATATATTTTTTAGTTTATTATATAATTTTTTAGTAATAAATTTTAAATAACATATGGGAAAACACATTCCAAACCATTTAATATAAATTAAAAGGTAAAAAACGACATTTTGAATTTCAGAATTACTTCTGAAAAATGTTACCCTAAATACTCAATAATCACATTTCACAATATAATAAATTCTAAAAACATTTATCCAAGTACCAAACCAATTCGTGAAAATCACTTCTTATTACAAACTTAGTTCTCATAAAATCACTTTTCCAAAATTTGAAACAACCCAAACGGCCACTTACATTTGTGAAGAAATACGATGACTTTGTTCCCAAATAAGATTAGAATCTAGTGAGACTAATCAGGCTAATAAAGCACAAAATTTAGGCCGAACCAAACCTAATGAAAAAGACAAAAAGGCTGATGGGCATGATCAGCACATAAATTGAACTAGCTTTTCTTTCTTAATTTTTCAGGTGATGATCAAAACTGGAAAACCTATCGTGTGCCCTAAAGATTAGCATGTATCCAACATATGAATTAAAAAGGCCAAGTTTCATCATCTGTATTGAGGAAGTTCTTGCATCGATTGGTAGAACAAATCAAAGGCATCATCAATGTGGCACAAAACATATGAAGAGATCAATCCTCCATCAACCAAGGAGGATGAAAACTCATTTTGGTGGTAGGATGTGTCTGCTATAAAAGGTTCAGTCCAGAAATTTCCAATGGGTTCCTCAAACGATTCTGATGAAGTGATGAAATCTTGATCAGCTACCCAGTTTATGCCGCTGAAAAGAGAATAATCAGAGTTCAAAGAGGACAATCCACAAGATGATTCTGAAGATAGTTGGGAGCTTTCTGAAGTTTGCTGAGACTGAGCTTCTACAACACCACCTTCAAGTGTCAATTCTCTCTCTTGGGTGGCTTCGCGTTGGAAAGTTTCAATGAGTAGTTCTTTCAATTTGCCGTCGGATTGGGAAGTTTCATCAGATTGTTCTTTCACTTCAGATGTCTCTGGATTTTGATTCTTGTGTTTCTTTAGTTGGGTGTGCCAATGGTTTTTTATTTCATTGTCAGTTCTTCCTGGTAATTTTTCTGCAATCGCTGACCATCTGTAGATTAGAGCAACACAATTAACGTTTACAATTCATCTTTGTATAGATAGTGTAAATCAATGAACTAAAGTTAAAAGAACTCAAAAATATTTAGTATACAAACTTATATTGATCTATATATATATATATATATATATAATTGAAGCTAAAGGTATAGCTTGCATGTCCATACTTATTTCCAAGTTGGTCGTGTAGCTTGATGATAATATCCTCTTCTTCTTTGCTGTAATTCCCTCGTTTCACATTTGGCCTCAGGTAATTCATCCACCGCAGTCTGCAGCTCTTCCCACATCTAGATAAACCTGAACAAACACCACCAAATTAATTAGAATCCATTTACATAAATATAGATCGCTACTATATATAACTTTCCATACACCATATTTATTTCCGAATTTCGATGCAATCTTTGGTCTTCCTCCAATAAACACAAGGCACAAAACTTGTGTATCAGCCATGGTTAGTGAAGGTTTATCAATTAGAAAGTGGCATTATATGGTAAAGAGTGCTCCAAGAAATTAGATCTTTTTGCTCCCCATCTTCGATAAAATCACTCTAATGCTTAAAATAAGAAGAACCCGCCTTAAGAATCTTCTATACAAATCATATTTGAGATAAATGAAGGAAACATAATAAGAAAAGTATGCTTTTTCATCATTATTTACCTTTTTTTTTTTACCACAACTAAGAAGAAGAAGAAGAAGAAGAGAGCCTACCGGCAAATTTGGGAAGTTGACGCCAATTCCAATGGCCATATCTCTCAACGTAAGCTTTCAACTTATTATCTTCTTCTGGACTCCATGCACCTTTCTTCATTCCATTTTTGTCATAGCAAGGTGTTCTCACCATATTTGGTCTCTCCGTGTCTCAGGATCGATCTCAAATTTTCTGCAACACTTGGTAAAGCTCAAACTAATATATACTGTAATTTTTCAAAGCAAAAACGTGTTTCAAGTGAAGTATCTGGCAACTATCAACCTTCGAAGAAAGACGTGTTTTACTTTAAAAGGCAGCGGGGTCCATTAAAAGATAGAAGATGCAATGAACATGTCATTATGGGTTAAATTAGGGGCGGTTAAACACTTTATGAGGCCTAAAACAAAATTGTAAAATGAGATTTTTTTTATTTATTAAAATTTTATAAATTTTTTATTTAAAATTTATTTTTTTAGCTTTCTGATATGCAAAATTACAAATTAAATTTTTATAATGAATTTCTTCTAACATTTTTTTTTTCAATTGATAGTATTGTCAATCCACTTAATCTTTCTTAAGACATTGTTAATCTTAAGTAAGATTTTATTACTTTTAGTTTTGAAAAACTTTTTTCTGCCAAAGCAATAGTTACGGGAATTGTTAACATTATTCTATAAGCAATATATGTATTTGAAAAAGAATCAAATCTTTTTATATGATTAAGTGTGTCGATTGGAGTATTATTTTTTATTTGTATAACTTCTTTTAAAACTTTCAATTCTGAAAATAAATCTAAACCATCAATATCTGAGTAATTATTATATTTTGAGGAACATTCAAAATTAAGACAATGTTTTTTAAAATTATCATTGTCTAGTGACTTCAATTTTTTATCACTAAAAAGACAACCAAAAATATTTCATATATTTTAAATTGTTCAAATCTACTTTGAAGTGAAAAAAATTGCTTGATCTATTATGTATATAAAATAATCAATTCTAAATGATTCTTCAAGTGATTTTGTTGTTTCATTATTATCATTCTCATCAAAATGCTTCTTTCTACGAATGATACGTTTTTCATGAAATACAGGTTCTATTTTCAAATGCAATTTCTTTAGAAAAAATCATAGCGGATGCAAATCTATCTTCTCTATATTTTTCAAAAAAAGAAAGCAAACCTTTTAATTGTGCTATAGCAATATCAATACTCATATCTTTTGATTGTAAAGTTTTACTAACCGAGTTGATAGCAAATAATATATCATACCAAAAAGTCATGCCCAATAAAATTTAAAATTTTCAAGCTCATATGTTGCTAAGCAATTAGCTTCACTTTTAGTTTTAGGATCTTCACTAACTTCTACTAATTTCAATAAAGCATCTCTTATTTGTGGGGTTTGAAATCTTATTACTTTTACAATTTCAATACGACTTTCCTAACGTGTTTGTGACAATGGTTTAAGAGCTAGAAGAAGAAAATAGTGAGTATATACGTTGTACTACTCCAAAAAATGATATAGCTTTAGTACAAGAATTAGCCATGTCACAAAGTATTAAATTTAAATTATGACAACCACATGGTGTATAAAACGATCTAGGATTTATATCTAGAAGTCTTTTTTGCACTCCTTGGTGTTTGCCCTTCGTATTAGATCCATTATCATACCCTTGTCCTCTTAAATTATTAATATCACGTCTAATATTTTTTATTTCATCCACGATAGCATCAAAAAGATCTTTTCCAGTTGTATCATCAAAAATATTCTTTAATTGTAATTGGACTTGATGAAACATCCACACATCGTAATATAAAAGACATTAGCTCTTGATAACTTGCATCTGGAGTGCAATCAAGTATTATTGAAAAATATTTTGCTTTGATAATTTGTTCAACAATTTTATTTTTAATTTCATTTGCTAACAAATTTATCAATTCATTTTGTATATTATGTCCAAGGTAATGGTTATGAATTTCATCCTATTTAATGCGTCGAATATGTTCTTGCATTACCGGATCAAATTCTGCAATCATTTCGATTAGACTTAAAAAAAATTCATTACGATTAGACTTAAAAAATTTTCATTACTTTCTTGATAGATCTTTTCATTTTCTCCCCGAAAGGCCAAATTGTTTTACCAAGAGTTTTTACTGCAACAATAATTCTTGATAATACTTTTTTTCAATGTTCTTTATCTCTATTTATTTGTTCTTGAATATTTTTATCAATTGTTTTATTTTTCAACAATTTCATTTCTAAATCAATCCATAAACTCATATTAGTAATATGCTCATTACTTGTCTCGTGACTCTTAAGCTTAGCACTAAGATTTCTCCAACCTCTAGTGCCAACATTAGCTAATTTACTTGTACTAGAAATATTATTAAACAATTTGCAATAAAAACAAAATACTCTATCTAAGTCATTTGAATAAACTAGCCATTTTCTTTCATGTTTTTCACCGTTTGCCAACTTTTGAATATAATTTGTAGTAAAAAAATGTCTTGAGAATTTATCTTTAGGAAAATTCATATCACTAACTCTAATTGGACCCCTTTCTACTAATAAATCTCTCAAATTTGTATCAATATTTGTCCATTGACTTGGATCATAAATATTTTTAGGAATAGAATCATTCAATTTATTAACAGGTTGGTCCTCTACCTCTTCATCATGAGTTTGATGATCAATATGAGTCTTTTCAATCACATCATCTTCTTGTTCCAGTATTTTATTATCATCTAACTCAATTACATTACTAACTTGTTCATTTAAGGAACACTCACTAATATTTTCTCATTTATTTTTATTATTTGTAAAAAATTTATCAAGAGCTCCTTTTTGAGATTGTATTAAATTTTCAATTCTTCTCTCTTTTCGAAGTTTTGAATAACCAGATTCATATTTTCGAGTTGGCATTTAAATTCTTTTGATATACAAAAAATTAAAATGTATCTATAACAATTATATTTTATATATTTTTAATGACTAATACAAAATTAATAATCAAAAATTCAATGAGCTAATTACAGTAAACAAAATAGAGGCAATCTTATTATATATGTCTTAAAAGATAATATAAACTTTAAATTAAAAAATTCAAAGTTAGAACAGTAGAACCTGATTATGAAGCAATTTAGTCTTCAGATTCAGCAAACATAAAAGAAGCTAATCAAAATTTCTAATACTTCACGGCTCACGTGCAGCAACTCGCCAACTCCAAATAGCTTCACTTTCAAAACGCCAAAGTCCAATACAGTAAACAAAACAGATGCAAAACGCCAAAACATAAAAGGAAGAATTTTTCAATTTGGCTTACGCCAAAGACCAAAGTCAGCAAGGCCCAAAGCCAATATGAACGTGTAGCAGGTTGCTAAAATGCGAGGTTGCAGAGTACTTTTTAGAAAATGTAGCAGGTTGTCAAGTTGCAGAGTACTTTTTAGACTTAAAGAAAGAATTTTATAAATAAAAAAATAAGAACGTTAATTATTGGAAAAAGCAAAATGAGATAAACGAGAAGATAATAAATACTATCAAAAAGTAGTTATTAAGTGATAGTTGTATAATAAAAGAGAGAAATTAAGACGACAAAAGATTTATTTATTTTATTATAATAAATATATTTTTTTAAATATAAAAAAATATGGGGCCTAAAAAGTTAGGGGCCTAAAGCCAAGGCTTTACCTGCTTTACCCTTTAGCCGACCCTGGGTTAAATTATACAAATAGAGGAATAAAGGTAAAGCGCTTCACTTTTCTTTGGATTGCACCCTCTACCGGGCAACTTACAGATTGCCCTACTATTTATGGGAAAGAGTCATCAGTCTTTGAATATATTGTGATAAAAAAATTTCATAAGCTTAGTATTTTGAGTCATTTGGCTTAACACTTTTTAAAATTGTTAAATTAACAGGCTTGAAACATTACTCGTAGTATTAGATTATTTTAGAAACATGTGGCATAGACGCATTTAGAACTGTGTGGTTGGACTCTTTTTCAAGTCAGCAGACCGCTTTGATAATGTGACAAATAAAATTTAGACATTTTGTCCGAATTTACTTTAACCCAGTCCGCATCAGTAAAGGCTTGAAGTGTAAGGTTGGTAAAGGGTTGTAGTAGTAGACCATAGTCAATGGTGAATTTCAAGTAGCGCAAGATCCTTTTAACGACTGTCCAATTATTATCGGTTGGTTATTGTATGAATTGACACACCTTGTTAACAGAGAAGCTAATGTCAAGTCTTGTAAGTGTGAGATACTGAATGGCACCTACTGTACTTCGATATAGAGTGACATATGAGATTGGATCACCAATTTGTTCTGACAATTTAAAATTTCTTGCCATTAGAGTTCGACATGGTTTGGCTTGATCCATTTTGGTCTTTTGAAGCAAATCAAAATTGTATTTGTGTTGAGACAAGAATAAGCCACGAGGACTCCTAATGGCCTCAATTCCCAAGAAATAATATAAGAAGCCAAGATCTTTGATGGAAAAAGTCATGTGAAGGGAATTAATCATGTCTTAAATAAGACTAGAAGATGTACCAGTTATGATAATGTCATCTACATAAAGGAGTATGTAGAGAATGGTAGTAGATGTCTTTTTGATAAAGAAAAGAGAGGTATCAGATTTGGCTCCAATAAAACCATGTTGATTGAGGAATGTACGAAGCTTAGTGCACCAAGCATGCGGAGCTTGTTTAAGTCCATAAAGTGACTTGTGTAAGCCACACACGTAATGAAGAGCATTTAGATTAGTAAAATGGGACGGTTGTTGCATGTAAACTTCATCTTTAAGTGTTCCATGGTGGAACGCATTTTGAACATTTAGTTGATGAAGATGCCAACCCAATGATACTACAAGAGATAGAATAGTACGAATAGTACATGGTTTAATAACATGACTAAACATTTCATCATAATCAACACCTTCCCTCTGATGGAAGCCTTTGGCTACGAGGCGAGCTTTGTATTGCTCAATTGAGTCATCAGCTTTCTTTTTAAGACAGAAGACCCGCGTACAACCCACAACATTTTGATCAGGGCAAGGAGGAACCAAGGAGCAAGTGTTATTTTTCTATAATGCATTCATCTCCTCGACCATTGCATTTCTTCAATTCGGATCTTTATTGGCAGTGGTAAAACATGTAGGTTCAGAAAGAGTGGTTGGAAGGGGATGTTTAGTGGTGGTAAAGGCTTTGGGTTTGAAAATGCCAACTTTGGAACGAGTTATCATAGGATGAGTGGAGGTGATTTGGGGTAGGTGAGTAGAAAGATTAAGGGTGGTATAGGTAACTGAGGAGAAAAGAGAAGTGATGGGTCGGGTGAAAGAGGTTGTCGATGAGAACGAGGTGGGGCTGAATGAGATGTAATGGGAGGAACTAGAAAAGTGAGTGAATCTGGGGGTTGAGGTAGAGTGGGTAAAAGGCCAAGAAGTTTTGATGGATGGAGAAGATGACTAGTTAAAATGGATAAGTTTAGTAGTACAGGTTGAGATGGTGGTGATGGTTTTGAAGGGTGTTGAAAGAGAAATTTTTCTTTGTTAAAGATTACATGACAAGAAATGTAAATGCGACTTGTGGGGAGATAAATACATCTATATCCCTTGTGAACAGCGTTGTAGCCAAGAAACACACATGGTAGTGAACGATATACAAGTTTGTTAGCATTATAAGCACGAAGGTGGGGAAAAGATTCACAACCAAAAATTTTAATAAATGTGTAATCAGGTTTTGTGTGAAAAAGGACTTCATATGGACTCTTGTGTTTGAGAACCTGAGTGGGAAGTCTATTGAAAAGATAGACAGTAGTGGAAAAGGAATCATCTCAATATGATGAAGGGATGAAGGCAGTAACCATGAGTGTGAGACCGGTTCTTACAATATGACGATGACGCCTTTCGGTAAGTCCATTTTATTCTTGTGTGTATGGACAAGATATATGGTGTTCAATGCCATAAGAGCGTAATACCAATTTGAACTTTTAAAATTTACCACCATCATCACTTTGAAATTTCTTAATTTTGTGACCAATAACATTTTCAAACTTTGATTTAAAAATAAGAAAACCTTGTAAAGCATCAGATTTTAACTTAAGTGAAAAAATTCAAATATAACGACTGAAAATATTAGTAAAATGAATATAATACTAAAACTAAGTATTGTAAATAACAGGAGATGGTCCCCAAATGTCACTAACAACAAGTTCTAATGGGGCTTTGTAAATAGTAGTACTAGAAGAAAAAGATAACTTGTTTTTTTTTCCTAAAGGACGAAAAGAACAAAAAGACTACTTCTTATTAATAAAAGGTCAAGAGTTATTGGAGACAACTTGATGAACAGTGCACATCATAGGATAGCCAAGGCGTCGATGCCAGGTGTCCAAAGAAAATTTTTTACCAATGAAGGCAGAATGATAAGAAGAGGAAGATGGATGGCTAGTAACGTGCTCCAAGCAATATAGGCCTCCTTTATTCGGTCCCCATAAGATTTCCTGCCCCATAAATCCTTAATAACAAAAGAATTGGGGTGAAATTCAAAGAAAACATTATTATCACGTGTGAATTGAGAAACTAAAAGCAAGTTATGAGTGATAGATGGGACATGAAGGATTTTATGAAGGAAGAGAGATTTATGTGGGGTTTGGAGTGAAGAAAAGCTAATATGAAGAATATGCAAATCTGTCCCATTACCAACTTTAACTGTATTAGGCCCATGATACTCGAAATGAATGTGCATGTTCTTAAGATCGGCAATCAAGTGATTAGTAGCACCTGAATCGGGATACCAATTTAGATCAGAGAAGTGTTCTGTAGAGGCAGTAAAAGCAGATGGTGTTGTGGACTTGCTATTGTTATAGGAAAGAACAAATCGATACTAGCATTGTGCAACATGATGATTTGGACGATTGTAAAGTTGAAGGTAATCAAAAAAGGTGCACCAGATTGTTGTGAGCCCCTAGAAAGCCCAAGTCCTCCACGACCTCGTCCATGTCCATCTCCACGTCCATGGCCATGTCCCCTTCCGCGACCATTAAAATGGGGAATTGTATTGGTTACATTGGCCTGAGGTTTAGTAATGAAGAAAGCATGGGTGAATTGGGTGAGCCGGACTTCTTGATTAAGAAGCATTGCATGAAGGAATTCTATGAAGAAGTCATCGGTTTTAGTTGTGATAAAAGTGACGAATGAATCATATTCATGAGGTAATCCACCAAGAATACAAAGAATAAGACCAGGTTCAAGAATAGGTTAGGCAACAGCAGCTAGACTATCGGCAATGGTTTTGATTTTTTGTAAGTAATCTGAGATAGATAGATTCCCTTTCTTCAAAGTTTGTAATTCAAACTTGAGTTGCATTACTCAAGCTCGTGATTTTGAGGCAAAGATACAATCAAGTGCTTGCCAAATCGATGCAGAGCTAGAGATGTCTGCAACATGGGTAAGAACAAGTTCGATAAGAGAAGAGATAATCCATCTTAAAAGAATGTTATCTTGTTTATGTCATACAACATATTCAAGATTGATAGTATTCTCAGATTGAGAAAGAAATTTGGGTGGGCAAGAAAATGAATCATTCCAACTCATAACCTCTGAGAAGAGAAAGGAATTGAGCATGCCATAAGAAAAATTTTTTGCAATCAAGTTTTAAGGAAACAAAGTGATTGATGTGATTGGGACGGGTATGGTAGGTGAATTGGTGGTTGTGGTAGAGGGAGATGAGTTGAGAGATGAAGAAGTCAGTATCGTTTGGTATTATGGCTCTGATATCATTAAAGATCTTAAAAATGATCTATATTTTTTTATTCATTTTAAATACATTATAATCTTTAAGTTTTTATAATTGTACATAGAAAGATGTAAGTAAAATTTAAATTTAAATAAAAAATAAATAAAAAAATTAGAGTTTGAAGATGCATTGGTTCTTCGTTTCCTGTCAGTACATGCATATTTACGGTGAAAATTTATATTTTAATGCTGTTTGCCAAAAGGTGTTGAACAACGAATACGAATTGTAAAAAAAGTGTGATTTGAACTCATGGGGAAAAATGCGTGATCGGTAGGTTTATGTCTCTGTCACGCATGGCTTCATATGTCCCCTTCGTTATGTACTGAAAATATGTATGTTATATATACACACACATATATATAGATACATAATATGTGTGTACACATGTAATTTAAATCAATAAGCAACTTAACATATATACATACAAGTTGCCTTTACTTATCCCAAAAAAAAAAAAAAAAATTATATATATATATATATATATAAATATATATTAAAAAATATTAAACTAACTTTTTCACATCTAAACACCAGATTGTGAAATTTGTTATAATAAATACATGTAAATCATATCACCATATATTATTCTCTTTTTTTTTTAACAAGCATATATATATATATATATGTATATATATTAAAAGTATCACATATATGATATGTCACAACAATTTAAATTGATATTCTTCACTTAATAAAGGTATTAAGTACTTTTATCTCTAGTTGGACAACATACAAAATTTTTTTAAAATATATAAAAGTGTATTTAATAAATATGTGTATATAATTTTTTTTCTATATATAAAGTGGTTTTTTAGGTTTTTAAATACATATTTTATACTCAAATAATGCGTGTTGCGCCATCTGTTGCTGTTTCAAATAATGCATTTTGTGCCATCACATGTGCATTGGCGGATCCAATTTTTCTCTTCACAACTATACCCTTATGTTTTATATGTATTCTTGTTCGTTTGCCGAGAATCTCCTTATTATGCTGAACTCCTCAAGGCTCAAGATATATGCACATATGTTCTTTTCTAATATTTGTTTTTAAAAATTCTTTTGTCCTTTCTACTTGCAATTTGTTTAATTTTTTTTCATAAGATAAAAATTCGTGTTTAATTTTTTCCATAAGATATTATATACATATATATATATATAATATAAAAATATTATTTCAATAATTATGCTTCTTATAAATTTATATATATAGTTAATATAATATTTAGTTAAATACATCAAAATTATCTTATAAAAAAGGATATTAGATAATCAACAATAATTTTGAATTCCTTTTACTAAACACCTAATTATATATCACTTTTGAAATACATTAAATTAGTTTTTTTTTTAAATCACTTTTTCAGAATTGATTCTTTTAAAATTAATTTTCCATCAATTGAAGCTCTCCAAACGGACACTTGGTGGCCCATTACAAGATTTGGTTTTGTAATTTATCAATTACCGATCAACACCCTGCTTTCCCATTTTTTTCCATGTTCAAAAAGTGTGATTTTGGGTGAGGGCGATTCCCGTAAAATGTTACTAATAAAGACAAGAGAAATGTTAAGGCCTCACTCGTGACTTGCGATTTGATTAGCGCGTGGTCATGTATGATATGAGCTTGTGTAATACACGTACTAGTTAAATCATGAGTTTTATAAATAATGTATGTATTTGTCCCTAATTTGAGACTTAAGAGTGATTTATCAGTATATTATATATTTATATATATATATATTATTTTTATTATTTTTTATTTTGTTTTCTATGTTAAAGTTAACAGAATTTTGAATGCTAAATGTTATTTTATCTATGCCAATTTTATAATTTGCCATGACAGAGTACAAAAAGTCAACTTTTGACAATTCAGTTTCAATACTAAAATGTCAATTTTTATTGATAAAGTAGTGTAGACTCCACATCCGTATGATATTTACTTGATCAAGTGTTGTAAACCCTACAAGTATTTGACATATGCAAGTTGTATTCCACAAATATCATAAAATGACACTATCTATTTTCAATGCCAAATATGGCATTGTCATTTTTTGGCAAGCTAAGTGACACATTATTGGAGCAATATTTTTTACATCAATGCCAAATTTGGGAATTGGCACATCAAATGACTCGGGAGTGGCTCTAAATGTACTTCAATTTTATGATTTTTATAGGGTAAATTACACTGACCTCCCCTTAAGTTTCTGACAATTACATTGACTACTCTTGAGGTTTTTGAAATTATAGACCTTCTCCTACTTTATTTGACGATAATATACAGATATCCCTTGCAGTCAATTTTTTTTCTTTCAAAATAACAAAACTATCCTTTTATGTTTTTTTTTTTTTTTTTGAAAAAATACTAAAAAGTTCTCAAAATAAATTTTTCAATCCAAAAAGTCTATGATATACTTTTTGTATCTAAAAAATCCAAAAAAAAAAACCTTTAGTATAAAATAGTCCAATTGTTAACTTTCATCTAACTCCATTAAAAAATATTATTGATTAGATTAAAATAGCTTCAAAATATATTTTAGAAAAAGAATACTAAAAAAAATATAATATTTTACGAAGTGAAAATTTATCTTTTAGGGTTTCTCGATAAATAAAAGTTGCTACGTTTTTTTTTTCTTTTGAATTGAATAATTTATATTATGAACTATTTAGTATTTTTAAAATGTATCTTGAAGGTTATTTTTGTCTAAGTACTAGTATTTTTTAACGGTATTAAGACGAAAGTTTATAGTTAGATTTTTTTGTAATAAAAGTTTATTCTTTGGACCTTTTAGATATAAAAAGATTATCATAGATTTTTTGGTTTCAAAATTTTATTTTAGGGACTTTTTAGTATTTTTTTTCTTTTTTTTTATCTATTTAAATTTTCATCAATTTTCTTTCATTTTCTAAATAAATATTGATAAAACCTTAAATTTATTTTTATATAAAATAAAAATAATTTATTTACCTTAAATTTATTTTTAAATAAAATAATAAAAAAAATTTTAAAAAAAATTGGTCAAAATTGAAAAAATACAAAGATAAATAAATAAAAGAGATAGTTATATTGTCAGATAAAGTAGGAAATGTTACTGTAGTTTCAAAAAATTTTAAAAAAAGTAATATAATTATAAAAAAAAAAAGTTAATATAATTTACTCATTTTTATACTCATATACTCTCACTCATACATTATAAATTAGAATTAATGAGTATGAAAGAGGAAGGTTATCGAAAATAAGGAAAATTGAAAGAGAACTGCATTTAACCTCATACCATATTTATACACATACACTTTTAGTCATATATAATAAATTAGAGGATTGTATTTAACCTCACCCCTCCCCCCCCCCCCCTCTTTTTCTCTCTCTCTCTCTCTCTCTCTCTCTCTCTCTCTCTCTCTATATATATATATATATATTATAATGTAAGTTCTTTTAATCCAAAAGTTGAGGGAGACAAAACAATACTTATTGGTAAAAGGGTTCACACTTCGGACCCAAGTGTGGATTCAAAGCTTGCTTTCCTATAGCTTTTCTAAACCACGTGTTTTAATTTTCAAGGGATTGAATTCTTCAATCACCATTGACTACAACTAACTAAATTGGCTAATAAGAGAAGATGAGAGAAAAAGAGGAAAGTTAAAGTGAGGAAAGCATTAGTTAAAATAAGGAAAGTTAAAGTGAGGAAAGCAGAAGGAGAGAAGATGAGAGAAAATGGCAATCCTAGTTTTATGTTTAAATAACTAAGAAATAGGGAGGAAAGGAGACGAGAGGAAAATGTACATAGTGTAATGTTTTCATATTGTTTAGAAATGATAGGGGAAAAAAAGGGAAAAAAATGATTTGATATTAATTTATTATTATATTATAAGACAAATGTGTCTATTTTATCTTTACCTTTACAATTTTGAAAGTATTATTGGCATCCGCAAATTGAGGGGGAGACAAAGGGGAGCCATGGCCCCTCTCCCCTCACTCTGAAAGATTTTGATATTAATTTTTTACCACTAATTTTGTTAGAAAATTTTAATTAAACAAGACTTGCTCTCCTCTCCCCCCCCCCCCTCCAAATTTTGAATATTGTATTTTTTACTATTAATTTTGTTAATTTTTCTAACAAAATTAGACTTGACCCTTTCAAAAATTGCAATATTATATTTTTTTACTACTAATTTTGCTAGAAAATTTTAACAAAATAAAACTTGGCCTACTCAATTTTTTTTTTTATATTCATATGAACCTCTCTAAATCTTTATATCTGCTATTTGCCTCTTCTCCTAACTAAAATTTTTGGATCTATCGCTGATTGTTGTTATTATAAAAAAAATTCATTAAAGAGCTGCTTCTTCTCTTCTCTCTTCGTTTACTTTTTGACGGATTATAAAATGGGTTAAATTAGTATTAGAACTCTCCCTCCCTCTCCTTCATAATTTCTAAATCAAATGTGAAATAAGCTCTCCCTCTTTTCTTTCTCATTCCCTTTCTTTCCAACTCTTTCCTTCCAATCAGAATGTTTGTTATGTTCGCTTCTTGTGCTTTCACTGTATTGTAAGAGAACATCCCTGGCTGTACTTCAGTTTTTCTTTTTTTTAATAGAAACTGATTTTCTGGGAAAAAAAAGAGGATTAGGTGATGGAAAAAATTATTCATTGATCGCGTAACTAGGGCTGAGGGTTTCCTCAAAGCCATGCGTTTTGTCTTTTCGTTTGATGTGACATTCATTATGCAGTCTGTCGTTTGGGCTTTCGAGGCCATCATTGCCTCCAATCGCCATGACGGTTCGGCTAATTGGGCCCCTCACTTCTATGAACTTATAAAAAAAAGGGAAGGGATACCCGTCTGTCCTTCCCTTCATCATTTTTCTTCACTTCAAAAGAATTTCGACCGTCAAGTTAGAGAAACCAGAGAACTCAGAGAGATCAATGTCATTCGACGCTCCCTCCTCTGTTTGTGTTTCAGGTTCGGTTCCTTTCTTGCCCTTTGTTTTCTTTTCCTATCCATTTTTCTTCTTCTTCTTCTTCTTCTTCTTTGTTTCTATTACCCTTTTGCGATGTCGGTCTCGGATGCATTGTCGGGTATTGGCCATGGCACATGAAGCTCTCCGGAGTCAACTGTGCTGGACAATAATTCTTCCGGTAACACCGAGAATAGGGTAGTAGGGTCCCCTTCTAGTTCTGGGGTTAAGATTGTAGACGCATTTGTAGAGCCTAGGAATAAAATGGGGGAGGCCTCTGGCAGGCCTTCCCATAGAGAGGAGGGACAAAGTTTCGTAACTCTGGCTATGTTGGATGGCCTGAGGGCCTCTTTCAATTTTCCCAAAAATGTAACTTGTAGGGCCCCTAGTTCCCTAGATCACCCCTCTGATGTCCGAAAGGGTGAGATTTGCGTCTATCTTGCCTGGCTCGAGATGGGGCTAAGATTCCCTCTTCCTCTTCTTGTTAGACAGTTCTTCACATGGTTCAATATTTGCCCTGCCGACCTCAATCTTAATAGTTAAAGGCATCTGTTAGGATTCATAGTGTTAGGGCATCAGAACGGGGTCGAGGTAACCCTTGACTTGATCCGTAGTAATATGGATCTAAAATATATGAGGTCGGAGGGCCTTTTCTACATGTCAGTTGTCAAGGGGTTCAATCCTCTCTCTTCAGTACCAACTTCCAACAAACTTGGAAGAAGTGGTACTTCTTCGCAGGAGGAGGATGGGAGATGGAGGGCTTCCAAGATTAGATATCGACATTCCCCCGAAATATTAGGATTAAGGGTGAGACCCCCCTCTCGAACATGTCTATTTTGTTGCTTATCTTTACTTCTGAATGGTTTGCCTAACCCTTGCATTTATGTCTTCTGTGCAGATAAAAGTGCTTGGAAGAGGTCAGTCTTTACAGTCGACCTTCAAGACAAATATCGTAGGCTCCTCTAGACCAACAACCGAGATCACAAAGCCATCATCACGCCAAAGAATCTGATGGTAGCCGACCAGAACAAGAGCTAAGCAAAGAACTTAAAGAAATCTTTGCTAACAAAATGGGCTCCGAAGAAGAAGGCAGTGGAAACCCCTGTTCTTGCTGCTCCTCCTCAAGCAAAGAGGAGGAGGCTTCGCTCCGACTCTCCCGCCCAAGCTCCGGCTAAGAAGGGAATCGTCATAGCCAAGCATGTCCATTCATCTACCCATACTCTTGCCTCCCGAAGAAAGGGAAGAAGAGGGCGGCTATTGACCCTGCTCAGATGTCTGACAGCTACATGACCACAAAATAGGCTTTTGATGAATTCTGGTCGGCTGGCCCCCAAAGGTACAAAGGGCAAAGGGCGGAGCAAACCATCACTGAATTGATGGATATCCAGCTGAAGGTAACTCCCACACTATCTTTTTTCTCTTTTTTTTCTCGTTTTTTTATCTATTCTGACCCGTTTGTTTGGTGTTTTGCAGACCATGCATGGCCTTACCGTCCTTATGGACTCCACAGTGGATCCAGAAGTGGTGGAAAAACTCTAGGACGAGCTGGATGAGGTCAGGCTTCAACTCAGAATGACTCAGTCAAACGCTTCTGCTGTAGAGGAGAAGTTGAAGGAGGCAAACAACTCCCTTTCTATCATGAAATCTGAGAGGGATTCCCTTGCTCGGTAATTGGAGGAGCTGAAGAATGAGCATGATGATCTCCAAGCTACCACCACCCAAAAGATTAAGGAAGTCGTTGACTCTGCCAAGGCTTAGACTGAAACAGAGATGAAGGCTGAGGTCGAAGGGATGGGTGAGGATCTGATCCAGCAAAGGTATGACACCTTCAAATCCAGGCTCCTCGCGAAGTATCCCAATCTTGATTTGTCAAGGATTGATGGTGATGAAGTCACTACAGTTGAGGCCAAGGTACTGAGTAAGGGCGGTCAAGGAGTGTTTGCCCCAGCCAACCTTGCAACTGAAGTTTAGGATTTTCATTTGTAACCCCCCATTTTTTTTGTTCTTGAACTGATGTACTTTTTGTAATATATATCAATGAAAATCATCTTTCTTCAGAGTTTGAGTATCTTTCATTCTTTCGAATTGCAACACTTCAGTACTATTGAACTGTTGTAGATGCCAAGTAGACTTCAATACTATTCCAGCCCATCACTGCTCTGAAGTATAAGTTTGAGCTCCAGTCCTTCAAATTTAATTTCATTAAGAAAGCTTAGGAGTTGAATATACTTCAGATATCCCCTTCAATCTTTTGACTGAGAATGAGCTGAACGATGTCTTTGAACATAAAAACTTGTAATTAACCAATAATGGTAATTGAACAGATTTCTTATAACTGAGCAAGAAGACTTGTAATGGCAATTAAACAAATCCACAATAATCAGAGCTTTTGTCCACTAGGACTAATAATAACTGGACAGGAAGACTTGTAATGATAATTGAACAAATCCATCATAATTAGAGCTTTTATCAGTAAGACTGATAATAACCGAGCTGGAAGACTTGCAATGATTGAACCAAAATTGGTATTGATTGAGCAAAACACTTGTAATTGTGTAGTAGAGTAATTAAACAAGTCTTTTATCCTTAGCATTGGAGATAACCGAATAACTGAACTGAAATTGGTAATGCCTTGAGCAAGGTTAATTTGAACCCAAGAACCGATACTGATTAATCTCCCTTTTAAGCCCTCATTGCTTGTGTTGGGTGGAAGGTCCCCCTTCAGAGGTCGCTGATTTGTAATTCTTGAGATAGTTTCCAAGGATTGTGATGGTCAATATGCTGAGATGGACCAGCCATATGATCCTCGCATAGGCTGCAAGGTCTTTAGGGGTCTGTACACTATGAACGATTAGACTTTTAACTCTTGCATAGGCTGCAAGGTTTTTAGGGGTCTGTACATTAAGATGAATCAGACCTTTAACTTTTGCACAGGCTGCAAGGTTTTTAGGGGTCTGTACATTGAGATGGACTAGACCTTTAGCTCTTGTACGGGCTACAAGGTTTTTAGAGGTCTGTACATTGAGATGGACTAGACCTTTAACTCTTGCATAGGCTGCAAGGTTTTTAAGGGTTTGTATATTGAAATGAGAACACTTTCGAGAGGCGTTTTAAGAAAGAAAAAAATCTTTATTGATAATATTTTTGTAAGTGTTCTACATGCCATGGTCTGGGTATGGGTTTCCCAGCTAAGACTTCTAACCAGTATGTGGTCAGTCTGACAATCTTTGTTACCCTGTAAGGGCCTTCCCAATTGGATGACAGTTTTCCCATAGTAGGATCCTTGGTGTTTGGAAACACTCTTCTTAGGATGAGATCCCCAACCTGGAAACTAAGGGGCTTTAGCCCTAGTTTGGAGCTATTAGTCATCCTGTGTTTATATGCATCCATCTTGATTCTGGCTTGGTCTCGCTTTTTTTCAAGTAAATCCAAGTTTTCTACGAGTTGCTGATCATTGGCCCCTTAGTCAAAAGCTTCTGTCCTCAAGGTAGGCATACCGATCTCAACAGGAATTACTACTTCCGAGCTATAGGCAAGTGAGAATGGAGTTTCAGAGGTTAGTATTCTTCTTGTAATTCTGTAAGCCCAGAGAACACCAGGAAGTTCTTCAACCCATCTCCCATTGGCTTCTTCCAACCTTTTCTTAAGGGCATCAAGAATTGTTCGGTTGGTGATTTCTGCTTGCCCGTTGGCTTGGGGGTGCCCTAGTGAGGCGAAATGATGACTGATGTGCAGGTTTTGGCAGAATTTTTTGAAAACTTTCCTGATAAATTGTGTGCCATTGTCTGAGATAATAATGCGCAATATGCCAAACCTATAGACTATGTTCCTCCAAGTGAAGCTCTTGACTTCTTTCTCTGTGATGTGAGTTAGGGGCTCGACCTTTACCCACTTGGAGAAATAGTCAATGGTAATCAAGAGGTATCTTCTGTATGGAGTGGCCTTCGGTAGTGGCCCTATAATGTCCATTCCCCATTGAGCGAAGGGCCATGGGCTGGAGATAGGAATGAGCTCATGGTGGGGCTAGTGTTGGTATGGAGCAGATCGTTGGCATTTGTCACACTTTTGGATGTACTCCTTGGCCTACTTCAGTATACTAGGCCAATAGTAGCCCTGTGTTAAAGCTCGGTAGGCTATGGTCCTGCCCCCGTTATGGTTGTCACAAATTCTCTCGTGTATTTCGGCCAGAACATATTGAGATTCTTCTAGGGTTAGACACCGCAGCAAGGGTTAATAGTAGGATCTACGATAGAGCTTCCCGTTAAAGATCAGGTACCGAGTTGCCCTAATTCGAATTCTTCGGGCCATGTTTTTGTCTTTTGGGAGCAATCCTCCTTCTAGGTATTGGAGGATGGGAGTCATCCAATTTTGGGTCTGTTCTGTAATCTGGTAAGCCCGAACCTCTTCTATACTCGATCTTGGTTGGTAAGAGATCTTCAGTGTGGAATCTCCTTCGACCTTGAGATGAGAATCCATGTTTGCCAAGACGTCGGCCCTAGAGTTCTGACCCCTTTCAATTTTTTGAATAGTGAATTTGTGGAATGAGTGCTTTAGTAAACCCACCAGCTCTGAATACTGGAGCATTCTGTCATCTTTGATAGAAAATTCTCCCAGAACTTGGCTTACCACTAATTGGGAATAAGAGAAAACTTCGAGGTTTTGGGCTTCGCACTCCATAGCTAATTTTATCCCAAGGATGAGGGCTTCATACTCGGCATCATTGTTGGAAGCTTTGAATGCCAAACTTATTGCCTTTTCTGCTACAAGTCCCTTAGGGGATCGTAACACTAAGCTGACGCAAGACCCTCGGTCTATGGATGATCCATCAGTGTAGAGCTGCCATGTAGAAGAGTTCTTGCTAAGCTGTGCCTTATCATGCAGTGTTAGGTTGAACTCAATGACAAAATCTGCTAGTGCTTGCCCTTTAATGGAGGCCTGTGAAACGTAGGATATGTCAAACTCCCCCAATTGCACAAACCATTTGACCAATCGCCTTAAGACTTCAGGCTTCCGTAGCATTGACTTTAGTAGATAGGCGGTTGAGATCTCAATGAGATGTGCCTAGAAGTAAGGTCGAAGCTTTCGTGTAGAGATTATTAGGGCAAAGGCTAGTTTCTCAATCTCGGGATATCTTTTCTCTGCCTCCAGCAGTGCCTTGCTGACATAAAATATGGGCTTCTGAACTCTCATGTCCTGCTTGACCAGTACAGAATTGATGACGTTTTCAGAGACTACAAAATAGAGAAGTAGTTTCTCTCCCAGGATTGGCTTTGATAAGAGTTCAGGGGAAGCCAAGTACTTTTTCAGCTCTTGAAAGGCTTTTTCATATTCTTCGGACCACTGCAATGCTCTGTTTCCTTTTAAGGCTTTGAAAAACGGTAGGCAGCAGTCAATAGATTTGGAGATGAATCAATTCAGAGCCGCAACTCTCCTATTCAGAGCTTGAATGTCTTTCTTTGTCCTTGGTGATTCCAGCTCAATCAAAGCTTTAATCTGAGTAGGGTCTACTTCAATACTCCTTTGGGAAACAAGGTAACCCAAGAACTTTCCCTTGGTTACACTGAAGCTGCACTTTAAGGGGTTTAATTTCATCTTGTGCTATTTCAAGATATCAAACGTCTGGCTTAAGTGCTGGATGTGGTTGCTCTTCTGTAGGCTTTTGACCAGCATGTCATCTATGTAAACTTTCATTGTACTGCCAATTACAGGATTGAACATCTTGTTGACCAGACGTTGATATGTTGCCCCAACATTTTTCAGACCGAACAACATTACTCTATAATAATAGAGACCTCGCTCGGTTATGAAAGCTGTTTTGTCCTGGTCTGAAGGATACATCTGGATTTGGTTATATCCAGAGTAGGCGTCTATGAAGCTCATAAGTTCGTGTCCTGCCGTTACATTGACTAATTGGTCTATCCTTGGGAGTGGAAAGCTGTCTTTAGGGCAAGATTTGTTGAGATCTATGTAATCGACACAGTTCCTCCACTTGCCATTTTTCTTCTTAACCAGAACAGTATTGGCAAGCCATTCTGGATAGAATACATCTCTTATCATCTTGGCATCCAACAACCTCTGTACTTCTTCATTAATGATTTGGTGCCACTCTAGAGCGAGCGTCCTTCTTTCTGTCTTACTAGAGGGTGGTCAGGACCTGTCATCAACTTGTGGGTGTTGAGGTCTAGATCTATCCCCCTTCATATCTTTAGTTTCCCAAGCGAACACTAAAAGGTTTTCTTTTAGGAATTTTACCATCTCTTCTTGCTTGGATGGTGTCAGGTCTGGTCCTATTTGTAAGTACCGCCCTTGGTTTTCAGAGTTGACTAGCACCTTGATAGGATCCCCTCAGGCTTGGCCCTACTGTCCCTTTCTCTTTTGTCTTATGATGGGGGAAAAGGTCTAGGCCCCTACCTTTATGAAAGTGCAGTAATTGCTATTTGGGGGCCTTTTCCTTGAGTACGAGAGGGTGACATTCTCGGCGGTTGGCTGGCACCCTCTAATAGAGTGGACTGCATTGTTATATACATACTTCAGGTAGTGGTGAAGTGTAACAACCTGAAAATTTTTTTTTTAAAATAAAATTCTCAAGTTGTTATCATTTTTTTTTTTATTATTATTATTATTATTATTATTATTATTATTATTATTATTGTTATGATGTGTGTGTATATATATATATATATGTAAATTAAATTGTTGGTGTACATATGTGTGTACATATGAGTGTGTATTTAAATATGTAAATATATATATATATATATGTATATATATATATATGTATAGAACAGTGTGTGTATGTGTGTGTACCCGGTTGTGTGTGTGTGTGAGTTTGAGTGTGATACACTCAAACAAGCAAGGGGGGGCTGTGGAGTGTAAGAGAGTAGGTGGGTGTGTGTGGTGAAGTGTGAGAGTGAGTATGAGAGTTGGGAGAAGGTCAGAATTCGTAGGATTTATAGAGAGAGAGAGAGAGAGGAATATAGAGAGAGAAAATAAAGAGGAATGGAGCTAGTCTCGGTTAGAGGAGAAAAGAGAAGAAAGGAGAGACCGAGGGCAAAGAGGAGAGAGTTCTGAAGAAGCAGAAGCAACCGGGAGGAACTGAAGGAGAAGAGAGAAACCTGCACAGAGAGAAAAAATCCGAAAAATTGGTAAGCATATACGGTTCTGTCTTTGATTTTTTTACAATGCATGAATTGCGTATTTGAACATGGGGGCTGGTAGAGTATCAAAAATGGAAGATAATGCAAAAAGGAATTATGGAAAATGGTTTAGAAACAAGAGAGAAAAAGGGAGTTGCAGGTCACGGTTGGGAGAAATGAGTTGTGGTATTTTATGTGTAAACCTTAGTTTAAAAAAGGGGAAAAACATAGGGTGAGGTGCAGAAAGTGAATGGAAGTGATTAGGTTTAAAAACAGTGGGGGAAAATGTGGGAAAATGGGTGGCTGGAAAGTTGACCGAGGGCTTGACCCTCTATTTCGTGGAGATGGAGGAGGTTTTGAGGGAAATGGGGGTTGGGGATGTGATCTACGTGAGAAAGGGAAGAGGATGGCATTTTGAAAATGGGGAAAACTCGCCGGAGATCGGTCGCCGGCGCCGGAGAAGGCGCCGGAACCCTACCGCTGCTTTGCCGAAAAATCGGGGAAGAAGGTGGGGTGACCGGGTCGGGTTCCAGGTCGGATCCGGGTCCGGTTCGGGCGGGTGCGGGTCGCCCCTGCCACGTGTCAGCCCATTTTTTTAAATTAAAATGGAAATTGGGCCGTTTGGTTACAAGGATAAGAAATTTAGAAATTGGAATTTAATTGAAATCGGGATATCCTATCCCAGTTTTAGCCCTATCCCCTGTTTGGTTAACTTGATTTAGAATAACAAATTAAACTAGTTTTAATTTGGACCTTTTGAGAATTTGAACCCTTTGAATTTGAACCTTTTGAATTTGAACCTTAACCCTGAACTTTCGGAAATTACAAATTGACCCCCCAACTGATAGAAATTACACTTTGACCCACCTGATTAAATTATTAATAAAATATTAATTAAATTAATTAATTAATTAATTAATTTAATTAATTAAATATTCAAAAATATCCCGGAGTCCAAATGGGACAAGTCATAGGTGTATTTTGACTATCTCGACCATTCTGAGACCAATGGTGAGGTCCGTTTTACGAGACAGGGTCCCGAAAAATAAAAGACCCATAGTAACCCTTAAAATTACCAAAATGCCCCTAACTTGAAACACTGTCAGACAAACTCCGAATTAGGTAAACAAATAGTGGAATTTTATTATCTCGAACATTCCGGAATCAACCGTGGAGTCCGATTTGTGGAAATAGGTCACGAAATGTAAGGACACGTGTAAAGTGCAAAATGACTGTTTTGCCCTTTTCAACCCTGGTGTCCGAATTGAGTTCTACGAGAACCTAGACTTATTTTCTTAAACGTTCAAAAACCAATGGTAGAGTTTAATTTAGCAGAATAGAAACTTATGAATTAAAGACATAAAATTTGATGAATAGCATAGATTCAAGTAACAATAGACTGAGTTGTAATTTCTACTTTTAGGGACATTGACAGGACAGGAGAGGGCGATCTGATCTTCCACATTTTCATCCGTCGGTTCAGTTACATATAGCGCACGATCTTCTAGGGTTGATACCAACCCATCAGGTATGGTGTTTTGCTAGTGTTAGAAATGAAGTTAAGTTAGGAATATTTGTGAATGACTGGAATGCTGTATGTGTTTATCTGTAATGTGTTTACCTGTTTATTTGGAATTGGTTGTTCACATGTTATGTGTTACTTACAAGTTAATAAAGTGAAGAACATGAATCGTGATGTACGAACATATGAGATATGCATGTATATGAAACTGATTGGTGATTGAATTATTATTGTCAGAGCATGTCATATTATTGAGATCCATGTTCATTGAGATTGCATTGGCATATTGGCATATGATGAATTCCTTGAGAACATGGCGTGGGTAAGCACATGGTGCTTTGCATTATGAGGGTGTAGATCCTGTGGTGAAAAACCCAAAATTGGCCATTGCATTGGTACTTCGTGCCATCGGGGAGTACCCGTAAATGAGACATGGGTGTGGCATAGAGTTGTGCATGGGTGCGTCATGCATACCATTCATATATATATTACTGCGATGTTTGAATGTCATTTAGAAATAAATGTACACTTTGCACATGCCACGCCTTAGCTTTATTTTTGGCATTAGCATTTCATCATACCAGCAGTTGTGCTGACCCATTCGTGGGCAACATTTTCAGATGAGGATCCTCCAGCCACGTGAGACTTAGTGATGCCCTGAGAGGGCGAAGCACGTGATGTATTTGTGATCCATGAGACTTGTATTTTGTTATGTAAGGGCTTAAGCCCGAATGACTGATGAACAATGTATTCGATGTTACCTTATGTATGGATGATGATGGACGCATGTTTAGTGAATTTAATTACTTTTTTCCTTTTATTTATTTTACTTTCTGTCTCGTTACTCGTGCCCCGGGTTCGTCGGAAATTCGGGGCGTGACATGAAGGGTTGTGGTGACCGCACCCATCTAATGGAGCCAAGGCTTTCCGATTATAACATTATAGGGGGATTTGGAATTCATAACCATATATTTTGAGATCGTGGTTTTCTGTCTATCTCCCTCTCCTACTGTAGTGGGAAGGTCTATTCTCCCTAGTGGAGTATTGAGGCTCTCGTCAAACCCTACCATTATTGCGGTGGTAGGCTTGACGTCGTTGGAATTGAACTTCATCTGTTTAAGGGGTTCGTAGAACAATACATTGGCAGAACTTTTTGTGTCCACCAAAACTCTTTGGATCTCGAAGTTAGCAATTTTGAGGAAAATAAGTAAGGCATCACTGTGAGGGCAATATACCCTTGCCAAATCTTATTCTGTGAACTGGATCTCAGGTACTGGCTTTAGCCTTTTTCTCAATAGCGGAGATCTGGAGGATATTGGGAGTAGTTCTGGCCTCCCGAGCATAATGCTTTCTTGCTCGGTTGGACGTCTTTGTGGTCGAGGCATCTGCATGGAGGACGAAGATAACCTGATTATTCTGCTATTGGGGCAAATTTCGTCCATCCCTCTATTCTGGCTTCTGTTCTTGCCTCTTTTGCTGCAGCCTATCATTGCGGGGGTTTTACCTCCTGTCATGCCTGAAAAACTCCCGCAGCCGTCCTCTCCTAATGAGCTGCTCGATTTCCTATTTAAAGGCCCTGCATTTGTTAGTCATATGCCCGTGGTCTTTGTAGAAATTGCAATACTTATTCTGGTTCCTGTTGCTGGGATTGCCCTTTAGCGGCTTTGGCCACTTTAGGTTTTCACGTGCTTAGACCTACCACAATATATGTGCTAAAGAGGCGTTCAGAGGAGTGTAGGTGGTGAACCCCTTGGGCCAGTGTTGTTTGGAGTTCTAAACGCCGTTCTTTTGTTTGGGCTCTTGACCCTCTTCTTGGTGGCATTGGAGTTCTTTTTCTGACCATCCTTATGGGCTTGTTCTTTAATCTTTTGGGATGTATTTTTTGCTTTCTCTAGATTTATGTTCTTCCTGGCTCGATCCATGAATGTTGCCATGTCAACGGGAGGTCTTTTTGTTAAAGAATCCCAGAAGCCCCCCTGAGCAAGACCAGAGGTTAGAGCAGCTACCAGAACACTCGGACTGTAATCTATGATCTCTGTGAGCTCGGTGTTGAAGTGCACAATATACTCTCGGAGAGGGTTTCCTTTGGACTGCTTTATGTTCAGTAGGAACTTTAGCCCTTTCCTCAACCTTTTGTTGGTCATGAACCGATCGAGGAAACACCTGCTGAGTTCATAGAAGCTGACAATTGAGTTCTGAGGGAGGTGGTGGAACCACTTCAGAGCAGTGCCTTTGAGACTAGTCACGAATATACGGCACATGAAAGCGTCGGTGGCCTCATGTAGCGCCATGGTATGCTGATAATGAGAAAGATGGTCCCCTAGGTCCCCAGTTCTATCGTAAAGAGTGAACTTTAGGACAACAAATTTCTTTGGCCGCTTCTCGGCTATTATAGTGAGGGTGAATGGCGTGGCAAACCTTCCTAGCAGCCTGGTCGCCTGGTCTTGCTCTAGAGGGATGTAAATGCCTCTCGTAATAGCAGCATGGTCCATAAAGTCTGCAACTTCTTCAGCCCTCTATGGGTCCTGATTACGCCCAAAGAATAACGCGGTAGTTGTATTGTAGCTTTGGGGTGTCGATTTCACAGGGAAACAAATTTAAAAGAATAATGACAGAATTTCTGAAACTAAAGAGATATTAAACGATTAACAAGAAAAATAAAAATATAAAAAGTGATTTTGAATGCAAATAAAAATTAAACAAACTGATTAACAGACAAAGTACTCAAATTTAACGAACAGTAGAGTTTCGGGAATCCCTTGCACATATCTGGTATTTTAATTATTTTTAATTCACTGATAACTCAATTGAGAATTTAAATTCCAAAAATCTCAATCGAAATATATAAAATTATGAACCAAAATTAAACTGAAAGTAACTCTTTGAAAAATCATCCATCACTTTTAAATCACTCAAATTATTATTCACATTGAAAAAATCTAACGACGACAATATACCTAACAAGCAATATTGCAGCAAAGAATTGAATTAATATAAATAACTAATTGTTCCAAAAATAATCAAAACATTAATCCATTCAATAGAAAAAGTATGACTGAATCTATAAACGGACTAAACCCTTTCATTATTCGGAGAATAAAATCTAACAATAAATTGTGAATGATCATCAAAGAATTTAATAAATAAAAATCATGTAAAGGAATCAAAAATAAATTAAAATAACCATCTAGTATGCAAGTTCATCTCTAACTCTATTTGAAAATTTAGTTAACCAAATACAAGATGAATAATATAAATTTTATGAAAAAATAATCTGGTATGAAGTAGCTACGGCTTCTTCTCTGCGCCAGAATTTCCCTTCTGCACCGCAGCTCTGGTTCTCTGCTTTTTACTCTACTGTTCTGCCGCAGCCTCCCGAACTCGTTCCTGTTCTGCCTTTTTTTTTTTCCTTTTTCAAACCCTCAGAGCATTAAGCCCTACACGCCTTGCGCCAAGCCCACAGCGCCTCAAGCCCAGCCTCACGTCCGCACCACTCTAGCGTCCTGGGCCCCACAACACTTCACTCCCATTTCCTGCTTTGGTTTTCTTTTCTTTTCTTTCCTTTGTTTTCTTTTTGCTTCTTTGACTTTTTCTTCCTTGTTTCTTTTGTTTTGGTGTTGCTTCAGACCCAGCCGTGCCCACTTCTTTTTTTTCTTGCTTTCTCTCCAGCCGTACATGCAGCAGCCGCCACCTTTAAGCTCCGTTTTTTATTAGATAACGACTAAATCTTGATTCAGGCTCTTCACAGAAGTTGTAGCTCTGGATGAGTAGATAATTTTAAGCTTAAAAATCACCTGATTTGAACTTCGAAAGCTTAAGTTATGACCCCTTGAAGTTGGCTGGTCAGACAGGTTTGGAGCAGCTTTCCACACCTGTCTTTGAAATAACGTTTGGAGACTCAAACAAACTCCGATTTTTGCAAACCAGACCTTTCTGAAAAGTCCAAGATGTCTTCTAAAAACTTCATGAATACCACTTTCTCATTCTGAAATTATAACGCCATCCAAATCTCAGTTGAAACTCAATGGATCGAATTTGCCTAAAAGCTGAAAATTGCACAATATACTCAATAGCTCTTCTTTGACCTTCAATGCTTCCCTAATTCAATAAATATATTAATTGGCTCACTTAAACAGAAAATATATCATAAAATTAAATATGAAGGAACTAAAAATATTAAACACTATGCTCTCATAATAGGGTCACATTCTAACATTTTAATCCAATAATATAGTATTTAGAGTGCACTTTTGCGCACTCATCAGGTCCCTAGGCGGGATTAGTTGTTGCGAGTCTTGCCTTGCAGTTTCAATGCCCATATAGATGGGATGGCCATGACCCATGATAGGAAGAAGATTTCGGTGTTCCTGAACTGGGGGAACTAGTACTGCCTAAGGTTGGAATTCGTGGGGTGCTGTGTTTGCCCCAGAAGCCACCGGAGTTGGGACCCTCGTTGTACTCTAGTAATGGACAGCCGGGTTGAAGGCCGGTATCCCTTTGTTGGCAACGGTTGATGGCTGGGGGTCACCTCACACATGGGTGGTGTTTTGAGGATGCACTAGTTGCTCAACGGGGACCTCCTCGTAGGGTAATCCACTCATAGTGGTGGCAGTAGGCTGTGCCCTAGTATTAGCCATGCTGGCGGAAGGATGAAGGGAATTGCCCTAAGATTCTGGGTAAACTGCACCAGAGTTCTAGAGATGGCAAGGAGCTGTTCCTTCATCACGTTTGTCTGTCGCTAAACTCGATCGAGTTGTTGCTGCATGGGATCAAATGTTTGTCCCCTTCCTCTTTCGGCAGGTTTTCGATGTGGAGGGTTTTGAGGATTTTGAGCATTCTTTCTTGGACGGAGATTGAGAGCCATGATCCTCCGGTGAGAAGGACAATGGGTTTGTTTGCAAAAAAACTTTTAGTAAGAAACGATCATCGTTTTCCATAGACGGTACCAAACTGATGCTACATTTTTTGGTCAATAAGGGCTCTGATCTCCGTCACCGGTTGGCTCCGGTGGTAGCCGTTCCGATGATGAAGTCAATAAAACTGAATTGAAAATATTAAAAGTAATTGTAATTGAATGAGCCTCTCCCAAAAGCATACCTTAGGGTTTTATTTATAGGTTGTGAATCTCTTGAGTTGATTAGGATTTGGAGTCGTGAAAGTAGGGATTTGATCACAAAAGAATGACAGTTACCATGTTGGACACTGCGTTTGAACGATATCTGAACGTGGCAGTTTCCTTATTGAATACTATTTCCTTATCCTTAGCTTGGTAGGGTACTTAAGGCGGCAAAAAGTTCAGAATCCTCTTATGAGTGTTCATAGTTCCTTCCGAGCTTGAGGTGGGTCTGAGGGTTGCATGGGCTTCCGACTTGTAAGCTCTGAAGGTCATATGTTTAAACTTGCTGTGGATGGATGAGTTCTGGGTGCTCGGTAGGCACACGTGTCATGTAGAGATTAGTCTGTCACTTTATGACATATCAGCAACTATAAAAATAAAGTCCAATCTAAAATTAGAAGTAAGAAATAAACTACACATTCACTAATAAAAGACAAAAATAAAATTCATGATATCTTCTTAAAAGAAAAAATAAGTTATCAATTAGACTAATCCAAGCCGGAAGAAACTGTACCCAATAGAAAACTTTAGGATAATGATAGATTTTACAATAAGATTTTATTTTAGATTAATAATATGATATTCAATTAATATAACACTGTCAACTCATAAAAATATACACTTTCGATAGTATTTTTAAACAATGTTTTAAAAATTAGACAGAAATGATTAATACAACCGAGTCCAGCCAATTGAATCGCCGACCGATTCAAAAAAACGGCCTGATTCAAACCAATAAACCAAAATTAAAGAAAAACTACTTTAATTTTAAAAACATGCTTGAACGGCTGGATCCAAGTGGAAATTTTAAAAACTGGAACCGGTTCTCAGAGTCTTAACAGTTGGCATAAAATCAACTTCTTACCAAAGTTTAGCCCATTGAATGCACTTTCTAAAAATATATAATATAATAATATTTAAATGCTTTTCATTTCTATGGCCTTTTCAATTCCCATTGGACATGGGACGCGGTGGGTTGTATAAAATTAAAACTTCTGAACACGCATTTATATTTTATAAATAAGCAAACCTTTCAACTCAGTTTTTCATATTTACAAACTTTAATATTAGGTTCTTAGTCAATGTTTGGTTAAGGTATTCAATCCTTGTTATAGACGGCAGACGTGATTCAAAAACAAAAAGTTTTGAGACCACACTTGTGTGAAACCTGACTTTTTGTCCCCCACCCTCACCTTGTCTTTTTGTTTGTTTTAAGAATTGGAAAAAAAATTAATTAAATCAATCTCTTTTAAAATTTATAATAATTATATTAATTTTTTTAAAATTTTTAAAATTATATTAATATTTTTTATTTTTACAAACTAATATATAAATATATAAATATTTTTTTCAATAAATTTCTTTCTTAAAAAAATAAACTATTCTTTTATATATTTTTTTAATTTTTAAGATTTTGACCTTTTTTATTTTTAAATAAATATTGATAAAAATTTAAATTTATTTTTATATAAAACAAAAATAAATTATTTATCTTAAATTTATTTAAATAAAAAAATTAAAATAAATTGATCAAAATTAAAAAAAATATAAAAATAAATAAATAAATTGGACAATTTTATATTTTTAAAATAAGAAATTAACAAATAAAAATATTTATGTATTATTTTATAAAACAGAAAAAATTAATATAATTTTAAAAATTTTAAAAATATCAATATAATTATTATAAATATGAGAGAATAGATAGGTGTCATTTAAAAAAAAAATATATATATATATATATATATATATGTTTTTAGAGTTGGATAAACATGAGAGAGTAAATCAGTGTCATTTAATAGGCGTGACGGCGATTGCTGACGTAAGTACCATGCACGTCATCCGCTAACTGCCACTTTCCTCCCCCATGTGGTTGTCTTTCACAGAACCTCCCGGAACCTCGCGTGAAATATGTGGGGAAAATACTTAATTTATATTATTTCTTTACATATCCGTAATGGGATATTCTACTCAGCGCAGCATAGTAATTTTTTTTTTTTTGACAGCGAGATTCATTCCTTTTTTATTTTTATTTTTTATTTTTACGAGGGTTAGATTTATTTTTAAAATTTTAATTATTAAGCTTGTGACGGTTAAATTCATCCTAGATCCATTCTTTTCTTTTAAGGGAGATGTGAAAATAATTCGAATACAAAAAATTTAAATTTTATTTTTAATATTTTTATCTTTAAATTTTACTTTTGAATAATTAATTAATACAGTATTAATTATTGTATTAAAATACTTTTTTAAAGTTTAAACTATGATAATTTTATCTTCACTTTTCTCCCAATATTAAATATTATTTTTTTGAAAATCACATAGTATAAAATCTAAAAAATTACATAATATCATATTAAATTAGATATGTAAATAAAAACATACCGATTCGGAATCTATAATTATTTTTTATTAATAAATGTTATTATTAATCTTTAAAATTTATATATAGTATTTTCTCTTCATACTCATGTCTAAATTATATGCTCAGTGTTGACTTTTTAGTTTTTCTAAGAATGTTAATAGATGTTTTCATATTTTTTTAGGGTAAATTATATTAATTTTTATTAAGATTTTTTATAATTATACTGACTTTTCGTGAGTTTTTTTAAATTATATTTATCTTTCTTATTTTACTTGACAAAATACAAATATCATTTTCTAGTAAATATTTTTTTCCAAAATGACAAAACTACCATTTTTATGTTTGTTTTTCTAATTTTTAAATTTTAACCATTTTTTTTTATTGTTTTCTATTTTTCAAATAAATATTAATTAAAATCTTAAATTTATTTTTATATAAAATAAAAAATCTTTAAAAAAAAGTTAGAAAAAAATGATCAAAATCGAAAAATGCAAAAAATGCAAAAAAATAGTGACATTTTTGTCATTTTGATTAAAAATATTCATTGAAGAGAGGTATTTATATATTGTCTGAAAAAGTAAAAGAAGTCGGTATAATTTTAAAAACTTTAAAAAATATTAACATAATTTCTAAAAACTTTAAAAAATGTCAATTCAATTTATCTTTCTTCTTAATATGAATAACACTTGATTTGAATTAGGAAAGGGAAATCTCCTTTTAATATGATACATATTTCAACTATAATATGTTAATTATGCAATTACATGAATGTTACTACTACAATTTATCCCCTATTGTTGTCACCCAAATAAAAGAAGCATCTTCTTACCCAATTTAATAATTAAAACTAAATATTTCCCCTTTTAATATTAATGATAAGTTACTTATATTACTCTCCGATTTTTAACACCAAGGGATCTCTACGCGTGAATTGTAACAGCAATACATTTAAACTAATTTTGAGAATTTATCGAAAAATACATTATCATTTAAAATTTAAAATTTATTAAAAAAATATCTCAATCTTAGTGATTATTTTTTCTAAATAAATATATATATATATATATTATTTTCCTTTTCCAATATACATTTGCACATTATATGGTACACTTTTAATCATTAAAATAAAAATTTATTTTACAACTCTAATGTTCATTTTAGAATGGGAAAAGGACTCTGCAAAAAAAAATTCAAGTACTAGCGTTCCCATTAGTGGAAGAAACCCTTCGAAGGTCTTTGTACGATCTTGAAACCTCACAAGTCACAACCAACTCCTTAAATGTTGATTTGTCACAACCAACTCCTTATAAGTTCTACACGTGGCATAATCAGTGTTTTTTCCGTGTAAAAAATCTTACATGGAATTACTTTCGTGACATATTCCGCGTTAAATCTAAGCATAGAATTACTTTCCTTATAAACAGTTTTTGTCTCCAAACTAGTTTGAAAGATTCTTTTTTATTTATGAATTTCAGTGGGTTATATATGTATTTTTATATATATATATATATATATTATGTAATTATTTAATTTAAAAAAATAATTAAATAAATCAAAAAATACAAATATTATTATATATAATAAATTATTATTAAAACATATATCCTGACAATAGGTTGGTGCTTAAGTATGTCATTTTCTTATGATGGTCATGCGAGTAGTAGCCATCATCACTCACTATTGTTTGGTTGAAATTTTTAAAATATCTTAATAAAATGTTAAAATTATAAAATTGTGGTCGGTGTGTGGGCTTAGCGTAATTGACTACATCAATATTAGTTATAATAGTTTCAATTTTTGTACACGTCTTTTAATTATTTTATAAAATTTTTTAATCATTTTTTATTACAAAAATAAATAAATATTTTTTTTTAAATACAATGATAGAAAGAGAAAATTAATCTAAAAATATATGTATGACATGAAACATAAATTCTAATTTATCGTGTGAAAAATAAAATTTTAATCACGGTCATTTCAATATATTTTTGTCCAAAAATAAACGTAATCATAATTTTTCACCACGACGTGCATATTGTGTCATTGCTCGTCGCACTGCTTCTATTTGTCTAGATGTGATCCATACCTAGGAAGTCTCAAGGCAAAAGAATGAAAGTGGGAATCGGCATAGGGCGCTGTAAAGGCCATTCTTTAAAAGAGAGAGGTGAAGTCTCTTACTGTGGCCTACACCAGAGAAGACTAATTAGAGATTTGCTAAGCGAACGAGCATGAAAGCGCTTCAACAGAAATTTTGTTGGACGGGACCCACACTGATCCATTGGTTAATTTAATATTTTTAAAAATTATTAAAAAAATATTTCTTAAAATAGATCAATTCTTTATCATATTATTTGTGAGGTTTAACGTTAAAGTTTGAGGTCAATGTGAAAGAGTTTACCCTTTGTGAGACAAGTCAAGAGGCAGACAATAATTAATGAGCGATATTTCCAAAGTACTGGCATATTGGCATGAGATGAGAGAGAAAGAGAGAGATGGGTTATACACGCAATGTATTGATCAAAATGATGGTACAACATTTATTTGTAGGAGTACTATATAAGTATAAAAAAATGTAATAAATTTTCAAATATTTCAGAAAGCATGAAATGATAAATTTGAGATATTTGAAAATATAATAAATGTTTTCAGCTGTACATACAAGTTTTAACCAAAGACATTTCTCATAATAATATTATATATATATATATATATATATATATAGTCATGAATAGGATAAGTTTAACGAAGTACTTTACTACAGACTTGCATTGTTTTCTAAATTCCACTAGATAGTTATATTTCAAATTTTGTATCACTCAATTGTTGGATTATGTGAAAACTGTATTATTAACATTTTTTATTAATATAAATATATGTATATGTGTGTGTATTGAAAATTTTTATATATTTATTAGATTTTATTTATATTTATATTATTAATTTAATATTTAAAAAAAAAATTACATTAGTATTGAAAACAAAAACCTTCTTAAGGGTTGTGATTTTATACTTCAGTTCTATCGAGACAACCTTATTATTGGTTCATCTCTGGGAATAATTAGCTTCTTATCTTTGATTTAATGTGACTTTCTAAGTCAAACCCTCAAATTATATATATAAAAAATAATTTTTGAGGGTTTGAAAAATTATATTTTAGTGTGGCCAATACTCACAACAATAAATCATTATTCATCAATAAGAGTATACCTATAAGTCAGTCCCTTTGAAAAGTCCTAGAAAAAATTATAAGAGTACTGAGGATTCCAAAGCATTGCTTTATTCTTTAGACAGAGAGAGAGACTGACAGAGGGAGAGCTTCCCAGAAATGGTGAGAAAACCTTGCTTTGACAAAAATGGAATGAAGAAAGGTGCATGGAGTGCAGAAGAAGATAACAAGTTGAGAGCTTATATTGAAAGATACGGCCATTGGAACTGGCGCGAACTTCCCAAGTATGCTGGTAGGAACATTTTTTTTTTCAACTTTAATTTGTTTGTTTGAAAGAAAATAGGTGGGTGAATGCTAATACAAGAAGCATATTCTTGTCAAATGGAATGAAGAATCGTTTACTTAAATTTTCCTTGTTAGTCTCAAGTTTTACTGTAATATTTGGATCAATATTAATGCAAAATATTCTTTCTTTCCATGCTAATGGATTCTAATATGGTTTTTGTTTCCAGGTCTTTCAAGATGTGGGAAGAGTTGCAGGCTGCGATGGATGAATTATCTGAGGCCGAATGTGAAACGGGGGAACTATAGCAAAGAAGAAGAGGATATCATTATCAAATTACATGAAGAACTTGGGAATAAGTATGGCCCATTATATTTTGTTTCTTAATAATTGATTTCCAAACTATATATATGGAGATCATATCACAAGTTTATAATTGAACAAATTCTCAAATTTTGATCTGTTGTGTTTCTGCTAAATTCTCTTTAAGCCAAGTCCATGTTGATGAGCCTTCAAATTGCATAGTTCATCGCTGCAACCATGTTTTAGCTGGCTAAATTCTCATTTTCACATGTCTTCTAATAATTGCATTGAGTTTGCTAATAATAAGGGAAGTAATACAACAATTTGATGTATGAATCTAACATACATCTCTTACAGATGGTCAGCGATTGCTGCAAAATTGCCTGGAAGATCTGACAATGAGATAAAAAACCATTGGCACACCCATCTAAAGAAACTCGTGAAACAAAATCCGACAACATCTGAAGTGAAAGAGCAATCTCATAACATTTTCCCATTTGAAAGCAACCAGGAAGAGCAATCCATCAAAACTTCTCCATGTGAAGCCAACACGAAGAGAGAATCGATACCTGAAGATGCTGTTGTCAATGGGTTGTCTCAACAAACTTCAGAAATCTCCCTACTGTCCCCAGAACCATCTTCCAGTGGATTCTCCTCTTTGAGCTCCATTAATTCTGAGCTTTTCAGTGGCACAAACTGGACAGCAGAAGATAGCTTCTCTTCAATGGAAACATTTGCAGAACCGACTGGAAATTTCTGGTCTGAACCTTTTCTAGCACACTTCCTACAACCAAAACGATTCTTCATCATTCAGTTTGGTGGAGGGAGGATTCATCTATCCATATATTTCGTGCTATGATGATGTCAATGATTTATTCTACCAACTGATGGACGAAATTCCAATGAAGTAATGCAGGTACTTGACCTATTTAATATGTTAGCTGAGGCATTTGTTAATTTTACTTTTGAGATTATAATTAAATAATCCAAGTTATGTTCATTCTCAGCATAATGTTAGAGTTCTCAAATTTGTATTTTAAATTATGAATTCCAAATAATATGATATTGTATTATTGTGCACGTTAGTAACATGATTTGATACACTGTGTACTAATAATATAATGTAATATCATTTGGATTTCAATTTTGAGATAGAAATTTAACTTGGATAGTGATTCGAATACAATTTTTTGAAAAATATTTTTAAAAATTTTGTAATTAATTTTTTAAAAATTGTGAAAATATATTTGGATATGATAATTTAAATTTTAAAAAATTAAAAAAAATAAAATGAATAGCTTGTCAGCCACGTATCACGTATTTTGAAATTAAAAATCTACTTTTGAAAACGTAAACAAACATTTTGTTTTAATTGTTTTAGTTTTACTGTGAAAAATATAAAATAAAAAAAAAAAGAAAAGAAAGAAAAAAAAGCCGGTTCATGTGCATGCTTGCTGATCAAGCCATTGGATTTATATGTCTAGCCTTAACCAATCTAGGAGATGTGGATATGTGTGCTTGTGCATGTGTGTGTGTGTGTGTGTGTGGAATATATACTAAAAATGCCACTGCAGGTCTGACTCTGCCTAGACTTTGCGCTTGCCTAGGGGGTGATCTTTCCTATCACATTATAATCATAGTCCCAAGTTTGTGTGGGAGAAACAGCAAGGGCGTGCAAGTCACTTTTGTTACTTTGAGAGTTATGAAAGATACGTGATCTTATCTTACAAGCGAGAGATTCATGATACTATTTTCAAAATCTCAACTTCCTCTAGAAGCAAATGATGCTTTTGAATCATGAAAATCGAGTGAATCGAGCCCCGTGAGGAAGTTCTCAGCAAGCATGGATTGTCATGGTTATTGAAAAAGAATCTGATTTTCGGTGTTCTTTTAGTACAATAGTCTCAAAGATTAGATCATATGTTATATGTGTATGAATTCATCGTAATTACAAATGTAACATATCATTCAATGTAAGATGCAATGATTAAGGTGTAAAGAAGAATTTTCTATTAAAAAGGCCATGAGCTTTCTTCCTTTCCTAATATTCAAGTGGCAGGACATAATCTTCCAATTGGGTCTGAGGGGATGTTCTAATAATGAGTAATTTTTGGGTGGACCGGTCCATTTACTAAATTTATGAACTAAATCACTGAGACAGAAAAAAAAAAAAAAAATTGTCTCGTTAAAATCAGACAACTCATTCACATGACAAGTGATAATTGACTTGATTCAAGAACTAAGTTTATACAAAAAAAAAAAAAAAAAAACTTCTCTGCAACAAGGCAGCAGCAAAAGCAAATTCAAGGCTTTAATCATTTTGTATATTTTGATGTGTGCCTGCTGCAATGTCAAAATACATAATTCTTTTTTGGCTAAACTTGAGAAAAAAATTTGATTCCAGAGAGTTGTTTTCTTTTCTTTTCTTTTTTTTTTTGGAAAAGATTATATTATTAATGAGGCAAGAGCCAAAGAACAGGACATAACAAGACAATTAAACTACCGGCCAAGCTTTATGAACAAGAACATCGCAAAGCCACGCTAAGTCTGAGAAGATGGAGATGGGGAGAACAAAGTTCAGACTAATATCCCCTTGTTTTTTGGGAACTCCTCACTCCCTTCCCATTTGCTACTTTAATGAAGATGGTGTCTGAAATGTCTTTGACGAGGGTAGTGAAAGGAGAACTGAACATGCCAAATTTTTAAAAAATTAAGTAATTAACATATGGACTTTTCACTTAACAAGAGAAAATAATTTTTTAAAATTTAAAATTAAATATAATTAATTAAAAAAGACTACTAATTCAAATAAGAAACAACTAATTCCTATATTTTTTTATACTAATTGTAATGAAACTAGAAAACTAGAGAATTTAGAAATAAATCAAAATTAAAAACTAAACAATCCTAATACAACTTTAAAAATAAATTTCCTTAATTTTAAGGTGTCATATTTATCTTACGTCAGTCTCCTTCACTTGTAAAGAACTCGTCCTCGAATTAACGGAATGTACTCGATCTTGAACTCGTCTATAACCCGACAATAACAATTGAATCTTTTTTCAAAATAATGAAGACTCAAAAATTTCTTCTTTCACATGTACTATGAAATTTATAATTTTATATCATTCTACTGATAATAATAAGATTCCTGTAATAAAACAAAAATTCCTTCTTTCGCATCTACTTCTCATTATTTTCATTAATACTCCTCTAGATCTCATAGGTAGTGAATAGATTTTTGAAACATTAGGTTGAGTGATTATTTGTATCAGGCTATAATCTCTGCATAAGTTTAATGTACGTTTTACCTATTCTCAATTCTTGAATTAAGCTCACCACTAATATTTAAAACATGTCCAGCACACAACTGAAAAATTAACAACTAACAATATACTCTACCAAGAAACTTGAAATTGTAACTTCTTTTATATATAGACAGAAGATATTACTTGACTACAAAAAATTTCGGTAAAATCACAAATTAAATGGTGATATTTTTACCTGGTATTATCATACCCTCAAAAAAAGAAAAAAAAATTCTTTTATATATAGACAGAAGATATTACTGGACTACGAAAAATTTCGATAAAATTAGAAATTAAATGGTGGTATTTTTACATGGTATTATCATACCCTCAAAAAAAGAAAAAAACAATAGAGAGGAGTCAACGGCCACGTCAGTTATATCCAAATCCAGTTGGATCGGGTCAACTTATCTTTTTCATCCATCCATTACAGTGGCCACTTAAAAGAAATGCCCAAGCGAGGGCCTCTCTAGTCATGGTATAGAAAAAATATATTAAATTTTAGTTTTGTAACCGGCCCTAATTGGTGGGCTTAATGGGCTAATTGGTAGGTATATGGGTCTCAAACTCTACCCGTTATGTATGAACACTGTATGAAAATATAGTTTTGTACCTAGCCCAACTTATGTGGGTGGGCTTTGGTTGGGCTAACTAGGAGGTATTCCGGGCTCTTTGAGCACCCGATTGATTGTCTTATCTAGATTCCAGAAACATGCAATTCCTAACTCATGAGTAGGGGTGTTAATTATGTTGTCTTGAAGTGTAAATATTTGATTATATGGATTAATTTAAATATGACACGATTAATTAATCATGTCAAAATTTTTAATCTTAATACGACACGTTTATTACACGTGTAATATGACATAACTCATGTAACCTGTTTAATAAATGAGTTGTGTTAATATGAGAAACATGACATGAATTGCTTAACTCATTTAGTAATAAAACGTGTTAAAATCGACATGAGCACATATAACCTATTTGACACGTTTAACACGTATAATTTATTTAATAAATACACTTGTTGAGTTCTTCTTATTTTTTTAATGTAATTTTTTTTTTTATATTTTCATTAAATTAAAATATTGATTTAGTATTAAAAAAAGATTAATATGAAATAATATTAAATTTCTTTTATACTTATAAAAAAATATTAATTATTATATATATTAATACTTATAATACAAAAGATCTCCAATTATTCATATTTATTCGTGTCAACTCGCATGTTAATCCTAATTTAACATATTTAATAATCGTGTCAATTGTGTCAACTCGTTTATAATCTAAATTTTTTTAAGCTCAAACCTAAATAAATTTATTGGAGGATATGATAATTAAATAATATATGCAAGGTTCAAAATTCCATGATGTATTAAAATCTCAAAAATATATATATATATATATATATATATATATATATTAATGAGGTTGGATGGATCGCCTGAGTCCACGGACCCTTTCAATTACTTTGGGTGTCATACGAGGCAGAGATGCGTGTGTGTATATGTGCGTGTATAGATAAAAATGCCAACAAGAAAAAGAGAAATAATGGAGCATTCCCCCTCCAAAAGCAAGCTGGGGACATCTCCTGCATAATGGCCTCAGAGAGTCCAGCTCCATTCAATATGGGCCTAGAGAGATGACGTAAATGAGGTATTTTTACTTTTTTAATGTTAAATTATATATATATATATATATATATATCTTGTAATATAAAAACTCTAATAGTGTTCAATAAAAAAAAATATATGTTAAATAAAACTCTAAAAATAAACTTCATTCATAACTCAAATGAGAAATAAAACTTTAATAATAACGTTCTCACATAGGTCAACAAGAATAGAACTAACTCGAACCGAATTTGTTGGATTGGGTTGGGTTGGGAGGGTTCTAAAGATGATTTGGGTTGGATCGATTTTAAAACTGTAATATTCGAGTTGATTCCAATTTAAAATATAGATAAATCGACCCAATCCAAGAATAAAACTTTAAATAAAAAATATTTTTAAAAAAATTATATATAAAGTGTGATTTACAAATACTATGTTTATATATACTGTATTATACATTTACCGCATTAATATATTTTATATATATATATATATATATTAATCAAGATATATAATATTTTATGATTTAATTATTGTGTGTAGACTCACGAACATGATCTTTATCTTATTGTCGGCAAACAATCAATTACCGTTATTTTATACTTTATATTTCATAATGAAATACATAATATATGCACACATATAAATATATATCATATAAATTTCATGTATCACACATCTAACCAATTTAATTTATTATTATACAAATAAACTATTATATATATAACATATATAACCTGTTGCATATAAAATATATCCACACATACATATACTTATATATATATATATATATATATATATATATAACCTGTTGTATAAATTACCAAAAAAAAATTTGTTGTATATATAATATATTAACCTGTTGTAAATATAATATTTTAATCTGTTATATACAAAATATATATGATAGTATCTAACATACATACATATATACATATATATATATATATCTATATAACCTGATGTATAAATTATCTAAAAAAATCTGTTGTATATATAACCTGTTATATATTAAGTATATATAATATGTATATAACATATATACATATATATATATATATCTATATCTATATGACCTGATGTATAAATTACCTAAAAAAAATCTGCTATATATATATAATCTGTTATATATTAAATATATATAATATTTATATAACATATATACATACATACATACATACATATACACACATATATATATATATAACTTATTGTATATATAATATGTATATAACATATATACATACATTGTTCACTAATTAAATCAAGCCCATAAATTTTAGGAAGTTTTTTGATTTGGTTTATTTAGTCCTAATAATATTTGGAGTCTTTTTGGATAATTCTAATTGTAGTTCGACTAATATTCTAATTAATGAGAGTTAATTTTTTAATTATAGTTAAATAAGATATACTAGTTTGTATGAGATTAGATGTCCTAATCAATATAAGACTTAGAGTCAATGTTATATATATATATAGGTCTTTGTCACATTAAGTTATGTACTACAAAAATAATAGAGTGATGGCCAAAAGAATTAGAGGGCCGTGTGATGGTCGTGAGAGATTGTCGAAATAATAATAGTGTGTGAGTTTTCTTCAATAAAATATATTATTTTGTTCACTTTACTTTTTTTTTTTTGTTTAACAATTTAATATCAGAGTAATTTTTAGGTCCTACATACATATAATCGGAATCAAGTTTTTAGAAAAAAACAAATAATAGATTTGATATTTTGAATAAAACTAGAACTGACTTGATCCAAATCGAATATTTTCATATTTGGATCGGTTCTATCATTATTACACTTTGATTTTGATTCTTATTTTTTACAATCGTTTAACATCAGGTTAATTTCAATTCTTTTTGTAACCCAACTCAACTCACCCATGTACTCCCGTATTCCATATCATCAACAATGGCCTATTCAAGGGAGATCGGAGAGTAAAGCATAGAGCCACCCGCGCATTTAGACAACGTACTGACATGACCTACGAAGGAGACAATACGCCACCCGCACACATTGATAATATTTGGATGCTTTACTTATCATTGTCACCTGGAAGGGTCCCCCACACTCACTCACTCTCTCTCTCTCTCTATATATATACACACATATGTATGTATGTATGTATATTATATCAGAAATATCATGTGACTTCTGTGATGGGATCCATAACTTAACTGCAGCTGAACACGTGAAGAATCTTTCTCGCCCCAAAGCTTCTCTTTCTGATTTCATAACGTTATTTATATCATTTGACCTTCTTAGTTGGCTTCTGAGTTCTCAGAATTAATGAAGAAAGGAAGGAATTAATCCTTTGGTCCCACGAAGCAAAGGCTTCTGTCCTTTCTCTTTCAAAAAATGTTGTCATTAGTCCATAGTTGAGTGTCGCTTGCCTGATGATGTTGATGGTATTCGTAACTTTGGAAACTGTGCTTGGAGACATTAGTATTTTGAACTTATATGAGATGGATTCTTAATTTTAACTATTTAAAAATTAAAGATAAAGTGATGATAATAATTGATATAAAGTCGGGCTCTCCTTTAATAAATAATACAAAAATTGATTATACCAAAAATAATGACAACGAAATATCTCATTTAAGTGATGAATTTGATCATTACAACTTCATGTGTTTTCACTGCTTCTTTTTTTTTTTTGTTATAAGCCTAGTTGTCAAAAAGCCCATTTGGAGCTCTCTATTTAAATTTTTTAGTAGTCTTTAATGTAGGATAGCTTATAACTCGATTTTGGGCAAATTTAAATTCTACAAAATCATTTGTAGTTGGCCGGCTATCTTTTAAAGATGGTTAGAAATGCTCTAAAATTATATGAAAAGAAAAGAGAAGTCAGTAACTTATTTTAGGCAATTAAACAAGTAACTCTAGTTATAACCCATCAAAAACATACACATAAATAGGACAAGGAATTAAATATTACATTGTTTTGATCCTAAAATACATTCTAAGTCCCAAAATGGGTTACAACACGATAAAAGGAACAAATATGCAATTAAAACCAAAAAATAATATAGATCTGGGGGCTAAGGTACAAAACGAGAAGGTGTTAGGCACCCATTCTGCCTAGTACAAATGGATCAACCTCAAATGTTCAACCATAAGACTCTTTTTATGAATTGAAAATAGAAAGAAAGGAATAGAAACAAAGATATGGCATAGAAAAGCAGATTCAGGCATGCATAAGAAAATACACAAAAATAAAATGGGAGAAAGGGAGAGAGATTTGGACTTAAACTTGAAGGCTTCCAACGTATCCACTTAAAGAGTGGAGTCAAAGTCACAAAATTATTCTGATTCTCCCACTCCTATCAATGGTGATAGAAGGTGACAGATCAGCCTATGGAGAAAGGTTTAGAGAGCGTACTTTGTATGCGGCAAGTCAGGTAGCACTTCGACTTGTTCTCTTAATTTGGAGTCATTTTCTTGGGCATCGCTTCGACTTATATTTTTTATTCTAAATCGTGACTTGGACAGTCCTTCGGCTTGCACTTCTTGATTTGGTACCGTTTGGGCACCACTTTGTCTTATGTATGAAGGAGTGAGAGAGTGGAGAAACTATATTGGCAGCATATGGGTTTAGAATTCTCGACCCTTAAAATGGTAGCAAATGGAGTCTATTTCTAAGCAAAATATGGAGACTTGATCCAATGGCCCAAATTTAATCTCACAGGCGGAGAGCTAAGACCATATCTTGAATGATAATTATCATGAATTAAAAATAAATAAAATGTAATAATTATCCTAGACATAATTATCTTAATTAATAATTAGAAATGAAGATATGAAAAATGACAAAAACTAATGAAATGTATATCTACTTGAATGCACTACAGAGAATTAAGAAAAATGATTGTTTAAATCTAATTAAACTCTAAAAATAAAATAATTAAGAAGAAAGCTTCTAGCCACCCAATCTCCATATATATATATATATCACATAAAATATATCATCTATATAAAAAATAATAAAATGAAATGAACCAATAGACCATTGTCTACAATAATGGGCCAATGAGAATGAAGAAAAAACTAGAGTTTAGATCCGATTAAAACCTAAAGACTTGAAAGAGAGAGTTCTCAACTATCTAGACTCTCTCTCTTTCTATATATATATATATATATATATATATAACCCTAAATGATGTGGATCAATCATTTGACCATCTACCATGTGTAGGCCAATCATAATGCACTTGACGTCAAATGACTAATGTAAACCTAAATGAGGTGGACCAATCACATGAATATATATATATATATATATGTGTGTGTGTGTGTGTGTATGTATGTATATATATAACCCTATATGATGTGGATCAATCATTTGATCATGTATCATGTGTAGGCCAGTCACAATGCACTTGACGTCAAATGACTAATGAAAACTTAAATGAGGTGGACCAATCACATGAATATTTACCATTCATGGACTAATCACAACCAAGATGACACCTAATGCATCAATGAGATTTAAAATAAATCTCATTTAACACATGAAAAATTTTAAAAATAAAATGATAATTATCATTCAGTATTACCAAACCTCAATTTGGTGGAGAATATCTAGATCAACCCATGGCATTGAAATAACCAAATTGCCCCCAAGCCATAAGAAAATGCCTAAGTTATCCTTAAAGTGCTAAAATAACCAAATTACCCCCAAATGGGTAAAATAGCATAGAAAATATAGAAATGTCATTTTAGGTTACCAAAGCGACCTACTAGGGGTAGGACTATGCCAAAATTACCAAAGTGACCTTCAAAGGACAAATTGGTGGAGAAATTACTAAAATACCCCTAGAAAGTAAAAAATCTCTATAATTTATCAAATTATCCCTAAAGGGTAGGGAAATACTAGAAATTACCAGAATCTCCTTGAGGGCCAATATGTGCAAAATTACAAAAAATGCCCTTAAAGGTCCAAATGCATGAAAATGACTAAAATACCCCTAGATGGGAAATATTGTAATAACTTTCAAAAATGATGAAACTACCCAGGAAGTTTTTTGAGATATGTTGCAAAAATGACTGAAATGCCATTGAAACTATGGAATTACGATTTAATCAAGGGTTACAAAATAAGGTGTCGATAGAAAGTGTCTTATTGGCAGAGCTTACAAGCAAGCGAACATCAATGCAAGAAAAAGATACCTATTTTGGCTTTAATTGTGGAATTTATATGGTCGAACTCATTCTCTATAAGATTCCCACATATCAACTTAAGGTGAATCAGACCGTCCGTAATTCATGAAGGAATGATATCCCATAAATCAGAAAGATTACTTAAAAGGAACTATCATAGTACACTACAAAAAATTATATTTTTAGCGATGCCCTTTATTAGCGATGCACTATTGCAAGTCGCTAAAGGACACTATGAGCGACGCACATGGTGGGTGTCGCTAAAAGGAGTAAAAAGTTTGTTTCCTGCGCAAAAAAATAGGCACGCATCTTTTGGCGATTGAAAATGGATTATTAATATTAGCCACACCCACAAGGGCGTCGCTAATAGTTTTATTAGTAGAACGATGTCATTTTAGCAGATATTTGGCGACGCACAATAAATTATTAGTGACGCACAGTGCGCGTTGTAAAAAAAGTTCTCCCATTTTTATACCAGTGTCGCACATCAGTTTCTTCTTCTTCTTTCTACTTTCCCTAAATTTTTCTCACTCTCACTCTCGCTCTCACTCTCACTCGCTGTCACTCTTGACCCACGCTTCCGACGACGGTAAACGGCGATGATCAAGGTTTCGATTAGGGCAAATGGCGACGATCAAGTTTTCGACGACAATATGGTAACTCTCTCTCACACTTTCTCTCCCCATAAGTCCTATTCTTTGTGATTTCGTACATATTTATTCTCAGTGATTTCCTTTTATCTTGTTTCTTGTGAAAAACAAGTTCAACATTTTTTGTTTTCTTTCATTGCTCACACTTGTTGACCACTTGCCTATTCTTAATTTAGTAAAATTATTTAAGTTTATTTACTAGATTAAAACTTAAGATTGGGGTATTGCTGTAAATATCATGCATTTTTTATGGGTGTTTTTGGTAGACAACATGAAACTATTAGTCACTTCACCGAAGAATTGGTAATTGGGACATGAACTCAATTGGACTATAGTAATGTGTGTAGCTATTCTTTTCTTGCTTCTATTGTCAAGCTAAGGACCTGTTAAAACTTGAATTTAAAACCCACATGAGTTTTCAAGTTTTGTAAAGTTTTTAAAACTTCTCTTGTCCCACATAGGTAAGGAAGATAATATATATTTTGTTTATATGCAATGGCTTTGAATGGGCTACTTGAATAAGTAAAGTTAATTTTATGATATAACAACAACACACATGTTGTCTAGCTCGACTCTTGACAGTGTGGCGCGCACTCCATGCTCGCATGCTTTAAAACAATCCTTTCGCTCTTATACTCCTGCAACTTAGAAACTACCTCTTGTGCACTATAATCCTTATAGACCTTCTTTGATTTCCCTCAATAAGAAATTTTATACTAATTGACCAATTCAATTTCATCAGACCAATCAATTGACATATTTTCAAACACACACTTGTTCCTTAATTAGATTCTATAATGACCAACAAATTGCAAATGGGATAATCTTCGATATAACCAGATCTGCCTTTTTAATTTTCCAATTTTACCACCATTCCAAAGTCCCTTTAATAAAGCTTGGAACCACCCACCAGTCCAAGCAAGCAACCCAAACCCCCCAAACTTTTGAACATAATAACAAAAAATGATATGAATTTTCTAACACTTCTCCACAAAATTTACAATATATAGAAACTGCAGTTATTTTCAATCTCACTCCCAACTTAATTAGTCTATCAGCCAAAAGCACCCTTTCCCAATAGATTAGTCAACCAAAATATTGAGCTTTTAAGAGAGCTATGCTTTTCCAAATGAATAAAAAAAATTTACAAGATACTTTTTGAGTATTTTCGCAATACTCATAAATCTCTTTTACTGAAAAGAGCCCAGATCCATTCCCTTTCTGGCTTAAGAAGTCAGAAATGCTTGCACTTAGATGAGGAACATTATCCCAGCAAAGCCAAAAGACTCACATTCTCTTATTCATCCCATACAAACATAGGCCTCCTATACTGAATATTTCAACCTGCATCATATTCATTATTAAATACAAAATCTACTAACTTTCCATCTTTGAACACTACAATGCTAAATAATCTTGGGAATAATTCAGATAAAGCATAATTCCCCAACCACATATCCTTCCAAAAAAATATTTTCATTCCATTACCTAACTTTATCAAAATATTCTCACTGAGTTTTTTTTAATATATATAGATTCTTCTTCTTAACAAGGATGACAGTCTTCCAAGTGATTGGGAATTTGCGATTAATCTCAATTTTCGGTAGCCATGCGGTCTCCTTAGGAACTCTTTACTTAGATATAATAAGAAAGGTAAATTACACTGACATCCTCTGAGATTTATGATAATTATAGGGACTTCCCTGAGGTTTTTGACAATTACATTTTTTGTTTTCTTTCATTGCTCACACCTGTGAGCAGTTATGGACGGTTGGAGAGAGGGATTTAGCACACATTTCATAAGAATGGATAACCCATAATTTATTGCTCTTTGCAATTTATGGCAATTCCTATCCTTTGGAATCAACTAAAAGCCTTATGTTTGTTTTTGTGGTTACCAATTGCCCCGACTAATTTCATTAAAATTGTAACAATTTCATTCATGTAAGTCTAGCCCCGTTTGGGAATCATTTTCATCACATGTGAATCTTGTTGTAAAATTTATTCGTAATTGGGCTCGTGTGTATGAAAATCGATTCTTGAATTGTCCAGAGTAGGACAGTTTGGGAATGTATAAATCTGCATTGCAATCACTAGTGTGCAAATTTTAGCACGATCTCCTATTGTTCATGAAGCCACTCAGAGAACTGAGGCAGTTGAGAGACAGAATGCATAGCTGAAGCAGATGATGACAGAGCTCTAGGCTCGCCAGACCCAGCTAGAGACTCTTATGCAGACGGTCCTCAGCCAGCAGGGAGGCTCTGTTCAGCCTTGGTAAGTTTTTAAAATTAATTACTTTGGTGTATTTATTATTTATAAAAAATATTATGTAAAAAAAAATTGATTTCGACCTAATGGCCTAGAAACCGCGTGATACACTTCACATACGAAAATAGACTTGCATGAACTTACTTAATTTCATCGGTTCTACTGACCGTTAAAAACTTATGTAACTTTCAACACCAACAAGGCCCATTTTGAGGTTTTGACAGACCAAAATGCCAGATATCGGCCTACCAACCCTGAAACCCCATCACACACCTCAAAAATGATAAAATAGACCTGCACAAACTTACGACACTCGGTTCTGATGCCCGGTCTGAAACTTTTGCAAGTTTCAGCTCTAAAAAAGCCCATTTTGGGGTTTTGACCCACCAAAATTTTGGATATCAGCCTACCAACCCCGAAACCCCATCATACATCTCACAAATGATAAAATAGACTTGTATAAACTTACAGCACTCGGTTCGGATGCCCGGTCTAAAACTTTTGCAAGTTTTCGCTCCAAAAAGCCCCATGTTGGGGTTGTAACAGACCAAAACACCGAATATCAGCCTAAATACCCCAAAACCCCATCACACACCTCAAAAATAATAAAATAGACTTGTATGAACTTACGGCACTTGATTCGGATGCCTGGTTTGAAACTTTTGCAAGTTTCAGCTCTAAAAAGGCCCATTTTGGGGTTTTGACAGACCAAAATGGTGGATATCGGCCTACTGACCTTGAAACCCCATCACACACCTCAAAAATGAGAAAATATACTTGCACCAACTTACAACACTTGGTTCGGATGCCCGGTTTGAAACTTTTACAAGTTTCAGCTCTAAAAAGGCCTATTTTGGGGTTTTGACATACCAAAATGCTGGATATCAGCCTACCGACCTCCAAACCCCATCACACACTTCAAAAATGATAAAATTGACTTGCACAAACTTACGGCACTCGGTTCGGATGCTTGGTTTGAAACTTTTTCAAGTTTCAGCTCCAAAAAGGCCCATTTTGGAGTTTTGACCGACCAAAATGGCGGATATCGGCCTACCAGCCCTGAAACCCCATCACACACACCTCATAAATGATAAAATAGACTTATACAAACTTACGGCACTCGGTTCGGATCACCGGTTTCAAATTTATGCTACTTTATACAGTTCTTACTATTTATGCATGCAAAAAAATATATATTCACATTCTATGTTCGTATATATTTAATAAGTGTTCTAATATATATCATTTGATCTTTATTTTAGATTGCTCAGGATTGTTGCGCCACCGTCTTTCTGTTCTGCATCGGAACTTACTATTCTCATTTTTTTTTTCTAAGACAATTTTTTATTTTTGTATTTATTTATAAATTCTACTTTTACAATTGTAAGTAATTAGTATAATATATATATATATATATATATATATATATATATGAATTCATTTTTCATTTAATATATTCATTTTTGAATGTTTGAATTTTATTTTATATCAAGATGATTGATACAGGTTTTAAACAGAAATAAACAAAAACAAATAATTCAGGTAGCAAATTGCTCAAAAAATAAAATTAACTTCTAACGACACACACAAAGGTGTCACTAAATGACCCAAAAATTGGTTTTTAGCGACGCTTCATATTCGCCGCTAAATTATTCTACAAACATACTATTAGCGACGCCCCCAATCCGTCGCTAATAGTTTCCAATAAACTATTGACGACGCACTAAGAGCGTCGCTAAAGGTCCCAATTAGCGACGCACATTGACTCCACGTATAGTAATAGCGACACCCCTACTTGATTATTAGCGACACCTTTTACACATCGCTAATAGTTACCTTTAGCGACGCCTCTAAGTCTGAACATCGCTAATAGTATTAGCGACATGACTAGTAGCGACGCCTCTAGTGACGTCCACATGAGTGTCGTAAAAACAATTTAGCGACGCCAATTGCTATTATTAGTGACGCTCTCAAGCGTCACTAAAAGTGGCTTTTCTTGTAGTGGTAAGTGATCCCTAAGATTACACCCATATAAACAGCTTATATGTCTATAAGAAATGTTTTCCTAATAGTATTTTCCTAAAAAGAATGTTATCCTAATAGTATTTTCCTAAAAAGAATGTTATCCTAATAGTACTTTTAATGAGATTACATCTTCATACATGAATTACTTGAAAGGAATGCTATCCAAACAAGACATTGCTAAAAGGAATGCTATCCTAATTGGCTTTTGATAAACGTACGTCTTCATGGATGCATTGCTTGAAAAGAATACTATCTTAATAGGATTTTTCTAAAATGAATGCTATCCTAATAAGACTTTTAATAAGATTACTTCTTTGATGGTCGACTTAACTTAAAGGAAAGATATGCTAATAGGTTTTAGGATCTGAAGGGAATTACCTAAAAGGAATGCTATCCTAATATGCTTCTTGATTTGAAAGACTTTTCGATTAAGAATGATTTCAAACTGATTTTGTGGAGATCAAAACTCCATAAAGAAATTATTAATGTATTAGACTTGGACTCATTGAAGAGACAAAGAATGAGAAAATTTTGTGTGACTCCCTAAAGAAGAGTAATTAAAATGACTCAACTCCACTGGGTAAGAAATTGACTTGACTTGAATGATGATTTGGATATTTATGACTTGTTGGGGATAGGACCACTATGCCATGTTAGGAAGAAATAGTTTCAGTCTCTAGGAGACCATCAAGCTGATACTATTTGCATGACCCCCGTAAACGATAGTGAATTGATTGATTTTTCTTTGAACTGGTTTGGACAAATGGATTAAAATTTTCCATTGACTTTAATTGATAAATGGTGCATTAAATGGATTTAACTAGAATCAGGCTAATAACCACTATAAGAATATTTTTAATAATGAACCACAGTAGGTTTACAGACATATTTGAATAAAAAAAGATTGAATTTAATAAAAATCAACTGAAATTGGGCAAAATAGGCCATAATTAGCAAAATAGGCCAAAATTGTAAAAAATGCCTAAAGGAACTTTGTGTACCGATCGGCACACAAAGTGGAGGGGGGGTTTCCCACCTATGTATGTTGATCGGTCCCCTGTGAGTGCTAATCAGCATTCAAGGACTTGGGCACCTGACTTGTTAATTGTGACTTTTGTACTCTTTCTTGCATATTTCTAATTTTCTCTCTAGGCACTCTTGCTCAGACATCTAAAAAATTATAAGGGACTCTAGATTGAAGTATTGTACACTCACTTATGCTCCAAGAAAGTTCAAGCATCACAATTTATGCACTTAAATCCAAAGATTAGCAAGGAAATAGAAAGTAAAAGCTATAATGACTCAAATATCATACTCAATTTTAACCAAGATTTTGCAGCTCTCGGGCCAATTCATGGAACAATTCTATGCTATAAACCTCCTTAAAGTTTCTGAAGTGACACGATTTCTCTTCAAAAGCTGGGCCATAATTTGTTTGAACAATACCAAAATGGAGAGGTATGAATTTTTTATGTTTTCTTTCGTTTATTTTGAAAATTTTTTGTTTGATTACCAAATTTTTAATCATTCATTCACATTGAGAGATTTTTTTTTTTGCATGTAAAATGGAACTTTCCCATGTATAGGCATGTCACCCACGTTCCCTTTGGGAGAGTGCACACCACACGCTTGACAAAATGCCCAAATGTATTGCCTTTGTCATTCTTTGGATGTTTGATCAATTTTGCTTCTTGTTTTGCATGCCCATTATATTAAAATGTTTTCCTAACACTTTTGACTCTCTTATCCTTGTACGAAGATTTGACAGTTCGTGCTCGCAACTCGGCCATCGACATTGAGGAGTAGTGGGCCAATTTTTCACCTAGGTGTAAAGGCCACTTCACAAAGGCTGGATTCGCTCCATTTTTTAACCCAATTTTTCATATAGACCAAGATAAAAAGGTATTATATGCTTTAGCTGAAAGGTAGTGGGACACAACCAATACGTTGCACCTACGATTTGAGAAAGTCACATTGACCCCAATTGATTTCTCGATGATTACGGGCATTGCAGTAGGTGGTAATCATGTGATGGAGGCTGAAGACATGCACAAAAAACCCGATGAGTTTCTTCGACTCCTAGGGCGATAATGTTAGGGCGTTGTTTGAGTCAAACAAATCTAGGAGGATTTTTGTCACAGAGAATATAGTAGCACAATAGCAGTGGATTAGCTGACTAGTGTATTCATGTTTTTTGTTTTTAGAAGGACTTTGTTTTCCAATATAGATGAATCCATCCACCATTGGTGTCTCCCGGTCCTAGAAAATATCACAAATTTTAGGTACTACAACTGAGGTGGCGCCGCGATAGCTATTTTATACCAGTGGATGTGTTCTCTACCCTGGGAAATTTTTAAAGGATTAGGTAGATTTAATGTAGTTTGGGAGGTATTTATTTGTTTTTAAATCTCAAAAACTTACTTATAATTTCATTATGAACATTTCACTAACTTCCTTTGTTTGATAGATTTAGGCCTATAAGATTCTCCAATTACTCCCATTCACATTAACATCCCTTAAGGAGGACGTGTTTCCCTGTATGTGGCGATGGAGGAAAGACAATTGGTGAACCAGTTAAGGTGCTAATACTATCCACAAGTTTCACCTAGCATTAGACATATTTTGAGCTGACATGGTAAGCTTCTCAAAAAACAAATTGCTCTAATGCATTTTACAAAGGAATGTTAAATTTCCCAATCATGATAGGTTCAATGGTATCCTTGAGGAGATGTTCCCCTTTCGGTTGAATGGAGTGTGCAAATAGCTTATAAACACCTTATACAATAGGGCCCTTTTGAAAGGGTGTACTACTTAGGCGAATGAGTGGTCCGTCAAGTGGACATGGTGGTGACGCTCTTTTTTCTTTTCACTATCCTAACTAACATGAGAGAGATTGGGCCAATTATCTTAGACATGCAGTTCCTTGTGTTGTGGTGTGCCAATAGTGTGGTTTCAACCATTTTGGAATTTGTTTGACTTATTTGGGGGACCTAATGTATCATTTGACAAGAGGCCCAACTCTTCCTCTGAGGGGTGGACAACCTACTACTAGTGATCAATCATTTCAGGAGGCAGCTACAATGGCTACTAATGCAGGGCTATCGATGGCTTTTCTAGTTTTTAATATGTTGGTGATGAAGAATGATTGAACATTCAGGCTTGAGGAGCTTCCACGTTACACATGTGCAATTGAGGGACTTTTAGCTCCCAACCATTTGATTGGGGTAAGCTCTAGCGTATTGTCTCTTATTTCTTTCCTCTCATTTGAGGTTTCCTAATCCTATGTAAAAATGTAGGTAGCATTAGAAATTTATCTCCAGGCATGCGTCCACATTATAGCTCTAAAGCACAAGTTTGCACAAGTTACCGTAGAATCATGGCGCAAAGCCATCTACCGGGGATGAAGAAGTTTTCAGACTCTATTATTACTTGTGAATCTCCTTAACTATTTTGCATTGGTGCATTACTTGAACCTTGGAATTTTAATGCTATTAAGGTGTTTCATCTTGAAAATATGATCCAAGATACGATTTTCCCCAAGGGTGGGATACCTACTGGTAGAAAGGGATAAAGCTCGAAGGAGAAATGAACAATCCAGTTGGAGAGTTGACGTACGCAGGTGCCTAGGTTGAGAAGATCTACAAAGCATGTTGAAGATAGTGAAGAAAAAGACACTAAAGAAAATGTAGCGCTTCCATGCAAGACTCGATGCCAAGAATGGGCACGACGAGGTTGCCGTTAGATTGATTCCATTCGGCAAGCTTTTTAAAAATAGAACTGAATAGTTTGTGACTAAGGACAATGTTAGCCCTTCAATTTGTCTATTTGCAACTTAGTGTGCTCTATAAGGCAATAGCTTAGATTTTCTTTTGGAACAATCACATGAAAATATATGCACTTCTTATTTTATAATAATGAAAATAGTTTGGTTGATAACAAAATAATATATCTTGACACCCGACGCCACTTGGCCATAAAAAGACCACATAAGGCAAAATAAATTGGAACTAGGAAAAATATCCCAAAAATTCTCTAAGTATCAATCGGCACACAAAGTGGGGATTTTCCCTTACTTGAGTGTCGATCGAAATTCTCCTTTGTTTGAGTGGCGATCGGTACTGGGAACAACTTTGCCCGGTCTTTTCCCTCCCACCTAGACTGTGATAGATTTGGCACTAGAAGGCTTGTACATGATTTCAGGATCTTGTTGATCATGTTTTTTGCTTTTACTTTAAAGAACTATGCCTAACATTGAAAGAATTTTGCACTCTTTTCGAAGTTACGATCCAAGGTAAGATGATTATTCCTACCATTAGGCAGGGTTACTTTTCATCTTTATCCTCTTTGTTAAACTTAAAACTCTAATAATGCAAGTGATATGATTCAAAAGGGAATCCTTTTCTTTGTTCCCTATCATGGAACATTTCATGAACTGAGAAGCTAGTCATACCAAACTGAATGCTTTTGCATTATGCTCTATTTTTCATTTTTTGATTATGTAGGAGCTTGATAAAGTTTATGTGCACTTGATCGATGTAGTATGTGAGCTAAGCAAGAGAAACAAAATTATAGGGATTGTCTTGGCCGAGACCTTGAATGGACTAGACAAGATCCATAATGGTTGTTCCACTAGATTTGGCGGTAGCCCCTTACTATTGACAACGTGGCTTTGTGACAAACTGAAGCTGTTGGAAAGTCTCGATGTAGCCCCCTTATTTTTCAAAACATTATTGTTCAAGGAAATTGTGGGTAAAGAAGAATGATGACCAAGGTCGGTGTAAATTTCTTGCAACGCTTGGCCCTTGTAACTTTGACTAGACCACATTTCTTTGGCAAAGTAGGGTCCCTCTTTCTGTGCTTTCCTAGTTATTCATGTTTATGTCTAATAGACCTTAGGGAAAACTCACTTTATTATCCCATTTGGATACTTCGCCAATTCAGTTTTAATCAAATTACCCCAAAGACTTGGGGGCCTTATTATTTGGTGCATAAACTGACTAATTTTACAGCCATCAAAGTGTCCAACTTTTGAAAAGGTATTCATATCTCTAAATTAAAGGATACAAATTTCACTAGCTGAATGCTTATGACAAAAGAGCAGTTGAGATGGCTTTGGAAATAGGTGGGTAATAGATAAAAACTTTGAAAATGGTCATTTTTTTAGAGACTGAGATTGACATTAAAGTGAACCTAGGTATGAAATTTCAGGAGATCGCCAATCTTAACAAAGATATTGCTTTACTGGAGGAGGAAATAAGGCAAGAATGAGAAGAACAACAAAAGATGGCATAGGCCAAATAGAAAGCCTCCACTAAAGCGACTACTTCAGTTGCTCCTTACTTGAAATGAAAATGGGGACGGTTGAGGAAAATATGAGAGTTTGATTGCAATAATGACGAGTTTGAATTTCACCATTTTACTTTATATGTGGATCCCATGAACAATTATTTAGGCTTCACTGAGAAAAGGATAGGTCGAAGCTTCGAATTTAAAGGAAAATTGGTAGAGAAGAAAGAATGAGTATCCTTCATTGATGATCGATTTTTTTTAAGGAAGTTAGCTCTGTTTAGACTTTTAGCCAAGTCATTTAGGCTTTAACTAGTTATGAAATAAAGATTGAACATTTACTTTTGTTTAAAGTCATGAAACTTTATTACAATTCTTGAGACCGCACTCACAGTAACTTCATAAGCTACCTAAGTACCTCACTTTTATCAATGAATAGTGGAGGATTAGGTCATCGTAGTTCCATTAAAAATGTTTAGCCCTTAGACATAGTACTTAGTAAGCTGGTCAAGAATGAAAACTCGCCTCCATCTATGTCTAAGAGTTCTTGAATGGGCACTATGTCATTATACGAGGAGATAACCTATATAAAAGGTCTTTCAATGGTATACATCTCATATGCCTAAGCAAGAAAAAAGCCGAACATATTATTAAAGAAGTCCATGAAGGAGTATATAGACCTTATATGAATAGGCACATGTTAGCAAAACAGATAATCCGATTTGGATACTATTGGAATGCCGTGGATGAAGATTGCACTACTTTCGTGAGAAAATGTCACAAATGGCAAATACATTCTGATCTACAACATCATCCCCCTAAGGAGTTGTACGACTTAACATCTCATTTTTCATTTGCAATATGGGAAATTGACATCATTGGAAAAATCACACCAAAAGCTTTTAATGGCCATGAGTACATTTTGGTAGCTATTGATTAATTTATTAAGTGGGTGGAGGTTGTTTCACATGCGTTCTTCGTTGTAAAGAATGCTGCTCAATTTATTTGGACCAACATCATTTACCGATATGGGATACTATATTAGTTAATCTCTAACAATAGCCTACACTTAAAAGAAGAAGTAAAAAGTGGTTAAAGAATATGGGATTATAAGACATAAGTCCTCACCTTACCAACCTCAAACGAATGAAGCAGTAGAAGTAGCCAATAAGACTCTAAAGAACATCTTAGGGAAGATGATAATACTATTAAGAATTGGTATGAAAAATTACCTTTTTCTTTGTTGGGATATCAAACGTCTATCAGGATACCCACGAAAGAAACCCCAAATGTTCTCACATATGGAATGGAGGCAGTTCTATACGTTGAGCTAGAAACACCTTCACTCAGGGTTCTTCTCGAGAACCAAGTAGCCGAAACCAATTGGCTAGAGTCTTTAACAATAAGGTAAAGAAGAATGGATTAAAAGTCAGAGAATTGTTTTTGAAACAAAATAGAGCACCAGTGCTCGACCCATGAGAAAAGTTCAGGCCCAACTAGAGTGGCCCCATTTTTCATCAAGGCTATAGACACTGGAGAGGCAGTTTGGCTAGCAGACATGAACGGAGGCAAGTTCTCATTCCCAGCCAACCTCGATCAGCTTAAGAAGTACTATGTCTAAGGGCTAAACATTTGTAATAAAACTACGACAATCTGATCTTCCGTCATTCATTAACAAAATGAAGGTATGTAGGTAGCTCATAAAGTCAATGTGGTGTGGTCTTAAGAATTGCGGTAAAGTTTCACGACTTTTAACAAAAGTAAATTTTGACTAAAATTCTCCCTAGTTTTGGTTCGGTCAACTAAGTTCTTTCATTAGTCAACTTACTCTTCTAGTAAGCAACATTTTTCTAATAGTTTTCACTTTCAGTTGACTGATTTCACTTTTCCAGTTGACTAACTTCTTCACTGAGTGTTCCTTTATTTTTTTAGTTATTTCAATCAACTAAATCTTATAGTGAGAAATTCTTCATATTTCCAAACATAATCAAATGAGCTCAAAATCCTTTCGAGTCAACTTATTGCTCCTAGTTTCAGTCGATTGAGTGATAGTTTAAGTTGATTGGATCACAGATACAAATTCTAAATCAATCAATTGCTTAATTATTTCATATTACACATACCAAGTTCTCTTCTAATAAAGAAAAACCTATCTTCTTGGAGTGGTTTGGTAAATATGTCTGTTAATTGATTATTTGTATCAATGAATTTAAAAACAATATCGTCTTTTGAATATGGTCTCTAATGAAGTAATGGCTTATTTCAATATATTTTGTTCTTGAGTGTTAAATGGAATTTTTACTGAGATTTATTACATTAGTGTTATCACATTTGATTGAAATGTTATCATAATTATACTTAAAATCTTGAAATTGTTGTTTCATGTATAAGGATTGAGCACAACAAGTTTAAGCTATTTAGTACTTAGCTTCAGCTATACACAGAGCTACAAAATTTTGATTTTGCTAAACCATGATACAAATGATTATTCTAGAAAGTGAAAAGTATCACGTGTGTTTTTCCTATCATCTTTAGTCCCAACAAAATATGCATTTGAGTAACTTAATATGTCCTTTATATCTTTAATATCGACTGATTTAGAACTTTCATCATTGTCAGGTTTGGTGGTAGGACTCATAAATGTTCCCAATGACTATGTTCCTTCCATACCAAACTTTTTGATGAGTTTTTTAACATATTTAAATTGATTAATGAATGTTCACTCTTTTGATTGTTAAATTTGAAATCTAAGAAAGAAGGTTAATTCTTTCATCATGTTCATTTCAAATTCATCTTGCATATAATCTTGTTACAAAAGGAAAGGCTTCTTCTTTATTAATACCCTCGTCTTGATTGTAACCTTAGGCTATTAGTCTTGTCTTATTTCTAATAATAATCTCATAGTCATTCTTTTTGTTTCTAAAGACTCATTTATTTCCAATTACACCATGGTCTTTAGGTCTCGACACTAATATCCAAACTTTATCTCTTTCAAATTAATTCCATTTTTCTTGCATGTTCATCATCTTTCAACTTCTTCGATATTCTCTATTTCAATTTGAGTTAGAAATGCTATGTTATTACATAAATTACTTAAGATGGTCCAGTAGCTACTTTTTATGTGGGTTCATCAATGATTTGATATTTAAGGTGATCCTTGACAAACCTCCATTATTTAGATGTGTCAAGTCCAACATTTTCATTTTGTATCATTCTTCCATGTTTTCTTCAAGATCTTTATCATTTAAGTTATATTCATTTTAAAGTTGTTTACTTGAATTGAGATTTTTGTGAATTTCATTATCATCTACATCTTTTCTTGATCAAAGAGGATGAGATTCAACAAAAGCAATATGTACAGATTCTTTCATTAATTAAGGTTCTTTTTTAAAAATATTATATATGTTGTGCTTATGGTTGAATATCTTGAAAAATTCCTTCATCGGATTTAGCATCAAATTTTCTCAAATTATCTTTGTCATTATGTATATAGTATTTACATCCAAATACATGGAAGTAGTTAATGTTTGGATTTCTTCTATTCCAAAGTTCATATAGTATTTTATTAAGGTGTGGCCTTATGCATACTCTATTAGAAATATAACAAGTTGTGTTACTGCTTCAACCAAAAAATATTTAGATAAGTTGTGTTCATTTAGCATTGTTCTTGGATAGATCTATATTTCTTTCAACTACACCATTTAGTTAAGGAGTTCTTGGTGCAGAAAAAATGAGACCAACTCAATTTTTATCACAATATTTTTTAATATCTTTATTGTAATCTTTTTCATTTTGGATTCTTATACATAGTTTTGTAAAGGATCAACATACTTCATCTTTGTGAGAAAGAAATAGTACCCAAGTAAATCTTAAGTAACCATCAACAATTACAAATGCATAATACTTTCCTCATAGACTTGCTACTCTATTTGGTACAAATAAGTCCAAATGAAATTGTTGCGAAAATGCCTTGAGGTTGAAGGATCATTTTTTTTAATGATATGTTTGTTTGCCTAATTGACAAACATCACAAATACCATCTTTTACAAATTTAGTTTTGGGTAAGCCATTAACTAGTTCATAACTTGTATAAGTTTGAAATCAATTTCATACTAGCATGACCCGATTATCTTTGTCATAACCAACTATTTTCATTAATAGTTGAAACAAATTTAACATTTTGGGATGTTATGTCATCAAAGTTTGTACAATAAATGTTATCATTTCTATATGCAACAAACAACACATTTTCATGATTATATGCATCTTTGATTAAGAAGAGTTTTTGCCTATTCTTCCAATATCAACAATTTTACTTTTTGAGTTATCCCCAAAGCTCACATGTAACACCTCGACCTAATTAATTAATAATTAGCCCGCTAATTATTAATTAGACATAATATAAAGAATAATTGAGAAAACTAATCATAAATTTCTAGACGGTCACGATAGGCCAATAAAATAACTAAATGTGTCAAAAGGGGAGGGATGTAATACCCGAACCTAATTACCGATTAATTGATGGAATGAAGTCATCTTGGAACATAATTGCATTAATATAGCTGTTTAAGCCCTGTTTTAACACTATTAGAACTCAAATTAGCTAACTACAGAAAAAAAAACTAAGAAATAATGACTGACGCAAAGCTTGGGATATCGAAGCCAACCTAAATGGGGATTGGCCAGAAGAAACCGCTTCGTAAAATGAGCAACAGAAAAGAAGTTATTAAGGAAATAGCCAAAATAAAAATCTGCGCCGGCCAAACGAGGCATAAGCCCAAAATGAAGAAAAATTTCAAAAGTGAGGCCAAAGAGATTTGAACCCTTGACCAAGTGAGGGAAATTTATAGCATCCAAAAATTTTACCAAGTTGGCTGTAGCACTTTTGTGCTTAATTATAAAACAAAAATATAAATAAACTTAATTTAATCAAGCCTACCTCCCAAATTGGCCAATGTCCATTCATGCAACACCTCATCCCCACATCATCCTATGCTTCAGCCCTCATTATCATGCTTGCCCTATCTATCATCATCACAGCTGCACACCATGATGTGCATGCATGGATAAAGCTAAAGGTATGCAATTATATATGCAAGTCTTACCATTTTGAAATACTTCAAGTGTGTATGCTGTGTGCGTTCAGATAATGAGTGTGTAAGAAACCAGGGTGTGGGTGTATGCGTAGGTGTTGTGAAGGAGAGAGATAGGGAGAGAAACACTTAGTGTATGTGTGAAGCCTTGTGTGGGTGAGTCAAAAAACGTGGATGCATGTGTGTGTGTCCATTTGGAAAGCACAAGAAGAAGGAGAAATGAGGCTGGACTAAACCTGAAGAAGATTACCAACTGAGCCGAGGAGAGTAAGGAAAAGAAAATCAAAAGAGGGTAATTTTCTTCTTCACAAATCTTTCATTTTTGTACTATTTTTGGGTTTTAAAGACATGCACGCTTAGGAGGTTAACATTTCATAAGGTTAGGCTCAAAACAGTAAAGAAAATCTGAGAAAACTGAAACTGTCACTCTCAGTCAAACATGGTAGATCTTTATTTGTTAAATCAAACCCAATTTTAGGACTAGATCTAGGTCGGTGAGTCTGTCAGGGGCCTAACGCAATTGGAATCAAACAAAACGGTCAAGCAATGACCATGTTAGGGCGAGAATAATCCGGCCGAAAAACTGGTTTGGATGTCAGAAACCGAGATGTTTTGAGGTCTCAAAACAGTCCTAAAAGGTTGCTAACTCTCTTGGGAGTAGATCGGTGCAAAAACAGAGAGAATTGGACGTGAAATCAGGACGAAAAATGAAGAAATAACCTGTAGTCTCTGGCACCAGCGCCGGAGACGATGCAGGAACAGTAGCCGGAAAGTCGGGTGAGGGAGATGACATTGTAGCAGCTGGGTTGAATCAGATCTGGATCGAGTCGGGTCGGGACCCGACCGAACAAAAAGGGAGTAAGTTAAACTGCGTCGTTTTGGGCGTATAGGTTTGGTTTTTTTAAATTTGAAATCTGATCGTTTGGTCACAATGATAGTAAATCTGAAATAGAAATAAGGCTTGACTAAACACGGATAAGGGTCAAATGCGCATAACAAGGATATGTTATCCCGGTTCAGTGAACTCAAACTGAACCGGTTGGTTTAAAACAGATTCATGATGGTTTGGTTCAAAGAAAACTGAACTGGCTGGTTCAATGGCAATTGGGACCGGTTTAGGGTTTTAGGTTAAAAACCCAATAGTTCAATGATTTAACTTAAATAAAGGAAAACTAAAACTTTATTTATTTATGGTTTGACCCCAACAGTTAGGAAAAATGATACTAAGGCCCAAGATTTAGAGAATTAACTTAAATAAGCCCTTAAAAATAATAAAATAATTTGTTTAATTATTCTATTAAATGGGTAAAATTACTATTTTACCATTGGACACTAAATAAGTCAAATGAAGTCCAAATAAAATAAATAACTAGTGCATTTTTATTATTTCGGGCATTTCAAACTCAAGAGTAGAGTCCAATTTGCGAAATTAATTCCCAAAAAATATAGATACGCAAATGGTGAATGATTGTATTACCCCTAACGATACCTAGGGCTAATTAAAAATAAAAGATAACCTATTTTAATTATGTTTGACACTCTGGACTCAACGGTGAAGTCCTTATTAGCAAACAAAGTATCGAAAAATGTGACGCATGAAAATATAAAATTACCAAAATGCCCCTAATACAGTACAAAGCCCGAATAAAGTCCAAATTGGATGAAATTGATACTAATGAAGGCCCAAATAATTGTAAACTTGTATGAATGACTAACTAATAATTCAGGATTAGAATATCATAAAATGTGAAATGACTAAAATACCCCTAAGCATAGAAAATGCTAAGTAAAGGCCGAATGAAGGCCAATCTGATCTAATAGTCATAAGCATAATTATGGAAATTGAAGGGCTAAATAAGACTCCAGAACAGTCAACGTATAAAATGAGAAATGATCGATATGTCGTAATGATCAAAAATAGATACCAAATGAAGTCTAAAAGACTTAAAAGTTTATATATACGATATGTGGACTATTCTGAGGACTACGATATGGTCCGGGGCAAGAATGAAAAAAATTACCATTTTGCTCCTAAGATTAAATAAGGGCTTAATTGGCAATGATTGGAGTCCAAATGACTTAGATTACAATCCTGACAACTATTAAGCCTACTTAAGGAACTTAAGAGCATAAGTTAAAACCCAATGAGTGGGTAATAGGCCAATGGACCTAGTTAGGACATCAAATAGATTCCTAAGATAATGAACAAGACATGAATGAATGAATTATGATCTGTTTGTGATTAATGATAATTTTTCAGGATATGCAAGGATGTGCTTGACATATCTGGAGTTTATCAGAGTATCTGTAAATGGAGATAAGCGTAATAGTTGTAAGTAAAACCTGGACTTTGTTATGTGGTCTTTCCTTAGCCATGTCACATCTATTTCTTCGTCTTGCCACCTTGTACTCTATTAGCTGATATGCCTTGATCTCCATAATTGATATTGTTCTATCTTGTGGACTTGATGAGTTATTAAATGTTAACACCCTGATGTGATTTATACGTATTTCTTTGATGTTTGAATACTGAACAGTACATGTCACACTGATAATAAAAGTATTACTCCACAACTTGTGAAATTAACTATGCATGACCTGATTTTATCCGTGGTAGTACTTGACTCGTTACACACTTCAGCCCTTAAGGGCAAGATACTGACAATCTACATGTGGTTGTGAGCGTCACATCGCAGGACTGGTCTACGCGTGGGTGTGAGCGTCACTTTACACGATCGAACACGTAGTCATGTAAGGTATGACGTACGACTTGAGTCCTAGAGGACACAAAAAGTTAATAGCGCTATGTTGTAAGTACGAAAGGGTATGCCGAGCTCTAACAATAGCATCTAACAGATAGTTTCTTTTTATCTCTTACATGACATGCTCTTGATTTTTGATATATGGTATATCTTTGAGCACCGTTGATATTGTATTCCTTGGATCCTTGTTATGCTTGTGAGCTTTCTTGGAATACTCCTTGTTGTACTATTTGATATGATGACATGCCTATATAGATGTTTTCTGATTTCGGCAGCATATTATTTGGCTATTCCTTGTTGTTGTTTTGTGCACTCATCTTGGAATATGCCCATAGGACCTGAGGGTCATTTCTATCGATTTATACATTGGTGATTGGCTATTGTGACTTTTATCATGTCTTCTGTTCTGACATACATTGATATATCACATTCTATTAGTATTTGCTCATACTTACTTCTTGGATTGATCTCGACCCATGACAGAGGAAGGGACTTTACTTACTGAGCTTTGTTAGCTCACTCCTTATTTATAACCATTTTTCAAGTAGCTTATGATGGATGATATGTAGTGAGATAATTAGTGGAACTAGTGAAGCACAAATGATTTACAATGACAAGATGAACTCCAAGTCAAGTTGACTACGTACTCTGTAATATTAAGTTCACAATTGTATTATAATGTTACATCATTAGTGATGAGGTTAGCCTAGTATGTTGGATCACTATGATTAAATTGTACTTGGAGATATTTTGATTGTTGATCATTGGGGATGAGTTTGATCAGCTAAAATGTATTGGTGTAACTTTCGCCTTAAGTAATTCATTGATATAGAATAGATGCATTAGGGCATGTATATTGATGCTCTAGAGATATTTGGTGACTGATTCTAGACATGCTTTAATGTATTTGGATAAGTTGCATTATGAATTAAAAATGTGTTTAATTTCCACTGCTTTGACCCTACATTTGGAATGCAATTCATTGTTAAGTTCAGAAGTTGCCTTTGGTTGGTCGCATTGTCGATGGAGAAAACTGGCAAGGTAGCCAACTGGTATCACGTCCTCGAGATCCGCGTAGGGTGGGTTTTGGGTCGTGACATCACAAATCCTCTTTCTTTGGGTGTTAGAGAAGTGAACATTGTGTAATCCCCAGTTATGTGCCTTAAGCAGCAACTATTAAGGGACAACTTGTCTTTATTTGTGGAGGATTTTAGAAAAACCTACATAAACTATTTACGTAATTCCCTTTGGTACTATACCCAAATCTTTTTTGGGTCTTCTTTGGTTAGCCTTTGGAAGGATTGTCCCTACAAGAACCCAAATCATTTTGCCCTTACTTTTTAGGTTTCTATTGGCTCCATGAGAGTAATAAAAATTATTACACTTTCTTGATGAGCTTGAGCTTGAAGCTTTAACAAATAAAATTTGATATAAATTTTGCTTGTTGTAAGTGTTATAACCCAAACCAAGCTTATCAAAAACACATTTTTATTGTGAAATAATTTTATCTAAAATTTCACTCTTTTTAGTGAATTTTGATAAAGTGAAGTGTAAATCTTTAGCTTTCTTTTTAAAAGAAGAAATTTCTTTTCCAAAATATTTGATTTTCAAATAAAGTTTATCATTTCCTTTTTTAAAATTTTATTTTTATCCTTTACATCTTCTACTTCTTTAAAAGATAAAAAGAAATTCTTTTTAAAAATAACATTTTTGAAAGAAAGTTTCACAAGCTCATCATGCAATTCTTTAGAGGTATTTTTTTTAATTCTTCATAACTAGAAAAATCATTAAGATTGGAGATTACCTAACCATCTTTGGCCATGAGGCTGAAGTTAGATACTTATTGATCACTTGATTCTTCATCTAAATCATCCCATATGGTTTTCATTGGGTTCTTTTTGTTCCTTTCTTAAGTTAGGGACATTCAACCGTCATATGTCTAGGCTTTTTGCACTCATAGAAAATGGGAGGATCATTTCTAGAAGATTCTATCTTACTTGATTCTCCTTTTTGTTGCATTCTTATAAATTACTTCTTTCTCAAAAAATTTATGAACTTTCTCATGATCATGGCAACGTTTTGATCTTGATCACTCTCTTTGTTTTCCTCTTCACTTTCTTTTTCATGGTAAGAAAAGGATTTGGAGAGCAATCCTTTGCTTTTGCTTGATTTTTTTCATCATGGCTCTTCATGGTTAGCTCATGAGTCATGAGGGATCTTAGAAGTTTATCAAGACTACAAATATTTAGATTCTTGGCTTCTTGGGTGGCAATCACCTTTGGTTCCCACATCCTAGGTAATAACCTGGGAATGTTTCTTATCATTTCCACATTAGTATAGTTCTTGCTAAGAGCTTTTAGCGAATTCATAATATTGGTGAATCTAGTAAACATTTCAGGTCTAGATTCATCATTATTCATTTTAAAAAGTTCATAACTGTGAACTAACATGCTAATTTTTTGTTCTTTAACTTGATTAGTACTTTCATAGCTAGGTGACCTCTAATTTATCCCAAATATCTTTTGTTGATTCGGAAGCAAAATTCGATTAAATTCATTGCTTTAACATTGAGTTAAATTAGTTTTAGGTCATTCTCATCCCATTCATTTTCTTCCTTAGTTACTTTAGCAGTGCCTGAATTTTTAAGTGAAAACATGTGGACCATTTACAATAACTTTTCAAATCTCATAGTCTTGATCTTGAAGATAAATCTTCATTCTAGCCTTCCAATAGGTATAATGTTGTCCACTAAATAAGTGGAGGTCTATTGGTTGATTGCTCTTCAGCAAAAATTGTTCCTACTATGTTTTCCATGTCTTTTTTCTTAGATTTTTAAATCTATATTAAGAAATCTTACCCTACGTCCTCGAGACAAGCTCATTCCTTAAGTAATCCACTATTTAACCCCTTGTAGGTGGACATAAAATCTTTAAAAGAAGAGCTCTCTGCTCTTTAACCTAACAAAAATTCATTTTGTCTCACAAGGGTAACCTACCCCTCACAAAATCTCACAACAATAAAAAAGATAGTTTACAAATAGATGTACTCTCTTCTAGAACTAATTTACAATGAAAATCACACTCTCTCTAATGATTGATCATTTAATGCACTAAATGTTTAAAAGAAAGAGTACTTTAAGAGTGAAAATTTGAAATAAATTCAAACTCAAGTCAATAGAATGTAAAAGATAGTAATATATAGATGGTCATAAATTTTTCTTGATCCTCTCTTATATAGGAATTTCAAAGGTATATCCATCAAAAATAAATTATAGTCATTGAGAGCGTTTAAATCAATTTGAAATTTGAATTTCGCATTGCCCGGCAAATTCAGTCCACTGAATTAAGATTCAATTGACTAATGAACTTAATTAATTCATCTAGTGGTTGGAGGATCTATTTTTCAAAATCATTTAGTTTTCTGATTTCTCCAAAGCCAAAATGTTCATAATTTTGATAATGACAAAATACACATATATTTTTAATATAATTCAGTCAACCGACTCATACATTGAGTCGATTGAGTTTGGTAGTTTTGAAACAATGCTTATTTTGTTCAAAGTTTTCAACTCCAATTAACTTGATTTTTAAAATTTTAAGATATATCAATGTTTTATTTTGAAAACTCATTTCTTAAGATTCTTGATCACTTAAACACATTGGGAATTAGTTTTATGATCAATCAACCTAAGTAACTCAAAACCCAAAATAATGAAAAATAAAGGTCTTTCACTGGATTCTTTTGGCTTGAATGCTTCCAATTCTTTTGAGTTTGTTAATGATGCTTGCACTTGAGTGGATATCCTCTCTTTCTTGAGCTTTTCAATTCTTGTTAAAGCCTTTATTGGATCAATGACTTATTTGCTTTAATACTTGGATAAATGTAGTTATAAATAATCGAGGGCCTTATTTGTAAGTGGGTCTAAAGTTGCTTTTCACGCTTAATGGTAGAGTCGGCCTAGTCTCTATTTATATGGATTTCAATACATATAAACGACCCACAAAATAATCTAAAAAAAAAAAATTGAGTCACCAAAAAATTTGCCCAAAGGTGCAAGAGCAGAATCCAACTATACAAGCCACATTCGACAATAACTATAAGGGAGTTGTTACTACTTGCAACTTTTTCTTCCATCCTCTTTTATCTTTTGAGTTGAGAAAAATGCAAATGTTGTGATGCAGAGTAAGAATTGGTATGGATCCTAGCTTGAGAATCAAATAAAACTAATTTCTAAGGTGAGTCCTCAACTTTGAAGAAACCATTTTTTGGATAAGAATATTAGGATTATTGAGTTAAAGTAGTGTGTAGAAAAGATCTATCCTTTCCTTTGGCTCCTATTGATTCTCGGAGAAAGAATACCAAGAATAAGGGCATCAAAAGCCTTGATTCGTCTAATTACCAAGAGTAGTTAGAAAATAAAAGAGAGAGAGAGACGTCTTCAAATAATATTACTCATCAAATTAAATCTCTCTCTACTATTATAGTCGATGATTATATAGGAAATCTCCAAAACCTTAAGATTGATAAAAGAGGAAGAAGATATTATGAAATAAGAAGCTAACCTAAAATGGGGGCTCAATTCCAATTTCTAGGCTTAACAATAGCCTTACATAAAATTGGATTTAAATAGCATAAGAAAATTTATCATAAACAGTACCAAAATGACTAAAATATAAAAGAACCCAAAACATGTTAAAACCACGTTGTTGCGGCCTAAAAACCATTGGGTAAATGACAAGTCATTGATTTTGTAAATCTCACCAAAACATTTTAATATTTTATGGATTATGAGTAATTTTCTGAACTTGGACCCCAAAATTGGGTTACGTGACAGGCTCCAATGGGTCTTATTGGGCCTTCCACCTATCTCAAATTGAGCCTTGTCCTTGGAGAGATGTTATTAGCTGATGACTATAGGCAGGAGCGAATTCACTTGGGGGCATGACTACCAAAATTTTGAGAATTTACTGGGGGCAGGCTACCAGAATTTTGAGAATTTAATTTTATCATTAATTTTTATAAAAAAAATTTCAAATTTAATTTTCATAAATTTTTAAAATAAAAAATACTAAATATAACCAATTTATCACCTTATTTTCCTATTGTTAGAGAAAAAATTGATAAAACCCACATATATTTATTATAATGGTTTCATCACTTTATTTCTATGATTGAAAAGATAGAGTGAGAAAATTCATCATATATATAATTACCCCTTAAAACCTAATTCTTATATTTTTGTTCACAAATCCATGGTGTACTCGTACAATTGGCCACTGGCTATAGGCCCTTAACAACATTAGATATTGCCAGAATGAGTAAGAGTGACATAATGCATGCAGTGGGCGGTAGGTGTAGAACACCTAACAATACATTCAAAACTTTTCACCATTTATTGACCCAATTCACATGCATGCAACAGGTATGTGTGTATATATGTGTGTGTGTGTGTATAGATATATATATGATAATTGTTTAGTATATTTGAAGGTGAGTGTTTGCCGTATACAAATTAATTCTTGAAAATAATCACACATATTCATTACAATACTGCTGTCCGCAATTGGCTTGAATAAATGAATGGGACATTAACGTTGGTCGCGACTTCACCGGTGACTGAAACCGAAAGAATGTTTCTATAGGGTTCTACTTTGCTTCGACTTAGGAGTCTACCACACTGATTCTTTTCTTTCTTTAATATATGTACAACTGACAACTGTCCAGTTGTTGATAGCTCACAGATGGGTAGATGAATTACACAGCCTTCATTTATTTAGCTCAAGGACTGTATTGGTCAAGCCTTCACATTTGTTAGCTTTGCTTTAATTAATTTTTTGTAGTGGTATGTATTTTGGTATACAATAAAGTGAGAGATATACTTTAGACATGACACATATAATATGTATATAACATATATACATATATTGTTTCACCAATTAAACCAAGCCCATAAATTTTAGGAAATTTCTTAATTTGGTTTATTCAGTTTTAATAATATTTGGAATCTTTTTGGATAATCCTAATTGTAGTTCGATTAATATTCTAATGAGAGTTAGTTTTTAGTTAAATAAGATATACTAGTTTGTATGAGATTAGATCTCATAATCAATATAAGACTTAGTGTCAATGTTATATATATAAATATATATATATATATATGTGGATCTTTGTCACATTGAGTTATGTACCACAAAAATAATAGAGTGATGGCCAAGAGAATTAGAGGGCCGTGAGAGATTGTCGAAATAATGATAGTGTGTGAGTTTTATTCAATAAAATATATTAATTTGTTCACTTTACTTCTTCTCTTATTTTTTTTGTTTAACAATTTAATATCAAAGTAATTTTTAAGTCCTACATACATGTAATCGGAATCAAGTTTATAGAGAAAAACAAATAATAAATTTGATAATTCAAATAAAATCAGAACTGACTTGATCAAATCAAATATTTTTAGATTGGGACAGTTCTATCATTATTACAGTTTGATTTCAATTCTTTTTGTAACCCAACTCAACTCACCCATGTACACCCGTATTCCATATCATCAACAATGGCCTATTCAAGGGAGATCGGAGAGTGAAGCATAGAGCCACCCGCGCATTTAGACAACGTACGGACATGACCGACGAAGGAGACAATACGCCACCCGCAGACATTGATAATATTTGGATGCTTTACTTATCATTGTCACCTGGAAGGGTCCCCCACACTCACTCTCTCTCTCTCTCTATATATATATATATACATATGTATGTATATTATATCAGAAATATCGTGTGACTTTTTGTGATGGGATCCACAACTTAACTGCAGCTGAACATGTTAAGAATCTTTCTCGCCCCAAAGCTTCTCTTTCTGATTTCACAACGTTATTTATATCATTTGTCCTTCTTAGTTGGCTTCTGACTTCTCAGAATTAATGAAGAAAGGAAGGAATTAATCCTTTGGTCCCACAAAGCAAAGGCTTCTTCTGTCCTTTCTCTTCCAAAAAATGTTGTCATTAGTCCATTGTTGAGTGTCGCTTGCCTAATGATGTTGATGGTATTCGTAACTTTGGAAACTGTGCTTGGAGACATTAGTATTTTGAACTTATATGAGATGGATTCTTAATTTTAATTATTTAAAAATTAAAAATAAAATGATGATAATGATTGATATAAAGTCGGGCTCCCCTTTAATAAATAATACATAAATTGATTATACCAAAAATAATGACAACGAAATATCTCATTTAAGTGATGAATTTGATCATTACAACTTCATGTGTTTTCACTGCTTCTTTTTTTCTTTTTTCTTTTTTTTGTTATAAGCCTAGTTGTCAAAAAGCCCATTTGGAGCTCTCTATTTAAATTTTTTAGTAGTCTTTAATGTAGGATAGCTTATAACTCGATTTTGGGCAAATTTAAATTCTACAAAAACATTTGTAGTTGGCCGGCTATCTTTTAAAGATGGTTAGAAATGCTCTAAAATTATATGAAAAGAAAAGAGAAGTCAGTAACTTATTTTAGACAATTAAACAAGTAACTCTAGTTATAACCCATAAAAAACATACACATAAATTGGACAAGAAATTAAATATTACATTGTTTTGATCCTAAAATACATTCTAAGTCCCAAAATGGGTTACAACACGATAAAAGGAACAAATATGCAATTAAAACCAAAAAATAATATAGATCTGGGGGCTAAGGTACAAAATGAGAAGGTGTTAGGCACCCATTCTACTTGGTACGAATGGATCGGCCTCAAATGTTCAACCATAAGACTTTTTTTATTAATTGAAAATAGAAAGAAAGGAATAGAAACAAAGGTATGGCATAGAAAAAGCAGATTCAGGCATGTATAAGAAAATACACAAAAATAAAATGGGAGAAGGGGAGAGAGATTTGGACTTAAACCTGAAGGCTTCCAACGTATCCACTTAAAAAGTGGAGTCAGAGTCACGAAATTATTCTGATTCACCCACTCCTATCAATGGTGATAGAAGGTGACAGATCAGCCTATGGAGAAAGGTTTAGAGAGCGTACTTTGTATGCGGCGAGTCGGATAGCACTTCGACTTGTTCACTTAATTTGGAGTCATTTTCTTGGGCATCGCTTTGACTTATATTTTTTATTCTAAATCGTGACTCGGACAGTCCTTCGGCTTGCACTTCTTGATTCGGTGCCGTTTGGGCACCACTTCGTCTTATGTATGAAGGAGTGAGAGAGTGGAGAAACTATATTGGCAGCATATGGGTTTAGAATTCTCGTCCCTTAAAATGGTAGCAAATGGAGTCTATTTTTAGGCAAAATATGGAGACTTGATCCAATGGCCCAAATTTAATCTCACAGATAGAGAGCTAAGACCATATCTTGAATGATAATTATCATGAATTAAAAGTAAATAAAATATAATAATTATCCTAGACATAATTATCTTAATTAATAATTAGAAATGAAGATATGAAAAATGACAAGAACTAATGAAATGTATGTCTACTTGAATGCACTAACAAGAATTAAAAAAAATGATTGTTTAAATCTAATTAAACTCTAAAAATAAAATAATTAAGAAGAAAGCTTCTAGCCACCCAATCTCCATATATATATATATATATCACATAAAATATATCATATATATAAAAAATAATAAAATGAAATGAATCAATAGGACCATTGTCTACAATAATGGGCCAATGAGAATGAAGAAAAAACTAGAGTTTAGATCCAATTAAAACCTAAAAACTTGAAAGAGAGAGTTCTCAACTATCTAGACTCTCTCTCTTTCTATATATATATATATATATATATATATATATATATATATAACCCTAAATGATGTGGATCAATCATTTGATCATCACCATGTGTAGGCCAATCACAATGCACTTGACGTCAAATGACTACTGTAAACCTAAATGAGGTGGACCAATCACATGAATATATATATATATATATATACCCTAAATGATGTGGATCAATCATTTGATCATCTACCATATGTAGGCTAATCACAATGCACTTGACGTCAAATGACTAATGAAAAATGAGGTGGACCAATCACATGAATATTTACCATTCATGGACTAATCACAACCAAGATGACACTTAATGCATCAATGAGATTTAAAATAAATCTCATTTAACACATGATAAATTTTAAAAATAAAATGATAATTATCATTCAGTATTACCAAATTGCCCTCAATTTGGTGGAGAATCTCTAGACCAGCCCATGGCATTGAAATAACCAAATTGCCCCCAAGCCATAAAAAAATGCCTAAGTTATCCTTAAAGTGCTAAAATAACCAAATTACCCCTAAATGGGTAAAATAGCATAGAAAATATAGAAATGCCATTTTAGGTTACCAAAGCAACCTATTAGGGGTAGGACTATGCTAAAATTACCAAAGTGACCTCAAAAGGACAAATTGATGGAGAAATTACTAAAATACCCCTAGAAAGTAAAAAATCTCTATAATTTATCAAATTATCCCTAAAGGGTAGGGAAATACTAGAAATTACCAGAATGTCCTTGAGGGCCAAATATGTGCAAAATTACTGAAAATGCCCTTAAAGGTCAAAATGCATGAAAATGACTAAAATACCCCTAGATGGGAAATATTGTAATAACTTTCAAAAATGATGAAACTACCCAAGAAGTTTTTTGAGATATGTTGCAAAAATGGCTGAAATGCCCTTGAAACTGTGGAATTACGATTTAATTAAGGGTTACAAAATAAGGTGTTTATAGAAAACGTCTTATTGGTAGAGCTTACAAGCAAGCAAACATCAATGCAAGAAAAAAAATACCTATTTTGGCTTTAATTGTGGATTTTATGTGGTCGAACTCATTCTCTATAAGATTCCCACATATCACCTTAAGGTGAATCAGACCGTCTGTAATTCATGAAGGAATGATATCCCATAAATCAGGAAGATTACTTAAAAGGAACTATCATAATACACTACAAAAAATTATATTTTTAGTGATGCCCTTTATTAGCGATGTATTATTGCGCGTCGCTAAAAGACACTATGAGCGACGCACATGGTGGGCGTCGCCAAAAGGAGTAAAAAGTTTGTTTCTCGCGCAAAAAAATAAACGCGCATCTTTTGGCGACGAAAAATGGATTATTAGTGATGCACATGTGCGTCGCTACTATTAGCCACGCCCACAAGGGCGCCACTAATAGTTTTATTAATAGAACGATGTTGTTTTAGCAGATATTTGGTGACGCATAGTGTGCGTTGCTAAAAAAGTTTCCCCATTTTTATACCAGCGCTGCACATCAGTTTCTTCTTCTTCTCTCTACTTTCCCTAAATTTTTCTCACGCTCATGCTCACTCTCACTCTCACTCTCTGTCACTCTTGACCCATGCTTTTGACAACGGCGAACGGCGACGATCAAGTTTTTGACAATAACATAGTAACTCTCTCTCTCACACTCTCTCTCCCCATAAGTCCTATTCTCAGTGATTTCGTACATATCTATTCTCAGTGATTTCCTTTTATCTTGTTTCTTGTGAAAAACAAGTTCAACATTTTTTGTTTTCTTTCATTGCTTACACATATTGAGCACTTGCCTATTCTTAATCTAGTAAAATTATTTAAGTTTATTTACTAGATTAAAACTTAAGATTGGGGTATTGCTGCAAATGTCATGCATTTTTTATTGATGTTTTTGGTAGACAACATGAAACTATTAGTCACTTCACCTAAGAATTGGTAATTGGGACATGAACTCAATTGGACTATAGTAATGTGTGTAGCTATTCTTTTCTTGCTTCTATTACCAAGCTAAGAACCTATTAAAACTTGAATTTAAAACCCACATGAGTTTTCAAGTTTTGTAAAGTTTTTAAAACTTCTCTTGTCCCATATAGGTGAGGAAGAGAATATATATTTTGTTTATATGCAATGGCTTTGAATGGGCTACTTGAATAAGTAGAGTTAATTTTATGATATAACAACAACACACATGTTGTCTGGCTCGGCTCTTAACAGTGTGGCGCGCACTCCATGCTCGCATGCTTTAAAACAATCCTTTCGCTCTTATACTCCTGCAACTTAGAAACTACCTCTTGTGCAGTATAATCCTTATAAACCTTCTTTGATTTCCCTCAACAAGCAATTTTATACGAATTGACCAATTCAATTTCATCAGACCAATCAATTGATATATTTTCAAACACACACTTGTTCCTTAGATTCCATAATGACCAAAAAATTGCAAATGGGATAATCTCCCATATAACCAAATCTGCCTTTTTAATTTTCCAACTTTACCACCATTCCAAAGTCCCTTTAATAGAGCTTGGAACCACCTACCAGTCCAAGCAAGCAACCCAAACCCCCCTAAGCTTTTGAACATAATAACAAAAAATGATATGAATTTTCTAATACTTCTCCACAAAATCTATAATATATAGAAACTGCCATTATTTTCAATCTCACTCCCAACTTAATTAGTCCATTAGCCGAAAGCACCCTTTCCCAATAGATTAGTCAACCAAAATATTGAGCTTTTAAGAGAGCTATGCTTTTCCAAATGAATAAAAAAAATTTACAAGATACTTTTTGAGTATTCTCGCAATACTCATAAATCTCTTTTAATGAAAAGAGCCCAGATCCATTCCCTTTCTAGCTTAAGAAGTCAAGAATGCTTGCATTTAGATGAGGAACATTATCCTAACAAAGCCAAAAGACTCATATTCTTTTATTCATCCCAAACAAACATAGGCCTCCTATACTGAATATTTCAACCTGCATCATATTCATTATTAGATACAAAATCTACTAACTTTCCATCTTTGAACCCTACAATGCTAAATAATCTTGGGCATAATTGAGATAAAGCATAATTCCCCAACCACATATCCTTCCAAAAAAATATTTTCATTCCATTACCTAACTTTATCAAAATATTCTCACTGAGTTTTTTTTAACATATACAGATTCTTCTTCTTAATAAGGATGACAGTCTTCCAAGTGATTGGGAATTTGCGATTAATCTCTATTTTCGGTAGCCATGCGGCCTCCTTAGGAACTCTTTACTTAGATATAATAAGAAGGGTAAATTATGTTGACCTCCTCTGAGGTTTCTGATAATTATAGGGACTTCCCTAAGGTTTCTTGAAAATTACATTTTTTGTTTTCTTTCATTGCTCACAGCTGTGAGCAGTTATGGACGGTTGGAGAGAGGGATTTAGCACGCATTTCATAAGAATGGATAACCCATAATTTATTGCTATTTGCAATTTATGGCAATTCCTATCCTTTGGAATCAACTAAAAGCCTTATGTTTGTTTTTGTGGCTACCAATTGCCCCCACTAATTTCATTAAAATTGTAACAATTTCATTCATGTAAGTCTAGCCCCATTTGAGAGTTATTTTCATCACATGTGAATCTTGTCGAGAAATTTATTCGCAATTGGGCTCGTGTGTATGAAAATCGATTCTTGAATTGTCTAGAGTAGGACAGTTTGGGAATGTATAAATCTGCATTGCAATCACTAGTGTGCAAATTTCAGCACGGTCTCCTATTGTTCACGAAGCCACCTAGAGAGCTGAGGCAGCTGAGAAACGGAATGCACAGCTGAAATAGATAATGACAGAGCTCCAGACTCGCCAGACCCAGCTAGAGACTCTTATGCAGAAGGTCCTCAGCCAGCAAGGAGGCTCTGTTCAGCCTTGGTAACTTTTTAAAATTAATTACTTTGGTGTATTTATTATTTATAGAAAATGTTACGTAAAAAAAAAAAAAGGATTTTGACCTAATGGCCTAGAAACCGCATGACACACTTCACATATGAAAATAGACTTGCACGGACTTACTTAATTTCATCGGTTCTAATGATCGTTAAAAACTTATGTAACTCTCAACTGCAACAAGGCCCATTTTGAGGTTTTGATAGATCAAAATGCCAAATATCAGCCTACCAACCCCGAAACCCCATCACACACCTCAAAAATGATAAAATAGACTTGCACAAACTTACGGCACTCGGTTCGGATGCCTGGTCTGAAACTTTTGCAAGTTTCAGCTCTAAAAAAGCCCATTTTGGGGTTCTGACCCACCAAAATTTTGGATATCAGCCTACCAACCCTGAAACCCCATCACACATCTCAAAAATGATAAAATAGACTTGCACAAACTTACGGCACTCAGTTCGGATGCCCGGTTTGAAACTTTTGCAAGTTTTCGCTCCAAAAAGCCCCATGTTGGGGTTGTAATGGACCAAAACACCGGATATCGGCCTAACTACCCCCAAACCCCATCACACACCTCAAAAATAATAAAATAGAATTTTATGAACTTACGACACTCGATTCGGATGCCCGGTTTGAAACTTTTGCAAGTTTCAACTCTAAAAAGGCCTATTTTGGGGTTTTGACCGACCAAAATGGTAGATATCGGCCTACTGAACCTTGAAACCCCATCACACACCTCAAAAATGAGAAAATATACTTGCACCAACTTACAACACTTGGTTCGGATGCCCAGTTTGAAACTTTTACAAGTTTCAGCTTTAAAAAGGCCTATTTTGGGGTTTTGATTGATCAAAATGCTGGATATCGGCCTACCGACCCCCAAACCCCATCACACACCTCAAAAATGATAAAATCAACTTGTACAAACTTACAGCACTCGGTTTGGATGCCCGGTTTGAAACTTTTGCAAGTTTTAAGTCCAAAAAGGCCCATTTTGGAGTTTTGACTGACCAAAATGGCGAATATCGGCCTACCAGCCTCGAAACCCCATCACACACCTCACAAATGATAAAATAGACTTACACAAACTTACGACACTCGGTTCAGATCACCGATTTCAAATTTATGCTACTTTATGAAGTTCTTACTATATATGCATGCAAAAAAAATTTATATTCACATTCTATGTTCGTATATATTTAATAAGTGTTCTAATATATATCATTTGATCTTTATTTCATATTGCTCGGGATTGTTGCGCCGCCGTCTTTCTGTTCTACATCGGAACTTACTATTCTCATTTATTTTTTTTTTCTGAGACAATTTTTTATTTTTGTATTTATTTATACATTCTACTTTTACAATTGTAAGTAATTAGTATAATATATATATGTGTGTGTGTATATATATATATAGGAATGCATTTTTCGTTTAATATATTCATTTTGAATGTTTGGATTTTATTTTATATCAGGATGATTGAGACAGATTTTATTGTATATCAAGATGATTGATATAGGTTTTAAACAGAAAAAAAAAAAAACAAATAACTCAGGTAGCAAATTGCTCAAAAAAGAAAATTAACTTTTAGCGACGCACATAAAGGCGTCGCTAAATGACCCAAAAATTGGTTTTTAGCGACGCTTCATATTCGCCGCTAAATTATTATACAAACATACTATTAGCGATGCCCCCAATCCGTCGTTAATAGTTTCCAATAAACTATTGGTAACGCACTAAGAGCGTCGCTAAAGGTCCCAATTAGCGAAGCCCATTGACTCCACGTATAATATTAGCGACGCCCCTACCTGATTATTAGTGACACCTTTTGCACGTCGTTAATAGTTACCTTTAGCGACGCCTCTAAGTCTGAACATCGCTAATAGTATTAGCGACATGACTAGTAGCGACGCCTCTAGCGACGTCCACATGAGCGTCGTAAAAACAACTTAGCGACGCCAATTGCTATTATTAGCGACACTCACGAGCGTCACTAAAAGTGGCTTTTCTTGTAGCGGTAAGTGATCCCTAAGATTACACCCATATAGACAGCTTATATGTCTGTAAGAAATGTTATCCTAATAGTATTTTCCTAAAAAGAATGATATCCTAATAGTATTTTTAATGAGATTACATCTTCATAGACGAATTACTTGAAAGGAATGCTATCCGAACAAGACATTGCTAAAAGGAATGCTATCCTAATAGGCTTTTGATAAAATTATGTCTTCATGGATGCATTGCTTGAAAGGAATACTATCTTAATAGGATTTTTCTAAAATGAATGCTATCCTAATAAGACTTTAATAAGATTACTTCTTTGATGGTCGACTTACCTTAAAGGAAAGATATGCTAATAGGTTTTAGGATCTGAAAGGAATTACCTAAAAGGAATGCTATCCTAATATGCTTCTTGATTTGAAAGACTTTTCGATTGAGAATGATTTCAAACTGATTTTGTGGAGATCAAAACTCCATAAAGAAATTATTAATGTATTAGACTTGGACTCATTGAAGAGACAAAGAATGAGGAAATTTTGTGTGACTCCGTGAAGAAGAGTAATTAAAATCACTCAACTCCACTAGGTAAGAAATTGACTTCACTTGAATGATGATTTGGATATTGATGATTTGTTGGGGATAGGACCACTATGCCATGTTAGGAAGAAACAGTTTCAGTCTCTAGGAAACCATTAAGCTGATACTATTTGCATGACCCCCGTAAATGAGAGTGAATTGATTGATTTTTCTTTGAACCGGTTTGGACAAATGGATTAAGATTTTCCATTGACTTCAATCGATAAATGGTGCATTAAATGGATTTAACTAGAATCAGGCTAATAACCACTATAAGACTATTTTTAATAATGAACCACAGTAGGTTTACAGACATATTTGAATAAAAAAAGATTGAATTTAATAAAAATCAACTGAAATTGGGCAAAATAGGCCATAATTAGCAAAATAGGCCAAAATTGTGAAAAATGCCTAAAGGAACTATGTGTGCCGATCAGCACACAAAGTGGAGGGGGGGTTTACCACCTATGTATGTTGATCGGTCCCCTGTGAATGCTGATCAGCACTCAAGGACCTGGGCACCTGACTTGTTAATTGTGACTTTTGTACTCTTTCTTGCATATTTCTAATTTTCTCTCTAGGCACTCTTGCTCACTCATCTAAAAGATTATAAGGAACTCTAGATTAAAGTATTCTACACTCACTTATGCTCCAAGAAAGTTCAAGCATCACAATTTATGCACTTAAATCCAAAGATTAGCAAGGAAATGGAAAGTAAAAGCTATGATGACTCAAATATCATACTCAATTTTAACCAAGATTTCGCAGCTCTCGGGCTAGTTTATGGAACAATTCTACGCTATAAACCTCTTTTAAGTTTTCGAAGTGACACGATTTCTCTTCAAGAGCTGGGCCATAATTTGTTTGAACAATACCAAAATGGAGAGGTATGAATTTTTTATGTTTTCTTTCGTTTATTTTGAGAATTTTTTGTTTGATTACCAAATTTTTAATCATTCATTCACATTGGGAGATTTTTTTTTTTTTTTTTGCATGTAAAATGGAACCTTCCCATGTATAGGCATGTCACCCACGTTCCCTTTGGGAGAGTGCACACCACGCACTTGACAAAATGCCCAAATGTACTGCTTTTGTCATTCTTTGGATGTTTGATCAATTTTGCTTCTTGTTTTGCATGCCCATTATGTTAAAATGTTTTCCTAACACTTTTGACTCTTATCCTTGTACGAAGATTTGACGATTCGTGCTCGCAACTCAGCCGCCGACATTGAGGAGTGGTGGGCCAATTTTCCACCTAGGTGTAAGGGCCACTTCACAAAGGCTAGATTCGCTCCATTTTTTAACCCCATTTTTCATGTAGACCAAGATAAAAAGGTCTTATATGCTTTAGCTGAAAGGTAGTGGGACACAACCAATACGTTCCACCTAAAATTTGAGAAAGTCACATTGACCCCAATTGATTTCTCGATGATTACAGGCATTGTAGTGGGTGGTAAGCATGTGTTATAGGCTGAAGACATGCACAAAAAACCCGACGAGGTTCTTTAACTCCTAGGGCGATAATGTCAGGGCATTGTTTGAGTCGAACAAATCTATGAGGATTTTTGCCACAGAGAATATAGCAGCACAATAGTAGTGGATTGGCTGATTAGTGTATTCATGTTTTTTGTTTTTGGAAGGACTTTTTTTTCCAATGTAGACGAATCCATCCACCATTGGTGTCTCTCGGTCCTAGAAAATATCACAAATTTTAGGTATTACAACTGAGGTGGCGCCACGATAGCTGTTTTATACCAGTGGATGTGTTCTCTACCCTGGGAAATTTTTAAAGGATTAGGCAGATTTAAGGTAGTTTGGGAGGTATTTATTTGTTTTTAAATCTCAAAAACTTACTTATAATTTCATTATGAACATTTCACTAACTCCTTTTGTTTGATAGATTTAGGCCTATAAGATTCTCCAATTACTCCCAGTCACATTAACATCCCTTAAGAAGGACATGTTTCCCCGTATGTGGCGATGGAGGAAAGACAATTGGCGAACCAGTTAAGGTGCTAATACTATCCACAAGTTTCACCTAGCATTAGACATATTTCGAGTTGACATGGTAAGCTTATCAAAAAACAAATTGCTCTAGTGCATTTTGCAAAGGAATGTTAAATTTCCCAATCATGATAGGTTCAATGGTACCCTTGAGGAGAGTTCCCCTTTCGGTTGAATGGAGTGTGCAAATAGCTCGTAAGCACCTTATACAATAGGGCCCTTTTGAAAGGGTGTACTACTTAGGCGAACGAGTGGTCCGTCAAGTGGACATGGTGGTGATGCTATTTCTTCCTTTCGATATCCTAACTAACATGAGAGAGATTGGTCCAATTATCTTAGACATGTAGTTCCTTGTGTTGTGGTGTGCCCATAGTGTGGTTTTAACCATTTTGGAATTTGTTTGACTTATTTGGGGGACCTAATGTATCCTTTGACAAGAGGCCCAACTCTTCCTCTGAGGGGTGGACAACCTGCTACCAGTGATCGATCATTTCGGGAGGCAGCTACAATGGTTACTAATACAGGGCTAGCGATGGCTTTTCTAGTTTTTAATATGTTGGTGATCAAGAATGATGGAACATTCAAGCTTGAGGAGCTTCCACGTTACGCATGTGCGATTGAGGGACTTTTAGCTCCCAACCATTTGATTGGGGTAAGCTCTAGCCTATTGTCTCTTGTTTCTTTCCTCTCATTTAAGGTTACCTAAGCCTATGTGAAAATTTAGGTAGCATTAGCAATTTATCTCCAGGCATGCGTCCACATTATAGCTCTAAAGCACAAGTTTGCACAAGTTACCGTAGAATCATGGCGCAAAGCCATCTATCCGGGGATGAAGAAGTTTTCAGACTCTATTATTACTTGTGAATCTCCTTAACTATTTTGCATTGGTGCATTACTTGAACTTTTGAATTTTAATGCTACTAAATTGTTTTGTCTTGAAAATATGATCCAAGATACGATTTGAATGAAGCTCGAAGAAGAAATGAGCAATCCAGTTGGAGAGTTCACGTACGCAAGTGCCTAGGTTGAGAAGATCTGCAAAGCATGTTGAAGATAGTGAAGAAGAAGACACTGAAGAAAATGTAGTGCCTCCACGTAAGACTCGATGCCAACAAGGGGCACGATGAGGTCGCCGTTAGATTGATTCCAATCGGCAAGCTTTTTAAAAATAGAACTGAATAGTTTGTGACTAAGGACAATGTTAGCCCTTCAATTTGTCTATTTGCAACTTAGTGTGCTCTATAAGGCAATAGCTTAGATTTTCTTTTGGAACAATCACATGAAAATATATGCACTTCTTATTTTATAATAATGAAAACAATTTGGTTGATAACAAAATAATATATCTTGACACCCGACAACACTTGGCACATAAAAAGACCACAAAAGGCAAAATAAATTGGAACTGGGAAAAATATCCCAAAAATTCTCTAAGTATCAATCGGCACATAAATAGGGGATTTTCCCTTACTTGAGTGTCGATCGACATTCTCCTTTGTTTGAGTGGCGATCGGTACTGGGAACAACTTTGCCCGATCTTTTGGCACTAGAAGGCTTGTACATGATTTTGGGATCCTGTTGATCATGTTTTTTGCTTTTAGTTTGAAGAACTATGCCCAACATTGAAAGAATTTTGCACTCTTTTCGAAGTTACAATCCAGGGTAAGATGATTATTCCTACCATTAGGCGGGGTTAATTTTCTTCTTTATCCTCTTTGTTAAACTTAAAACTCTAATAATGCAAGTGATGTGATTCAAGAGGGAATCCTTTTCTTTGTTCCCTATCATGGAACACTTCATGAACCGAGAAGCTAGTCAAACCAAACTGAATGCTTTTGCATTATGCTCTATTTTTCATTTTTTGATTATGTAGGAGCTTGATAAAGCTTATGTGCACTTGATCGATGTAGTATGTGAGCTAAGCAAGAGAAACAACATTATAGGGATTGTCTTGGTCGAGACCTTGAATGGACTAGACAAGATCCATAGTGGTTGTTCCACTAGATTTGGCAGTAGCCCCTTACTATTGAGAACGTGGCTTTGTGACAAACTGAAGCTGTTGGAAAGTCTCGATGTAGCCCCCTTATTTTTCAAAACATTATTGTTCAAGGAAATTGTGGGTAAAGAAGAATGATGACCAAGGTCGGTGTAAATTTCTTGCAACGCTTGGCCCTTGTAACTTTGACTAGACCACCTTTCTTTGGCAAAGCAGGGTCCCTCTTTTTGTGCTCTCGTAGTTATTCATGTGTATGTCTAATAGGCCTTAGGGAAAACTCACGTTATTATCCCATTTGGATACTTCGCCAATTCAGTTGTAATCAAATTACCCCAAAGACTTGAGGGCCTCATTATTTGGTGCATAAACTGACTAATTTTACAGCCATCAAAGTGTCTAACTTTTGAAAAGGTATTCATGTCTCTAAATTAAAGGATAAAAATTACACTAGCTGAATGCTTATGACAAAAGAGCAGCTGAGATGGCTTTGGAAATAGGTGGGTAACAGATAAAAACTTTGAAAAATGGTCTTCTTTTTAGAGACCGAGACTGACATTAAAGTGAACCTAGGTTTGAAATTTTAGGAGATCACCAATCTTAACAAAAATATTGCTTTACTGGAGGAGGAAATAATGCAAGAATGAGAAGAACAACAAAAGATGGAATAGGCCAAATAGAAAGCCTCCACTAAAGTGACTACTTCAGTTGCTCCTTGCTTGAAATGAAAATGGGGACGATCGAGGAAAATATAAGAGTTTGACTGCAATAATGATGAGTTTGAATTTCACCATTTTACTTTATATGTGGATCCCATGAACAATTATTTAGGCTTCACTGAGAAAGGGATAGGTCGAAGCTTCGAATTTAAAGGAAAATTGGTAGAGAAGAAAGAATGAGTATCCCTCGTTGATGATTGATTTTTTTTAAGGAAGTTAGCTCTGTTTAGACTTTTAGCCAAGTCATTTAGGCTTTAACTAGTTATGAAATAAAGATTGAACATTTACTTTCGTTTAAAATCATGAAACTTTATTGCAATTCTTGAGACCGCACTTACAGTAACTTCATAAGCTACTTAAGTACCTCCCTTTTGTCAATGAACAGTGGAGGATGAGGTCATCGTAGTTCTATTAAAAATGTTTAGCCCCTAGACATAGTACTTAGTAAGCTGGTCAAGAATGAAAACTCGCCTCCATCTATGTCTAGGAGTTCTTGAATGGGCACTATGTCATTATACGAGGAGATAAACTATATAAAAGGTCTTTCAATGGTATACATCTCATATGCCTCAGCAAGAAAAAAGTCGAACATATTGTTAAAGAAGTCCATGAAGGAGTATATGGACCTTATATGAATAGGCACATGTTAGCAAAACAGATAATCCGATTTGGATACTATTGGAATGCCGTGGATGAAGATTGCACTACTTTCGTGAGAAAAAGTCACAAATGGCAAATACATTCTGATCTACAACATCACCCCCCTAAGGAGTTGTACAACTTAACATCTCATTTTTCATTTTCAACATGGGAAATTGACGTCATTGGAAAAATCACACCAAAAGCTTTTAATGGCCATGAGTACATTTTGGTAGCCATTGATTAATTTATTATGTGGGTGGAGGCTGTTTCACATACATTCTTCGTTGTAAAGAATGCTGTTCAATTTATTTGGACCAACATCATTTACCGATATGGGATACCACATTAGTTAATCTCTAACAATGGCCTACACTTAAAAAAGAAGAAGTAACAAAAGCGGTTGAAGAATATGGGATTATAAGACATAAGTCATCACCTTACCAACCTCAAATGAATGAAGCAGTAGAAGTAGCCAATAAGACTCTAAAGAACATCTTAGGGAAGATGATAAATACTATTAAGAATTGGTATGAAAAATTACCTTTTTCTTTGTTGGGATATCAAACGTCTATCAGGATACCCACGAGAGAAACCCCATATGTTCTCACATATGGAATGGAGGCAGTTCTATACGTTGAGCTAGAAACACCTTCACTCGGGGTTCTTCTTGAGAACCAAGTTGCCAAAACCAATTGGCTAGAGTCTTTAACAATAAGGTAAAGAAGAATGGATTAAAAGTCAAAGAATTGTTTTTGGAACAAAATAGAGCACCAGTGCTCGACCCATGAGAAAAGTTCAGGCCCAACTAGAGTGGCCCCATTTTTCATCAAGTCTATAGCCACTGGAAGGGCAATTTGGCTAGTAGACATGAACGGAGGCAAGTTCTCATTCCCAGCCAACCTCGATCAGCTTAAGAAGTATTATGTCTAAGGGCTAAACATTTGTAATAAAACTACGACAATCTGATCTTCCGTTATTCATTGACAAAATGAAGGTATGTAGGTAGCTCATAAAGTCAATGTGAGTGTGGTCTTAAGAATTGCGGTAAAGTTTCACGAATTTTAACAAAAGTAAATTTTGACTAAAATTTTCCCTAGTTTTGGTTTGGTCAACTAAGTTCTTTGATTAGTCAACTTACTCTTCTAGTAAGCAACATTTTTCTAATATTTTTCACTTTCAGTTGACTGATTTCACTTTTTCAGTTGATTCACTTCTTCAGTGAGTGTTCCATTATTTTTTTTAGTTATTTCAATCAACTAAATCTTATAGTGAGAAATTCTTCATATTTCCAAACATGATCAAATGAGCTTAGAATCCTTTCGAGTCAACTTAGTGCTCCTAGTTTCAGTCGATTGAGTGATAGTTTAAGTTGATTGGATCACGGATACAAATTCTAAATCAATCAATTGCTTAATTATTTTTTATTACACATACCAAGTTCTCTTCTAATAAAGCAAAACCTATCTTCTTGGAGTGGTTTGGTAAATATGTTAGTTAATTGATTATTTGTATCAATGAATTTAAAAACAATATCGTCTTTTGAATATGGTCTCTAATGAAGTAATGGCTTATTTCAATATATTTTGTTCTTGAGTGTTGAATGGAATTTTTACTGAGATTTATTGCATTAGCGTTATCACATTTGATTGAAATGTTATCATAATTATACTTAAAATCTTGAAATTGTTGTTTCATGTATAAGGATTGAGCACAACAAGTTTAAGCTCTTTAGTACTTAGCTTCAACTATACACAGAGCTACAAAATTTTGATTTTGCTAAACCATGATACAAATGATTATTCTAGAAAGTGAAAAGTATCACGTGTGTTTTTTCTATCATCTTTAGTCCCAACAAAATATGCATTTGAGTAACTTAATATGTCCTTTATATCTTTTAATATCGACTAATTTAGAACTTTCATCATTGTCAGGTTTAGTGGTAGGACTCATAAATGTTCCCAATGACTATGTTCCTTCCATACCAAACTTTTGATGAGTTCTTTAACATATTTAAATTGATTAATGAATGTTCACTCTTTTGATTGTTAAATTTGAAATCTAAGAAAGAAGGTTAATTCTTTCATCATGGTCATTTCAAATTCATCTTGCATATAATCTTGTTACAAGAGGAAAGGCTTCTTCTTTATTAATACCCTCGTCTTGATTGTAACCTTGGGCTATTAGTCTTGTTTTATTTCTAATAATAATTTCATAGTCATTCTTTTTGTTTCTAAAGACTCATTTAGTTCCAATTACACCATGGTCTTTAGGTCTCGACACTAATATCCAAACTTTATTTCTTTCAAATTAATTCCATTTTTCTTGCATATTCATCATCTTTCAACTTCTTCGATATTCTCTATTTCAATTTGAGTTAGAAATGCTATGTTATTACATAAATTCCTTAAGATGATCCAGTAGCTACTTTTTATGTGGGTTCATCAATGATTTGATATTTAAGGTGATCCTTGACAAACCTCCATTATTTAGATGTGTCAAGTCCAACATTTTCATTTTGTATCATTCTTCCATGTTTTCTTCAAGATCTTTATCATTTAAGTTATATTCATTTTGAAGTTGTTTACTTGAATTGAGATTTTTGTGAATGTCATTATCATCTACATCTTTTCTTGATCAAAGAGGATGAGATTCAACAAAAGCAATATGTACAGATTCTTTCATAATTAAGGTTCTTTTTTTAAAATATTATATATGTTGTGCTTATGGTTGAATATCTTGAAAAACTCCTTCATCGGATTTAGCATCAAATTTTTTCAAATTATCTTTGTCATTATGTATATAGTATTTACATCCAAATACATGGAAGTAGTTAATGTTTGGATTTCTACTGTTCCAAAGTTCATATAGTATTTTATTAAGGTGTGGCCTTATGCATACTCTATTAGAAATATAACAAGTTGTGTTACTGCTTCAACCAAAAAATATTTAGATAAGTTGTGTTCATTTAGCATTGTTCTTGGATAGATCTATATTTCTTTCAACTACACCATTTAGTTAAGGAGTTCTTGGTGCAGAAAAAATGAGACCAACTCAATTTTTATCACAATATTTTTTAATATCTTTATTGTAATCTTTTTCATTTTGGATTCTTATACATAGTTTTGTAAAGGATTAACATACTTCATCTTTGTGAGAAAGAAATAGTACCCAAGTAAATCTTAAGTAACCATCAACAATTACAAATGCATAATACTTTCCTCATAGACTTGCTACTCTATTTGGTACAAATAAGTCCAAATGAAATAGTTGCGAAAATGCCTTGAGGTTGAAGTATCATTTTTTTTAATGATATGTTTGTTTGCCTAATTGACAAACATCACAAATACCATCTTTTACAAATTTAGTTTTGGGTAAGCCATTAACTAGTTCATAACTTGTATAAGTTTGAAATCAATTTCATACTAGCATGACCCGATTATCTTTGTCATAATCAACTATTTTCATTAATAGTTGAAACAAATTTAACATTTTGGGATGTTATGTCATCAAAGTTTGTACAATAAATGTTATCATTTCTATATGCAACAAACAACACATTTTCATGATTATATGCATCTTTGATTAAGAAGAGTTTTTGCCTATTCTTCCAATATCAACAATTTTACTTTTTGAGTTATCCCCAAAGCTCACATGTAACACCTCGACCTAATTAATTAACAATTAGCCCGCTAATTATTAATTAGACACAACATAAAGAATAATTGAGAAAACTAATCATAAATTTCTAGACGGTCACGATAGGCCAATAAAATAACTAAATACGTCAAAAGGGGAGGGATGCAATACCCGAACCTAATTACCGATTAATTGATAGAATGAAGTCATCTTGGAACATAATTGCATTAATATAGTTGTTTAAGCCCCGTTTTAACACTATTAGAACTCAAATTCGCTAACTACAGAAAACACTAAGAAATAATGACCGACGCAAAGCTTGGGATATCGAAGCCAACCTAAATGGGGATTGACTAGAAGAAACCGCTTCGTAAAATGAGGAATAGAAAATAAATTATTAAGGAAATAGCCAAAATAAAAATCTGCGCCGAGCCAAACGAGGCATAAGCCCAAAATGAGGAAAAATTTCAAAAGTGAGGCCAAAGAGATTTGAACCATTGACCAAGTGAGGGAAACTTATAGCTTCCAAAAATTTTACCAAGTTGGCTGTAGCACTTTTGTGCTTAATTATAAAACAAAAATATATATAAACTTAATTTAATCAAGCCTACCTCCCAAATTGGCCAATGTCCATTCATGCAACACCTCATCCCCACATCATCCTATGCTTCAGCCCTCATCATCATGCTTGCCCTAGCTATCATCATCACAGCTGCACAACATGATGTGCATGCATGGATAAAGCTAAAGGTATGCAATTATATATGCAAGTCTTACCATTTTGAAATACTTCAAGTGTGTATGCTGTGTGTGTTCAAATAATGAGTGTGTGAGAAACCAGGGTGTGGGTGTATGCGTAGGTGTTGTGAAGGAGAGAGATAGGGAGAGAAACACTTAGTGTATGTGTGAAACCTTGTGTGGGTGAGTCAAAAAACGTGGATGCATGTGTGTGTGTCCATTTGGAAAAGCACAAGAAGAAGGAGAAATGAGGCTGGACTAAACCTGAAGAAGATTACCAACTGAGTTGAGGAGAGTAAGGAAAAGAAAATCAAAAGAGGGTAATTTTCTTCTTCACAAATCTTTCATTATTGCTAACTGTTTTTGGGTTTTAAAGACATGCACGCTTAGGAGGTTAACATTTCATGAGGTTAGGCTCAAAATAGTAAAAAAAATCTGAGAAAACTGAAACTGTCACTCTCGATCAAACATGGTAGATCTTTATTTGTTAAATCAAACCCAATTTTAGGGCTAGATCCAGGTCGGTGAGTCTGTCAGGGGCCTAACGCAATTGGAATCGAACAAAATGGTCAAGAAATGACCATGTTAGGGCGAGAATAATCCGGTCGAAAACTTTTTTGGATGTCAGAAACCGAGCAGTTTTGAGGTCTCAAAATAGCCCCAAAAGGTTGCTAACTCTCTTGGGAGTAGATCGGTGCAAAAACAGAGAGAATTGGACGTGAAATCAGGAAGAAAAATGAAGAAATAACCTGCAGTCTCCGGCACCGGCGCCGGAGACGATGCAAGAATAGTAGCCGGAAAGTCGGCTGAGGGAGATGACATTGTAGTAGATGGGTTGAATCAGATTTGGATCGAGTCGGGTCGGGACCCGACCGAACAAAAAGGGAGTAAGTTAAACTGCGTCGTTTTGGGCGTATAGGTTTGGTTTTTTTAAATTTGAAATCCGATCGTTTGGTCACAAAGAAATAGAAATAAGGCTTGACTAAACATGGATAAAGGTCAAATGCGCATAACAGGGATATCTTATCCCGGTTCAGTGAACTCAAACTGAATGGTTGGTTTAAAACAGATTCATGATGGTTTGGTTCAAAGAAAACTGAACCGGCTGGTTCAATGGCAATTGGGACCGGTTTAGGGTTTTAGGTTAAAAACCCATTAGTTCAATGATTTAACTTAAATAAAGGAAAACTAAAACTTTATTTATTTATGGTTTGACCCCAACAGTTAGGAAAAATGATACTAAGGCCCAAGATTTAGAGAATTAACTTAAATAAGCCCTTAAAAATAATAAAATAATTTGTTTAATTATTCTATTCAATGGGTAAAATTACTATTTTACCCTTGGACACTAAATAAGTCAAATGAAGTTCAAATAAAATAAATAAATAGTGCATTTTTATTATTTCGGGCATTCCAGACTCAAGAGTGGAGTCCAATTTGCGAAATTAAGTCCCAAAAAATATAGATACGCAAATGGTGAATGATTGTATTACCCCTAACGATACCCAGGGCTAATTAAAAATAAAAGATAACCTATTTTAATTATGTTAGACACTCTGGACTCAACGGTGAAGTCCTTATTAGCAAACAAAGTATCGAAAAATGTGACGCATGAAAATATAAAATTACCAAAATGCCCCTAATAAAGTACGAAGCCCAAATAAAGTCCAAATTGGATGAAATTGATATTAATGAAGGCCCAAATAATTGTAAACTTGTATGAATGACTAACTAATAATTCAAGATTAGAATATCATAAAATGTAAAATAACTAAAATACCCCTAAGCATAGAAAATGCTAAGTAAAGGCCGAATGAAGGCCAATCTGATCTAATAGTCATAAGCATAATTATGGAAATTGAAGGGCTAAATAAGACTCCAAAACAGTAAACGTATAAAATGAGAAATGATCGATATGTCCTAATGATCGAAAATAGATACCAAATGAAGTCTAAAAGACTTAAAAATTTATATATACGATATGTGGACTATTTTGAGGACCACGATAGGGTCCGGGGCAAGAATGAAAAAAATTACCATTTTGCCCCTAAGATTAAATAAAGGCTTAATTGGCAATGATTGGAGTCCAAATGACTTAGATTACAATCCTGACAGCTAGTAAGCCTACTTAAGGAACTTAAGAGCATAAGTTAAAACCCAATGAGTGGGTAATAGGCCAATGGACCTAGTTAGGACATCAAATAGATTCCTAAGATAATGAACAAGACATGAATGAATGAATTATGATCTGTTTGTGATTAATGATAATTATTTAGGATATGCAAGGATGTGCTTGACATATTTGGAGTTTATCAGAGTATCTGTAAATGGAGATAAGCGTAATAGTTGGAAGTAAAACCTGGACTTTGTTATGTGGTCTTTCCTTAGCCATGTCACATCTATTTCTTCCTGCTGCCACCTTGTACTATATTATCTGATATATCTTGATCTCCGTAATTGATATTGTTCTATCTTGTGGACTTGATGAGTTATTACATGTCAACACCCTGATGTGATTTATACGTATTTCTTTGATGTTTGAATACTGAACAGTACATGTCACATGATAATAAAAGTATTACTCCACAACTTGTGAAATTATCTATGCATGACCTGATTTTATCCGTGGTAGTACTTGACTCGTTACACACTTCAGCCCTTAAGGGCAAGATACTGACAGTCTACACGTGGTTGTGAGAGTCATATCGCAGGACTGGTCTACGCGTGGGTGTGAGCGTCACTTTACACGATCGACACGTAGTCATGTAAGGCATGACGTACGACTTGAGTCCTGGAGGACACAAAAAGTTAATAGCGCTGTGTTATAAGCACGAAAGGGTATGCCGAGCTCTAACAGATAGCATCTAACAGATAGTTTCTTTTTATCTCTTACATGACATGCTCTTGATTTTTGATATATGGTATATCTTTGAGCACCGTTGATATTGTATTCCTTGGATCCTTGTTATGCTTGTGAGCTTTCTTGGAATACTCCTTGTTGTACTATTTGATATGATGACATGCCTATATAGATGTTTTCTGATTTCGGCAGCATATTATTTGGCTATTCCTTGTTGTTGTTTTGTGCACTCATCTTGGAATATGCCCATAGGACCTGAGGGTCATTTCTATCGATTTATACATTGGTGATTGGCTATTGTGACTTTTATCATGTCTTCTGTTCTAACATACATTGATATATCACATTCTATTGGTATTTGCTCATACTTACTTCTTGGACTGATCTCGACCCATGACAGAGGAAGGGACTTTACTTACTGAGCTTTGTTAGCTCACTCCTTATTTATAACCATTTTTCAAGTAGCTTATGATGGATGATATGCAGCGAGATAATTAGTGGAACTAGTGAAGCACAAATGATTTACACTGACAAGATGAACTCCAAGTCAAATTGACTACGTACTCTGTAAGGTTAAGTTCACAATTGTATTATAATGTTACATCATTAGTGATGAGGTTAGCCTAGTATGTTGGATCACTATGATTAAATTGTACTTGGAGATATTTTGATTGTTGATCATTGGGGATGAGTTTGATCAGCTGAAATGTATTGGTGTAACTTTCGCCTTAAGTAATTCATTGATATAGAATAGATGCATTGGGGCATGTATATTGATGCTCTAGAGATATTTGGTGACTGATTCTAGACATGCTCTGATGTATTTGGATAAGTTGCATTATGAATTAAAAATATTTTTAATTTCCACTGCTTTGACCCTACATTTGGAATGCAATTCATTGTTAAGTTCAGAAGTTGCCTTTGGTTGGTCGCATTGTCGATGGAGAAAACTGGCAAGGTGGCCAATTGGCATCACGTCCTCGAGATCCGCGTAGGGTGGGTTTCGGGTCGTGACATCACAAATCCTCTTTCTTTTGGTGTTAGAGAAGTGAACATTGTGTAATCCCCAGTTATGTGCCTTAAGCAGCAACTATCAAGGAACAACTTGTCTTTATTTGTGGAGGATTTTAGAAAAACCTACATAAACTATTTACGTAATTCCCTTTGGTACTATACCCAAATCTTTTTTGGGTCTTCTTTGGTTAGCCTTTGGAAGGATTGTCCCTACAAGAACCCAAATCATTTTGCCCTTACTTTTTAGGTTTCTATTGGCTCCATGAGAGTAATAAAAATTATTACACTTTCTTGATGAGCTTGAGCTTGAAGCTTTAACAAATAAAATTTGATATAAAGTAAGTGTTATAACCCAAACCAAGCTTATCAAAAACACATCTTTATTGTGAAATAATTTTATCTAAAATTTCACTCTTTTTAGTGAATTTTGATAAAGTGAAGTGTAAGTCTTTAGCTTTCTTTTTAAAAGAAGAAATTTCTTTTCCAAAATATTTGATTTTCAAATAAAGTTTATCACTCTCCTTTTTTAAAATTTTATTTTGATCCTTTAGATCTTCTACTTCTTTAAAAGATAAAAAGAAATTCTTTTTAAAAATAACATTTTTGAAAGAAAGTTTCACAAGCTCATCATGCAATTCTTTAGAGGAATTTTTTTTAATTCTTCATAACTAGAAAAATCATTAAGATTGGAGATTACCTAACCATCTTTGGCCATGAGGCTGAAGTTAGATACTTATTGATCACTTGATTCTTCATCTAAATCATCCCATATGGTTTTCATTGTGTTCTTTTTGTTCCTTTCTTAAGTTAGGGACATTCAACCGTCATATGTCTAGGCTTTTTGCACTCATAGAAAATGGGAGGATCATTTCTAGAAGATTCTATCTTACTTGATTCTCCTTTTTGTTGCATTCTTATAAATTACTTCTTTCTCAAAAAATTTATGAACTTTTTCATGATCATGGCAACGTTTTCATCTTGATCACTCTCTTTGTTTTCCTCTTCACTTTCTTTTTCATGGTGAGAAAAGGATTTTGAGAGCAATGCTTTGCTTTTGCTTGATTTTTTTCATCATGGTTAGCTCATGAGTCATGAGGGATCTTAGAAGTTTATCAAGACTAAAAATATTTAGATTCTTGGCTTCTTGGGTGGCAATCACCTTTGGTTCCCAAATCCTGGGTAATAACCTAGGAATGTTTCTTATCATTTCCACATTAGTATAGTTCTTGCTAAAAGCTTTTAGCGAATTCATAATATTGGTGAATCTAGTAAACATTTCAGTTCTAGATTCATCATTATTCATTTTAAAAAGTTCATAATTGTGAACTAACATGCTAATTTTTTGTTCTTTAACTTGATTAGTACTTTCATAGCTAGGTGACCTCTAATTTGTCCCAAATATCTTTTGTTGATTTGGAAGCAAAATCCGATTAAACTCATTGCCTTAACATTGAGTTAATTAGTTTTAGGTCATTCTCATCCCATTCATTTTCTTCCTTAGTTACTTTAGCAATGCCTAAAGTTTTAGTGAAAATATGTGGACCATTTACAATAACTTTTCAAATCTCATAGTCTTGATCTTGAAGATAAATCTTCATTCTAGCCTTCCAATAGGTATAATTTTTTCCACTAAATAATGGAGGTCTATTGGTTGATTGCTCTTCAGCAAAAATTGTTCCTACTATGTTTTCCGTGTCTTTTTTCTTAGATTTTTACATCTATATTAAGAAATCTTACTAGTTAACCCATTGTAGGTGGACATAAAATCTTTAAAAGAAGAGCTCTCTGCTCTTTAACCTAACAAAAATTCATTTTGTCTCACAAGGGTAACCTACCCCTCACAAAATCTCACAACAATGAAAAAGATAGTTTACAAATAGATGTACTCTCTTCTAGAACTAATTTACAATGAAAATCGCACTCTCTCTAATGATTGATCATTTAATGCACTAAATATTTAAAAGAAAGAGTACTTTAAGAGTGAAAATTTGAAATAAATTCAAACTCAAGTCAATAGAATGTAAAAGATAGTAATATATAGATGGTCATAAATTTTTCTTGATCCTCTCTTATATAGGAATTTCAAAGATATATCCATCAGAAATAAATTATAGTCATTGAGAGCTTTTAAATCAATTTGAAATTTGAATTTTGCATTGCCCGACAAATTCAGTCCACTGAATTAAGATTCAATTGACTAATGAACTTTATTAATTCATCTAGTGGTTGGAGGATCTATTTTTCAAAATCATTTAGTTTTTTGATTTCTCCAAAGCCAAAATGTTCATAATTTTGATAATGACAAAATACATATATATTTTTAATATAATTCAGTCAACTGACTCATACATTGAGTCGATTGAGTTTGGTAGTTTTGAAACAATGCCTATTTTGTTCAAAGTTTTCAACTCCAATTAACTTGATTTTTTAAATTTTAAGATATATCAATGTTTTATTTTGAAAACTCATTTCTTAAGATTCCTGATCACTTAAACACATTAGGAATTAGTTTTATGATCAATCAACCTAAGTAACTCAAAACCCAAAATAATGAAAAATAAAGGTCTTTCACTTGATTCTTTTGGCTTGAATGCTTCCAATTCTTTTGTGTTTGTTAATGATGCTTGCACTTGAGTGGATATCCTCTCTTTCTTGAGCTTTTCAATTCTTGTTAAAGCCTTTATTGGATCAATGACTTATTTGCTTTAATACTTGGATAAATGTAGTTCTATATAATTGAGGGCCTTATTTGTAAGTGGGTCTAAAGTTGCTTTTCACGCTTAACGATAGAGTCGGCCCTAGTCTCTATTTATATGGATTTCAATACATATAAACAATCCACAAAATAATCTAAAAAAAAAATTGAGTCACCAAAAAATTTGCCCAAAGGTGCAAGAGCAGAATCCAACTATACAAGCCACATTCGACAATAACTATAAGGGAGTTGTTACTACTTGTCAGCTTTTTCTTCCATCCTCTTTTATCTTTTGAGTTGAGAAAAATGCAAATGTTGTGATGCAGAGTAAGAATTGGTATGGATCCTAGCTTGAGAATCAAATAAAACTAATTTCTAAGGTGAGTCCTCAACTTTGAAGAAACCATTTTTTGGATAAGAATATTAGGATTATTGAGTTAAAGTAGTGTGTAGAAAAGATCTATCCTTTCCTTTGGCTCCTATTGATTCTCGGAGAAAGAATACCAAGAATAAGGGCATCAAAAGCCTTGATTCGTCTAATTACCAAGAGTAGTTAGAAACTAAAAGAGAGAGAGAGACGTCTTCAAATAATATTACTCATCAAATTAAATCTCTCTCTACTATTATAGTCGATGATTATATAGGAAATCTCCAAAACCTTAAGATTGATAAAAGAGGAAGAAGATATTATGAAATAAGAAGCTAACCTAAAATGGGGCCTCAATTCCAATTTCTAGGCTTAACAATAAGCTTACATAAAATTGGATTTAAATAGCATAAGAAAATTTATCATAAACAGTACAAAAATGACTAAAATATAAAAGAACCCAAAACATGTTAAAACCACGTTGTTGCGGCCTAAAAACCATTGGGTAAATGACAAGTCATTGATTTTGTAAATCTCACCAAAACATTTTAATATTTTATGGATTATGAGTAATTTTCTGAACTTGGACCCCAAAATTGGGTTACGTGACAGGCTCCAATGGGTCTTATTGGGCCTTCCACCTATCTCAAATTGAGCCTTGTCCTTGGAGAGATGTTATTAGCTGATGACTATAGGCAGGAGCGAATTCACTTGCGGGCATGACTACCAAAATTTTGAGAATTTACTGGGGGGCAGGCTACCAGAATTTTGAGAATTTAATTTTATCATTAATTTTTATAAAAAAATTTAAAATTTAATTTTCATAATTTTTTAAAATAAAAAATACTAAATATAACCAATTTATCACCTTATTTTCTTATTGTTAGAGAAAAAATTGATAGAACCTACGTACATTTATTATAATACTTTCAGCACTTTATTTCTATGATTGAAAAGATAGAGTGAGAAAATTCATCATATATATAATTACCCCTTAAAACCTAATTCTTATATTTTTGTTCACAAATCCATGGTGTACTCGTACAATTGGCCACTGGCTATAGGCCCTTAACAACATTAGATATTGCCAGAATGAGTAAGAGTGACATAATGCATGCAGTGGGCGGTAGGTGTAGAACACCTAACAATACATCCAAAACTTTTCACCATTTATTGACCCAATTCACATGCATGCAACAGGTATGTGTGTATATATATGTATGTGTGTGTGTGTATAGATATATATATATATATATATGATAATTGTTTAGTATATTAGAAGGTGAGTGTTTGCCGTAGACAAATTAATTCTTGAAAATAATCACACATATTCATTACAATACTACTGTCCGCAATTGGCTTGAATAAATGAATGGGACATTAACGTTGGTCGCGACTTCACCGGTGACTGAAACCGAAAGAATGTTTCTATAGGGTTCTACTTTGCTTCGACTTTGGAGTCTACCACACTGATTCTTTTCTTTCTTTAATATATGTACTACTGACAACTGTCCAGTTGTTGATAGCTCACAGAAGGGTAGATGAATTACACAGCCTTCATTTATTTAGCTCAAGGACTGTATTGGTCAAGCCTTCACATTTGTTAGCTTTGCTTTAATTAATTTTTTGTAGTGGTATGTATTCTGATATACGATAAAGTGAGAGATATATTTTAGACATGACACGTATATGTATAGAGCTTTTCAGAGAGTACATATTAAGAAAGAATATTTTATCCAAATCAAACAGGTTTGGGGGTTCAGATGTATGCGATTCAGAATACAGCACCATCTTTCATATCCTACCGACTTCAGAATAAGGAAACAGAGTTTAATATGACAATTACTATCTTTGGATATCTTCAAATCTCTACTTTTGTGACTCCTAATCCTACTCAACTTAGGAGATCTATAACTTATAAATAAGACCATAAGGAACGCTTCCAACTTATGTTCAATTCTTCTTTCTAATTAATGCTTTATTTTCTTTATTGACTTAATCATCGGAGCGGCTACCACCGAAGCCTTCTTGGTGATCCTTTGATCCTGAGTTTTTGACAGGTAGCGAAGGACGAGAGACCCTTTGTAACACCCCGACTTAGTATAATTAATAATTAAATAATTATTAATTAATTAGTACCGGCTTAGGGAATAATTAAGGAAATTAACCTTAATCTCCCGGTGGTCACACTAGACCAATAAAACAATTAAAACATGCTCGAGAATAGGGTGTAATACCCGAACTTAATTATCCATTAATTAGGTGAGATAATGTCAATTTAACACTGATGGAATTCGAATTAATTAACTACAGAAATCCCGAATGACTAATAAATGACACGGAACCTCTGACACTGAAGATAACGGAAATAGGAACTGACCGGAAGAAACTGCATCGAAAAAGGAGTTACGGAATGAAAGTTATGAGACAAACATGTGAAACTGGAATTTAGCGACAACCAAACAGGGCCTTAACCAGAAAATAAGAGAAAATGGTCACTTGGGAGGCCAAGGGGAATTGAACCCTTGACCTACCAAGGTAAGCAACTTTGTTCCAAAAAGTTACCAACTAGGCTGTTGGTTACTTTGTGCATAAATACAGCAAAATATGTATATAACCTATAATCTGCTCAAGCCACCACCCAAATTGGCCAATGGCCTTGCATGCATTCCCTTCATCATAGCCCTCCATCACCTCCATCACCTCCATCAGGTCAGCAGTCACTAACCCCACTAAGGGTAGAGATACACTCATATGTGTATAGCCCTATATGTACATATATATATAAGCTATAACTTGCATCAATTCTCTCTTTAGAGAATTCTGAAAATACAGAATTGTGTGAGTGTGTGTGCATACGTGAGGGACTGTGAGAGAGGGTGAAGTGTGGAGAGAGAGAGAGAGAAGGGAGATTGTGCATGCAAGTGAGAGAGGAAATTGGCAATTGAAGTAAAGGCTTGAGGATTGCATGCATGACCTGAGGAACTTGAGGACACTGTGAGGAATCCTGAGTCAAGTCATTGGAGAAGAGAGTCTCTGTTGAAGGTAAACTCCAAACTTACCTCACTCTTTCATTTTTAAATTTTGAATTATTTTGATGAGTTGCTACGGGTATAGACTACATGCATGCCTCATTATTGACTCTAGGAACTGTTTTGAGTGTATAGCATGGCTTAGAGGTCTCGGATAGGTCAAAGACCATGAAACCCGAGACCAACCTCCATTGATGAACCTTGGAAAACCCAGGTCTGAATCGACCATAACAGTTCAGAGTTTTGAATGTTAAGACTTGAAATAGACCTTACAAGGATTCCCAAATCACTAGGCCGCGACCTTAAACTCAAGAAATAACTGCTAAAAATTCGGTTGCAGGTTTTGGCCGTTTAACCCAGTTCTTGTTTTAGACATGTAAACTGATTTGTAAGAATGGAAATCGAAACTACATGTCATAGGGGTCACGTAGCAACAAACCACATCAAAAATGGTTGAGAAATGATGATGTATGGTCAAGTTGCAGGTCTCGCTATCATTTTTCCAAACCATAACCGTGAGCCCAAATCAGGGACCTAGAGCGGTGCTAAATTGTTCCTTGATGCTTTATAAACCCTGTAGAATCAATGGCAGAGGAAATTAGTGGTTTAAAACCCACGAAATTGGAAAAGTTTCATGGCTGCAACTAGGGCAACCGAGGGTAATTTGATGAAGAAGACGACCGAGTTGACTCGCTGTCTTGAGCCGAGTCAACCGGGCCAACTCGGACACGTGTTGAGCAAAGAGGGATGCCACCGAATTAAGTGGAACGACACCGTTTGAGGTTAAAGGTTTTAAATTTAAAACTTGACTTCGGCCTGTTTGGGTACGGTGATAGCAAATTAAAACTGGTTTGGGCTTAGCCCTAAACATGGATAAGGGCCAATTAGGGGATAAGAGGAATATTGGATTCCGGTTTTCTGAAGGTCACAGAACCGGTTGGTTTTTAAGAATTGTGAACCGGTTCACTGCTTGAACCCAAAAACCAAAGGGTTTGAACCCCTAATTTATAAAATTATGTTTTGACCCCTATAAGTTCCTGAAATTACGGATTTACCCCTACTGTTTGACAGAATTGCGTAGTGGCCCAGATCTTTGAAAATTTATACATTTAAGCCCTGAATAAATTAATTAAATAATAAAATAATTATTTAATTATTTTATTAAATAAGTAAAATTACAATTTTACCCCTGGACATTAAATGTGTCAAACGGAGTCCAAATTAAGTAAATAAATAGTGTATTTTCACTATTTCAAATATTCTGGACTCAATGGTACAGTCCGATTTTGGAAATACAGTCCCGAAAAATACAGACACGTAGGTGTAAATTACTGTATTGCCCCTAATGGTACCCAGACCCAAATAAAAATATCAGATAGCCTAATTTGACTATCTCGGGCATTCTGAACTCAACGGTGAGGTCCGTTTAATGAACCGAGGTCCCGAAAAATACAGACACGTAGGTATAAATGATCGAATTGCCCTTAATGATGCCCAAGGCCGATTAAACATAACAGATAGTCCAATTTCACTATGTTGGACACTCTGGACCCAATGGTGAGGTCCATTTTATGAACTGACGTGCCGAAAAATACGACGCATGAAATTACCAAATTACCCCTGATACCGTACGAGACCTAAACAAAGTCCGATTGGGACGAAACTGATACCGATAGGAACCCGAACACTGTTGAGACTGTATACTTGATTAGATGACGAATCAGGGTCAGAATTACACAAAACGTAAAATGACCAAAATACCCCTGAGCACTGTAAGTGCAAAGTAGAGGTCGAATAAAGGTCAAACTGATATGATAAATTATCATAGGCATAATTATGAACACTGAAAGGCTAAATAAGACTCCGAGACAGTCAACGCGTAAAACGAGAAATGACCGATGTGTCCCGACGATCTAAAGCAGATACCAAATGAAGTCCAAGGGACTTACAAATTTATACATGAGATATATGGGACGTTCTGAGGACCATGATAGGGTCCCGGGCAAAAATGACAAAATTACCATTTTGCCCTAAGACTAAATAAGTACCCAACTGATACCGATTAAAGTCTAAAAGACTTAAAACTTCATATATACGATATATGGGATATTCTGAGGACCATAACAGGGTCCGGGATAAGAATGGCAAAATTACCATTTTGCCCCTATGGTTAAAATGAGAACCTAACTAATACCGATTGGAGTCCAAAGGACGTAGAACTTTGTACTTAAGATATAAAGACTATTTCGAAGACCACGACAGGGTCCGGGACAAGAATGGTAAAATTACCATTTTGCCCCTAAGGTTGGATGAGTGCCTGACTGATAACAATTGAAGTCTAAATGACTTAGGATATAATCCTAATAATTGCTAAGCCTAATTAAAGAATGAAATAGCCTCGGGTGAGACCCAATGGAAGGGCGATAGGCTACTAGGCTATCTTAGGTAATCCGATAGACACCTAAGATGACGAATAAGACCTGAATGGATGAATTCTGATCTATCTATGATTAATGATGATTATTCAGGATGTACAAGGATGTGCCTGAAACAATGTTTGGAGGTTGTCAGATTATTTGCGCAAGGAGATAAACCTAAAAGTTTGTGAGTAACTTCTGACACTGTTTTGATACTGTCCCTTGATTTATTGATCTGTTTTGAATGCAATTATTTAAGTGCAATTATTTAAATGCATGCCTTTTCGTACTATATCACTTATGACATGGTTTTAGTCTTTTTAAATAATTGACTATATTCCTGATCCCTGTGCTAGCATCCCGTACTGTTTTGCCTGTTTTGAACTGTTGAGATAAATGGATGTATTGAACCATTATTCCCGAAATGATTAAACTAACCATGTGATATAGGCAAAGAACGATATTTTGTCGTACCGTACTACTTGTATAGTATACTGTCTAAATACTATATTGTTTAAATGTACGTACTTAATGTAGGCCCCTTGCACTACGTTTCACACTATGTGATTGTGTCCTTTGAATTAGGAATTTCGTTCAGTTCGGTTATGTGTTATCCGTTAATGCTATGTCTATGTCCCTGATTGATACGTTCGATTCCGTTGTGTACCGCCGGTCGATAATAGTTCTGTTTGGATTGATGTATTGTTCAGTTCCGTTACGTTCTACCCGTGATGACATGCCCCTGTCTTGATTAAAACGTTGTTCAGTTCGGTCATGATTCGTTCCGCTAGTGATATGTCTCCGACTTGATTGTTATATCGTTTCTACTCAGCTCCGTTATGTTTCGTTCCGTTCATGATGTGCTTGTGTCTTGATTAGTATATTGTTTTTGTTCAGTTCCGTTATGTTCTAGCTATTGAAGGTATGCTTCCGTCTTGATTGATGTCTTGTTCAGATCCGCTATGTCTTAGCCGTCGATGATATGTCTCTGTCTTGATTGACTTATTGTTCCCACTCAGTCTCAGCTGTGATTCGTTCCGTTAATGAAGTGTCTGTGTCTTGAACGATATATTGGCAATGGTTATTGTTTTGGTCCGATTGGTTATGTTATGTTCCGATTCGTTTGTACTGTTTGTGCAATCTTGTTCCATTGTACTAGACTGCTTATGAAATGGATTTAGAAAATTGTTATTTTGAAATGATTAAATTATCCACGTGCCTTGGAAGCAAGGACTGGTTTAGAAACCCATGATAGGGAATCTGTGTTACTCACTGGGCTTATTTAAGCTCACCCCATTATTCTGATATTTTTCAGGAATTACCTCCATTGGATTAGAAGGTACTATGACATGACGTGAATAGGCCAAGTGGCATTGCAAATAAGGATCAGATGGCACTGATTTGTAGAGACTTACATTCTTGTGAATCGAATCCGTATATCCAGGTAAGTGATATGATACGACTAACTTGATTGACATGCACTAGATATTGGAACATGGCTCATGGAACTAAATGGTACTCTAGAGATATTAGATCTGCTATGTTGTTATATGCTTGATTTTAGATATGCTCTGAAATTAGAATTGTTGTCTGACTGGATTTAGTCTTGCTCTGTGATACATATTCTTATGATGGATAAGTGAGTTGCATTCCCGTGACACAAAGAAAAAGTTTTAAATTCCGCTGCATCTGACCCTACAGTTGGAGTGCAATTCGTCGGAAAGTTTAGAATTTGCCTTTGGTTGGTCGCGTCGCGACCGACTGGCAGTCACGTCCTCGACATCCGCGTAGGGTGGGGTTCGGGATGTGACACCCTTCTGATAAAAAAGAGTAGCATCAGCTTAGCACCGTTTGTGGGAACGACAATCATTCTTGCTATCTTTTCTTCAAAACAACAAATCTTCTGACTTTTTCTTTCAAAAAACAATGGCTCCCGGCCTTCTTAGAAAGAATTTCCAAAACCCTCAGAATCAGCCTCCTATTGGAAGAGGAATAGGACAAACATCCAATCGTTTACAATAACAGCTTGATCAAATTCAACGGTAGTCTGATTAGATGCAAGAACAACTCATTACCATGTCATAAGCCTTGGCTTCACTGGCCCAAAGCCATCACAGCAACCCTTCTCCTCCTACTAATGTTGTTCACAGAGGACCTCAGTCTCCCGCCGCCACCACCACTGGAAGAGGATGTCCCAACGAGGGATTGCCTGACTTGCAGCCGATACACACCCATGGTACTGCTCATATGGGGGCTGACCCCTAGACGTTAACAGCTATGGGAAGAGGGATGCCCACGATTCATCTAACTGTCCACTATCATAGTAGAACAAGGATTCCTACTCCAGTGGCCTCTGGAGCCAATCCAACGCCGCAGGAATTCTAGCCTCCCGAGACTCTAGTCCCCTCAGTCTTAGGAGGGTAACATCCTCCTACTAACACTGGACAAATTCTTCCCCCAAGTCGAGGATCTGGAAGTATAAGACAAGATCAATAACGGGTACCGATCCCACAACAAATCCTACCCAAAGCCCTTCAGAGGATAGAGGAGAAAGCAGACTCTCAAGGGTTCCATGCCCCTCTAGAGAAAGATGAGCTAAGTAAATTGCTTGATAGGTTCTCCACGCTGTTTACCTCTGCCATAATGACAGAAGAACGGCCCAAGAAGTTTGTTGTCCCGAAATTCTCCTTCTATAATAAGTCTAAAGACCTTGGGGACCACCTTTCTCACTACCAACACATAATGGCTCTCCATAGAGCGACTGATGCCTTCATGTGCCAAACTTTCGTGACGAGCTTCACGGGTATATCGCCCTTAACTGGTTCCACAACCTCCTTAAAAAATCGATCAGCAATTTTTATGAGCTTAGTAGGCTATTTATTGATCAATTCTTAACTAGCAGGAAGTTGAGAAAATGACCAGAATTTTTGCTAACTATAAAGTAAACAAAAGGAGAGTCACTTCAAGAGTACATAGCCCTTTTTAATACCGAGCTCACCGAGATAACTGATTGCAGTCCAAGCTTCTTAGTGGCCGTCCTCACCTCAGGCCTTCGGCCTGGATGCTTCTTGGATTCCTTAACCACGAATCCTTTCATTTATATGACAACACTCATGGAACGAGCGCGAAAGTATATCAATCTTGAAGATACAAAAACCTCTTTCCGGAAAGCAAAAAAACAAGCTTAGAAAGATAAGCAAATTTAGAAGAGGGATAATAGTGTTAACAAGAAAAGGACAATGAACCCTGGCAAGAGAGCAGCACCCAGAGCCTAGAAAAATTCTAACTCTGGGAGGTATGGGACCTACACCTCTTTGAATGCTTCTCTTACTCATATACTTCAACAGATTCAGACTTGTAAAAATTTGAGGTGGCCAGAACCACTAAAAAGCAACCCCGACTCAAGAAATCAAAACAAATATTATGATTTTCATAAAGCACAAAAACACACAACCGAGGAATGCAGAGCACTTAAATGAGAAATAGAGCATCTCATCAGAAGAGGACGATTGTGAGAATTCATCTGCCAGGACGGGAGGCAGAACCTCCGTGACGAAAGACCACCTCAAAGAAGGCAAGAGCAAATGCCTAAGCAGAGAGAAATTCAGAACGATAAGCAATGATAAAATAATCAGGCCATCTTTGTGCTTTACGCTGACAATGCGATGATAAGGATATCTAACCGAGCTAGAAAAGGGTATGCTTGGGAAGCAAGGGCAGAACCCTATGTCATCCAGGTCTCGGCCATTGAGAAAAAGGTAAAGTCAGAACCTCAGATTCAGTTATTTGAATTGGATCTCATTGGGATACATTGTCCCCACAACGACGCTCTTGTCATCTCACTTAGAATTGCTAATTTTGAGATCGAAAGGGTTCTCGTGGATATTGAAAATTCCACTAAGGTATTATTCTACAAACCCTTCAAACACATGAAGCTTAACTCTAATGACATCAGAGCTACCATTGTTGTCATTGGAGGGTTCGACAGAAGTCTCAGCATCCTAATAGGCAGAATTGATCTACCAACCACGTAGGAGAAGGAGACGGATAAAATACACTGATCTCTGAATACATGGTCCTAGACTAAATCCCCCTATAATGTCATTATTAGGAGGCTTTGGATCCACCAAATGGGAAAAGTTACTTCAACCCTCCATCAATGCTTGAAATATGTCTACAACAACAAAGTTCTCACTATCAAGGGCTTTCAGCCCATTGCCCAAGAAAGTCATACCCTTGCACTAAAAGAAAAGCCTTCCAAATTGCAATTACAGTATCCTCATGAAAGGGGATGTTCCTCGCCTTCCAACTTTCATAAGGTAAAAGAATGTTCTTCAGAAATTGATGAGCCATTAAGTCCTAGAAGAAGCGATAGCGCAGTCAAACTAATAGAGGAGTCCATCAAAGTACTTATCAGCACTGAAGGAGAGGGAAAATATGTACAAATTGGCTCATCCCTAACTCTTTTTTGAGAAAGAAGATATTGTTAGATTCCTAAACGATAACTTTTCGATATTTACTTGGAAAACTAGAGATATAGAAGGTATAGATCCTAATTTCATCTCTCATAAACTGATGACAGATCTAGGCCATCCCCTAATGAGACAAAAAATGAGGGCGTTTGCCCCTAAATGTCACAAAATCATCAATAAAGAGGTCTAGAGGTTGCTAAATGCTAGAATAATAAAAGAAGTATTCTACCCAAAATAACTTGCCAATACTGTTCTTGCAAAAAAGAAGAATGGAAAATGGAAGGTCTGCATTAACTATACCGACCTAAATAAAGCTTGTCCCAAGGACAGTTTTCCTCCCCTCAGAATTAATCAACTTGTTGATACCATTGCAGGTCACGAACTTATGAGTTTCATGGATGCTTACTCTAGATACAATCAAATTTGAATGTATCCTCCAGACCAGAAGAAAACAGCCTTCATATCAGAACGAGGTCTCCATTGTTATAGAGTGATGGTGTTCGGTTTAAAGAACGCTAGAGCTACGTACTAAAGGCTTGTAAATAGAATGTTTGGCCCTCAAATTAGGGATACAATGGAAGTCTACATCGACGATATGCTTTTCAAAAGTGTTCAGAAGGGTGACCACATCTAGCACTTGAGCCAAACATTTAACATCTTAAGGAAACATAGAATGAAGCTAAACCCTTTAAAATGTACTTTTGGGGTCAAAGAAGGAAATTCTTGGGGTTTCTAGTCTCCTAAAGAGGAATTGAGGCATATCCTCCACAAATTAAAGCACTAATCGAACTAGAATAGCCTAAAACCAAAATAGATATCCAATGGTTGAATGGAAGGATAGTAGCCCTAAATAGGTTTATCTTTAAATCTATGGATCGGTGCCTCCCATTCTTTAAAGCCTTGAGGAGGAGTAAGGCCCTAGAATGGACCTCTGAATGTGAAAAAGCCTTCCAATAACTCAAGCAATACCTAGCCTACCCTAAACTACTTTCAAAATCAGTGCCAGGGGAAAAACTACTCTTGTACTTAGCTGTGTCAGAAAGTGCCATCAACTCTGCGTTAGTTAGGGAAGACAAAGGAACTCGAAGGCCTATCTTTTATGTCAGTAAAGCACTTCTGGACATCGAGACAAGGTACTCCGAAATTGAAAAACTGGCATTAACCTTAGTGGTATCTGCTCAGAAGCTCAGACCATACTTTCAAGCCCATCCTATCATAATCCCTACATCCTATCCTTTGAAATCAGTCCTACATAAGCCCAAAATTTTGGGACAACTAGTCAAATGGTCAGTACAATTGAGAGAATTTGATATATCTTATGTACCACAGACTGCAATAAAAGACTAAGTATTAGCAGAATTTGTAGCAGAGTTCACTAGAACACCATATCCGAAGGCTTAAACCACTATAGACACTTCGGTATGGCTACTTTATACCGATGGTTCATCTACTGACAAAGGCTCTAGAATAGGTATAATACTTCAATCCCCTAATCAAATCGTAACCTAAAAGTTGTCAGCTTGGGATTCAGAGCCTCTAACAATGAAGCCGAGTATGAAACACTTATCTTTGGGATGAAATTGGCTATAGAATGTGAAGTTCTAGATCTTGATGCATTCTATGACTCTCAGCTTGTGGTGAGTCAAGTTCTGCGAGAATTTTTCACCAAGGATAACAAGATGACCAGATACTTAGAGCTTATGGAATCACTAAAACAGTCTTTCTGCAAATTCAATATTCAGAAGATTAAAAGAAATTAGAATTCCAAGACTGACACTTTAGCAAATATGGCCTCTCATCTCAAGCCAGAAAGAGACTCAATGGTAAAATTTCCTACTAGTCAAGAAATAACACTAAAGTAATACAATCCCTTCAAATTTCAGAACAACCTCAAAATTGGATAACTCCCATCATCTAGTATCTGAAGGAAGGGTTGCTTCTAGAGGACAAGAATCATGCTAGAAGAATTTGAATTAGGGTAGCTCGGTACTTAATTTTTAAAGAAAAGCTTTACCGAAGGTCCTACACACAACCCCTCCTACGGTGCCTAACTCCAGAAGAGACCCACTATGTCTTAGCCGAGATACATGAAGGGATCTGGGGCAACCATAATGGTAGTAGGACCATAAACCACCGAGCACTAACTCAGGGCTACTATTGGCCCGGTATGCTAGAAAAAGCAAAAGAATATGTCTAAAAGTGTGACAAATGTCAACAATTTGCCTTGTACCAACATCAACCTCATCATGAACTCATCCTTATCGCAAGTCTTTGACCTTTCACACAATCAGAAATAGACGTTGTAGGGCCATTGCCAAAAGCCCCTTAGAATAAGAGATTCTTACTAATCGCCATTGATTATTTTTCTAAATGGGTAGAGGCTAAACCACTAACCCATATAACAGAGGTAGAAGTAAAGAATTTCACTTGAAAAAAAGTAGTATGCCGGTTCGGCATGCCCCGCATCATTATTTCAGACAATGGGATATAGTTTTCTGGGAAGGTATTAGGAAAGTTCTGTAAAAACTTGCACATCAGTCACTACTTCTCCTCTCCAGGGCATCCTTAAGCTAATGGGCAAACCGAAGTTACCAACCGCACTATTTTTGAGGCAATTGAGAAAAGGTTGGAAGAAGCCAAGGAAGATGGGTCAAAGAATTTCCCGGAGTACTCTGGGCCTACTGAACTACTAAAATAACCCCAACTGCAAAAACACCATTCTCACTTGCCTATGGCACCGAGGCGATCGTTCTTGTGAAATTTGGCATGCCGACCCTTAAGACAGAGTACTTTGACCAAGGGGCTAGTAACCAACAGCTTATGAAAAATCTAGACCTACTAGAAATGAGCGAGCAAGCTCAAATTAAGACTGAAGCTTACGAACAAAAAATGGCTAAATGTTTCAACCGGAGTTTAAAACCCATTAATTTCCAACTCGGTGATCTCGTCCTAAGAAGTGTGTTTCCAAACACTAAAGATCCTACTATGGGGAAGTTCTCCTCTAATTGGGAAGGACCTTACAAAATAACCAAGATCATCAGACCTATGACTTGTTGGTTAGAAGATTTAACTGGAAAGCCTGCACTTAGACCTTGGAACATCGAACATTTACACAAGTACTATCAATAAAAAACTACTTTTAATTCTTCTTAGAGTTTTTCCACTAAATGCACATACCCATAAAGGCCATGTATCCATTACAAGTGTAACATGTCTAGTCCATTTTATCAATGCATAGACCCTTAAAAACCTTGTATCTATTACGAGTGCAACAGGTCCAGTCCATTTTCTTAATGCAAAAACCTTTAAAAGCCTTGTATCCATTACAAGTGCAACAGGTCTGGTCTATTTTATCAATGCACAGACCCTTAAAAACCTTTGTATCCATTACAAGTGCAACAAGTCTTGTCCATTTTATCAATGCACATACCCTTAAAAGCCTTGTTTCCATTACAAGTGCAATAGGTCTGGTCTATTTTATCCATGCACAAACCTCTAAAGGCCTTATATTCATTATGAGCATTGTAGATCTGGTCTATTAATCGATATACAGATCCCTAAAAGTCTCGCAGTCAATCCAAGTACTATAGGTCTGGACATTTTAATCAATGTATAGACCCCCTCAAGACCTGGTATTCATTATGAGTGTTATAGGTCCGCTTCATTTTTTCTCATTTTACAAACCACTAGAAAAACCTTGTTTTAACTATAAGTGTTTCAGTTCTATATATCCTGTTACTTAGGCCTCTGAAATACCTTATGACTGTTTTAGAGTCTCTAAGAGAATTTATATTTTCTATTGATTTGGATATTGAAGAAGTTATTTTGAAGACAGACATACCACAAAAATATTAAACAAAGATGAAGATTTTGGAATGAGTGAAATTTTATATATTAGCCCAAAAATGGGAAAAGTACAAGATCAAAAGAACAGAAGAAAGAAAAGGTTACAAAAACCCTAACTAATGATCCTTAGCAGAAGGGGCATCTCACTCGGGATCTGCAGATTCCACGAGGGCAACCTCATGAGGACTTGTCGTAGGTTCATCCACTGAAACCTCATCTACTCCTGAGATATCGAGGTCAAGGTTCAAATTCTGGACCTTTCTCCTAAAACTTTCATACCTATGGTCTGTGAACTCTCCTCCCAGCCTCTGTACCTTTTCCTTAAGGGCCTTTTTTGTCTCTTCTCTCTTCGCCTGCACACTAGTGGAAAGCCTTTGAGCAGCAGCATTAGCCTGAACCTCTTCCTTCTCTTTCTTCAGAGTCTCCAATTCTGAAGCCAAAGCATTCTTCTATGACTCTAGAATGGCGACAGTGGTAAGAGACTCTTTTAGCATCTCCTCAAAAGAAAAAGATGCAAAGCGGGAGGCCCCAAGTTGAAGCCTGGCTTTATCCAGTTTGGCTTGAAGTCTGTCTTCCCGTTTTGATTCTTCAGGGTTTTCCATGATGGCAGACATGGCATGAATCGCCTATAAACAAATAAAAATTAGATAAGTCAGTAAAGACAAAAGTTAAAAATGTATATGAAATCAACTAAGGCATAGGTTAGGACAATTTTACTCTCAGACGGGAGACTAGGAGGTCCATGGTGATCTTTCGTGGCTTTAGACCCTTGAAGCATCCGGCAACCAAGCTTTAAGCCTTCTCATAGTCCCTCTTTATGGCTATCTCCCTGGTTTCAACCATGGCTACCCCTGGAGGAATTGTGCCCATTTTCCCTTTTCCTTGGGATCTTGAGTGCACTGTGAGGGCTAGAGGTGGGGGAAGCTCACGCTGCATGGAAGACAGAGTCAGCTCCTTTGAAACCATACGTTTGGGAGAACTAGATCCCCTTACCTCGGTCCTCCTCTTATTCTAGGGAGGAGTTTATGCAGCAAGGGTGGACGTTCCCTCAACTTTCTTTGATCTGAGCGTCCAACCCATAAAGACGGTCTTCTTCAGGATTTCTAACTTATCCTTCACCAATCCGACATCCATGAAGCTCTAAAGGGTAAGGACCTTGTCGTGAGGACGGTCTTGAGGGTGAAGAAGCTTCCTATAACTTTCTTATAGGTCGGGAGTAAAAATCGACCATTTCTAACCCTTCTTATCTATGACAATCAAAATTTAGAAAAAGTGTTAGTCAAGTCAAAAAGATAATATAGTGTTAAAATTAGCATCCAAAGTTCTATAGGCTCACCCTTAAAACCAATGTGTTGCAGAAAGAAGTTGTTCCGATTCTCAAAGTTTTCATATTTTCAGCCACCATTAACAAAGAAGTATCAATTCTTCCATATTTTATTGGAAGTAAGTACCAAGGTCAATGGATTAAACCTCTTGTCAAAAGACATATAGAACATCCTCTCTAACTTAAGGTACTTTATATCCATGTTACTTCTAATAAGGTCGAGATTTACTTCGACTTTGTTTTGGTAACCTAGGACTAAGAAGGCCATTAACTGCCTCCAACTGTTAATATTCGGTTCGGTAAGGTAGATCTTGAACCAACTAAAAAACTTGTTCATTAAAGGGTGCAGAAGGAAATGTACACCGACCTCAAACCATTCGAGGTAGGCACAGATCTCTCATCTCTTAATATCTAATGGGCGATCTATAACCCTCGGTATCCTACATGACACGTTTAAAGGAAAATCAAAATTGATTTTAAGGGCATCTAGCATGCCCTCAATCATGGCGCTCTCGCATTCCTCTCTTTTATGAGATCTGCCCAACGAGTCGGCCTCTTTATCCTTAATCTCAAGGTGTGCTTCAACTAAAATTACTCCCGAACTATAATCTGAAGCATTCCCAACTTCATCACACAAAATAAAGCCTGATGCCCTCTGATCCCCTATTTCTACCACTTCCTTCTTTTCCTCTCCCATACTTAAATAAGCATCGGAGGTAGACATCCTTACAAATAAAGTAGAAAATGAGAAAAAGGGCAAATACAAAAGACGAAGCAGAAACAAAAAAAGTATAAAGATATTTTTTCACAACTAACCAAAAACTGGGAGGTTGATCGCCGGAATGATCTTTGAATATGCAAAAAATTTCCTTAAGGCCTTCTTTTTGTTCAGAATAATATGTTAGGGAGTTCGTAAAAAACTCTTCGTGTGGAGACTCTTTCTATTTATGTGAAAACCCCAAGAAAGATCGATATTTATAGCCCTAAAATCCCAATAGACGGTTGGCCAATAATGGCCTCGATTATCCAACCGACGGCTAGCACAATGATGAGGCTGTAACTATCCTATCAATGACTGTTTTATCAGAACATGCAACGGAGCATTTATGAAAATGCGCGTGACTCTTTAGAAACCCTAACCTCAGCTCTGCATGGGCCTTCCAGAACTAAGGCTCGGGGGGGGAGGGGAGTAGCTGATATACGATAAAGTGACAGATATATTCTAGACATGACACGTGTATGTACAGAGATTTTTAGGGTACAGGTCAAGAAAGAATGTTTTATCCAGATTAAACAGGCTCGGGGGTTCAGATGTATGTGATTCAAAGCACAACATCGCCTTCCATGTCTTACTGACCTCAAAATAAGGAAACAGAGTTTAATATGGCATCTATTATCTTTGAATATCTTTGAATCCCTAATTTTATGACTCCTAATCCTACTCAACTTAAGAGATCTATGGCCTACAAATAAGACTATAAGATTCGTTTCCAAATTATGTTCAATTCTTCTTTCTAGTTACAGTTTTATTTTCTTTACTGACTTAATCATCAAAGCGGCTACCACCGGAGGCTTCCTAGTAACCCTCTGATCCCTAGTTCTTTACAGGTAGAGAAGGACGGGAGGCTTTCTGATAAAAAAGAGCAACATCTAAACTGAATCTGAATTTAAATGCTAACTTAGTTTTTTATTTATTATTTTTTTGACATTTATGGATTAAAGTTCAACAGTAGTTCATATTCTTAGCATGGGCCTTCATTAGTTCATTCTGACATCTCAGTTCTTTCTTTAGTAGTTGCTTGCCAAAACTTGGAAATTGTGAAGATCAAGTGTTCCTTTCTCGATGATAATACAGAAGTTATTGGCATACATTTGTTGAATACACATTGATTGTATACTTTATTTTTTGCCAAGAAAGGGGAAAAAATGGGAGGGAAATATTACTACTTAAACTTCAAGTTTATAAGAGGTAGGTTCTTTAAGCACTAAATGGTTTAGGTACCAGAGATAAAGTGATTGAGATGAATAAAAACTCAAGTCTGTTTGGATGGATGCAATTGGAGAGAGATTACTATTTCCTTTCCTCCGCTCTCTTTCATAACTAAAGTTCTGTTCTCCTTTCTTCTTCCTCCAACTTATCCAAATGAATTGTAAATCAATAAAGGGTTTGAAGAATAGATATCATGTCTTCAGTCTCTCCTAATTTGTAGCACCTCCTGCTATTAGTAGATATTGCATCTGTTTTTTTTTTTTTTTTTTTGGTGTATCTTAGAAGGTCTTTGCTTTCTAGTTTATAAAAATAAAAAAAGACCTTGCCTCATAAGATTCAACTTACAAGAGCATTTCCTAAAAGAATAGATCAAATGGTAATTGTTAGGGAATGGTTTTCTCCATCAAATCATGTTGTGACGTGTGTGCAAACTTAGAAGATATTATTTACATTATTGTTACTAAAATGATCTAACATGTAGGTGCGATGAACCATACCATGACCTAATCCGAGTCCGCCCAGATCTGACGTATACATCGGACCTAGGCCAAGAACTAAGATCGATTGAGATCAAGCACTAACCCTGAGCAGGTTTCGCTGAACTAGCTTCCCTCATGCCAGGAGAACCAAATGGTTAAGGGACAGAGCCTTTGGTAAACTATGAGATGCTTGGGGTCAAGTGATATGGTGGCAAATGTATGTAGTCTCTCTAGAAATTGGATTGTATTAAATAAGTAAGTCACTAGAGACCACTCCATATTTAATACAATAGTACTTTGGGCTGATCAAAGACATGGGGTTATGACTTTCAATTAATGGTAGCTAAAAGCAGTAGCGTGTAAGAATTAGCATATTATCCAATCAGTCGAAAAAAGTAGGATATGTGGCAGAAGGGATACACTTCCCGCCTAAAAAAGGATTACCATGCACGTGTCTCTCAGGCTATAAATATAGGACAAAAATTCTTGACAAGGAGGATGAACACACAAAGAGAAAAGATATTACTATAGAAGAAAGCATTCAATAAACTCAAACTCTGTTAAATAAGCTACCGTAAAAACAATGTTTTAAAACCTGGATTGGACCGGCCTGTTCGACTGGTTGAACTAAGGACTGGTCTAGGTTCCAGTTGGTTTAACCCTTAAAAATCGTTCAAAGTAAAAAATTGATGTATTTTTAAAAAATTGTGGAAACTACGATCAGACTGCTAGGTCAATGGACTCATTTATGGTTTACAAGAACCGTTCAATTCAATTCACATAAAAAAATTGAATGAGGTTAGGGTTTTTCCATTATCTACTCGGAGAAAATCACGACATTCAGCTATGCCCTCTCCATCTCTCCTATTCGACTAGTGGTGTGTCGATCGATGACGATGGACATCGACCAATGACGATGGTGATCAACTCACTTCTAGATACAAATGACGACGTGCAACTGTTGGTAATGCTGTAAATCTTCACACTTTTGTTGCTCTCTTCTTCATCTATTCTTCTCACTTCTATAGTTTTGTGTCGTACTTTTAGCTTTCAATTTTCAAATTCTCTTATAATGGATCACTCCAATCCCCCGGCCCAAGTATCATATGTTTCTCTCTCTTCCGTTTCATCCTATCAAGTTTTAAGTTTTATTTTTTGGATTTTTTGGAACTTGATTTTGATTTTTTTTCCATCTTTCACTCTATTAATCATTAAATTGGTAGCTTTGGAGTTTCGGATTGGGTCCATATCACTTGATGCAAAATTGTTTACCCAGTTTCTAAAATTGGTGTAATCCACTAATCTATGAACTTCATCCTCAATCTTTTTGGTATGATCTCAAATAAATTGAATAATTCTTTATTATGCTTTTCTAAAACTGTTTACTTCTCTTTATTTGTATGGGTCATATAGCTATTGCCTATTGTGTAATGTGCAGTGAAGACTTGAATTATGTTTGTGTTAGACTCGAATCTATAATCTATAATATGTATATAAACTCTCTGTTTTAGGCTTTTAGCCTTTGTGCAACCCCCTAATTTATTTCATTGTTACTTGTTAGTTTGGTTGATGAATAGAGGAAAGTGATAATAAATTTTAAATTATTATTTTTCTATCTTTTCATATTTTAATAAATAAATTTTATTATTAATAATAAAATACATTTAAGATGTAATTATGACATCACAGTCCGATTTCGATTGACCCAACGGTTAAACTAATGACCCGTGACTCAGTCTTTTTTCTAGTTCATTGAACGATCTAGATTTCATAACGTTGCATTAAAGTCCTAGAATTAACTAGTCTCTTGATCATTTAAGACAGATCCAGTTTGTCCCATTTTTCTTGAGAATCCCAACTCATTGGTCAACTCATATCCCTAAAATTGTTTCAGCCTATACCATGCTTTAGTATATTTATTATCTTACATCAACAATACCAGACCATGCTCACCCCAACAAGTAGACCCATTTTATTCCATGGAATGATACAAATTATTTTGTGGAGATTCTTTCCCCACAGTTATAAGCTCAATCAAACTAATCCTTAATCATATTTGTCAGATATATGTATTATACATGTTTACTACGGTTTATAAAAAGGTTAGGGACTCTAGTATTATTCTAGATATTCTGTTTCCTTTTTCATTTCCTTCCTCGTATATAGTTTCTTACCTTGTATATTATCCCAACTCCTATATATAAAGAAGTTTCCCTCTGTACTATGTCTTGATTCAACAAATATATAATTCATTCATTTCTCTCATCTCTATCAACATCGCATCAGAGCTACCCTGATCAGTGGTCTCCACCATCCACCATAGCTCGCACATCACCACCCCTCTCATCTGAGATTACTCACCCACTATCTTAAGCTTCTCTCCACACTTTTGACATTCTGACACCACAAAATCATTCTCTACCAACCTAGCTTGTAGACGCCACTAACCAGAATCCCAAAAACCCCCGCATGCGCCCTCACAGGCCTCCTAAACATTCTGCCTAGATCTATGACGCACCCCCACACACCACCACTCACCAATTGTGCCACACGCACCCTAGACGTGCTTCACGCGCCAATCACGTGGCCCCAGATTTGGTCTCATGTGCCAATCACGTTGCTGCCAAACACGCATCCACCACATCAACCCTAAAGCCACATCAGCATAGCCACTCTTGCCACATCACTGCCACGTCATTAAGTTCACATCAGCAAGACATGTTTCCATATCAAGTCCACGCGTTACCTCATCAGTTGCCAGAAGCCACATAAGCCCTAACATTCCTATCAGCTCAGTAGCAAACCAATTTAACCCAAAACTCTTCCAAGAACTGGTTCAGTCATTTTTTTACCAATTCAGACCAGTTTCTGGCCTTTTTCAACCTTTCGAATCCATTTTCACGCTCAATTTTGATCTTTACAGTACACTTTTATCATCTTTTTTTGTTATTTTCTCATAATTTCTACACTATGGAATGTATTGATGCTTCCCATCCAATCAACATCACTCTCGACGGTTCAAATTACATTCCCTGGGCTCAATAAATGTCTATTTTTCTCTAAGGGCACAAGTTATGGTGATATCTCACTAGCAATATCATTAAGCCTCAACAAGGTAAGGAAGAATCTGAGAAAAAATTTCAGGAAAAGCTTGAAGATTGGGATAGCAAGAATCATCAGATAACCACATGGTTTTTTAATACCACCGTCACCTCCATCAGTCTTCAATTTGGACGTTTCACCACAGCCAAATCAGTTTGGGAGTTTTTAGCAATCCACCACTGCTGACCTCGCTCACCAATATCAGTTTATCATTACACTTTATTGTACGCGCTAGGAATCTAGACAGTCCATAAATGATTTTCTTTCTCAAAGTATAACCTTTGGGATCAATTAACACCTTCCGAACCTCCATAGCGTTGTCATCATGATGTTGAGTAATTTGTTATTTATCGTGATCACCAATGTTTAATCCATTTTTTGATGGCTCTCAACAATCACTTTAAACCTATTAGGAAATCTTTACTTCACTAGTATCCTCTTTTCACGCTTCAGCAAGCCATTTTTGAACTTCTTTATGAAGAAACTCGTCTTGGCCTTTTCAAGAGCTCCTCTACAAAAATAGTTCTTGCAACCTTTAGGCCTTCCTAACATAAAGTAAGTCAATATACCCAAAAGATATGTAAGTTCTGTCACTCTCAAGTCATATCTTAGTAGACTGTCCTTCAACACTATGCAAGTTCTATCACAAGTTAGGACATGAACATTATCAAGATATATGTTTCAAAAATCCTAATCGACAGCCACCCAACAACTGGCAAAGAGGAAAATTTGGTAACCAGTCCAAATTTGGGTCTACTACTGCTGCTATTGCTGACAACTCCCCCACAACTGCCTCTACCTCCTTCTCTATTACTTATCTTGAAGCAATCCTTAAACAGGTTCTTAGTTCTCCACCCTCCACCACGATGTCTGTCATATCTGGTAAGTCCTTTTGGTATTTTGATTCCGCTTATTGTACTCATATGACTTCAAATTCTATTATCTTCTCTCCACAGTCTCCCAATTTCCATATTCCACCCATTTGCACTGTAGATGGATCGCATATATCTGTTAGTCACATTGGAGAGGTCTCTACCTCCCATGTCTTTTTCCCTCACTCCTATCTCATCCCAAAACTTGCATTAAATCTCATATATGTGGGTTTGTTATGTGATCTTAGACCTAATGTTATTTTTCCCTTTCTAGTTGTTGTGTACAGGATCCACATATCGGGAAGACCATTGGGATAAGCCGTAAGTTTGGGCGTTTGTTTGAGCTCACCCATCTCCGCATCCCTACTTAGCTCACTGATGAGAATGCAAAATGTCATATTTTTTCTCTCTTTATCTTTAGTCTTTTATACTTATTTGTTGACTAAATGTACTCATTATTCTTATATTTTGATTTAGGATGCAAATGGAGGCACTAAGTGCAAAACGAAGCTAATTGGGCGATTTTGGACAATTTTGACATCACTTTGTAATTTGGGCATAACTCTTTTATCGGAGCTCCGATTGAGAGGATTCAAGATGCTATGGAATGCCACGAAATAGATCTACAACTTTCATGTTTTGAGTTGTGAGAGATACGGGCTACCTCAAGGTCGAAATCGAGCTTGAAGTTGTTGCACCTTCATTGTTGACATTCCTTAGCTACGCAAAATTCTAATGCGCGAGTCCAAGCGATTTTTTTTGGAAATTCCAGATCTGGTGCACAAAACTTTCAGCTGAAAACACCACTTTCCTAGTTATATTAGGACTGTATTTTATTTTTAATATTTTTCTTTTTTATAGTTAGATTTGGATATTATTATTTTAGGATAGTATTTAGAATATCTTTAGGAGTTCTAGTAGGCTTCCAAGATTGATTTTTTAACGTGTAAAAGGAGAAAGGATTAGATTTGACGTCTCTCTCTTTCTCTCTCTCTCTCCCCTCTTCTTTAACTTCTCCTTTAATTTTTCATGGCCCTTCGTGGCTAAACTTTTATAATTGGTCAAAGGAAACGGAAACCTCGGAATCAATAAAACTGTGAGATCTAATTTATTTTTATTGTTCAATTTATGCTTTGAGTATCGGATGTTCTTCTATGCTTATTTTTATCATTGTCTCATTTAATTACTAGGAGGCCTACTAGCTTATTATTCATTGCAATCTACTGCTAGGTTAGATATCAAATTCGTAATTGTTTGATCTCTCGAATTTGTGAAGCAACTAAGATTTAATGATATGCTACGTCAGAAATTACTAGATCTTAGGAAGAACGCTCGACTAAATTAAATACAACCGCTTGTGCTTGTGTTGTTTAACTTCATCGATCTCTCTAATTCTTAAGGCTGCTACTAGATTAAACCTTTAGCGCTTGTCTTGGGTTGTTTAATAGTTAGGGTTAATTAGATTGCTTGTTTTCTAATTAACTGCGACTAAGGAGAGATATGAAAATAATTCCAACGGTGAATATTCAAAGTATGAATTGATATATACTTACATCGATGATCAATTGTAAAATTCCGATGGTGGATGTTGACCTAGACCAATGTTTGTTCTTTTGATTGAATTCAATACTTTAATTTGAATTGTTCCTTAGTTGTTTTTTTTTTTAAATTATTTTCGTTATACTCAAACCCCCCATCCTTGTTCACATAGCATAAAACTAGGCTAGATACTCTCCATGGGAACCCTTACTCGCACTACTATATATATATTTTTAGGAGTTTAGGTTTTATTTTTTGGTTTCTTGTGACAGCACACCACTCACATTTCCCCTTTTATCAATTGCTTCTGCCTCCAACATTTCTCCTACCAAGCTTTGGCACTCCCGTTTATGTCATATCTCTTTTGAGCATTTGAAAACTTCAGCATTTAGTGGGTTGTTAGGCTCAATTAAACTTGATAATATTGACTGTATGACTTGTCAACTTGCAAAACAACCTATTTTGTCCTTCAATAAAAGTACTTTTATTTCTGTTGCTTCTTTTGATTTGGTTCACTCCGATGTTTGGGTACTTGCTCCTCATCCCACAATAAGAGGGTTCACGTATTTTGTCATTTTCATTGATGATTACTCTAGATTTACTTGGCTATATCTCATGAAAAAAAGCCCAGAGTTACCCCAAATCTATTTTAATTTTGCTCGTATAATTAAAACTCATTTTTCTCACCTTATCAAAATCTTTCGAGCTGACAATGCAATGGAATAAAGACACTACTTTTTTTAACATCCTTCATCAACATAGTACCCTTCCCCATCGTTCTTGTCCTGGCACATGTCCACAAAATGGTCGTGTTGAACGTAAACATAGACATTCTGGACACTGTTCGGGCCCTTCTCATTTTCCCTTCTTGTCTTGAACAATTTTAGGGGGAGGCTTCCCTCACCGCCTTTTATTCCATAAATCTCCTTCCTTCTCCTATTACTAACAACTAGTCATCCTACGCCTTTATAGCATGTCTCCTAATTATAGCTTCCTTCGGATGTTTGGTTGCACCTGCTTTATCTTACTCCAACCCCCTGAGTGCACCAAATTAGAACATCGGACTTGTCTCTATTGTTTCTTGGGTTATGGAATTGAACACAAAGGCTATTAGTGTTGAGATCCATACTCAAAGAGACTCCATATTTCTCGTCATATCATCTTCTGAGAATATAAAATGTTTTCCTCTCCTCTCTCTCTCTCTCTCTCTCTCTCTCTCTCTCTCTCTCTCTCTCTCTCTCTTTTCATTTCACTTATCTTCTCCACTCACTCTTTCATTCTTTACTGATTCGTATATTGAGCTATTTCTCGATGAGCCTCTTGACCCTTCCCCTGCGTCCCTCTAAAGTCCTCCACTTTGTTTGCTGATCCTGCCGTTGCTATTGGTCCATCACCATCAATTACATCTTTTGATGATGCTACTACTGATCCGCCTCTTCATCATTCCTCACGGGTACGAGAAACACCTATTCATCTTCATGAGTATCATTGCTTCTCGATTATTCTCTCTCATCATCAGCCTCATTCTTACCATGAGGCAAGCTCTAACCCTCTTTGGCAGCAAGCTATGACTGAAGAATTGCAGGCACTTGAGAAAACACGTACTTGGGACTTAGTTGATCTTCCCCTAGTGAAGAATACAATAGGCAACAAATGGGTTTACAAAATCAAAACCCGCTCTAACGATTCCATTAAATGATACAAAGCTCGTCTCGTAGCAAAGGGCTTTACAAAGGAATATGAAATTGACTATGAGAAAACCTTTGCACCTGTTTCCCAACTTACATTTGTTCGTAGCTTGCTTGCAGTTGTTGTTGTTCGCAAATGGAAGTTGTTTCAGATAGATGTTAAAAATGTGTTTCTAAATGGAGACCTTCAAAAAGAATTTTTTATGTAACCCCCTCCTGGTTATGTCCATCCTCCTCACAAGGTTTGTAAACTTCATCGAGCTCTTTATGAACTTAAGCAGGCTCCTCGTGCTTGGTTTGCCAAGTTCAGCTCAGTTATTGGTGAATTTGGATTCACTTTTAGTCTCATGATTTTGCTCTCTTCATCTATAAGACTAATCATGGATTTATTCCCATTCTTTTTTATGTTGACGATATGATCACCAGTAGAAATGAAATCACTGGTGATATACCACAAACAGACACACCAATCACCTTGAGACACGTGTGCATGCAGAGTTAATAATCTCGATCATACAGAGCAGTGACTAGCCTTCAGGGCATTCTCATATATATATCATTCAGAGCCAATAAACTCAGTCATACAGTACAGGCGAAGCCTCTACGACGTTCTCATGCACATATCCTCCAAACCTTATGTTCTGGGCAATATTTATTCAACACTTCATATGGTACCGACCTTATGGTTTCCTTAAACAACTGCCAAGCAGGGAATAAGGAAACAGTCTTCAACATGGAAACTACTATCTATGGTTATCTCCATCTACGACTCAACGCTCCATAAGGTAACTGCAATCTCCGATGATCAAATCCCTATATTCATGGCATCGAATCCTAATCAACTTAGGAAAGGCCACGGTCTATAAATTAAACCCTAAAGGTACGCTTTATTTTCATGCTCATTCTTTTGGCTTTCAATACAGTCTTTCAATTCCTTCTACTTACTTAAGCATCGGAGCGACTACCGCCAGAGCCAATCCGGTGGTCCTCTGATTATCTTTCTGAGTGTTCTACAGGTCACGGAGCCCATACTTATTGCAAGTCGAAAAGTGCAGCATCAGTTTGGCGCCGTCTGTGGGAACGACTAATCTCTAAGTGCTCTATTCACAAACCTATCTTTTCCTTCATCAGAAAACCATGGCACCAAATCTCCGACCGCGACAGAATACTCAGAATTCGAAAAACTCTCAACGTCAGCCGCCTGCTCCTCGTACAAGGGGACCAGCGGTCAATCCTATGCGACAAGAGATCAAATCGATCAAACGACACAATAAACTGGTGTAGGAACAGTTGCTTGCCATCACTAGAACGCTGGCAACACTCACACAAAACCAAGCAGCGGGTTCTCCTAACCCGCCGGTCAACTTCGCTGCAGAAACGCAACCTCCTGTTGCCACGGAGAATGAAGAACTTCATGAGCAGGCTCTAACTAACCAGCCTGGGCAGCCCGCATTGGCAGAGATCCACAACCGTCAGCAGTTCCAGGCTGGGGAACATCAGCCTTTGTTCCTGACGTCTATTGCCGGAGAACTACTTGAGCCCGAACTCTAAGGGCCTCGGGAGCACATCCGACACCGCAGGAGCCTCATCATGCAGCACCAATCCCTCCGGTTCGGAACCCTCCTCCGTCCGAAGGGCGTACTCAACCCTACTACCCTGAAGCCGAGGCTGTCAGGCAGGGTTCGCAAGACGTCAGAATCAGAGACCAGCGGAGAGTAGAAGAGATTGTCGAGTCTATGGACCGAACAATCGCCTTGAGAGGACCTCAGAACCCTCCAGAGCAAGACGAGTTAGCCAGGTTGCTCGGAAGACTAGCCACCCCCTTCACTCACGCCATCATGTTAGAAGAGAGGCCCAGAAAGTTCATGGTGCCCAAGTTCACCCTGTATGATGGATCTGGAGATCCAGGAGATCATCTCTCGCATTACCAGCATACAATGGCCCTCTACGGAGCCTCTGATGCTTTCATATGCCGAACTTTCATCACCAACTTAAAGGGAACTGTGCTGAAGTGGTTCCACAACCTCCCTCCGAACTCAATTACCAACTTCTATGAGCTCGGTAGACAGTTCTTGGACAGGTTTATGACCAGTAGGAGGCTCAGAAGGGGACCAGAATTCCTGTTGAATGTTAAGCAGACTAAAGAGGAGTCCCTCAGAGCCTACATTGCGCGCTTCAATGCCGAACTCAGGGAGATCACTGACTGCAGCCCAAAGTTCCTTGTAGCAGCCCTAACTGCTGGGCTTGCCCAAGGTGGATTCAGAGACTCCTTAACAAAGAGCCCCCCAGCCGATATGGCGGCATTAATGGATCGGGCCAGAAAGTACATCAACCTGGAAGAAGCCAACCGCACATCCCAGAAAGGCAAAGATCAGACCCAGAGGGATAATCCAAAACGGGAGGACCACAAGAAGGACGATCACAGAAGAAACTCCAACAAAAAGAGGGCCAGGAGCCCAGAGAAGAGAACAGCACCCAGAGCTGTATATAATTCCAGACCAAGGGAGTTCACCAACTTCACTCCTTTAAACACCATACTAAACCAGGTACTCCGGCAGATCCGAGATCGAGAGAACCTGAGGTGGCCGGAACCAATCAAAGGAGATCCCAGCCTTTAGGACCAAAGTAAGTATTGTAATTTCCATAAAGATCATGGACATATAACTAACACATGCAGGACCCTCCGATATGAGATAGAGCAGCTCATAAAGAAGGGGCGTCTTCGGGAGTTCTTCAAGCAGGACGGAAGGCAAAACCCCCAAGAAGACAAGCCTCAACAACGGCCAGACCAGAGGCCCGAACAGAGGTAGGAGCACAGGGAAGGACGAAACGAGCCTCAGAGGTAGAACAACCATGTCATCTATGTCCCCCATTCCGACTCCCCTATCACAAGAATGTCCAAAAGGGCAAGAAAGAGATATGCTCGGGAGGCTAGAGCTGCCCCGAACATATTACAGATCTCCAACGCAGAAAAGAGGTCCAAGCTAGCACCGGAGATCCAATTCACTGAACAAGATCTAGCAGGGTTACACTGCCCTCACAGTGATGCCTTTGTTATCACACTCAAAATTGCCAACTGCGAGATCAGGAGAGTCCTGGTCGATACTAGCAGCTCCGTCAACATACTGTTCTATGAGCCACTTAAACAGATGGGGATGGACTATGACAACGTCAAGCCCACTACTGCCATGATGGCAGCTTTTGATAGCAATCTCAGCACCCCATTGGGGAGAGTCGACCTTCCTACCACTGTAGGAGAGGGTGAAGGGCAGAAGACCACCATCTCGGAGTACATGGTGTTAAACATGAGATCTCCCTACAATGTCATAATCGGGAGACCATGGTTGCACCAGATAGGGGCAGTCACTTCGACCCTTCATCAGTGTCTGAAGTACATCCACAACCAGAACGTTCACTCTGTCAGAGGGTGTCAACCAACCTCCCGGGAGTGCCACGCTATTGCCCTTAAGGAGAAGGCTCCTAAATAGCAATTACAGTACACTCGGGACTGTGCAGATCCGGTTCTCACTCACTCTCCTGAGGTGGAGGATTACCCATCCAGCATTGAAGAACCCCTCAGCCCAAGGGGATGAGACAGCCGAGACAAACCCATTGGCGAGCCCATCAAAGTGTTGGTCAGTTCAGAATCAAAGGGGCGTTATTTATACATCGGCCCAGACCTAACACACACCGAGTAGGAAAAGATAGTTAGGTTCTTAAAAGACAAACTCTCTATCTTTGCTTGGGAAACCAAAGACATGGAGGGAATAGATCACAATCTTATAACTCACAAGCTGATGGTGGATCCGGATCACCCGCCAGTCAGACAAAAGAGAAGGCCGATTGCTCCTGAACGGCATCGGATTATAAATGAAGAAGTCCAAAGGCTGCTGGAAGCCAGGATGATACGAGAAGTGCTCTATCCCGAGTGGCTAGCCAACACCGTGCTTGTCAAAAAGAAAAACGGCAAGTGGAGAGTCTGCGTTGATTATACAGACCTCAACAAGACGTGCCCCAAGCACAGCTTTCCACTGCCAAGAATAGACCAACTGGTTGACGCTACTGCGGGGCATGAGCTTATAAGCTTCATGGATGCCTACTCCGGGTACAACTAGATCCAGATGTACCCTCTAGACCAAGAGAAGACAGCCTTCATAACCGAACGAGGGCTCTACTGCTACAGAGTAATGCCTTTCGGTTTAAAGAATGCTGGAGCCACTTATCAGCGGTTGGTGAACAAGATGTTCAACCCACTGCTCGGCAGCACCATGGAGGTATACATCGACGACATGCTTGTGAAGAGTCTGCAAAAAGGTAGTCACCTCCAACACTTAGCCCAGACCTTCGATATCCTCAGACAGCACAAGATGAAGCTCAACCCCTCGAAGTGTACCTTCGGGGTTACGAAGGGAAAATTCTTGGGATACATTGTCTCTCAGAGGGGTATCGAAGCAGACCCTACTCAGATTCAAGCTCTAATTGGACTGAAGTCACCAAGAACCAGGAAGAAAATTCAGGCACTGAATGGTAGAATTGCGGCACTGAGCAGATTTATCTCCAAATCCACTGATCGCTGCCTACCTTTCTTCAAAGCTCTGAAGGACAGCAAAGCTTTGTAGTGGACGGAAGAATGCGAGAAATCCTTTCATGAACTAAAAGAGTATCTAGCCTCTCTAGAGCTCCTATCAAAACCAGCACAAGGAGAAAAGCTACTCTTGTACCTTGCAGTTTCCGAAAACGCGGTCAGCTCCGCATTAATCAGACAGGACAGATGAGTGCAGAGGCCTATATTCTACGTCAATAAGGCACTACTTGACACGGAAAAGAGATACCCAGAAGTAGAAAAGCTGGCCTGTGCCTTGGTCATATCAGCTCAGAAGCTTCGACCTTATTTCCAAGCCCATCCAATCGAGATCCCAACTGCCTATCCTCTAAAGTCAATACTGAGGAAACCTGAGGTATCGGGAAGATTGGTGAAGTGGTCTGTGGACCTAGGGGAGTTCGACATATCATATATACCCCGAAACTCCATCAAAGGGCAAGCCTTAGCTGATTTTGTTGCCGAGTTCACCCCAGCACTTCAAAACAAGGCACAACTCACCGAAACCTCGGGAACCTGGCTGCTATACATTGATGGATCGTCAACCGATCAAGGTTCAGGAGTAGGCCTGGTACTACAATCCCCTGATGGGCTCACGTCAGAAAAAGCAGTCAGTCTGGGATTCAAAGCTTCTAACAATGAAGCAGAATATGAAGCCCTAATCTTAGGCATGAAGCTTGCCTTGGAATGCGAGGCTCAGAACCTCGATGTCTTCTCTGACTCCCAACTGGTGGTGAGCCAAGTCTTGGGAGAATTCGCCATTAAAGATGATAGGATTCTCTGGTACTCCGAACTGGTGAACCACTTGAGGCATTTTTTTCAGACATTTACTATCCAGAAAATTGAGAGGAGCCAGAATTGCAAAGCAGATGCTCTGGCTAACATGGCCTCCCGCCTCAAGTCTGAAGCAAACTCCACAATAAAAATCTCCTTTCAGCCAGGATCCAGCATTGAGGAAGCCCAAATTGCTCAAATTAATGAACAGCCCCAGAACTGGATGACTCCAATCCTCTAGTACCTAAGATCCGGGCTCCTCCCAGAAGACAAAAATAAAGCCAGGGGAATCCGAATCAGAGCGGCTCGGTACCTGATCCTGAACAACAAGCTTTACAGAAAGTCGTATTCTCAACTTCTATTAAAATGCTTAGCTCCAAAAGAGTCACAATATGTCTTGGCTGAAATATACGAGAGAATTTGCGGGAACCATAATGGGGGCAGAACTATAGCTCACCGAGCTCTGTCTTAGGGCTATTACTGGCCTAGCATGTTAAAACAGGCTAAGGAGTATGTTCAGAAGTGCGACAAATGCCAAAGATTTGCCCCATATCAACATCAGCCTCATCACGAGCTCATCCCGATTCCTAGTCCTTAGCCCTTTGCTCAATGGGGGATGGACATCGTGGGTCCATTACCAAAGGCACCTCCGAATAGGAAATATCTATTGGTGGCCATTGACTACTTCTTTAAATGGGCCGAAGTTGAGCCTTTAACACATATCACAGAAAAGGAAGTTGAGAGCTTCACCTGGAAGAACATTGTATACAGGTTCGGCATACCACGTGTGATTATCTCCGACAATGGGACACAATTCACTGGTAAAGGCTTCAAGACATTCTGTGAAAATCTCAACATTAGGCAGCACTTCGCCTCTCCAGGCCATCCACAAGCAAATGGGCAAGCAGAGGTCACCAACCGAACAATCCTCGACGGGTTAAAGAAAAGGTTGGAACAGGCCAAAGGAAAGTGGGCAAAGGAACTCCCTGGAGTTCTTTGGGCCTACAGAACAACCAAAAAAACTCCCACCTCTGAAACTCCCTTCTCACTAGCCTATGGGACAGAAGCAGTAATTCCGGTTGAGATCGGTATGCCAACCTTGAGAACAGAAGCCTTTGAGTAAGAATCCAATGATCAGCAGCTGATGGAAAACTTGGATTTTCTCGAAGAGAGAAGGGATCAAGCCAGCGTCAGAATGGAAGCCTATCAATAGAGAATGGTCAACAAATTCAAGGTAGGACTCAAGACAGTCAGCTTTCAAGTCAGAGACTTTGTCTTAAGAAGAGTCTTTCAAAACACCAAGGATCCCACCATAGGAAAGTTATCACCAAACTGGGAAGGCCCCTACAAAGTAACAAAGGTTGTTCGGCCTACCACCTATTGGCTAGAAGACATGACTGGGAAGCCTGTTCCTAAGCCATGGAACGTGGAACACTTACGGAAGTATAATCAATAGAGATGTTTCTTTTACTTCCATAGAATGTTCATCTGTAAATGCACAGGCCTCCAGAGCCTGGTCCATAATGTACAAGTCTTTGCACTTGGTCCATCTTATAATGCACAGGCCTTCAGAGCCTGGTCCATAATGTACAAGTCTTTGCACTTGGTCCATTTATAAATGCACAGGCCTCTAGAGCTTGGTCCATAATGTACGAGTCTTTGCACTCGGTCCATCTATAAATGCATAGGTCTCTAGAGCCTGGTCCATAATGTACGATTCTTTGCATTCGGTACATCTATAAATGCACAAGCCTCCAAAGCCTGGTCCATAATGTACGAGTCTTTGCACTCGGTCCATCTATAAATGCACAGGCCTCTAGAGCCTGGTCCATAATGTACAAGTCTCAGTACTTGGTCCATCTTATAATGCACAGGCCTCCAGAGCTTGGTCCATAATGTACAAGTCTTTGCACTTGGTCCATTTATAATGCACAGGCCTCTAGAGCCTAGTCCATAATGTACAAGTCTTTGCACTTGGTCCATTTATAACGCACAGGCCTCTAGAGCCTGGTCCATAATGTACAAGTCTCAGGACTTGGTCCATTTATAATACACAGGTCTCTTCAGCCTGGTCCATCTTTAATACACAGGTTTTATGATCCAGCCCATTCAAGGACAGAAGTTCCAAACATCTACGAACTAAAGTTTCCTAGATCGGAACACCTCAGATCTGATATTTATATTATTTGGCTTATTTGTCAAGCAACAAGTACTATAGTACCGATCAGGTGTGAAGTACTTTGATTCAAGCCTTCTACCAAGTTTCTTTGATCTATTCTTAGAACATTCATATATCAGAAGTGCACGCGAAAGTGTTTTAACTACAGAGGAGCACATTCGAATACCAAGAACATCAAATCTGAGAAAAAGGAACTCAATTTTATTAATGGCTCAGAAGATTTACATCAGTACAAGAAGACTGGAAACAGAACAAGTACACAAAAGGCTACAACAAAGGCACCATTACACAAGTTACTACAGAAAGCTACTATATCACTACTATTTGCAGCATCACGACTTTCTTCCTCGGATGATATAAGGGCACAGGATCCAACCTTCCATTACCGATGTCGCCGGCTCCATTTGAAAGGAAGGAACCCTGAACCCCAATCTACATCAAGGAACGCCCAGGCCATTCCATCATCGCTATTAATGATCTCAATACCAACGGATGATGAGGGCTCTGGGCCTCAAGAGACTTTTCATTCTCCACCTTTGTAATCGGCATGACACCCTAGCAGATTGAAGCAAGGGTCTCTGCCAAGTCACAAGGGGGAGGAGGCAGCCCACATTCATCTCCCTCAAAGCAGTTGTCACACCCCGGCCGATTTAAGCAAGGGTGTCTGCCAGAATACAAAGGGAAGACAGCATCTCACCTTCGTCTTCATCACCAATGCTCCAAGCCTCGGTTGAATCAAGGAGGGACCACCTCCCATCGGAGAAATCTCGACCAGATGCTAAGATGGACAAGAAGATCTTAGCCTCCTCTAATCCTTTCTTGGAGACTAAATCAAAAAGAAGGATAACTCTCGGCCACAGTTTAATCATTCCCAACTCAGATTGAAGATCGTCGATCATCTCCGAATAAACGAAATTTTTTGAAAAACATCTAAAAACCTCTCCAACAACGAAACAGTCTGAGAGTAAAGTAAGAAGATGGGGCACAACCGTACGCTCCTCTTCCACTTATATAGACCTTCGAGGCCCAAGAGCCACCCAGTCAAACCGTCGCAACGGTTAGGCGAAAAGTTAGCTTCAAAATCCCAAACGACAATGGTGCAATAAATAAGGCATTAAACCGCCCTCTCAGGAGAAGCAAAAGGCAGAGCCATACACGCAATATATAGACTTTTCAGTCTTGTCCACATATAGGTAGACGTGACAGTTTCTCCAGGACATTAACGCTTGATGGGCCACGTATACAACAAAGGTCCATCAACTTTGATGTACCTTGACCCTTGTTTTAACAGATTTGGAGGCAGAAGTTCTGATCAACCGAACTACAATCATGAATTATTATAGGTCTCCAAATTCAGAACAGCCAGTTTTGAAATGTTTCAAAAGAAGTCTTTAATTACTGACCTATGGTAGGTAAAGCAGCTCAGAATGCAACCATCTATAGAAGAAAATCTGGTCTGGTATTTACTAAGCTCTAGAGCAACACTATTTGCAACAATGACCACAATCAACTACAAGTTAAGACACTACAGAGCAGTATAACTCAAGTCATGCACAAACACTTCAGAGCAATGTAACTAAGGAGACAAGAACATCAAGCAAAAGACTGTTCCATTAACAAATGTATATTTCAAGTACATTAGGAAGTTCAAAAATAACAAAATATAAATCCTAAGCCTGATCAGCAGGGACAGGATCAACGACTGGAGAAGGATCGGCAGGGGCAACATCAACCGTCTCAGTCGGTACGACCGCTTCAGTGGGATCGACAGGTAGGATATCAGCCACTTCATTTTGGATAGCAACCTCTGAAGGTTCAGATCCAGGGTGGCACAATTGAGGAGACATCAAGGTCAAGAAACTTGGTAAGAAGCCAAGATCGGAAGTTGTTGAACCCAAACGTAATCAGGCGAGTGGTCATTCCTTCCAGCTCTGACCTCATTTCCTCCTCATTATCCACCAAGGCCTGCTCCACGGCGTCGTCAAGCTTTTTACGATATTGATACCGCATTCCATTCATCTCCGCCTGCAACCTCTTTGCCTGCTCAACGGCGAGGTTCCTCTCCGACTCCATCACGATCAAGGAGTTCTGGAACTCCTTTAGCTTCTCTGCGGAGTCGTGAGCCTCCGACCGAGCAGTACCCAGCTGAAGCCTAAGATCGTCTAACTCAGCCCTGAGTTGGTCAAACTCCTCCGTAGGGGGAGAAACCTCCACCAGAGCAGAAAGGGTATGCAGGGTCTGCAAAGTACAAAGTAAACAGTTCAATACCAGCCAAAACACTTAGAGAAAAGGGAAAAAGAAATAAAGGACCCAACGAACTCACCTTGACCTGAAGAGCGGTCAGATCAGCAAGAAGTTTCTCCGACTTGTAGGGCTTGAGCTTAACTGAGCCTTTGGCCCAAAAGTCCCTCAGAATCCTCTTGGCCCCCTGATCAGCAGCATCAGGAGCCACCGATGACGATGCCCCCTTGCCCGCTCGCCGAGACGGGGCCGGGGGGACCACCAAAATGGGGATAGGATCCTCTCTCTCCCCCTCAGCAGGCTCAGGAGAGGACAAAACTAACCTCCGCCTTTTTTGGATGGGAGGGACCAATGGGGAAGAAGCCTCCCCCGCTGCCACAGACGAAGATGGCCTGGTCTCCCACCGAGCCATCACACTATTAGCAACCTCCTCAACACTCCCCCTAGCAGCCATCAATCTTTCAGGGTTAACAATGGAGGAATGGTCTCGATTGCTGGGCTTTAAGAGCTTCTTATATTGCTCTTGCAGCACGGGAGAAACGGCCGGCCTCTTCCACGCACTCCTGACTGCAAAACAAACACAGAAATTGATCAGTTCAACAATCGGCGTACAAAACAGAATCAATGCAGCCACAGGAAAATTGGGCCTCACCCTTTCGCCCAGTGGTTCGAGGGAATGATGAAGGTTTGCCTTCGAAATCCTTGAATTTCCCATCCTCCTTTTATGAAGAAATACCACTTCTTCCAGGTCTTGTTGGAAGAGGGCACAGAAGTAAGGGGTCTGAACCCACTATCAAAAGACATATAATAAAGGCCTTCCGCCTTCTGAAGTTTTAGATCCATATTACTACGGATCAGGTCAAGGGACACATTGACCTTATTCATATGCCCCAACACAATAAAGCTCAACAGATGTCTCCAACTGTTAAGGTTCAGGTCTACGGGGCAAAGGTCAAACCAACAAAAGAATTGTTTTATAATATCAGGAAGGGGGAGTGTAAGACCCATTTCAAACTAGGCCAGATAGACACAGATTTCCCCCTCTCTAACATTGCATGGACGATCTCGAGAATCTGGGACCCTGAAAGTCACATTTGTGGGAAGTTTGAATTTCGCCTATAATTCCTCCAACATTGTTTCGGTGATAACACTCTCGCCCTCCTCTCTGTAACCGGATCGACCAGAAGTCTCACCAGCCCTATTTGGGGGCTCATCAAATGCATCAACAATCCTAACCCCCGGACTAGAGGGGGTTCTATCAATCTATTTTCATCATTATCTACAGAAAGAAGATTCACTAACTGAAGTTGAGGAACGGTCTCAGAAGGACTATCCGAACCAGAGTGTGATTCAAAGCCAGACATGGCGAACAAAAGAAAGAAATGAAACAAATGCGAAGGAATGTAGAAGGGGACTAAAATCGAACCTGAGATCAAGAAAGGACTATGAACATCGGATATCCTTCAAACTTCAAAATATGTCAAATGGCGGTCTGGTACTGTAGAAGCAAGAGCAGAAGAAAGGTATGAAAGACCTTTCCCTCCCTTTATATATACATCCGAAATATGAGTCTTCCAAGACGAGCCAACGCAACGGTTGAAAATAATGATGGATTCTCAAGTATCGACTGCGCAATAAATAACTTATTAAACCAGCGTCTCGAGAGGTGGAGAAATGAAACGTATGACTCTTCACAAAACCCATAACCCTAGTTAAGCGCTAGCTTCTAACTAGGGCTCGGGGGGGAGTAGCTGATATACCACAGACAGACACACCAATCACCTTGAGACACGTGTGCATGCAGAATTAATAATCTCGATCATACAGAGCAGTGACTAGCCTTCAGGGCATTCTCATATATATATATATATATATATATATATATATATCATTCAGAGCCAATAAACTCGGTCATACAGTGCAGGCGAAGCCTCCACAGCGTTCTCATGCACATATCCTCCAAAGCTTATGTTCTGGGCAATATTTATTCAACACTTCATATGGTACCGACCTTATGGTTTCCTTAAACAACTACCAAGCAGGGAATAAGGAAACAGTCTTCAACACGGAAACTACTATCTATGGTTATCTCCATCTACGACTCAATGCTCCACAAGGTAACTGCAATCTCCGATGATCAAATCCCTATATTTATGGCATCGAATCCTAATCAACTTAGAAAAGGCCACGGTCTATAAATTAAACCCTACAGGTACGCTTTATTTTCATGCTCATTCTTTTGGCTTTCAATACAGTCTTTCAATTCCTTCTACTTACTTAAGCATCGGAGCGGCTACCGCCGGAGCCTAATCCGGTGGTCCTCTGATCATCTTTCTGAGTGTTCTACAAGTCACGGAGCCCATACTTATTACGAGTCGAAAAGTGCAGCATCAACTGGTATTACTGATCTCAAAATGTTTCTCAATCAACATTTTGAGATGAAGGATCTTGGCCCTTTCAATTATTTTCTCGATCTTGAGATAGTTGCAGACTCTAATGGTTATTATCTTTCTCAAGCCAAGTATGCTTCTGATCTTTTGGCTTGCATAGGGCTCACTAATAGTAAGACTGCTCCTACACCCCTTGAGCTCAATATTCAACTCACTCCATTAGATGGCACCACGCTAATCAATACAACCTTATATCGCCAATTGGTTAGGAGTCTTATCTACCTTACGGTTACTCGGCCTGATATTGCTCATGTTGTTCATCTTATAAGCTAAGTTCTTGTCTGTTTCTCAGCTCTACTCATTATACTGTTGTTCTTCGCATTCTTCGCTATGTCAAGGGCACTCTCTTCCATGGTCTTCATTTTTTAGCTCATTCCTTTTTTGACTTGCGTGCCTATTTTGATGCTAATTGGGCAGACGACCCTACTGATTGTCGTTTCACCACAGGTTTTTGTTTCTTACTTGGTGATTCTCTAATTTCTTAGCGTAGTAAGAAACAGATTGTCACTGCTCATTCTAGCACTAAAGCTAGAATATCTTGCCCTCACCAATGCCACTCAAGAGCTCTTCTGACTTCGTTGGCTACTTGAAGACATGGGTTTGACCTATGCCTCTGCTACCTCTTTTCACTGTGACAATCAGAGCGCTATCCAAATTTTCCATAATGATGTATTTCATGAACGTACCAAACATATTGAGATCGATTGTCATTTCATTCGCCAACACATTCGTCATGGTGCTGTTCATCTCCTTCCGGTTTCCTCAAGTTGACTAGGTTGCAGATATATTCACTAAAAGCTCACCCTTCGGGACGTCTTCAAGATTTAGTTTCCAAACTCAAGTTGGTTTTGGTTTTACCATCTTAAGTTTGAGGGGGGATGTTAGATATATGTATTATATATGTTTACTACGGTTTATAAGTAGGGTTAGGGACTCTAGTATTATTCTAGTACACTCCATTTCCTTTTTCATTTCCTTCATCGTATATAGTTTCTTACCTTGTATATCATCCTAGCTCTTATATATAAAGGAGTCTCCCCTTGTACTATGTACTGATTCAACATATATATAATTCATTCGTTTCTCTCATCTCTGTCAACAATATCATTGCTTTTGTAATTTACATTAGATTAGCCTTCCCCCCGTCTTCCTATTTGTTTCATTCGGATTTAATATTAATTAGTTAATTGGATAAGCATTATCAAGATAAACGTTTCAAAAGTCCTAATTGACATTTATATTAATTTTATTATATTATTAAAATCATAAAAATTATCATTTACCTGTGACTGATTTATAAAATAATTTCTCGTAATCACCCTATGATAGGTAGGGCCACAGAAGAATGTCCTGATTAATTCTTGAACTAATCAAGCCACATGACCAAGTGGGCAACAAATGGCTCAAATTTGCCTACGCCCGTGAATCAACAATATCGGTCCTAAACCATTAAAAGGGGGGTATTTTGGTCAGTTTCTAACGATTTGCTCGGCTCTTGGTCATCTCTGTTGACCTGTGAAAGACAATAATGTAGGTTTGTTAAGAAACAAAGCAGGGACACTTACCTAAATTCCTAATACACTGACCATATCTACCTTTCCTCCTTTCAAGTCAAGCAAAAATTTCAAAAGTAATCTTTTTATAATTATTCTTTCTCAACTTGATACAAGTATTTAAGATATAATAAGACTGGGATTTGAATTTTCAAAGCACAGTCCTGTTATCAAAGGACAGTAGGTCAGATGGGATACTTTACATGACTTTGAAAGTTCAGAAGCAGCTTTTTAATTGCATCATAAACACAAGTGATACACACACACACACACACACACACACGCACACAAATTGAAAAACAGAGTAGTTTTAGTGCCACAATATGGTTTCACAATGTGGAATTCTGTTAAGACTTTAATGGGATGATTAGTAGTTACTGTAACACGTAATCATACTTGATATCACCTCATAAATGTTACCATCGTTCTTCATTTGATGGATGCATGTATTGCATAAACTATGGACAATTCAATTTTGTAAAATAACCAATATTTAATGAACAAAAAGTTTAACAATAGCACTCCAAGTTACTTAATAATAAGACTTGTATTGTTGTACATACAATTCAAGCTTTTTTCACTCAATTGATGTATAATATTACACGTTTTTAAATAAAATTATATATTTATTGGGTAGTGTAAATTCTGATACATATTAGACATTAGTTTCTAGATCGCGGATTCAACTTTATGATAAGTTGGTCGGGGGGGATTGCAAGGAGACGAGAGCCCCTTGTCCAAAGGAGGGAATTTAGGGGCATGCTCTCCGAAACAACTTTTTCTAAGGGTATTTTGTTATTTCATTTTATTTTTTTGTTGCTCTAATACTATATACTTAAAGTTGAAGAGCGGCATTTTTTTGTAATTTTTTCAGATTATAGTGAAACTACAGCAGCTGTGGACGTAATCTTATTACGGAATGAACCATGTAAATTTTTGTGTTCTTGTATGTACGTATGATTTTAAATTTATTTTTTTATTTATTTTCGTATCACACCGATCTTAATTAGGTGATTATATTCTTAACAATATTTGGGTGGGATCAATCAAAAAAATTTCAACAATTTACCCATATAAGTGAACATGGTAGGGACCTTTAAATTTTATGAGCCAGTTTTGATATTATTTTTGTAACACTTCAAGGACCAACTGTCCTAATAACACAAAGAAATAACTCAATTACCTAATCCAAAATACTGAAACCCATATTAAAATTCCAAAAAAAAAAACTTATCATAAAAAGGCTAGAACATACATAGAAGTAGAAAAAAGAATGGCTTCTAAAGTGGAGAGAATAGAAGAAACCCAATTGAGAGGAAGCTTCTTGACAAAACAAAAGTTAGCAACGAACTGTCTGGTTACCTTGCCTCTTACAGAAAGAGAAGTTGAGCTTGAACTTCTTCTTTAACTTCTCATTACTATAACAAATTATTGTGCTTTCAATTTTCTATTTTTAGAATCAGAATTTGTGATCTTTGGCCACATATTAAATGGGTCACCTCCATTTTTTTATTCCATCTCTTTTTTCAACTAATTGAAAGATGACTGCCAAGAATTTGTTTCTTTCTCAATTACATTGAACAGTGGAAATTCATATTCTAGTATTGTCTTACTATGTACAATACCTTCATGTAAAGTGCTTCTCATTTAATTCACTGGTGGACGTTGGATTATATCCATCCAGTGGTCCAATTTCATGTGTGGTGACTTTCATCGTCGGACTCCTGCAAGGATCTCAAAAGTGAGGCCAAATTTCTGTGATAGCTGAAATCTCATTAGACCGGACCATCAAACGGTTCAAAATACAAGATCTGCAATTCATCCAACATCTATTGGGTTGGGTTCGAAAAAAATATGTATACATGAATTCGGTCTATCACATTCAATCATATGAAAGAGTCTTTCGACATTAAGAGGATAAGAAAAGCATTCTTCCTCCAGTTGGAAATTACTCAATTGATTATAAAAATAATTCTATTTTTTTCTGTAAAAATTATGATTTATCAGAGAACCCAACAACCAGAGCAAATTTCCCAAAACAGGAGAGAGCTCCATGCACTTACTGTTAACTGTTCTTGGCCCAAGATGCTGATGCCAAATCCCTTGGGACAGATTTTTACCATCAATGGGATGAATGCCTTGGAAGGGTAAGACCGTAATTTCATACCAACGTTTCCTAAATAAAGCCAAAAATGAAACAGCACAGAAAATCTTTTTATTTTCCGAGAAAATTATTCCTTTTTTTATTATTATCATTATTCCTCGACCAGAAACTAAGAGACGCCAAGAAGGAAAACCCAAACCCGAAAACAGAAATACAAGTTCAACCCTGCGTTTCAAAGTCATGTTTTGTCCTTGTTTGGTGCCTAAGAAAACGAAAGAAACAAAAATTCTTTTTATTCTGTTTTTTTTGTTTGGCCTTTTTCTTTTTTGGGTTGAGAGTAAAGAGACCAACCATCAAGAGGACACTGTGATTTGGTGGTCTTATGAGATATGGAGATATCATGAATTCAAGTTCTCTCTCCATCTTAATCATTCATTAGTCATGACTGAGCCTTTTCAATTTTCCTTCTGTGACGCACCCAGCTAGCTCTCCAATGGATCGGTCTGGTTGGTGATGAATCAAAGTCCCAATCTTTCTCTCAGGCGTCTCAGCACTGCTGAATCTGCGAAAACTGAAACGTTTTGTCATTTCTGAATCCGCTGATCTTACGACGCTTTATGTCCCTGTCTACCGTGCTTGTAATAGCTTCTGTCGTGTTGGTCTTCTCACTGTCTGAGCTTGAGGTCGAGCTCGAGCAATGCCAATCAAGCACATTGACCGGCGTGCTCGAGCTCGAGACGATGTCTAAGACTGATTCATAGCCGTCCATGGCTATGTCTTGCATCACATTGCAACACTCAAACAACTCTTCCTGCAAAAGAAATATTAAATAACGTGTCATAATAAATAACATAAAAACAGAAATGATCAGAATAGTTAAAAGAAAATTAAAGCAGTGAATGATATTTACCTTATTTACATATGAACAGTTTGAAATTGCTTTTCTGAAACATAGAAATTGTAATGGGAAAAGTTCATGCGAGCCAGCGAGAAGTGCAGATGCTGCAATCATCGAGGGCTTGAACTCTAACAGCCTGATGTCTGTATTGCAAAATCAAGAATTGTGATTTTTCCAAGTGGGGGGTGTGTGTGTTTCTATATATATATAGTTGTAATTAATATATACCATGTTGAGCTTTGAAGATGATTTCAGTGGCTCGAGCTTTGAGAGCTTGCCTCAAAGGTGGGTCCTTGAATTTGAACAATGAAATGAAGAAATGGATGAAAGAGAATGGAGTTATGGAACGCATTCGCCATTTAAGAGCTCCGAGGATTAAGAACTCCATTCGACAAATCGTTTGTGTATCAAAGATGAAACCACCATCTTGCTGTTCAAAAAGAGATTTTACAGATGAGGTTTCTAAAAATACAAACCAAATCAATTATGTACAAATAGTTTGACTTCTTAGAAATGCAAAATCACCTGAATATCAGTGACAGAGAACTCTGTTCGTCTCATCTTCAACGCTAAAGAAACGCAGGAAACCGCAAGAAGCCTCAAGACCCAGGGCTTCCCTTCCTGCAATGTAAACATTTTTAGATGTTAACCTTTATTATGTATAGACATAGATGAGTGTATGTGTATGTACCGTTATGGATTGGGTGGAAAGGAACCGATCGAGGTAATTGACGGCAAGGAACGAAAGAAGCGGATCAAAGTTGCGAGAGAGGTGTAAGATTAGGGAGATGGTTTCGCGTCGAACAGAGAAATCGAAATCTGTGGCTTGGAGGGTTCGAGAGTAGGTGTCCGAAGGCATGTGATCGGACTCGATGAGAAAAAGAGAAAGGGCTGAGTCGGCGTGGAGGTCTTGGAAGACTGGTAATGGGTTTTCCAGATCGAACTCCATTGATGGGTTTGTGAAGGTAACTCAGTCAGTGGCCAGTGGAGAAGACGATAGAGTGCACGAAACACATTGTTAATAGGAAGAAGAGAGAGAGAGACAGAAATAAATGACACGAAAAGAAGCTGTGTAGAGCCTTCAACTTCACTCCTCAGTCTCCTTTCTCTCTCTATATAGTCTTTTGCATTGGCATCTGCTATGGCTCTTTCTCTCTCATCGGGAAAGAAAAATTGATAAAAGTGGGAGAGTACTCATCAGGTGTGCTCGAATCTATTTGTATTCTGCAAAAGTATTTCAGTCCTTGGGGCTATATTCGCTTCATGACCAAAAAGTCAGATCCATTTATGACTGTTTTCGAGTTGCTAGACCCAAGCAAATAGAACTTTGGCATTGGATCACATCCTATATTCAACGACAGAGTTAATCATATGCAATTTAAATGATAGTATTAGGTTGCTTTAATGGATTCCACTTTAGGCTAATTGTACTTGATAATTTCAATTTTATTCAACCATAATCTGATGAGTTAAAGACAGATGCATTTTAAGTTTTTGTAATTTGGCATTATCAGATTTGATGTAATAACATAGAAAATGCAAGAAATAGAGATGAAAGAGAGAAAGAGAGAAGAAAAAAATTTAAAAGAATATATTGTATTAAATTGAATTGATCATAAACTAAACAAGATAGTTTTTTATATAGGAGAGTTATAAGATTGTACATGAAAAATATGAATAAAGGAAACAAAGGTTATGAGGTTATACATAGAACTATTATACTTCTAACACCCTCTTCAAACTCATGATGTGAGGTAGACCAATTTAAGTTTGCAAACAGAAATCTTTAAAAGTTGACAAGTGACTTGTTGGCATTGTGATTGAAATATAGATGTTACCCAAGTTGACATGGTTGTGGAGGTGGAACCTCAATAGAGTTCATGACGACGCATGGAAGCGTGGAGGTAGAATTGAAGGCTTGCGCATGGAAGCGCAAATGATGGTGTGCATAGCCGATTTCGATGAGAGTGGAGACTGTAAAGCTGAAATGGTGGCAATAGAGGAGTAGCTAGGCGACGGACTTGACTAAGAAGGGTTAGTGGTGTTGGGATTTGGGCTAGTGGTGTGGTAGAGGTGGTTGAAGGGTAGCGAACATTGTGGGTTTTGTTGGTGGCATCGTCGGCCCACAGTGGTTTTGATGATAGTGGTTTCACAAGTGATGAAAGGAAGGCCCCGTTTAATGCCTAGGTGGTTGAATCGTAGTTGAAGGACAACGGTATCTTATGCGGTTGGTTGCTGGGCTGGTGATGGTAAGAGTGGAAAAGGTGATGGCATGACTAGAGGCTTTTGCATGATAATGAGAAGATTTCGGTGGTGTAACAGTGAGTGAGTGAGCGTTTTGATTGTCGCGGCATGACTGGAGGCTTTTGCACGATGATGAGAAGATTTCGGTGGTTCAACAGTGAGTAAGTGAGTGTTTTGATTATCATGGTGGAGCACCCATTTGGTGCATTGGTGGATATTTATGTCTAGCAAGTGGCAACCATTATTTTTGGCAGGGACGGTAAGGAGCAGTGACATGGTCACGATTGAGCTGGATGGTTGATCGAATGTTATGACTACTAGAAATTCTGGGGATGGAGGGTCGGTAATTAGCTGGAGCAGTGAAGCTTCTGTGATGATGGTCGATCGCTGAATCTCGATTGAGGAGGCTCTGTTCTCTTGCTGGTTGACAAGTTGTGGCTGCTGATGGTTGGTAAGTGATGGTGCCCGACTATGGTTAGGTCATAGCTGACAACATTGATGATCTTGGTGGAGCTTTGACGTGGTGGTTGAGAGGCTGTTAGTGATGATTAACCATAGTAGGTGGTGACAGGTGCTTGTGAGACAAGTCGTCGGCGATGAGAAGAATGGTGGCTAATCTCTATGTTAACATCGGTGTTGGGTGATCGATTCTGACCCAGGCAATAAATCTGCTATCGTCATAAGGTGATTCCAATGCCTCTATGACGGGATGGATTTCAGAGCTGACGTATTAAATGAAAGAAGTTGATCTGCTTGGATGTTGTTTCAAATTGTCCTTGTCTTCCCGAAAGTTTTGCGACTCAAATAGAAATTTTACACAAGAGCCAATATGTCCCGATTGCATAGGCGTAGTCTTTTTTTTTTTTTTTTCTTCTTTCTGTGAGGGGCTAAAGGTAGAGAGATTGAAATAGAGGGGCCTGCAGGATTGGAGCGGTGGTGCCGGCAAAGATGGTGCAATCGCGGTTCATGATTCATCATTCATGGTGGTTTTCAAAGGATAATGGGCCATGAAGTCGTGTTAGCTAGAGTTACTCAATTGTAGACTAGTGATGGTGTTGGTGCTGCCCACTTTGCTTTGTTCATTGTGACCACGATGGTCACTCATTCATGGATGTCTATCCATGAAGGGAGAAAGCTAGTAACGTGAGAGGTGGCTCCCAATTTTTTTTTCTACAGGAGTAAGATTGTTAGGTTTTTTGCATCAGTAGAATAACAATTGGGTTTGAGGGGAACGATGTTGGGTTTGCTCCACGATAGACTAGATTTGGTCTTAAACTGTGGTTGGTAGATTCCAAATCTTTCACGCATCGGCGGCCTGTGGACAAGGCAGCGATGGTGCGCGGCTAAGAGCTGCTAACACGGGAGTAACTGGTGAGGTTTGATAGTGTTGAGGATGGCACCGGCCATGGGGACGGTGAAGTAGAGCTCGTACATGGCGAGGATGTTGGGGAACCAGTGGTGATTGAGAGACGATGGTGATGAACTGATGGATTACCATGTGGAAAAATCAAAGCGGCTTTGATACCATGTTAGATTTGGTGGAATAAAGTAAGAAAGAGAGGAAATAGAAAAGAAAGAGAGAAAAGAGAGAAGGAAAAAATTCAAAGATCTACATTGTATTAGACTGAATTGATCTGAAACTAAACAAGAGCCTTCCTTATATAGGAGAGTTATGAGGTTGTACATAGAAAATATTAATAAAGGAAACAAAGGTCATGAGGTTGTACATGAAAAGTGTTAATAAAGAAATAAACTATGAAACTCTAATCCTACTAGCATTATACAATAATGTATATGTGGAATTATTATACTTTTAACAGGCATAATAAATGTAACCCAAGAGTTATCACTCAAATATTTGATATATTGATTTATTGAATGATGTATCAATAATTTTTTTATAATTAATAAATATATTTTAGATTTTATTTAAATTTCAAATAAGAGTTATAGATAATGATGTCATTGATATATCAATTTAGTAAACTAAAAATAAATTTAAGGTAAATAACTTATTTTTATTTTATTTAAAAATAAATTTAAGGTTATATCAATATTTATTTGTAAAATGAAAAAAAATTGATTAAAATCTAAAAAATTAAAATAAAAACATGAAAATGATAGTTTTGTCATTTTGAAGAAAAAAATTAACTAGTAGAGGGAGTATCTTTACATTATCAGGTGAAGCAGGAGATGTTAGTATAATTTCAAAAACCTCATAAGAGGTCAGTATAATTGTTAGAAACTTTAGGAAAGATCAGTATAATTTACCCTTATATTTTTAATTAAAACTAAATAATCACATGATATAAATATATATATATATATATATTTATTGTCCTTAAAAAATAATATTTAAAGAATAATACTTGATTCCAAATTAGATAAGAAGAATCTCTTCTTATTAAGATATGTGTTTTAATCACAATTTGACACATACAATACAAATACACTTTTTTATTTTATTTATTTTTTATTTAAAACTAAATAATCACATAATACTCATGTAATTACCTTGTGACAATGACACATATATTTAAATGATGTGATATGAAACGGGTGATGAGGGACTAATAAAAAATTATCACATTACTTGCATGATACTTTTTAAAATTAACATTAGATCTTGAGCGTGGATAGATAATAAAAGCTTATGTACATTTGACACTTATGAGTATATTATGGATTTTTCCGAGAAACATTCATATTGTGAAATTGAGCATCCCTCATGTTATGTGATAATCATTTAAAACTACTTGGGCATCAAATTTCAATCATTGATACAATCTGTAACATTAATACTTTATAAATTAAAATTATTTTTATGCTATTCTTTACACATATCATCTATAATTATCAAATCTAACCCGAGAATGGCTTGGTAAAAAAATTATTTCACAGTTCTTCAGTTTAATAGGTGGGTCAATCAATTAAACCATGACTTTTATTAACATTAGTTCTTTTTTTTTTGGAGGTAATGTTAAACAAATTTATAAAATTAGTTTTGCCAAATTCAATTTTTAATAAAAAGTAGAAATTATTTTATGAAATAAGAATCTGTTCTTTAAAAAATAAAAAGACTACAGAAAATGTTTTCTTTAAAACAAAGTAGTATAACAAATCCTTCCAAATCAGAAATAGAAATTAAAATATAGAAAACTATTTTATAGTATAAAAATACAGTAAAGGAAATATAAACAGTAACACTTATAGAATTGTAGAAACTGAAATAGTGATCGAGGCTGTGTTCTACACAATATTCTTAAGACGAATTACGGCATTCGCAGTGGTACTTACGAGCTTTTGGTCGTACGTCTCCCAGGATACAATAATCGAATACACGCAGATGTGAAACACTTCAATTGCGTGCCTGGCGAATCAAAACAGTGACTTGAACTCACTCATACTCTATGAAATATTGACGCACAGAATGTATGATAATTCAATGAATGAATGTTAAAGTGCAGTGGTGTTTATAGACTCCTCCGTGCCTGTTTGGTACAGGCATGAAGCTTTAATTGTGTCTATTCAAGGCAAATAGACACAATTGCACCTAATGAGAAAAACGCTTCAATCAAATTTCAAACCAAAGAAAATCACAACACGATAGCACTTTTTGGATTTAAACCAAAACAAACATAATTGCAAAACGAACTAATGTAGGACAAATATGAGACCCTAAAAATAAGAAAAGTTATTTTAGAGTTGTATTAGGATTGTTTAATTTTCAATTTTAATTTATTTCTAATTTTTCTAGTTTCCTTGTTTTATTAGGATTAATATAAAAAATATAAGAATTAGTAGTTTCCTATTCGAATTAACAGTCTTTATTGTAATAGAATTGGTTTAAAAATAGGAGTTTTTGTTTGAAAATTTGAGATTTATTCTCTTTAGGTGAATTGTCTCATTTGTTCTTGGTTACTAAGAAATTCCACGTGTTTGAATCTGTAGTAGAATTAGTTTAAAAATATGAGTTTTTGTTTGGAAATTCAAGAGTTGTTCCCTTTGGGTGAGTAGTCTCATTTGTTCTTGATTATTAAGAAATTCAACGTATTTTATTCTCTTTCACACGACTGTCTTTTTAAAAAATTATTTAAATGAATTTTTTTTAAAAAGATATATATACAACGGGGTCAAGTCAGAACTTGACCCAGTTCGGTGCGGGGTTGCACGTGTGTGGTGAACTGAGCATATACTAGAACCTCCCATCCACAAAACTTGAATGCCCCTAAGGACCTGAACCTTCCATCAAAGTAATTGTATATATACTCTTTAAAAGTCTTGTAACCCATCCTATGTGGGCACAAGTTTTTCACAAGTTTCAAGTTTTTGTTACCATTTTCAATTGGTAATATTTTGAGGCAATTTCTCATTCACTCATTAATGATTTTGAGCAACCTAATACATGATCTTAACCTCCTTATGAAGGAGAATACCTGTGTAAAATCTATTTTAATTTTAACTCAAAAATTACACTCAAAAATCCATTATTTCTAACAAGTAACAGTTGTGTTTGTTAGGTGGTTACCATTTATTTAGAATGAATAATAAATTGGATAAGAGATAACACGCAAATAAAGATTGTTTGAATGGTTAAGGAGGTTCTTTCACATTGAGCCTTTATCAAAGCTGATATAAATCCAAGGATGAATGACAAGAACCAAAAAAATATAAACTCTCAACTCACTCATGTTACCAACTACCAACATATTTAAAGAATATTAGAGTTTTTTTATTATTATTGGTCAAAAAATTAACAATGAGCTACGTGTTGATTGAAAAATTATTTCATGAGCCCGTCACATAGTGCGATAACTTTTATAGTTTTAATATTTAGTAAAGTTCACAGGAGATTCAATATATTACTAAAATCATAAATACTGTCACACGTATGTAACAAACTTATGAAATAACTTCTCATGTTAAAAAGAGATAACCATTTGTTTACTCATGTACCTCCCAACAATATTAATAATAAATGCAAAGTTCTAATCTCAAATGTATGATACAATCATCTATAAATTTTATTTAAGTTAGTTGACACTTTTTAAATTTTACAATTTGCTTGTTATACTTAAGGTTAAGGACTTATTTGGAAAATGTCATAACTAGTTATGGAAAATATAAATGAATTGTATAGTAGTTCACGTCTATTACTAAAAAAATACTTAAAATTTAACCAAATTCAGATCAAATTGAGTTGATTTTTTTTTAAAATTGAATAGTTAATGACAGTCAACTTGATCTGATCCAATTTGAAGACTTTTCAAAAAGTATGGATCTAAGGGGATACTACGAAGCTGTTTGCAAGAAGTAGCTAAACCATTTCAACCTAGAAATTGAGGGGATCTATGAATCAAGACATAGCCTCTTTATTTCAATATTTGGATGTCACCCTTACCATAGACCAGGAATATTGAAAATCAAGTGGGCCTTATTCCTCCACCTCGATCTGTAGAAAGACAACGACAAGTTTGAAATCTTGCCATGCTTCACATCAAGCCAAGTAACTACTCCAACTGAAAAAGTCTTGAAAATCCTCTGCCCCCATTCTTACAAATAAAAACCTCCAAACAATACCATATAGTATTTACAAAACATGACAGGGTGACAGCTTGGGTTCATGTCCTTCAAATCTGTGGCCCTCTTTCCCCCAAGTACGTACTCAGAAAGAGATTATCAATAGGACAAGATTATGGACATTTGTGCATGAAAAATAGTAGTATTTGATTATAGTTCAAGTGCAATTAACTACATTTTTATGGGGTTTAGTAAAAACAAAAGTCAATGCAGGAAATGCCTTGTGATTGAATTAAAACAAAGTTGGTTGTTAATTTTAGGTTATTTAATTCAATAAAACTTTGGGTTTGTTGTTGATATATATATATATATATATATATAATCTTTTCTTTCCCAACTAGCCAACTTTCAAACGTGAGAATCAAGGGATGCACAAAGATTGAATTGAATCTAAAATATGCCTCCTAGAGGGCTTAAAACAAAGAAAAATTAAAGGTTTTATAGGTCTTTAATTTGTAATATATAACATATCATCAAGTTGTGGAATTAAAAAGTAATATTTGATGGTAATTTTGTTGATGGTGCAAATGTCCACACACATATTTGGGACCATTTTCAATATGAAATGAAAAAAAAAAAAACACCAGTTGTCTAAGTGATAAAGACATACATGATACCATGCATAAATCCACGCAGATGCGGACATTCATATATTATTACTCTAGCTGTAGCATACATTATATATGCACATTAATGATGTGTTATTATGGTCATTCATGCATGGATCAATGCCTGCTTTGAAAACCATATCCATGGCTATATACATGCCATTTGAAATGCAAGTTTGTCTTAAAAATATGCAAGCTTGCTGACCCAACAATAAGAAGAAAGAGTCCAACAACATGACATAAAATGCTTAAGTTCAATTTGTTAGTATCAAAATTATAGTGTTCTTATGTAGCAGTTAAACTCCCCAATATCTTACTGATTTGAGATAGACCAGGCATTACAGAAGACAGTTCTGATACATACATAGTGCAGGATATGAAATAGTTCCGATACACAAGTAGTCTTTCACTCAGGATACGAGGAGCGTTATCATTACGAGGACAGAAGCAATGAGTCTTTAGAGCCTTCTGTACGTCTAAAAGCTTGATTGCCTCTGCTTGGTCCCCCAGCCAAAACCCAATATTGTTCCCCTTTTTCATCCGCTAATTCAATCTCAATGTGAAAAGTTAAAGCTAATGGGAACACCAAGCAACAAGTCTCACTTTCAAAGCCGAAATACAATCATTTGTTTTGGTCATTGTTAAGCGAAAAAGCCTCCCATAATCTTCTTGAATCCACCTACCTTTGACTATTTGACATAAATCATCAATCCATTTCATATCTCGATATTGTATTTTGCTCCTGAAAACCCCACAAGGAGTTTGGCCTTTTTCTTTTTCTTAAGTAATCCTAGTTAAATAACTTAACTCATTTAAAATTTTAAAAAATTATTAATTCATTTAAAAATTTAAGTTATTAAAGATAATGTCATATATGAAGCCAATACGATCACAGAATTAAAATTTTTATCTTTATTTATGTCATATAAAATTACTAACCCATCTATAAACTTATCAGAGAATATGTAATTTTACTTTTACACCATCACATAACCCAACCAAACCCCACATGATCCTCAGCTCCATACTATTCTGAAAAAGCTTTATGTAATAAGATGGCAAGAGAGGTAACATCTCTGGATACTAACAATGCTGTGAATAATTGAAACTTGGAATTGTTATTTCACTTGGGATTGATTTTGAGCCTGGACCAAGTCAAAGGAATGATAGAATAATACTAAAACATAAATACAGTACTTCATGTGTCAATCAGTACTAATATCATTTAGGTTATTTTCTCTTAATGACGCATGGTTAATTAAGTGATATTGGCCACTAAAGGCCCTAGCCTCATTGATAATTAATTTGTGAGACAAAATCATTGTATGAGTACTGTCCAATTACCTTTGGAGCCTCTTCACTGAAAATTTTACTTTGAATAGGTTTGATAGTTCTGTTGCAAGATTGCATTAGAAGACAATAATCACAAGAACTCATGTAATCATTTTAATCAACCTCATAATCCGACTTTTGTATTTATTTTTCATCTTCTATAATGAATTCCCCTAGTTTCCTTTGGAACACTTCAGTTCTAATATGATATGTGCGTATATGGAAGCCTGAAATAGTGATGAACTGCTTGATCTTTATGGGATGGCCAAACACGGCCGTAGAAAACATGATAGATATGCCCCATGTGGTATATTAATCTATAATGTAAGACTAAATATGGTGAAACAATATGTTGAATATTGTACAATAAGCATAAGGAGATAAAGGATAAAATATGCCTACTTCTACTTTACAAGAACCTTGAATCACCAGAGTCCAAAAATATGTTTAATTGTGACGTGATATGAAATGTGATAAAAATTAAACACGCCGCAAATATAAGAAAGCAAATCTCTAAAATTTGAAATATGAATATTATTAATAAAAACTAAATAATGAAAGTCTATTAATCATATTTATAAATACAAGAAAACTACTAATTACACAACTAATAAGTAAATCCTACTAAACTTAATCAATATTAGAAAAGATCAAAAAATCAAAATTGGTACAAATTAAATTATGCCCAAAATTGAAAACTAGTTAGATAGAAAGTAAAGAAATTTGTTCGCAAATTAGGGACAACTCAATCGGAGTTTTCTATGCAAAGTAATTGAAGACTTACTACTTTTCATAAATATAAAAAACATGTAATTGAAAACCTAAACACGTGAATTCGGCCAAAAACTATCTTCAATTGCATCAAGAGCGGTGAGTTTAATATGTTGCGCCATCACAAGTCAAATGAGGTCAGTTTATATTGAGGTGACCGGGACTAAAATGTTTTTTGAAAACGTTTTCAACAGCTATCACAAGACAATTTAACTTCGATTTAGACTTCTTTCGTTTCCAATATCATTTCATGAATTCTTCTGCCAGATGCTATACGTCAAATTGTCTAGTCCCTTATTTCCCTAGCTAATTCGTTCAAATGACCAAGCATTTTACATTAAAACTTTATATAAAAATTGAATGAAGCCATTTAAATTCGAAGGTGTTCAAATATTCCCTAAGAGTATTGACATTTTCTTTTTTATATCATATCCTAATCTTATAAAAAAATTAACTAAAAAAATCAAGTTTTTTCCATTATTTTTTAAAATAAAGGTACCATATTTAGCAAGTTAAAACAAAAATAAAGAATTAAATCCTAAGAATAAAAAGAAGTTCTCTTTACTAGGCTTGTCCTTTCATATTTTATGGCAGTATTGTTAAGAATAAAAAAAAAAATTCACGAGCTCATCACATGCATGTGTGATTACTTCTATGATTTTAACAATATAGTGAATCTCACATGAAATTTATAAAATATTAAAATCATAAAGACGATTATACCATATGATAGACTTATGAAATAATTTTCGTGAACTCCATAAAACATTAAAATCATAGAGGCAATTATATCATACAACGAACTTATGAAATAATATTCAGAAGAAGGGTATAGTTTTGTTATATAAAAGGTATATAACTCTACGGAGAATAAACGTTTCCTAATGCTACTTATAAACTATGTGAAGTTTTTGTTTTTATTTAAAAGAAAACCTCCAGGAGGATTGAGTTGCCTGATTGTAGGGTTGGCTCTAGACAATTGGAGGTCTAAAATGATAAAATGAACAATTCTAAATGATGCTCTTTTAAATATTAATATAATTTTTTACTTTATTAGATATATATATATATATATTATATTTACTTTTGTTATATAAAATTTAACTGTTTTCAACCAGAAGAAAGTATATATTAAATGAAACACTAATAATAAAGTTTTTATATAATTTTTTTATCTAAATAGATAGTAATAAAAAATTAAATTAAAATACGAATAAAATTTTATTAATAAAATTAAGTTTTTATGAAACCTTTTAATAGTATTCGATTTTTATTAAACTTAGATTTCTATTTTAATTATATTATAAATCTATAAAATTTGGGCCTTCACTTTTATTAATCTTAAACTTTTAATTTGATTATATTATAGTATATAAAATTTGAAATCTTATTTTTAAGTAAAATTTAAAATAATTATTTTGTTGACTGAGTAGACCTGATCGTTCAACATCACTCTTACTAATGTCCTTTAGTTTGAAGAAACAAAGTCTTTGTTTTTTCCATGGAATTTGGAACACCAAGGCACCGGCTTACTTCATAGGATTCTATTTATGAGCGAGTCAATCTCTTGACTCGTGAACAATAAACTACGATCTCATTTGCAATTGAATACAGGAACAAATTATAAAATGGTTGGATTTGAGATGGGAAACTGAAGAAAGAGTAGGGAAATGAGAAGATGCCAAACAGCTTTTTTAAGTGTCCATCACTTCGAAATGCCTTTGAAGAACGTTCCTTTCTTTATTTTTTCTCTTCCTTTTTTATTTTTTATTTTTGTTTCAAACGTTCTTCATCTCGTACCACTCTAACTCCTTTATCTATTCATCCATACAAAATATAAATATACATATACATATACATACATATATATATATATATACATTTTCCTCTACTTTTCTTGTTGGGTGTCTTCTTCTTTTAACAATACACATGGATTCTCTTTCCATGCATTGGTGCGAGAGAAAGCCTAAAGAAAAGAAAGAAATCCATTTGCACTCATTGAAAGACGAATTAACCCTTTTCCTTTTCTCTCTCCTCCTTTCTCCTCTTTCTCTCTCTTGATTTGTTGTTGATTAATGGACTAATTTGTAGCTGAAGATTATGACTAAACGGTGAGATATGCAGGGAGTGAAATAATAATAACAATAATAATGGGAAGGGTGGAGATACAGGAGGTAACTGAATGGTATATTATATGTATTAATACATTTTTTTAATAACATTTTGTCATATATATTATATTTTATTAAAAAATATGAGTTATATTATATATAATAAAATATTATTAGATAGACATATTGACACTTTATTATACCAAACTTATTCAAAAAATTTTCAAAGACATAGAATGAGAAGAATATATGGAGAGAAAAACACACATGCAGTGCCATGATGATTGCATGTTTCACGCTAAACACCCCATGCAGATGACACCATCATTGTATTTCCATTATGTAATAGAGTGTAGACAACAAAGTGGACCACCTTCTGCTTAGGACAAAATCCAAAACGAACATCCATGAATATTTTGGAAGCCACTGGCAATGGACCAGCAGCCAACCAGGGCCACTCACACATGCCTTGCAAGCTGTAGAAACAATGGGAACCTGTTGTGGATCATGAGATTAATATTCATGCTTCTTGTTCAAAACTGCGGCCATGTGATCACGAGGCTACACACACACACACATACACACACATATATATATATATATGTGTGTGTGTGTGTGTGTGTGTGTGTGTATAGGTCTCGGACTACAAATGAAAATGTCCATTTGAAATTTATAAAAATGAAAGAAATTTGATGGAGCAAGGTCAGGCTTAGGAGAAATTTTTCCTATGAACTATATATGTCTATTAATCCGATTCATGAGTAACACCAATGACATGTATGTCATATAGGTAGGATTTTTTTTTTTTTTGGTCTCCTAAAAATTAAATGTTTAGTTTGTAAAGCTTTTTAAAGTCATTTTTAATAAGTAATAAATAATTTGGACACATTTTGATGATTAAAAAAAGTATAAAAGTATGTTTGATAACTATTGCTGAAAAATATTTTTTTTTATCTCAATAACAATTTTTTTAATGTATCTAATAAAATCATTCTTTAAAAATATTAAATTAAATAGGCGTTGAGGCAGCGAGGGAAGTGGTGGTAGGGCATCAGTGATCGTGTATATAATTATATATAGCCTAACACAAGAAATCGAAGTGATTAAAAATACTTTACTCGCAACAAAACATTCATAAATGTAGGACTCAAAAATTATTCTGATATCAAATGTAAGATTTAAAATTGTTCCGATATCAATTAATTGTTGAATAAAAAAACAAGAGAATAAGTAAAATGAACAAATTAATATTTTTTTGAAGAAAATTCACATAGCAACCCACTCTCAAAACAAGACCCTCACGCCTACTATTGTGGCAATCTCACCTCACATTTATTCAGTTCGCTATATTTTGTCATCTCTATATTTTTCTACCACTCACCACACTTTTCTATTATTTTTGTGGCTTACCACTCAATGTGACAAAGACCTACATATATAAAACATTGACTCTAAGTCCTATATTGATTAGGACATCTAATCACATACAAACTAGTATATCTTGTTTAACTATAATAAGAAAACTAACTCTTATTAGAAATATTAGTCCAACTATAATTAAAACTATCCAAAAATACTCCAAATATTATTATGACTTAATTAACTAAATTAAGAAACTTCCTAAAATTTATGGGTTTCGTTTAATTGGCCAAGAATAAACTTGTTAAAATTATTTGATATATCATTATATCTAGCTGGCTTACTTATTTCACTTTATCATTTCATAGTGAATAGCACATATTTTTGTATGTATTTAAAACTATTCATGTAAAATAGGAGTATGAGTGGTAGGTGAGTTGATTTAGAGGATGCGTCCTGTACTCATGTACTCAGTGATGTGGAATAGAAACGTAGAAAGAAAAATCAAATACGTCGAATTTCTTATAGAACAAGTAACTTGGAGACTCCTCACCCAACAATAGAAAATAATTTTTTAAAATTAGTAATTTAATTAATATTGAAAAAAAAAATTATTATGAAGACCTATTACATCATATTTATAGTACTAAAACACTATTACTTTGAGTAGGAAACTAAAATTTCTATTTTTGTATTAATCTTACTACAATAAAGACTAGTAATTCGAATAAAAAACTACTAATTCTTATATTTTCTATATTAATCCTAATAAAATTAAGAAACCAGAAAAATTATGAACAAATTAAAATAAAAAACTAAATAATCCTAATACAATTCTAAAATAACTTTTCTTATTTTTAGGATTCCATATTTGTCCTCCAATTTCTGCTACTTAAAAATAACTCGTCTTCAAGTTAACTAATGAAGCACAACGGGAAAGTTCCAAGTTCATTCTAAAAAAAAGTCTAGTAGACGCATAGTTGGTGAGTCATGTTTTTAGTAACGGAAACCTATCTTGACCTCAAAATGGCGAGGTCAGTCATGTTTTTAGAAACGGAAACTCTATCTTGACCTCAAAATGATGAGACAAACAATACTCATTACTCTGCCATGATCGAAACTGTCATAGGTCAAACGACTTCGTTTAAGCATTCAATTTCATTTTTTTGCCATTTATAGTAATTTTTATTTTTGCAATTACTTTGTTTAGAAAAGTTGGAATTAATTTCTACTTGCGGCTATAGTATCTTACTATGATAAGGTTTCTAGTTTTCTAAAAACCCCAATTTTTATTAATTTCAAATTTTTTCTCCTTCTGTAATTATTATAGTTTCCTAATTGTAATAAGATTAGTAGTAAGAATTAGTAGTAGTCTTAACCTATATATATGATGTAATTCCGTCTTTATTTTTTCAGATTATTAATAATATATTTATGTTTGATTACCCTATGTTACTTGTTTTATAAGGAATTCAACGTGTTGGATTCTCCATCACTTTTCGCATTGCATTAAAAATTGAACATGTCAAATTCCTTATAGAACAAGTAACTTGAGAACTTCTCACCCAACAAGAGAAAATAATAATTCTCTAAAATTCATAATTGAATTAATATTGATAAAAATTTTACCATAGAGACCTATTACATCATATTTATAGTGCTAAAACACTATTATCTTGACTAAGAAACCAAAACTCATATTTTTATATTACTCTTACTACTAATAAAAACTAGTAATTCGAATAGGAAACTAATAATTCTTATATTTTCTATACGAATCCTAATAAAATTAGAAGACTAGAAAAATTATGAATAAAATAAAATAAAAAATTAAATTATTTTAATACAATTCTAAAACAAATTTTTTAATTTTTGAAATTCCATATTTGTCCTACATCAATTTGAAGTTTTTATGTAAAACCAAAGAGCAATTGTTGGACTTGGATCCTGGAAGAGATTCGACCAATTGGATAACTTCATTTTAGATTATGATTTTAAAATTCAGGCTTGTGGGCCGAAATAAAATTTGGACAAGAAGTGGTCCCAATTAAACTATCTCTTGGACTCATCAGTTGGTAGATTAGGCCTTGGCTAAGTAATAAATGTCAGCTTCTGTTTACCTTGAAGTTCCTCAAACGAACCGATTTTAAGGCCCAACAACTAATCGTCCATGCCCAAATGTATGTTGTTACAAAATGCAAAACTTAGTCAAGTTACATGGCCTACAACGGACCTCTAGGCCCAACTTTAGAACGTCGCATTATCCTCATCCTTTCACTATCTATCCCATGCATGATTTCTGAAACTATGCCTACCAGTATACAAAATATATATATATATATACATACATACATATATATATATATATATATTTTGAGTTAATTAGTCATGACTCTTTGAAAAAAATATTATATTATTATAAAATTTATTCAAATTTCTAATTTAATCAGAAGGATAATGGAGCGTTTGTTTTTTAAGCTTAAGTTCATCTTTGATGAGTTGACACTAATCAATTTTTATATCTTTCTTTATTTATTAGTTGTTTACTGGCTCAATGTTTGGGTACAATGAAAACTCCGTTTAGGTGTTTGGCATCATAACATTTCTTACAGAAGTCAGCATTGTTAGGTGTGTAGTGCCATCCATATCAGTTGTAAGCACTACTTCAGCATCAGATTTCACATCCTTTACTGTCCACTGACAGTTACAAGAGAAAATTTGCAAATTTGAAACTTTTTTTACAAAAGTCAGTGTTGGCAGGGGTGTAGCGCCATCCATATCGGTTGTAAGCACTGCTCCAGCACCAGATTTCACATCCTTTACTGTTCACCGACAGCCAGCCACAAGAGAAAATTTACAAATTTAATGACGAGTAATGAACTTGTGAAGACGGCAACCCTTGAATTGAAATTAGAACTTGCAATGAAGTGGGTGGGGAGTTTTATTGTGCTAAGTTTGCATTTTGTTGAAAAGTGATAGTATTATATATATATATATATATATATATATATATATATTCACATACTAGTATTTAGGTTAGGACATGAAAACTAATAGGTGTAGTCAATGGTGACAATAAAAGAAGTATAAAATTTAATTACGTATTTATCTAGTTTTTGACTGCATAGTATAGATCAATATAAAATAGTGTACAATTTTATACTTTTATAATAGTGTAAAAGTTTACACTTTATAATTACTTTATTTTTAATAATTTGTACTTTAAATACTGATTTTTTTTAAAAAAAAAAAATTCACACATTTGAAAGTCAGTTTTAAACATCTAACATGTGGCTAAGAAATTTTTTCAATTTTTATAAAATTGTGAATTTTTACACTTTTAGAAAAGTGTAAAATTTTACACTTTTTGAATGATTTTTTTTCTTTCGAATTTTCATATTCAATATGGATCTTATTTGATAGATCTCGATGTTTATAATCTAAATATATATTTTTTGTTAAAAATGGAATTTTAAATTTCAAGTTATTGAGTTTTAAAGCTTTTCATGAAAAAAAAATTGTGACTTCTCCTTATTTCACGAAATTCAGCTCTAGCTCATGCGCTCATCTTAATTTTAAAGTAATAAACTGATTTAAGAATATAAGGATATTTTAGTCATTGAATATTAGAAAGACTCGTTAGGTTATTAAGTTTAAACTTGGACTTAATGATAATTTTTATACCTTTAGTAGACTTCTCTCTAAACGACCCAATATTTTTTTTTTGGTAACATAGATCGATCCAACCAAAGGCAACCTGTGCTTATCTCTTAACTCACTACCAATTGAGCTATTCCTTGAGATTAGCCTATGCAAGTCTCACTTTGATGGGCATCATATTATGATGTTAACTAAAGTGAATGCTTATACAAGTTTGAAATTGTTATTTGTTACCACACTACTATGTTAAATGATTTTTGCATCAAAGAAAATTAATTAATTTTATTTGTTATGTCTACTGAATTGTTTAGTTATGTTAACTTTTTTATAAAATATTCTTGCTATCTGCTTGACCTGTTCTAGTGTGTAATATGTTTTGTTACCTTGCGAGTTTTTTGAATGTATCTCAATATTTTTTTCCTCACAGATGACTAGAGATGAACTGGAATAGTGTTGGGTACAAGTACAATGGAGAGTGTTTAGCGACTATTTAATTATTTACTTCCGCTTATGTTAAGACTTAATTTATTTTATTTACATTACTTTGAGACTTGTATAAATTTTAATTTTAAGGGATTGTACGTTAATTTATTTTGGAGATAAATTATTTATTTATCTTAGATGTTGGAGGTTTTATTATTATTTTTGTGATGGAACTTGAGAAATAAACGAGGTATTTTTAGTATACATAAATTTGAGAGATTGTATTCATTACAGGTTTAATGATTTAATTGATCTAGCATGTGTCAAGGCTTGGATTAGATTGATTTTGTGTTGATTGCGCTCTAAACCCCATCTCCGGGTTTGGGGTGTGACAGTTTTGTGTGTTAGCTTGATATAAAACATTGAGTCATTTTTTAATGAAAAATGCTTGGTATATGGTCTGGTGTACCGGATTAGTTTACCGGATGATGTGACAATGGTTTTTTTTTTTTGTTATAAATGGATGTGTCTTATCTTTTTATTTAAAGTTTAAAGAAGAGTTATGGTAGATGATGCCATCCGGTAAATCAAACCAGTGTACCTAGTATTACCTTTCTTTAATAACATAAATTTTTGAAACAATTGGTGATATAATATGATATTAGAGCTTTATTTTTTATTAAGTTTTTTCAATTTTCTCATCTATTCATTTAGTGCATAGTTGACTCTATTTATCAATGTACAAAACGAGGAGATATTAACTTGATCAATATTATTAAACCCATTTTTTAATAACTTGACCTTTTGAAGCAAGCAGTATTATGGTTAGTCATTAGACAATGGTCTCATTTTTGTGATCTATCATTAGACAATGGTGTGTGTTGTGTTCTTGTGATTTTTTAATTGAGTAATGTCTTAGAGTTCATTATGGGTAGGATTCAATGATGGGTCTCAAAGATTATGTATCCCACTATTATGAGAGGTAGAATAAAAGTGGTAGGCACCATTCAATTGTTTTGGTGTTTTTCTCCAATCCAACAGAAAAGCACTTCGCCACTTGGTATGGATATGGGAAGGCCCTAACAAACCATTTCCACCTCTCAAAGGAAACAAAACAAGCTGTGTCCCATTTGCATGCAAATGCCACCCGTCTACAGCAGTTCAGAAAACACCATTTTAAAAGAGATTGCACATCAGAATGGTGGGGCCTTATCAAGAAACATGCAGGTAGTGTCTACACAAACACAAAGTATTGGCACCATCTGCTGCATGCTGCCTATATCTAGACTCACCTTTTGCACCAGCAGCCTTGTTATGGCTCCTATTGCCTCACCATCTTCTCAACTCACCACCCCCACCAATACTCCCTTCGATGAGCAGCAGCCCGGTGGTGGCGAATGTAGAAAAGGTGTCAAGTACCTAGTGGATGCTGCACCTAACATGCGCACACTGCCTTCAGAATATATTATGCCGCAACCATTAATTCCATCATCGGTGAACGCTGCTCCCATTCCAATCGTAGATTTGAGTGGTCTTGATGGAGCAGTTGAGCGTAGAATGATTGCTGTTCAGGCCATTAGCTCGGCTTGTGCTGAGTGGGGATTCTTCAGGGTAAGCCCAAACCCCAACATTATTTTTCCTATCAATATATTGTATAAGTATATGACTATGATCAGTCAATCATGTTTGTATAATTTACCTACAGATCATTAATCATGGAATCGACATCTCTCTAATGGATGAAATGCTGGAGACTGTAAAAGGATTTTTCAATCTTAGTTGGGAAGAGAAGATGAAATATGCTTCAGACGACGTCATGAATCCGGTTAGATATGGAACAAGCTTGAATACACCCAAAAAGCATACACTGGTTTGGAGGGACTACTTGCGGCATTTCGGCTATCCCATTCATAAAAGCTTTCACCTTTGGCCTAACAATCCTCCTAACTACAGGTAACTAATTAATATGAATTATCTGTTAACTTTTCTATAGCTCCATTCCTGATATCTCGACTCCATTAAAGGTTCATAGCGAAGGCATATTTAGAGGAGGTTTGGAAGTTGGCATTAAAGATAGCAGAAGCCATATCAGAAGGGTTGGGACTCGAACGCGACTATATAGAGAAATCACTTGGTGAAGGCAGTCAAATTGTTGCCTGTAATTACTACCCACCATGTCCAGAACCGAACCGAACTTTGGGGCTCGTTGGGCATTCTGATCATGGAGGACTTACAATTCTGATGCAAAATGATGTTGAGGGCTTACAAGTTAAACATGATGAAAACTGGGTCGCTGTTCCCCATGTTCCCGGGACTTTCGTTGTAAACATCGGAGATTACTTAGAGGTAAGTAAGTGGTAATTAACTTGTAATATGGGATTACAGTCATGGCACCAGCATGCAATGTCTTCATTTCATTTGAAATCGAGAGGATTTATTTTTCTCATGAGAGTGAAATTTATCACATGCCGGTGAGAAATAGACTCTTTCTATTATCGGTCAGATTGGCCATTAGAAATAACGACTACAAAAATGAGTGATTATCCAATAAAATTATCATTTCATATCAATATGTAGTATAGTATGTCTTTCTCACAAAATTTTAAATTTTTTCGAGATTTCTAATAAATAACTTTCCCATAAAAGCAGAAAAATTATAAAGTTTATGAAGGATAATTACTCTAACAAAAATTATCAAACTAAAGAATTTAAAGACATTAGTAGTATTATTTATTTCAATGTCTTGAGTAACTTCTGATTTCTTACACAAGAAATTAAAGAATGGTTTATATGATGTTAGATTTTGAGCAATGGAAGATACAAGAGTGTGGAACATCGAGCAATTGTCAATGCAGAAAAAACGAGGATTTCGGTAGCTGCGGCACTTGGGCCTGAGATGATGGCCACAGTTGCACCCGCCAGCCCACTGGTGGATGAGAAGAGTGAGAGCAAATTCAGGCCCATCATATACAAAGATTACATGAGGTACCAACAAAGCACCCCTCTAAGGGGGAAAAGCGCATTGCAACCTATAATGACCATGGCCAACAACTCGATTGCAAAACCATCTTGAGTTCCATTGTCAAAGAGGTTTAGAGAAGACAAAGGTTCAGTGTTAAGAGAGAATAAAAACAAGGGTACAAACCTATCCTTCAAAAAGTATGGTAGCTATATATTGTTTGGTTGTGTTTTCATTTGTTTTGTTTGTTTGTTTGTCAATACATCGTTTATTTGTGATGTTATATAAAAAGTAATATCTTATTCTATTTGCATTGCTATTAACATATAAATATAGGATCGATAAAGTCAATCTCATTAAAAAAAAATTATGTTAATATTAAGTAATTCCACAAGTCTATTAAAGTAAAATAAATTGTCATTACTTTAGATATGCTTATTAAGGTGGTGATTGGGGCCAAGGTCAAGCACTGTTTGGACTTAGTCAACATCTCTCATGTTTGAGCATCTATGGGGGCATGGCGCCTAAGGGCGCATATTGGATGTAGTTATGAATCCCTTTTATTACTTGTGTTTCCATGGTTTGGAGAATTCAGGGTAGGATGGAGATTTTGTTGGATAGTTATCATGAATTCACTTGGATTCTTGATGATCCTGAAACGATCTAAAAGTTTTTGACCTTTGTTTGGTTTTGTTTGTTTTGTATCTGTTTTGTCTCTTATGTTATAATTTACTTATATAAGAGTATCAGTTTTTTAGGGTTTTAACTTGTGAGAAGATGCCCATCATTGAAAAAATAGGAGAGTTAAGATTTTAGGAGTTTATTACTCTTGTAATCTCTTTGATACATAGTGAATGGATCATCACTTATCCATCAATGTAGGTATCTTATCAAACCATGTAAATCTTGTATTTTTTGTGTGTTTTGTTTATTCTGCTTGTTTAATATCGATTTATTATTTGTTTGCTCACTTCCGTACAACGGTTATTATAATTGATATGATAGTCTATCAAAAATATAAATATATGTTTTAGAATTATTATAAGAATGTTTAAAATTTTAGCATATTTTAAATAAAATATTTATTTGTTTCATTGTTATTTTATTCGGATCATAATTACTCTATTATATTAAAATATGACTGTTAATGAACGTTACAAATTGATTATATCTTAATATCCTATAATTTTATATGACTTTAAAAATAATATCCTATAATTGTATACAGGTTTTCAAATAAGGTCTTATAATTTTATATGAGTTTTAAATGAAATCTTATAATTTTAATGTGTAATCGACTATCGTTAAAAAGTTAGGATGATCAGTTTAAAATTGACCTCAACTGAAATGAAATTAAAAATTAAAAAATTAAATTTTTAAAATTAATAATTGAAAGTATTATTTTGAATCGGAAGAAAACTAGAGAATACCAAAGTATAATTAACTCAAATAAATATATTATCACATATTTTAAATTGAAAGAGATTTAAAATCGTGACTTAATCATTATAAGAAGAAGCACAAAATGTTCATCGATCACCATGACCTGATCTCTTTTATATATATAGATAAGGGCACAAAAATGTCATTTGACCAAACTTTGACCGGTAAATTTCTACTGGACTACTTTTCCTTCCTTAATCTTTGTATAGACATGGTTCACTTAGGTGCCATGGATTTACAAGACAAAATATGATCGGTCAGATTCATGAATCAGATTGATTGACCCAATTAGTGTAAAAAAAATTCCAAATCAGAGGAGTGGCATCGGCATGTCCTTTTTTCCCTATGTTTTTCATGTTGTTACCTATTTTTTTTTAATGAGACCTATTTATTGTTTCAGATTTATCCTTTTCTTTTCTCTTTTTTCAATTTTTGAAAGATTAAGGTTTAATTATTAAATGAGAATAATAATCATGTTAATTTTTTTTTGTTTTTTTGGGGGATACATATAAATGTAGAGGACGGAACATATTAATTTCACTAATTCGCTAAGGACAAGAGGCAGTGGTAGTGATTGAGAAGCGTTCCGTTAACAAATGGCTGCTAGCTTCCGCTTCTCATATGAATAACTCATACAAGTCATATTCATATACATAGACGTGGCTGCATTCCTACCGATTACCAAAAACAAAGCAAACCACTGTTCTTCCATATCATCCGTCAAGATATCCTGTTTGACACGTTAGAAAGCGCGATAAGATGAATACTCAAAAGAGAACAAATTTTATAAAACAATATTATTGTTATGGGTGCTTTCATCCAACATTAGAAAAGAGTCGGGAAACGCTTGTCGCTTATAAGCACAGGCCTTCCTTCTCTTTTGCATGAGGCCTCCTTCTCTCTTGCATGAGGCCTAGGCCAGGCGCCTAGCAAATCCGTGCGGGGTACAAGCCCGAATGAGGCCCAATACTCAAAGCGGACTAATATCGGCTGAGCTAAGGCAGCACCTTTCTCAGTATGAGACTGAGGCCTGAGATCACCATTAGAACAATATTAAAACTTAGTTATAAAAGATATATGTAACAAATTCAATTAAAATAAAAACAAAAATTAAGAAGTTAAATTATTACGATTAATAATAGTTATAAATTAAAAAAAAAAATCATGATAATAAAATATAAAAAACCCTATTTATTTCTTGATCATAAGTTGAGTTTATAAGTCATTAAGTGGTACAAGTATGTGAACAATTTGTTCACGTATCAGAGACTAAAGTCACTCTCATTTAACAAAGCATCGGCTCCCTCTTGTATCAACTTCCAAGCGGCAGTCACGTGGCGCTCCTCCGTGAGCGTCGCCCCCACCGCAAACCTCAGCATGTAAACGCCGCCGACTTTAGTGTGCGTTATATAAACCCGTCCGGTTGAGTTGACCCACTCGAGTAACTTCCGATTCAACGACTCGGTATTACACGGGTCGGAACTGGAAAATGGGTTCAACCGGAAACACACTAATGAGAAGACTCGTGGCACAACAATCTCGAACCGCATGTCGGACTTCACGAACTCTTCGAACATCTTAGCCATCTGAACATCGGACCGGATATGGCTTTGGAGGTTTGCAACACCGTAGCTACGCATTACAAACCATAGGCGGAGCGCTCTGAACCGTCGGCCCGTACCCACTTGCCAGTCCTTGAAGTCCACCACCGAGTTTGACTCACTGGGTTTGTTTTTCAAATACTCAGGATCGGTACTTAGTGCCTTCACCAGCAAACTTGGCCTTTTGACCCACAAGCAACAACAGTCCAAGTAACTGAGTAGCCACTTATGTGGACTAAGACTCAGTGAGTCAGCTCGTTCGATCCCATCCAAATAGTGCCGAAATTCTGGACATATACATGCACTTCCCGCGTAAGCCGCGTCCACGTGAAACCACAAGCCATAATCATTTGCCACTTCAGCAACAAGAGACAAAGAATCGACGGCTGCTGTTGAAGTTGTCCCCACCGTTGCACAAAGGTAAAGTGGGACCATCCCAGCTGCCACGTCAGCTTCTATCTCTCTGCGGAGAGCCACGGGGGATAGAGAAAAATTTGAAACAGCCGCTGTGGAAATTGACCGTATATTGCATGGCAATATGCCAGCCAACTTGCAAGCTTTTGCGTACGTTGAATGAGTTTGATCAGAGCCGTAGACCACAAGCTTGCTGATATTATTAACACCTATGGACTCGAGTGCACGGTCTCTTGCTGCAATGAGGGTGCACAAGATTGCCTCACTGGTAGTTCCTTGAAGAACACCACCACCAGTGCCTGAAAACATGAAAGACTGGGGTAGCTTAAGCATGTTGGCCAGCCAATCCATGACCACCATCTCCAGTTCAGTTGCCGCCGGTGAGGCTAGCCAGTTGAACCCGACAGCGTTGAAACAAGTGCACAGCATTTCTCCCACGAAAGCTGCAGAGCTCACCGTGGCAGGAAAATATGCAAAGAAGTTAGGGCTCAACCAATGGGTCATGCCTGGGATTATGTCCTTGTGCACATCTCTTAGAATGTTTTCGAATGGCTCGGGCTGATAAGGTGCGGTATTGGGAAGGCAGGTTTGGAGATAACCAGGTTCCACTTGGCTAAGAACCGGGTAGCTCTCAATATTTTTGTAGTAATCAGCAATGAAGTCAACCATTTGATGGGCTTGTTTTCGGAATTCTTCTGGGTCAAGAGGCCTAAATTGGCCAAGAGATGCAGGAGACTCGGTGTCATAGTTGGAGTCGAGACTACCCATTTGGAGGTAATAGAGAATAAAGAGTTTGGGGATTAGAGTGGAGGTGGAGGTGGAGGTGGAAGTGAGGATTAACAAGAAATGGGATGGGTCGTTGGCGCGCGGGTGGCTTAAATGAGAGGGTGGGTGTGGGTATGTTTGTCACAAACAGGGAAGGGCGTTGGAGGTTGTAGTAATGAAAGACTTTGGCAGTTTGAGATCAGCTGTCCAGAGGTGATGGAGCTTTTATAGACAAATATCTTGACGACGGCCTGTTGTTGGAGGAAGTGCTTAACGCTTACTTAGTAAACCAGGGACAAAGTACTTAACGCTCAATTAATGTAATCACCAAAATATTTATCATAGAAAAATCTACTAACATATACATATTAGAAGGACCGCAAATGCATATTAAAAATTTATCTTTATGCTTATATTTATGACTAATATTTTCTATTATCTTTTAGATGATAGTTCTACATTTTATATGTACGTGCAATGTATTTTTAATTTTAAAATAATACAAAGAATGTCTTTGCAATGTAATTGCATTTATTAAAAACAAAACAAAATAAACAAAATAATTCAATGGTAACCCTAGAGAGACAAGGGGGAAAAGTAAGAGACTTGAATAGAAATTGAGAGGGAGGGGTAATTTAGGTATAAATCTCTTGAATTTTCTCCTATTGACTTTTCAAAATAAGGCATCAATTGCTAAGTGGTGGTACAAAATGGTGATAACATCTGTTGACATATAATTCTTTTGAATGAGAACAAAAAAGGGTGGGTGAGATGGAAGAATATGTGTCGTTGACGTTTGGCCGTTTCCAAATAATGAAATGATATATAGAAAAAGATGAATATTCATATCAATGGATATGAAATTTTATGGCATTATATTAGTGAAAGATTTTTTTAATCTTAGATATAAAATAATAGTATAGTTTACTATAACAGATACAAATGAAATTACTTCTTTTACTTTTGTCTAAACATAAAAAAACATTTTTAAAAAAGTTGTTATATACTATAATATTTTTCATGTGCATATCATGTGTCTTGATTGGGAGGATTGTTTGCCACAAAAAAAAAAAAAATGTTTCTTGGTATACATCAAATCTTAAACCCGCTGTTGATGAACAGTATCATTACAAACCTAATATGCAATGAGTAATATATATTAGGTATAACTAAATTTGTTTATGTAACTAATTTATCAGATGACATGATTTATAATTTTTTTTTTAAATTTAAATAAAAAACTCAAATACATTTATTAATTATAAAAAAAAATTATTGACACATTATTCGGTAAATCAAACTAGTGTATCAAATCGGAAACCAAACATTTTCAATATATAATTATTGTTGAATAGAAAACTATTCAATCATCCTAAAAAAAATAATTTCTTTTTTTGAATTAATTAGTGAAAAGTTCCTGCAAAAAAGTCTATACTATTAAGTTTGTAATTACAGCGAAAGTGATTTTAAAAAATCTATTTGGACATTTTTCTTTACATGAATCATACAATCTTGAAAAGAGAGTTAACATTATCTTATTCTTGATAATCTTGATTGTTAAAAAAGCCTTCTTACAAGATATTGAAACAATCTTCTTTATTTTACTCCTCTAAGTCTTCTAACATTTTTCTTCTTGCAAGTCGTACACTAAAGAGGAGAGTAGGGCTCCTATTTTACTCTCTTGCAAGAAAATAATATATTAGTTTGTTGTATACGGCTATTCCTTTAAATAACATATTTATAGGGGTTTGTAAAATTATAGCAAAATGAGAGATCTAGGATCCTATCAAATTAATTCCAATTAGTCAATTTGTTTTTAATTAACTCTTAATTAATTAATGACTAATTAATTTACCTAAATAATTACAATTGTACTCTAATTTAGTGAAATAGAGAAAAATTCATAATCACTAAACATATACAGTAGGCCCCCTCCACTTAGATATCAATAATTATGATTTTTGCTTATACACTGTCAAGCCAATTCCTAATTATTTTTATAACATAATTCATCAATTATTAATCATCTATAAAATGGTCAACATTTCAATAAATAACCTATTAAAAAGACCAAATCCGAATTTCAGTGATTAATCAATTGAATTAATATATTAGTAATATCTTTTTCTCTAATTTAGAGAGTGTAGGTTCCATCTTAAAAATATGTATTCCCACAGTCTAAACAATAATTTCTCAAGATACCGATGTATTGATTTAAAAGACCTCACTCATTGGTAACTCAAAGTTACCACTATTAAGAACTTGAGTCCACTATTCTCTCAGAATTAAGAACTTATTGCGAACAAGTGAATATAAGAATCACATCAAAGATAATACCTTTATATGACGTGTTTCTTATAGTAATCTAGTTCAGTATATTCTAAATACACCTAATACAATAACTCAGAGTCTACTATTTTAATGGTTGAGATAAACTACCCTATCACATAGAGGTCAAGTGTATTACTAGTCTTACAAATAAGATGTTCAGTCTTATCAATGACTTGCGAACAATTCTAGAATTACTTGATCATAAGTTCATATCTGCTTGTACATAAATCTCATTTATATACATGAACTATTTCCAATAACAATTTAAAGACTAATCATCTCATGATATAAAATAATAACATTCACATGTATGACACTATGATACTCAATAATAATAAATTCAAATTTATTAAATAATAACAAAATATCATGGATGTGAAAGCATACATCCTAACGCATACAAGCTAAGATCTAAGGATAAACATTTTAACCCCAAAAAGTCTTCCGAATTCTTAAATTGTGTAGTTTCAATGTCCAATAGTGTTGAGGTGTCGCCCTTCTCTCTCTCAAGTTGAAGCACAGACTCTCCCTCTACCGTCTCCATTTTTCTTGAACCTCATTCTATCTCTAAAACATTATTTTGAAACTCTAACTCACTCTAAAAAGCCTTTTTTCTCTAAAAATTTTTTCCGAAAATTGAATTTGGCATAAAAAGATCCATGAAATCAAGACACTGGCATTGTGATGCATGGAGAAGTAGTGGCGGTGATGATGAGATCAATGAAAGCTTGTGGCCTGAGGACCATATTGTGAAGGAAAAAAGTAATGGAAGTGATGACATAGAATCTTGTGATTGAGGACCAATTCATGTGGGAATAGAGAATTCGAAGTGATGGTTATAACTGTTGCTTGAATTAATTGCATGTGTTTGCTTCAAATGCCTAACCTTTTCATCTAAAATATAAATAACAGCATATATTTTGGTGCTAATTAATTCAAATGAAAAAGAATTTGTTGGATCTACTTATAATAGGTTTATTATGACCTGAAAATTAAATTCAAAATTTTTAGAATACACACTAGAAGATGGAAGTTTGATTGTTTGCTATGAAACTGAATCTCATATAGAAAACAAATGTATAGAGAAACTTAATCCATGATTTTTTGGATGCATTATTAAAAATATGTTTAATGATTTTTTTTTTTTTAAATTGGACAAAAAAACTCTCTATCCGAGAAATATTATCAGCTGATAATTTTTATGTTGTGTATTTATTAAATAATTAATCATGTATATAATAGCATTTACAATTAAATTTGTAACTTATTCTTAATATAATGATGGTTATCAAGAATTGTCACCAGCAAATATCATAAACATATATACTCTTTTTTTCTTCTAATAATAACATTTGTAAAACTTTTTCCTCATTTTCTTTATTCTCGTATATATACACATTTTCACAATTTTAATTATAATATTCAAAAACACATTTTGAAAATATTTAACAAAAAATTCTTTTCTAAACTAGTGTACAAACAGGGAGATTTTTAACTTTTCTTCTCTCCCATCAAAAAACGTTATTAAATTAAAAAAAAAAAAATCACTAGAAAGAATTCAATGGTAACCTTAGAGAGACAAGGGGGAAAATTAAGAGACTTGAATTGAATTTGAGAGGGAGGGGTAATTTAGGTATAAATCTCTTGAATTTTCTCCTATTGACTTTTCAAAATAGGGCATCAATTGCAAATATCATAGTAGTGGTACAAAATGGTGATGACAACTGTTGACATATAATTCTTTTGAATGAGAACAAAAAAGGGTGGATGAGATGGAAGAATATGCGTCATTAACGTTGGGCCGCTTCCAAATAATGAAATGATAGAAAAAGATGAATATTCATATCAAATGGATATGAAGTTTTATGGCATTATATTTGTAATATCCTGACCCAGATGTCACCAAATCGATGAGTTTTATGTGTTATAATAAAATAACAATTTGAATTTTTAAATCGCTTGAATATGTGAATAAAAAATAATAATAGAGTAAAAAAAAAAAAAGGGAGAAAAGAGAAACAGGGAAATGGCATAAGCAGAAAAAAAAAAAAAAAAAAAAAAAAAAAAAAAACTGAAGAAAAATAAAAGAGAGAGAAATGAGGGGGCTTGAAACGGATGGGAGAGCAAGAGAAAGAGAGAAGGAGAAAGGGAGTCTCCATTTAATCCCTAACATGCGTTAAAACCAAAGGAAGAAGAAGAAGAAAAAAAAAAAAAAAACAGAGGCAAAAACAGAGCAAGCGGCTGGACGCTAGAACAGGGGGAAGAAAAAGGAAGAAAAAAAGAGAGGAGGAAGAAGGAAGAGGCAGGTCGGGCATTTTGCGTGAGTTGTGCACGAAGAGGAGGAGGAAACGAGCCAAGAAAATCAGATTGAGCGGTGGATTCGGAAGTGAAATCGGGTGACAGCACTGTACGCGCGTTGGGTGAGTGAGATTCATTTCTGTGTTTAATTTTGTTGTCAAGCATGAATTACTATGTTGATAGAGAATCGTATGAAACATAGGACTTGATTGAATGCATAGAATTTGATTGGTGTTGGAATTGAATCAAGAAAAAAAAAAAAAAAAAAAAGAAAACCGAACAGAACCGAACGTGGGAAACGGTAGAAAACAGAGGTGAAAAACCGATCGGATGGGTTGATTTTGTTGCGATCAATTGGGCTAGATCATGGGTAATTGATTCTCTTGGGTGTAGGGAAATTTTAGAATCAAATTGGGATTGAAACCGTAGGAGAAAACGGGAAAAAACGGAAGGGAAAGGGGCTGCCGAAAAAATCGCACAGCCCCAGGTGCACCACTGTTCCGGCCATTTTGGGAGTGCTCCGGCACTCCGATTTGAAATCCGACGATAGATTTGAGTTGCCCATAACTCGTAGGTGTTAACCCCGCTGAAAAACGCAAGAAACCCGTCACCGGCGAGTCGCCGTTGACGAAGAAGACAACCTGTACGCTGGAATAGGCTGCTGCGCGGCTGCTGTTTTGCAATTTTATTTTGGCCAAACCGGGTTGGGTCTGACCCGACCCACCCATTCAGATGACTGCCCAACACTTGTACTTCATGGGTAAATTTTTAAATTCGAGTTTAGATAGTGTTTGGTTAGAAAGGAGAAGCTATCTAATGGATGGCTTATATTGGTATACAGGAATTGGAAAACAGAAAAAAAAAAAAAAAAAAAAAAAAAATTGGAAAAATGGGTTGGGCAGAGAATTGAACCTATGACCATTGGGAAATGATGAAAATTCGTGAACTACTGTGCCACTAAGGCCCATATGATTTATTTTACTTAAAATAAATATATATTAGACCCAAGTCAATAAATCAAATAATTTAAGAAATTAAATAAATTCGAATTAAATTTCGACGCCTAAATTAGTAGAACGAATAATGAAAACTTACTATTTTGGACCCTCTAAATTTAATAGTGAGGTCCGTTTTACGAGACGGAGTCCCGAAAAAATAAAATAACTGTAAAATGTCAAAATGACCAAAATGCCCCTACGTCAAAGGTAAGTCAAACAGACTCCGATTTAGTTAAGTAAATAGTGAATTTTTATTAATTCAAACCTACTGGACTTAACGGTGAAGTCCAAATTATGAAAACAGAACCCAAAAAGTAGAGACACGTAAATGACCATTTTGCCCTTGGGCAAATTAAGTCCAAACTGGAAACCGTAGAAACGTAAATGAGTAAAAGAGATATTTGGAGTAGCGAAATGTACAATTGATAAATGAAAGTAAAACTGAGACGTGTTTATTGATGTATGGGCCAGTCAACGGGAAAGGAGAAAGTCCCAGAGTACTAAGACACAGATAAGGTAAGTAATATCTGACCTCTGCATGTTGTACACTCAGCCATGTCACAGTTCTTGCTATACGCATTTGTACTCTATTTATCATATCAGATCCTTTATGATTCCACTTGTGTGATTTTACTTTTCCGTGGAATAGCTTAGTTATGATGCGTAGTATGTCCCGAGTATGGGGACCAGCCTTATATTATTGACCCGAGTATAGGGTCTTGTCCCGAGTATGGGGACCTGTCCCGAGTATGGGGACCAGATTTACATGATTGAGCTCAGTGCTATGCACACAGGGGGTAGCCGGGCCCCATAGTTTATAGCATCCACCAGTTTTGACATCACTATCTATCTATTGAGATTCATAGTGAAATCATGTTCCAGCTTTGTTCGAGTACTTTCTATGATCTTGTATGTGACACTTTGGTCTATAGCTTGTGATGTCATCATTCAGACTAGATGTTCCTTTATTGTGATATTCACTGACGAGTTTTAATTATTGTTATGATATTGACTGGCTATCATATCTTTATTATTATTCAGTTCTTTCCAAATCTTGTACACATGACAGAGTAGGGGACTTACTTATTGGGCTTTGTTTAGCTCACCCCCCCTTACCACATTTTAGGGATTGACGCAGAGGACGGACAGTAGGAGGCTTGTGGCTATAGGATGGACATTTTGACAAGTATTGGTAATAGGAGTACAGTCTTGTAGAACTTCCGTGTATTCACGTCCTGGGGACGAGACGATCTATTAGAAATGTTACAGGCTGTGTGTTTTTTTTAATTGCAGAACGATTTGTATTTAGAACAATTCAGTTAATGTTTTCCGCTATGTTTGCATGTGATGATTTATGTGGTTATCTATTAGTACACTGATGTGAATGAACAGGATGATCAGGTCCGATTCGACCAAAGGGTTGGGTCGGATGGTTGCGGTCCGCTAATCCGTAGAGGGTGGGTTGAGGGTCGTGACAATATTGGTGACAGATTTTTTTTAATCTTAGATATAAAATAATAGTATAATTTACTATAACAAATGCAAATGAAATTACTTCTTTTATTTTTGTCTAAACATAAAAAACATTTTTAAAAAAAGTTGTTATATACTATAATATTTTCTGTGTGCATATCATCAGTAAATAAAGTCATGTTCACAAATTGATCCTCGAATTGATCCAAGCTGCTAACTTTATAGTCTGCCATCCATGCTGGTCTTCTAGTAGAACGTTGGGCCTGACAAGTGATGGTTCAATATTTTCCATGTGCATATCATCTATAAATAAAGTCATGTTCACAAATAGATCCTCGGATTGATCCAAGCCGCTAACTTCATAGTCTGCCATCCATGTTGGTCTTCTAGTAGAACGTTGGGGCCTGACAAGTGATGGTTCTGAATGTTGCATAATGGTAGGTGAGCTTGGTGAAGACATGTCTGGTGATTGCAGTTCATCAATTGCTGCACTAGGTGGATAAGTTGCTCCATCCATGTCAAGGGCTACTCAAATCTACCTTCCTACATCATTAACATGCCATTGCCATACATTTTCTTCATCAAATATGACATCACGACTAATGATAATCTTTTGAGTTATAGGATTATACAATTTATAAGCTTTTGATGTATCACTATAACCCAGAAAAATACATTTCTCACCTTTGTCATCGAGTTTTTTTTCTTCTTTCATTTGGAATATAAGCATAAGCAATACAACCAAAAATTCTAAAATAGTCGACGGTTGGTCTGCATCCAATCCATGCTTCTTTAGGTGTCATGTTTTGGACAACTATTGTGGGACTTCTATTTAGTATATGAATACACCAATTGACTGCCTCAGGCCAGAAACTCTTTGGAACGCTTTTCCTTGCCAGCATACTCCGCACCATGTTTAAGATTGTACGATTTTTCCTCTCGGACACGCTATTCTGTTGTGGAGTGTAGGCTGTTGTAAGTTGCCTTTTAATACCATGCATCTCACAAAAATTTGTAAATTCTTGTGAGTTGAATTCTCCACCACAATCAGTTCGAAGAGTTTTAACAACTCTCCTAACTTCTTTCTCAACAAGAGCTTTATAACTTTTGAATGCTGGAAAAGCTTCAAATTTTTCCTGCAAGAAATAGACCTATGTTTTTTTACTATTATCATCGATGAATGTAATGTTATACCTTTTACCACCATTGGATGTCGGATTTATGGGCCCACAAATATCAAAATGGACCAACTCCAACGCCTTTTTAGCTCTCTATGCTTTCCCTTTTGGGAAGGGATCACGATGTTATTTGCCAACAACACATTCTTCACAAACTTGCGAGGGACAATCAATCTGTGGAAGACTTGTTACCATATTTTTCTGATATAGAATCTTCAATCCACTAAAATTCAGATGCCCATAGAGAAAATTTCATAGCCATGCTGAATCTTTCACTTTAGCAGAGAAACAAGAATAAATATCATTCTGGATATATAGAGGAAACATCTGATTTGTCGTCATGTTGACCTGATCAATTAGACCCTTTTTCGGGTCTTGAATTTGACAGCTTCCTCCTTTAATGATGATCTCATATCCTTTCTCTTGAAACTAACCCACACTTAACAAATTGCACTTCAAATTTGGGACACAGAAAACACTAGAGATGATTTGAAGAGTGTTATTTTTTGTCTGGTTTTGACATTGCCTTTCCCTATGACAGAAACTATAGAATTGTCCCCAAATTTCACAGTATTTTGGAAGGATTCATCCAAATCAGAAAATACAGACTTATCTCTACACAATTACTAGAATTTGTGTCTAAGTACCACAAGTTTTGATGAGACTTTTCCATGGTATGACACACCAGTAGAAAAGAGAATTCATCTTCCTTCTCTGCAAAATTTGATTTTTCTTCCCTTTCTCTATATAATTTGGTTCGACATTCATTACAATAATGACCATACCTGTGGCATCTGAAGCACTCAACATTTGATTTGTTAAAGGGATTTGATTCGAGATCAACTAAATGGTGAATATCGTGCCTTTTGCCTTTGCCTCAGGAATCAAGAGTGTGGTTATCTTCTGATTTGTCATGAGAGAATCGATTACCTCTGCCACCTCTGCTACCTCTACCTTGTCCTCGGCCACGTCCTCGACCGCGTGAAAGTTGATTGCTGATAGAAAGTTGGGACTACAAGGTCTGCTCCATTGCTACATGCTGATTAATTCTTTGCTCATGAACCATCAACGAACTCTCCAATTTATCAATCGAAAGTGCATCAAGATCTTTAGATTCTTCTATTGAACAAACCACATAGTCAAACTTTGAATTCATTGATTGAAGAATCTTTTAAATAATGGAGACATCTGCCATCTTTTCTCCATAGAGCCGCATCTTATTTGGAATCGCCATTGTTTTAGAGAAATGAGTAGAAACAAACTCTATCAGTTGCATACGAAGGGCCTCGAAATCTGTACAGAATGCTTGAAGTTATGCACGCTTCACCTTTGTTGTTCCTTGGTACTTCCCCTTCATTGCGTCCCATATCTGTTTTGAAGTATCTTTGGTGAGAATTGTTTCCAAATTGTACGATCAATCGCTTGGAATAGATAATTTTTCACTTTTAGATCCTTCAAATGTAACCCTTCCAATTTGGTTTTCTGGGCATCTGTAAATGCTCATAACTCTGCTATGGTAGGTTCTACAAAACCAGTTTCAATGAGATGCTAATATTCTTTGGATCTCAAGAAATTTTTCATCAGCATGCTCCAATAATCATAATGACCATCGAAACGAGGAATCGTAGGTTGCACAAAAGTTTTCATCATCTATAATAACAAGGTTTGAATTCTCTATGGGATCAAGGTGTTGTTCTGATACCAAATGTAAAATAAAACAGAGAATACACAAAGAACAAATATGGAAAGAAACTTATATTATTCAATACAATCAGCTACTTCAAATAGAAAGGATCTAAAAATAAACTCTCCACTAACCACGACACAATAAAGATACTACTAAGCAAAGATTGTAACAAACTTAATCCACTACTGGAATACTCCTAAAAAATTACAATAAACTCCTAAAGACTAGGACTTGCAAAAACTTATTCAAAATAAATTCTTAACAGATCGTATAATACACACTTAGTTGATTATATATATATATATATGTGTGTGTGTGTGTGTGTGTGTGTGTGTGTGGAATCATTTGACATGGCAAGCTCAAAAAATTGCACCTTATCAGACTAGAGGGTTGAAATTTGGTCACTTTCTTAATTAGTTATTGTATACAATTCAACTTAGAAGTGTTTAAGTTTTCTTGCATATGGACAAAATCTTATCCCGTAGAAGCCGGATTGAATGATTGAATCTAGCCAACCTTATTAGCTCTTCTCCTTTAACACGCTTTACTGTCTTGGGGGCTCGCCCAGTGATAATAAAATAAGAAGCCAAGGTAAGAATTTTAATATTTTTATAATTTAAGATTGCTTTTATTAACTTTTGATTAATGTAAAGTGACTCGATTATATTATTCAAATTTTTAATAATTAATATTTATTAATTAATAATATTTTAAAAATTATAAATCAAATTCATTCTATGGTGAATAAGCAGGGATTTTATTACTTATAGTTAATAAGTTTTTGAAAAATATATTTATAGTATTAATTATGTGGAATAAAAAATACACACATACATATATAAGTAACATTAATACTGCTATGAAAGTAAAAAAAAACACTGCTAAGAAAGAAAATCTCTGAAAATTAATTATTACCCTTGTGAATATATATATATATATATATATATATATATATATATATATGTGTGTGTGTGTGTGTGTGTGCGCGTGCGTTTTCTTTTCTTTCTTTTTTTGGTTGAAAATTTATTATCTCTGAGAAATTTTTTATAGATAAAAACTGCACAATAATAATTTTAATATGAATTATTTTGGGTGGGGTCTCTCAAAATTTTGATTTATATTACAGGAGTTGAGAGTATTTTCATGTTAAGGAAATTGAGTATCTCCATTTCTCTCACAAACAGATGGGATATATATGTTAAAATTGTAATATTTTTTAAATTTTGAAAGTGTCCCTAGTTGTTTGTAAAAGAAATAAAGAGTGTTCATTTCAGTTAAAATGAAGACACCCTCAACTCATATTAGATATGTCAAAATAAGAAGCATCTACATCAAGAAAAGTAGAAGGACACTATCGTTAGACTTCTAGTACAAATTCTCATCTCTGTTTGAAGTGTGAGATCTTCCCTTCTATTTGATGATTTATTGATCGTTCATTCTCTTGTAGCTCTAATTTCATCCCTATTCTTGGATTTTGCCAGAGACATTTTTAGCTGATTTTAATATTCATGTCTTCTACTAGCCAAAGTTCAAATTTTGCAAACAATGGTAATGTATTGCGGTTGTGTTTTTTGTGGTCTTGAATGTTCTATCAAGACTTCTTGGACATAATCAAACCCAGAAAGAAGATTTTATAGTTGCCCTAAATATATATTCGGGGTATGTAATTTAATGCAACATATAAATTTCATTTTTCATAGGTTATCTATATTTCATGAACTTTATAGATTATATAATTAATGTAACTGTTGTATTTTAGGAAGAGGGAGCTTGTATATATTTTGATTGGTATGATCCTGCAATACTTGAGTTGGTAGTTGTGATATTTATAGCTGTAATTAGGGGTAGGAAATTTTACACAAATCCAAGAACTCGTCCAAAAGTTAAAGGGTTTTGAGTGATTCATTTAAAATATGGGCTAAATATAGGTTGTATGAAAAAATTAATCCTTTATATGAGTAAAAAATGGGTTGAAAATAGATAATAAATGAGTTGAGTGATAGTAAGAGTCCTACCTCCATCTCGACGGGTTATCAAATGAGAGCCCATTAAAAGAATCACAAAGGATTATTATCAAGGTGAAAAAAGCTAGAGCAAACCTAGCTATATATATTATGCGACAATACAGTAATGATATGTGTGTGTATATATATATATATACACACACACACACACATATAAGCACACAAATATATATGTGCACAGACACATATAATAAATGATGTTTTACAAAAGAAAGTCTTCTCTAAACCTATATAGAAAATTATCAAAGTTGATTATTGAACTTGATTCTCTATATTAATATTTTTTGGGAATTTAATTTAACTGCTGCTTTAATTTATTTCCTGTCATTGGAAATAAAAATAAATTAATTAATATTTTTGTTATTGTTTAACTAAAAATACATTACTTTGATTCAACGTGTTGAATATGAGTATCAATTGCCAATGATTATTGGTCTAATGGCATGCAATAAACATTTTGAGACTAAGGAAAGGTCATAAGTTTAAGGACTTGAGATACTTCTACATATGAAAAAAAATATTCTAAAAAAAAATCAGACTTAATCGGGTATAAAATAAAAATATATAATAAAAGAAGATCAATTAATATTTAGATTAATGGATTGAATTTGGGTTAACTTGACCAGTATTTTACCAGTTCATATTTGACTCCTTAAATTTGAATCAAATTTAAATTTAACTCATATTTGACACAATCCATTTATAATCTGTCCAAGCCCATCTATTTTTCAGGCGTAGTTGTGATGTTGGCAATCAATTTGCAATTGTACTTTCCCTCTTTTGGGAAAGAATGAAGGTTCACGGCTTTAGTATGATAGGATGCAAATTCTGTATGATGAGATGCATTTTGTTGGGATATTTGAAAGAGTTCTGATGACATGTTTTGGGAATGCTTGTAACACATTTAGCTCCTACGTATAAAATTTGTATTCAAGCCTGATTGGGATGTTTGAAAGGAATTTGCATAGCATATCAATAATTTTTGTATATCCATTCTAGTATTCACCAAACAAATAATTGTGATAGCATATGTCCCACTGCACTATCTATCAGTCCTAGCACCTGCCACAATTCCATATATCCATTCATATAAATAACACATACACAAAATAGATAATGATCCAAATATTTCCATTCACTTTTGGTCCCACCCCTTGTAATCTGAAGCTTGATTCTTGCAATGACACTAATCTCCTTTGATTCAGTACAACCCCTATTGAAAGAGTTCCTGACAATTATCAAATAATGGCTTTTGGGTACCTTCTTGGTATTTTTTTTTTTAGCAGTTCCAACCCCCTCTAGTTTCGATACTTGCCCATCCTTAGTCTCAGCTGTAAGCATAGAATGTATCTAAAATAGGATGTATGTGTGTGTATATGTTTAAGCTGTTTGGAATATATGGGTATTTCACAAATACTTGTATCTCACATCGATTGAGAAGTAAAATTTTTCTTTGTATATTAATACACACGCTATTAAACTTTGTAAAATTGTGTAAAGTAATGTGATAACTCTTATGCACACAAGAACATGTAATTGGGCGCACATCATCACATGCGTGAATGGCCATGGTAGTCATTATCAATGTTTGGAGCATTTCCAACATCACCGCATGCGTGAATGGCCAAGATTAGTCATTACCAATGTTTGAAGCATTTCAATTGATGTCAATTAGTCGTTACCATTGTCAATTACCATGGTTTTGCTTCAATTGATGTCAATTAGCCGTTACCATAGTCTAGTTCTTCTTTCAATTAGTTTGTTCCTCTGTGGAACACAATATTCGAGTTCTTCTTTCAATTAGTTTATTCCTCTATCAAAGTGCTTGTGCATTGGTTGCTTTGATTCCTTCAACGAACTATTTTTTGTTCGTCTTCGTTACTGCTCCATTGAAGTTTTTTCATTGTTCATTCCATTGCTTCAATTGTTTTGTTCCATTCCATTCTTCTTTCTTTTCAAGCAAATTTCTCTCCCTCACAACCAGTATAAGTATTCATTGTTTTACATGCAATATTCGAGTTCTTCTTTCAAGTAGTTTGTTCTTATGTTGAAGTGCTTGTACATTGTTTGCTTTGATTCCTTCAATGAACTATTTTTTATTCGTCTCCATTATTGCTCCATTGAAGTTTTGTCATTATTCATTCAACTGCTTCAATTGTTTCGTTCCATTGCTGCTTTCTTTTTAATCCGTTAACGACTAGAGAATTGTGAAGGAGTGTTTGTTTAGTCCATAATACTTCTGAGTGTATGTTTGCTAGGACCAATTGTTGTCTCTTGAAGGATAGAGCATCGTCAACTTGCTATACTGAGATTTCACCTCCGAGAAACAAAATCACTTTTAAGGACAGTATTCTCATACGCCTTAGCCGTTAAGTTCTTCTCTGTCTTTCTTGCATTACTTTTCTAAATTTGATTGAAAGCTTTAATCTCTATTCTTGCCTCAAGATTCAAAGTAATAATCCAACCTAACTCTAAAATTTCTTCAAAAAGAATTTACAACATAAGCTGCCAAATTTTATAAAGAGTGCGATGAGAAAATATAAGGTGGTTGTTATAAAAACTTTTCACAGAAGTCAAAAGTTACTGTCAAATTTCTTAAATAACTGTTTTAGATGCATGCGTGTAAGAATTAAACTTGTGAATTATTTTTTATAATATAAAATATTTAACACTAATTTACGCATACCAAACTTAATTTTTTATAATTTTTTTCACAATCATCCTATATACTCACTTGTCGGATGAGGTAGACTCCAATAATTTTGCCCGTGCAGAAAATCGAACATGACAGCAATACAAAATATAATCATTACACTTTGCCAAGTTCCAAAAGCATAAGTTAGGTACTTCGCTCCCACGCTAATTTTGACATATATTGTGGTGGCCCGTTTCTTTTTCTTTTGACATTGAAATGCCAAACAACCATTTACATTTTAGGAGTGTTTCTAGCGTATAAGCAACGCATCTACAGCCCTTGAAACAATGTGGCGAATGGTGCTTTCGTTTGTTTACATTTTTAAAAATAAATTTTTTATTTTAAAACACAGAATATAAGTTTGACAAGTTATTAATTTTAATTTTTTTAATTTTTTATAATTTAAATTATTATATTTAAATATATTTTTACAATTTTTAAAAATTAATTATAAAATTTTTAAAAATATTTTTAAAAAATTATATATAAATCACTATTCAAATGTAACTTTATTTTGTAGACATTAAAAGTACTATTTTAGAAGAGTTCGGTTATGAAAAAGTTTTTATTAGTAGAAGAATTGCAAGTGTGTAAAAAATTTGAGAGTAAAGTTATATTTTTATTTTTTTCTCAAATAATGAGATATTAATATATTATATTATTAATAATATTTAAATTTATATAATTAATATATTTTATTATATTAATGTTACGTTATTTAAAAATACAAATAAGATAAACATAACTTTTTCAAAAAACTTAATAGAGAATTGTTGATGAGAGAATTGATTAGGTATTTGATAAAAATTAGTCAAAAAGTGGTAATGAGACGTAATAATCATTACACTTTGAAAGGATCCAAAAACACCTAAGCATCAAATAGGTGATGTTTTTAACATTGTAATGCATCCCGCAGCCATTGAAAAAATTGTTTATTTTGAGTTGGAGTGTGTAGTGACTTTTTTCTTTTTTAATTTTAAAGGTGTATTTATTAAAAAATGCTTCAAGTATTGACATTACAAAACTTACAAATCTCTCAGAATATGTATTTCTCATTGATTGACAAAAATAAATAAATAAATAAATTATATTTATCTTTTTAAAAATTTATGTTAATTATATTTATTTTTATTGAAATTTTTAAAATTATAAAAATATTTTCTATTTAATCTGAAAATATACAGATACTTTTTTCTTGTCAAATTTTTTTTAAATTCCATTTTTTTATTTTATTTTTGCATTTTTTCAATTTCGATCAATTTTTTCTAACTTTTTTTTAAAGATTTTTTTATTTAAAAACAAATTTAAAGTAAATAACTTATTTTTATTTTATATAAAAATAAATTTAAGCTTTTTATGAATATTTATTTGAAAAATGTAAAAAATTAGTTAAAATTGAAAAACGAAATATGAAATAGGTAATTTTGTCATTTAAAAAAAAATTGACAGGAAAGAGATATCTGTATATTTTCAGGTAAAAAAAGATATTTGTATATTTTTAGATAAAATAGGGAGATCAATGTAATTTTAAAAAAAATCAGTATAATTATCATAAACTTCAGAAAATATCAATATAATGTATTATCTAAAAAAAAATTAGTATAATTGCTTATACGAGAATTTTTTTTCATTAATAATTAATGCTATTTTTACAATAGTGAGAAGCTGCTGGAACTAAATCAAATTAAGATGAATCAAAATCCACTTTGCAAACACTACTGAAAAAAAAAAAAAAAAAAAAAAAAGGAACAAAATTTTTAGTGGAAGAAATCAAGTTAGATAATCAATTATCAATTATCAATCATGAAGCAAAGAAACTCCTATTGAAAACAAACCACTCTCTCTGGCCACATAAACGTTTACTAACTTTAAAAAGTGAAAAGATAGGAACGAAAATGAATCTCAAAATCAAAAAGATAAAATCTTTAAGAAATAAAACATCAAAAAGATAACCTCTTGGTCTCCCTCGTTTTCTCTTTCTGTCTCCTCATTTTCTAACTAAACATGATGTATATAACCTTTCTTCTTTTTTCTTTCTTTCATTTTCTCTGGGTTCAGTTCATCCAAACCAAACTTTAATTTTTTTTTCAAAATATAGATAAAATTGTTAAACAAGATGTTAACTAAACTATTAAAACATATATTAACAGTTCTAATTTGGTTTATCAAGATCCATTCTATACAATTTGAGGCCTAAAATAATAAAGTAACAGTTCTAAGGTATTTTTTTATTTTTAATATTAAAGATTTTTTTTATTTAATATTAATATTATAAAACTCTACTAAATATATAAAATATATTTTTATATTTTAAAACTTTGTTTCTTATATATATATATATATGTATATATCTATATTTGAATAAAACTGTAATAATAGACTATTTACATGATCGAAGAATTGAGCAATACTCTATTATAAGTGTGTGTGTGTGTGTGTGTGTGTCTCTCTCTCTCTCTCTCTCTATATATATATATATATATATATATGTAAAATATAATTTATTATGAATCTCTCTTGTCTATTAATTTTTTTGGATTATGTGAATCTTAATACTTAATTCAACTCAACTCAATAAATCAAAATACTTAATTCAATTCAATTCAACTTAACAAGTTTTAGTATTTCAACATTATATAGTCTATAGCATGTTTGAAAAAAGAAAGATTGCATTACGTAAAAGTGTGCAAAATATCCGAAAATTCAAAACCCGACCTGACCACCTTAAATTTAGACAGGTTCGGGTTGGACAAGTTTTAAAATCAGATATGTTAGGTTGGTTTAAATTAAAAATTCAAGTTATTAGAACCAACTCAAGAATTAGATATTAAACGTAAAAACATATGTGAAGTCAGTCGCTGACCTCAAACGCCGTCAGGTTAAGTAATTGATAACCAGTATAAAATCTTGTCTCTGATCATGCAAACCATAATCTGACCCAAGATTTATGGTTCCCACCTCTGTACTGGAATTTACGGTGGACAAGTTGAGCTCAGAAAGCTTCCTAGCGTGCAAAAACTATGTTTCGGCCGGTATGGTCCAGCCCACCTCTGGAGTGAAAGCCATCTGATTTGGTTGCATTTGGGCCATGTGGATGCACATTGTTCTATTCCAACACTTGTGATTTTACTGAGAAAAAGAATAAACTATTTCCAACATTTTAGAGAAACATCTCTTCAAAGTGACCTGTACATTGAAACTAAGTTGGTCTGAAATCTTACTTTTCTATTTATTGAGATGTAAAGGGCTTGGGCCCATGCAAGGGATTCTTCATATATGTTACTGCCAAAATAAGAATTGAGAAAGCTGTGCTTTTGTTATTTTGTTTTTGTGTCAAAAGGCTACAATATATACACATATACAAGATCAAATCATGATCTGAATAGCAAGGAAGTAAAATAAAATTTCAACTAATTTTCTTGAATGAAGGGATTACAAATTTCTAAATATGTATAGTAAGGATTATCTCTAAAAATAACGTTAATCAAATCTCAACAAATTTTAACACTCCCCCTCAAGTTGGAGCATGTATATCTAGCATGTTCAACTTGCTTCTTAAGTCCTTAGCCATGTTTCCTCCAAAAGCTTTTGTAAAAACGTCTGCCAACTGCAAATGAGATGGAACAAATTCTATAACAATCTGACCTTCTTGTATCTTTTCTCTTACAACATGGCAATCGAGTTCTATGTGCTTGGTGCGCTCATGATATACTGGATTTGCTGCTATGTGAAGTGCAGCTTGATTATCACATAATAACTTTGCTGGTCCTATGGAAATCTGCATGTCATTAAGCAAAAATTTGAGCCAAGTTAATTCACAAGTTGCTACTGCCATGGACCTGTACTCAGCTTCCGATGATGATCTTGAGACTGTTTTCTGCTTCTTGGCCTTCCATGAAATCAGTGAATTTCCCAAGTACACACATTAACCTCTAGTTGATCTTCGAGTCATAGGACAGTTTGCCCAATTTGCATCACAATAAGCCTTCAAGTTGAATAAATTGCTTGATGAAAATAACAAGTCGAGATTTAGACTTCCTTTAAGGTACTTAATAATGCAAAAAGCAGCATCCCAATGAGGCTTTCTTGGTGCATGCATAAATTGGCTTAGGATATTGACTGAGTATGTGATGTCTAGTCTTGTCATTGTGAGATAGATTAATTTTTCAACTAATCTCCTATAGCGTTCTGGATTATGTAACAAATTATCTTGATAATCCATAAGCTTTAGATTTACTTCCATTGGGAAATTCAAAAGTTGAGCACCCAAGTAACCAACATCATCTATAATCTCTAAAATATATTTTCGTTGAAAGATTACAATGCCTGCTTTGGACCTTGCAACTTCCAAGCCAAGAAAAATTTTTTAGAGAACCGAGATCTTTGATATGGAATTATTGATGCAAAAAATCTTTGAGACTTTGTATAGCAGTTGCATCATTGCCTATTATCACTATGTCATCTACATAGATGAGCACCATAGTTGTAGATGAACCTTTAGTCTTCACAAATAAAGAATAATCTGAATGTGATTAAACAAAACCAACCTTTTTGATAGCATGAGAGAATTTTGCAAACCAATTTCAAGGGGCTTGTTTAAGTCCATAGAGGGACTTATGCAGTCAACATTCAAGCTTCTCTCCCTATCGATAAAGACCCGGTGGTGGAGTCATATATACCTCTTCCTCTAAATCACAATGGAGGAAGGCATTGGTCACATCCATTTGATGTAATGGCCATTGTTTGGTTGTAGCAAAGCAAGAAGACATCAAACAGTTGTTAATTTAGCAACAAGGTGTAAATGTTTCAGTGTAATCCAAGCCTTCTTGTTGAGAAAATCCTTTGGCAACTAACCGTGCTTTGTAACGTTCAATCATGCCATTAGAATTGTATTTGATACGATATACCCATTTGCTGCCAATGGGGCGATGACCAGTAGGCAAAAGAACCAAAGACCATGTCTTTTGAGTAGTAAGTGCATCAAGTTCATGTTGCATGGCCTCTTGCCATTTCGGATCTAATACAGCCTATGCATATGAGGTTGGTTCAAGAACACTTGAAATAACATTGACAAAGTGTTTATGATTAGAAGACAAAGAATCATATGAAATGTAGTTACTTAAAGGGTACCGAGTAGCTGACTTAGTTGAAGATTCCTGGTTGGAGATTGCATTTGATGGCATTGTACTCACATGTCCACAATGAAAATCTTGAAGAAGAATGGATGGTTTTTTGGTGTGCTCCTTCTACGAAGAGGAGGCGATGGGGATGAGACAGGAGAGAAGGAATTTTCTATAGAAGTGGTCTTGAGTAATGGGGGATTAAGGAAATTTGTAAGAGAAGTTGACTCAGTGAAGTATTCGGTTATCTCAGATTGGGAAATTTTTGTAGCTGGTGAGTGTTCTATGGTATGAAAAGGAAACATTTTCTCATGAAAGATGACATCTCGGCTTGAGAAAAATTAGTGAGTTTTGAGATCATATAAGCAATAAACTTTTTGACCAATGAGATAGCCAACAAAGATGCATTTCCTAGCGCAAGAGTCAAATTTGTGAGTGGGGTGCAGATTTGTTGCATAACAAAGACATCCAAAAACTCGCAAATTAGAGTAAATGGGTGGCTTGTTATACAACATTTCATAGGGAGATTTGTGTTGCAGCATAGGGGTGGGAAGACGATTGATAAGGTAGGTGGCGGTAAGCAAACTCTCCCGCAAAATTGCAATGGAAGATTAGCATTAATTCTTAAGGCCCTGCCAACGTTCAAGAGATGTCGATGCTTTCGTTCAACTACACCGTTTTGTTGAGGTGTAGATGAACAAGAGCTTTGAAATGATATGCTAAGATTGGAAAAATATGATTTCATGGATATGAATTCTGAGCCATTATCATTTCGAAGACATTTAATTTGGAAATTAAACTGAGTATTGACAAAAGAGATGAAGGTTTTTAGGAACCCTTGTGTTTCGGATTTGAATTTCAATACGATTATCCATGTGAATCTAGTATAGTTGTCGATAATGGTTAAAAAATAATGTGCCCCTATATGAGTTGCAGTACAGAGAGGTCCCCAATATCATAGTGAATAAGATCAAAAGAATGTAAAAGTTTGAATAGTACTAGAAGGAAAAGGTAATCGTGTTTGCTTAGCCAAATGGCAAGTTTCACACGAATGTTGAGAATTAAATACAAATGAAGGAATAACATGACTCAAAAACTATGAAGGTGCCTTGGAGGGATGTCCTAACCACTGGTGCCATGAGATTTTTGTAGTGGAATCCATATGATAAGTGATTGGTTTGGTAGGCGATGCAAATTTTATTGATGGTAAAAAATAGTACAAGCCATTAAGTTGCTTCCCCAAACCAATCATCTTCTTCGAAGTTAGGTTATACAATACACAAGAAGTAGGAAAGAAGTGAATAGAACAATTTAAGGTAGTTGTGAGTTGACTAACTAACAGTAAATTCACATGGAAAGATGGAGCACAGAGTATGTTTTTAACATGCATGTGGTCTGAAAGTCGGGTGGAACCTATGCCAATTATAGTAGAGCAAACACCATTGGGCGAGGTTACTTGAAAAGAGAGAGAGGAGAGGTGATTGAAACTAATGTGGCTATGTGATTAGTAGTGCCACTGTCAATGATCCAGTGACTCAAGGCTGTCTTTTGTGCAGTAAAGGAAGAACAGAAAGGGACAGAAATACATGTATAGTTTGCTCAGACAGATTGTTTACCATTAAAAAAGGCTTTAATTTGAGCAAGTTCCTCAGAGGTGAATTAAGGAGTAGGTTCGATGGAGGGTTTGTGTGAGTCTGAAATTATTTCTGTGAGCAGCGATTTTTCTACTTCGATTGGGTGGTTGAACTTCTTTGCCATGAAGTTTGTGGCCAACTGGGAACCCATTGAGAAAGTAACATCGATCCACAATGTGAGTAGTGCCGTCACAATAAGAGCAATGAAGAGGTTTTCGGTTTCCTTGAGGCTTGGAATGAGAGGATGACCACTATTTTTGTTGTCTTGAAGCCATAGGTTGTGACTCCTTGGAGTTGTCATAAGTATTGATACTCATGGCATGAATAAGATCACTGCTCTATGTTTCAATGAGGCCTTGCTGCTTTTCTTCTTCACACAAAAGTGAATATGCCTTTTTAACAGTTGGTAAAGGATGCATGAGCATAATCTGTCCTCGTATAGCAAAGTATGTCTCATTGAGTCCTATAAGAAATTGACCAAGCCGAATTCTTTCTTCCTTTTCTTTTAGATCTTTTTGTCCTCCACATCTGCAAGTGATTGAGGGGCTGAAAGTGGTTAGCTCATCCCACACCATTTTCATCTTTGTATAGTAAGAAAAAATGGATTCTTGATTTTGTTTCAGTTCAACAATGGATCGTTGAGTTTGATAATGATGAGAAAAATCACCTTGAGAGAATCGTTCTTGAAGATCTGTCCAAATTTCTGAGGGAGTTTCAGCATGGAGAACATTGTTTGTAAGGTCCTAACTTAGAGAATTGAAGATCCAAGAGAGTACCATATCATTGCAACCCTGTCATAAAGAATATTTGGGATCCTTTTCATTTGGAGTGGTAACGGTTCCTTTGATGAATCCCAATTTGTTTTTGGCACTAAGGCTGATTAGCATCGATCATTTCCACATGGCATAATTTGTTCCATCTAAGACTTTTGGAACAAGGATCATGCCGGAATGATCAGAAAGGTGAAGAAACAGAGGATCGGCTGGATCAATCGTAGGTGTAGACACGTTTAGTCAGAGTATGCAGAAATTTACAGAAGTAATAGGATCATTGCTCTAATACCATGCCAAAATAAGAATTGAGAAAGCTAGTACTTTTGTTATTTTGTTTTTGTGTCAAAATGCTACAATATATATACATATACAAGATCAAATCATGATCTGAAAGAACAAGAAAATAAAATAAAATGCTCAACTAATTTTTTTGAATGAAGGGATTATAAATTCCTAAATATGTGCAGTAAGGATTATCTCTAAAAATAACATTAATCAAATCTCAACAAATCTTAACAGTTACAACATAATGGCCACGAGGGAGAGAGAGATAAAGGGATTGATGGTCTCTCTCTCACTCTCTCTCTATTTTATTTATTTTGATGATTCAAAATCAATTTCATCAATCCGTAAATCAAAGTTTTTCTTCACAATTATTTTACACAAATTATTATTTGTAGAGAGAGAATCCCGACAAAAATCAATAGAGTATTGAACCAAAAAGCTCATACTCTTTGAACACATTAATTTTCGACGCTTTTGTTAGTGAATATAATAATAAAATTATGTCCCTCTTTAACAGTTTAAATTTTTAGATGAATTAATGATTTAACATAGGTATCATAATAGACTAAAAATCATGAACTTAAATTTTTAGATGGATTGATAATTTAACAACTCCAACTAAACCATCCAAAGGGATTGACTGTCAATCAATTTTAATTTCAAATTTCTAATTCCCCACCACCAAACATTGCGTTAAACTAACCTACACGGGTTATCCAATGGTTATGGAATCAAAGTTAGGTAGGAAACGAGATTTATTTTAAATTTTGGCCCACAAAAAGAGTCATCCTCAACAAGAATTCTCCACGACAGTGAATTGTGCCATGGCCACCATATTTGACATCTCACTTTTCCTAACGCCCTTTCAGTCTATTACGTCTTCCTCCAAACAACTGCAGAAAATTCCATGTCGACATGAGAAGCATGACAGACCATATTTAATATAGAATGGTTCAAATGTTAGAGTCCAAAATAATTTTCAAACACTCATATGAAGTGAGGCCAATCAGTTCATGATAAATTCAATTCATGTAAGTGTTTAGACACGAACATTATAGATTTATGAGTCTCATTATATGTGAGTGTTTGAACATTCTAGTATATATTACTCTTCAACATATTTCTCCCCCATTGAATGTTCACACTTCATAATAAAAATAAGAGTAATGTTATCAACAATGACGTGAAGTATAAATTTTTTTTGCTATGGTGCATGCACCTGATATTCACACATCTATTACGTTGTAAAATTTCAATTTGTGACTGATCCTACCTATTTGATAATAATAATAATAATAAGGGTTAATTGTATTTTGGTACTCAGAAGTTTTGTTCTGATTTTAAATAATGACTTCGATTGTTAATTGTCACAATTCAGTTCCTTAATTTTTTATTTCATTTCAATTGAAATCAAGTGTAAAAGGTCTTTAACGGCCACCCTCAAATTCTTAATGACAACTGTTTCCGCATTAAAATTATACGATCTCATTTGAAAGTTATATAAAATTACAAGATCTTATTTAAAACTTGTTTATAATTATAAGATACTATTTTAAAATCCGTATGAAATTATATGATAATAAAATATAATTAATTTAGAACGATTATTTGTAATTGATCTCAATTAAACTAAAATTTAAAATTAAGACACTTAATTATTACAATTGATAATCAATAACCTTATTTAAAATCGAAACCAAACTTAAAACTACTGAAGTATTAACCCTAATAATAATGAAAACTCAGAGAGACAAAAAAAAAAAAACTGGCGGAAGTATCAGCTCATGTAAACGGTATTGAGTGGGGATTGTCAACACCTTTGCCGTTTTTTCTTTCCTTTCTTTTTGAGGGAGCACGATTTGATTGATGGCTCATAGAAACTATGCCTTCACACGAGAGGGGAGTTTATTAATTTTAGATCAATCTCAACAATAATGATATAAACCATGTCAACAAATATATATATATATATATATATATATATATATGAAAGCAATTTCACACAATTCACACGAGTCTATTTACGTTGTGTTTATGGTTTCACCTATAAATTTATCAAATCTCAAAAAGAGCGTCAAATTTTTTTGGAAATCTATGAAAGAGTTTTCGGAGTTAATTGAAATCACATTAAATTGTTAGTTTAGGAGTTTATTATTTCAAGTTTTTGGGTTCGATTTCTTTTGTCAGTAATTTTTAGGGTCACTTCATCCCTACATACAAGCATGTAAAACGGTGACAATTGGTCAAGGTATGTCTATAAACGAATCGGATTCGAAACAGATTAGGGGTTCTTCGAATCCTATTTGTTAAGAAAATTATTAAATCGGATTGGATTTTTCGACAGATCTATAAATTCTTAATTTATATTCGGATTTGTTAACTATTGGATCAGATTTGATCTGATGCGATCTGATCCTATAATAATACTAATATATATTATTATGTATATAAAATATTATGTTATAATATGTAAAATTTAAAATATATAAACTCAAGTCAATTTAACTCAATAAATTCTTATATAATTTAATATTTAACATATCATAAAAAAATATAACACTATATATCTTAATTAATAATATATAAAATTAATATATATGTTATATTTAATAAGATTGGATTGTTAACGGAACAGATTTGATTAATCTATATTCGATTCATTTAACTAAAAAAATTATTAGATTCGGATTGGATCGAATCATCGGATCATAAGATCAAATTTTTTGTACCATATCTGAATGAATAAATCGAATTCAGATTAAAATCTGATTCATTAACGGTCCTAAGCCCAAGATACTCTCCATTACCCCCCCCCCCAAAAAAAAAAAAAAAGCAAAATTTGACCAAAAAAAAAAGGGGGGGCAGAAAAAGAAGCAAAATTTTCTGTGATATATTAAAAGGTGGATTGAAATCTACAAACTAAAGGCAAGAAAATCATTTTGAACTTTTCACACTTCTTCGTCATGATGCTCAATCATTTGCATAAAAAATTCAAAAAATTATATGCGTAATCTAAAATTTTCAACTAAGAACAATTTGACTAAGAAGATTAAATCAATTTATTTTTAGTTAGAGGATCTCTTATTTATGTTGCCAAGTTATTGACCAATGACATACCTTTTTAGTATCAATAATTTAATGCTGTCAATTTGACTCCATTAAAATTCAATTTTCATATTAATTTAGATTTTTATACGAGAATTCAAATTTGATTTAAACAACTGATTACAATTGATTTGAAAACTTTTCTTAAGATATTATATAAAGTCATTTTGCTTTATGTATAAAAATTATAACTTTTTTTCAGTTTCCTCATATTTGAGTTTTCAAAAAATATATTTTGTTAATTTAATTTATGATTTGGGCATCAGACTTTTCTCATTAAATAGTGTGCTTTTCAAAATTTTACTTTAAATTTTATATTTTTATATTGTAATATTGGTAATGTATTAAATTATATAATTAATAGGACATAATGATATATTAACAATGTATTAAATGATATGATTAATATATTTTAATAACATAACTATATATTACTTTCACAATATTTAAAATAAAAATTTGAAAATTATAGGATTAATGTATTACCAGTCAAACTCATGCCCAAAAAATGGGGCCATGTGCAGAGTTGACTCCAGAAAAGATTACGAAAAATTATATCTGCAACCAACCAAGAAAGTTCAGGGTTTTGATTCGTTATTTTCCTCACAGGCCACAGCGTGGATACAATATCTTCAGTGCATGAAACACAGATTCTGGGATCCCACAAAAAGTTCAAGAATCTATCGACATTAAATATCCACCCATCTTGCAAGAAAAAAAGGTAAGATCGTCTCTCTCGTTTCTCTCTCTTTTGCTGCTGAAGAGGTGGATAGTTAATGGTTTCTTGTAATCAGATAATGGTTCTAGCCTGTGATTAAATTGTGGTTTGATATTGGAAATATCTCTTTGTTTTACCGTGCCATTGAATTTCATAACTGAATCTCTTAGAAGAGTAAAATTTACTTGTTGGGTTGTGTTTACAGATTTGATCATGGCCCTTTATAGATCTTATATGTGTTTTCTTGTTGAATGAGAGCATTTTGGGTATTCAAAATTGATATTTCAATGTTATGATTGCTTGCCCATTTGCAACAAGCAAATAAAGTGATATTGGTAAGCAATTTTTATTTTCAAAATAGGGCAAGGTTCTTTTACTTTAGCTACTTTCCGAAGTAACATTGCACACTAGGATTTAAATATATATGCATAAGCTTATGGCCAATGTTACCTGGAACGTGGATCGTTATGGTATGGGGAACGGCAACGGGAGATCCTCACTTGTTATAGAACATGGCACGTTAAGGGTAGGCTTTTTTGGATCGCTTTGATGGAATGAAATACGTTTATTTAGAACGTGATATGAATTTTTATTGTATTTGTAATAATATTGGTATGTATATATAAACACCAAAATATTTCAACGATTCTAAGCAATTATAAAATAAAATTTCAATGATGTGTATGTATTTTGTATGATTTTTTTGTTTGGAACTTTTGATATTTTAGATTGGAACGCTAAATCTTGCATTCTAAATTGTTAATGATTTATGTTTTGGATCATGCGATCCCAATTTGCATTTCGCTAGGGGAGGAGCAAATTATGGTAACCAAGCTTATGGCATATGTTTATGTATGTATCATAAATTTATAACTCATGTTTTGGAGTATTTTTGGTCATTAGCATAGGGGTTGAAAATAAAATAAGCAATTCTTATTTACAAAATAGGGTAAGGAGTCTATATCTATGTATCATAAATTTATAACTTCTGTTTTGGAGTCTATCATAGGGGTTGAAAATAAAAATATCATACATATTATGTCATGCTATTTCCTAAAGATTTTTGTGATGCAAGACTTTGATGTATCGATTTTTATTTATTTTTATTTTTTGGCGTAGGTTTATGGAGAGGTGGTGTTCATTTTGTTCTAGTTCATTTGATTAATGTTAAACTTTTTATTATTTGTAGGAGCTGTCCGAAAGTAAGCAGCCATGGTTACTCCTTATGAAAATAAGGCTCCTGTTAAGCTTGAGGTTTGTGATTGAACCTATCAATTCCATTACAGAGGTGAAAATAGGATTTCACAGGAGCAAGATAAACTGTACTTTTCTCCAAATGAATATCTGATAAGAATTTGTTATCACTGGCAGGGAAAGTATGTTGCAATAATAGTGTGCTGGCTTCTTGGCAATGGGTGCCTTTTTTCATGGAACAGTATGCTTACAATAGAAGATTACTATGTTGCCTTGTTCCCGGTAATTGTTCTTTATTTGCATTCTCTTTTTGTTTTTAGTCTTGGGGGACATTTACTGGGTTTTTAGTTCTGAACAATGGAATTTCTTTGATGACTTGCATGCCTAATTTTGTAATTTAGAGCAGTCATAGTTCACATACTCCTTAATATTCTCGTGATATTATATATAGCAGTTATAAATAAATGCCCCTTATTTGTTATACCAACACCAATGCATTCGCCTCAAGCAGAGTTTAGCGCCATTCCATAATGAAAGTAATCAAAAGGAGTGTTGTAGATAGTTGCTACTTCAAAATTCACCTCGTCTCCAAGTAATACACCATAAACTTAACAAAGCTAGTTGATTGTGCAGTATAATGCTTATGAGTAACTACTTATCACAATAATAATAATAATACTTATGAGAAACCAGCTTCATTTGTTGTTTGAATCAGCTGGGATTAGGAGTATCCATTTCAGGAAGCCTCATCTGTTGTTCTGATTTTACTATAGATAAAAGAGTTGGGAAATCATTATCAACCAAATTCTGATTTTTTTTATTGGAATTGTTCATATTTATCTTGAATTATTCTACAAATTTCAGAATTTTCCGTGTATTTTCTGACTGAAAAAATTTGGAATATTTTTCCTAACCTGCATTATTATTATTCTTTATTTATTTTTTGGTGTCAACCAAAATATCTTCTTACAAATTCTTGCCATCAAGTTCACAATGTCTTGCTAGTTTCTTCCCCTAAATTCTTCGAAGTGTGATGTTTAGTTTGTAGAACATGCTTACTCTTGGAGCTGCCTTGAATTATGGCTTTAGATATATGTATAGGTGATGAAAAATTGTTGTTTTTGTTGCTGCTGCTGCCTTCTGTTGTTTCATTGTTATTGTTGTTGTTATAAACGGCTTATGGGATTGGCTTAACAGAGAATTTCTTTCATTGTTTAGAAATACCACCCCTCAAGGGTCCTTACTCTCGTATATCAACCATTTGCACTTGGAACACTTGCAATACTTGCATACAATGAGGCAAAACTCAATACAAGACGACGGAATCTATTTGGATACTTCCTTTTCTTCATAAGTTCTCTTTTGGTTCTAGTTGTAAGTCCTGTTCACACACACATATATTGCATCTTTCATTGTTTTCCTATACTATAGATCTTTTTAGGAAATATATTTTACTAATTTCAATGAAAATTATTAATCAATTTGGCTCCATTTTGATTCACTTAATTATATTGCCATAGTTGGATTTGGCTACATCTGGGAAAGGGGGAATTGGAACTTACATTGGAATATGTGCCATTAGTGGTGTTTTTGGAGTTGCAGATGCTCATGTTCAGGGTGGAATGATTGGAGACCTTGCATTCATGCTACCTGAGTTCATTCAGGTTGGTATCTGTGATCACCTCCAAAAAATTTTATCTTCCTTACTAATCTGATCTGGTTTTGAAATTTGAAATCTTGTTGTTGTCTTGAATTCCTCAGTCTTTCCTGGCTGGTTTAGCTGCATCGGGGGTTCTAACCTCCGGTTTGAGGTTGATCACAAAAGCAGCATTTGAGAATTCCAAGGATGGTCTTCGCAAGGGAGCCAGTACATTCAAATCCCCATCTGTTTCTTTTGTTACTCTTCTTGAGTATAATATTGAACAATCTACTGCTACCTATTGGGGTTACAATTTTCTGAAAAAAATAAATTTTCTGCAAGTTATATTACTTTTAGTCCAAAGACCAAAAACTTGTGTAAAGTAGAAGGGAATTGGGTCAAAAAATTGCTCTGTTTTTTCCTCCTTTTTTTTTGTCTGTATCATTGTTGTCTTCCAAACAAATCACATGTTATTTTTGTTAATCTTGTTTGCTAGTTAACTTCATTTTGATATCCTTTCCACACCAAGTACTTTGCTTGCTCTCCATTTGCAAGTTTGTCAATATTTACTTGATGGTTTGTACTGGATATTGACTGCTAATATAGTTCTAATTGCTTATTTTTCCTGAACATTATAAGGAAAGACACATGGGTGATATAATTTAATGATAAAGACAGGTATTGATTGACAATAATTATAGAAGAAACTACAATATTACCTGATCAGAAATAAGAGGTGTTAGCAGAAATCAGTTTGTTTGATGGGTGCGCTTTCATTACTATCATTCAGCGTGGATCTTGCAACAAGAAGAAAGCATTATGCTGTCACAATCTTTGTTTGTATTTACTTCCTAGTAATTTTATTACGTATACTCAAAATCAAGAATAGCTTTATATTGTAGTATACTAAAATCCACAATAGTTGGCCTGCACATTTCTATGTTGTTACTAATATCCCAGTTTTGTAATCTAACCTTAAGCTTTTGGAGTAAATAGTGTCTAACATGTTAGAAGAACCTTGGTTCTGAGTCTGGGAGGCCTTGGACAAGGTTTGCACACTGCTAATCTGTTATGTTTGTTTGTGTACCTGTTTGTCTGTCTCTCCATGTGCAAGACAAGCTTGCATGTGAAGTAGGGTTTTAGAGCTTGATATACATTGTTTTGTCCATTCTATAAAATGGACTATCTATTGTTTTTGGTTACTGTCTCATCAATTTCCATTATTGTACTTTGCAGTTCTGTTCTTTGCTATCTCTGCCTTTTTTGAGCTGCTCTGTGTTTTTCTCTATGCATTTGTCTTTCCAAAGCTACCAATTGTGAAATACTACCGCTCCAAGGCAGCTTCAGAGGGATCCAAAACTGTTTCAGCAGACCTTGCTGCCGGTGGCATTCATGGACACCCAGGACAAGAAGTATATCTCTTTCAATTTGTATAACTATGACAATTTGCGACATGATGTTCCAAGTAAACCCTGATTGAATCTTCTATTGGAATCTTTGCAGGCTGGGGAAGATCCTAAACAATTGGAGCGACTGGGCAACAAAGAATTGTTATTTCAAAATATAGATTACGCACTAGATTTGTTTCTGATATATGTACTGACACTGTCAATTTTTCCTGGATTTTTATCTGAAGATACTGGATCACATAGCTTGGGTACATGGTAAGTATTTCACGACCACCCACCTCACTAGTTCACCAATAATTTATATGAAAATTGACAAGGATTTCTTTTAGAAATAATCCTTTTAAATTCTTACTCCATGACTTCCAAAAATTAAAACTCTCTCTCTCTCTCTCTCTCTCTCTCTCTCTCTCTCTCTCTCTCTCTCTCTAACTCTCTTGATATTCTGATATCTGATCATTTAGTCATATATTTCAGGTATGCACTTGTTCTGATAGCAATGTATAATGTGTGGGATATTATTGGGAGATACATTCCACTCTTGAAATGCATAAAGTTGGAGTCACGGAAAAGACTCATGATAGTTATTCTTTCACGTTTCTTACTCATCCCAGCATTCTATTTCACAGCCAAATATGGTGACCAGGGCTGGATGATAATGCTGACATCCTTCTTGGGGTTAACTAATGGTTACCTAACTGTCTGTGTACTTACTTCTGCTCCGAAAGGGTACAAGGTTCGTTCATTTGATACTAATTTGGAAGTATTAGTTTCTTAAAGTTTGAGATAGTGTTCTTGCAAAAATATATTGAATTTTGTTTTTGTAGGGACCAGAGCAAAATGCGCTGGGGAACATACTTGTTCTCTTTCTTCTAGGAGGTATATTTGCTGGAGTCACACTTGACTGGCTGTGGCTTATAGGAAAAGGGTGGTGAGCATTGATTTTGGCTAATTTGAAGCCAGGGATTTTTCTCATTTTAGTTTGGACAGGAAGGACTACACTCAATTTTTTAGAATGGTTGATTCTTGAACGGAGGGCAACATGGACAAGTAAGCCATCTGCTATGGGTTGCTGAAAGTATTGGGCCAAGTGCTGCTTCTTTATTTAGATTTGAATTGTGAACTCATGTACAGTTATCTCTAGTAAAGAATGAATAATAACTGAATGTAAGCTTATATTGTGTTTGAATTGTCTTGAGCTGTTGCACAGTATGTGAACGTCCCTTTGCATTGAACTCAACAGCTCAACCGTCATTGCCAAACCAAGTTTTTCAGAGGTGATTTGTTACCCTTTTCATTCTTACCCCTGATGCCCTTCTGAGATCAAGGCAATGTATTTTATGGTCCTTATTTAAATAGAATTAGAAGGATGGGATTTCTCTGTTTTACATGAATATTGTGCCCTACCTTCTAGATTGTCTTGCTTAGTGTGAAATTGTTATGCACTTCTCGTAATGCATTCCCAGGTTTTGATTTTTATGCTCATAGAATACAATTATATTTGCTTAAATAGAAAACCAGATGGATGAGTTACCTAAGATGTCTGTGTATTGAAAACAATTACCATGTATGGTGATGCCAATGGTACATGTTTTTGTGAGTGTGGCAAATAACAACACTAACTGCATTTCAAAGTACGTATCATAATGAGTGAGTTTCTCAGTTCTTTAGAACAGAGATTTGATGACTTGAGAAAGAATTCAATTTCTTACCAGCAACAAACGAGGAAATAGACCACCAAAGCTTTTCTTGGACGGGAAAAAACATATATGCCTTGGAAAGAATAGATGCATGACCCTATAAGCCCTGTAGAAGTTATTTGCTGTATGATCAAAACTCAGCACATTGACTGGGTGCCAGATGCTTAACAAAAAGCAGGCATTGTTCCTTCTTATATCTTGGAAACAATAAAGCTTGTAAAGGCCTGCACCTGCTGGTGCTGGCACTCCAAGCTTGCTGGGAAAGTGCTCAGCCAGGTACAGTTACAGCTTGCTTGGAGTGAAGATTGTCGTTCTAACCTCTAGAGAATCAGTGATCAATATTCAGGGATCCATTTGAGAAGTTAGCTTGGATCTTGCAACTTGGTTTATACGAACTTGGTTCCAAACTAAAGATTTTCAAAAAGTTGCAATTCATTAGGAAAATGGATTATTGTCTTCTTCACTATTCAGAAAATGGGGGTTGCGAGCTGTGATCATTACATTGTTTAGAGGAGAAAATCAATCAGAGAAGTGAAAGAATAATCTCCAATTAAGATCCAATGTTTCAGCACTGTGACAAACCACTGGGGAAAAAAAAAGTGTTGTGGTACATAAGTTTTACTATTTTGGTATTCTTTGGAAGAAAAGAGTATTGAAATAATTTTAGTATCAAAATTAGAAAGGGAGACAAAAACTAAGTCGGTGCTCTCATATGCTAGGAACAGCAAACAAGTTTATATCCAAAAATAAAATATCATAAACAAACTTGTGTGAAGCCGTGAAAGAAACTACAATATCATTAACAAGTCTCCCCCCCCCCCCCCCCCAAAAAAAAAAATCATTTGGCAGTAGCTTGCACTACAACAAGTGTAAAATCCATAGAAAGCACAATGATACTAACAAAGGAGCTAGGCACAAGAGGGTATCCATTAATTTGATGGAAGTTTGCTCTTGAGTGCTTCCCATCCCTCATTTCTTTCCCACTCGACATCATTTTCATATTGAGACTCTGCAATCTGGTGGCATCGAACTTTCTCAAAGTAAGTTAGCTTAGGAAAATCTTGCTGCAAATATGACGCCTCTATCTTTAAGTTCTTCAGATACTTCAACCGTAGAGTCTCAACTTCCCACTTCTTATCTGATTCATGAGCCAAGTTTTCAAGTTGCCCTCCCCTAATATACAGCTTCTTTAAGGCTCCCAGGATGCTAGGCTTCAACCAGTCCGGTGACATAGGGATGCACCTAAGATCCAGTTTCTCCAATTTAGGAGGAAATGTGAAAGACTTCACTGTCAATGTAGCTGTTCTAGTCAGCTTTGCACCTTCCTTTCTCAGTGATCCTCCAACATTTGAGTTTGCTTCCGTGCTGGATTTGGATGATAAAGCCACCCCTCCCCACGATATAGTGAGGATACGAAGACTCTCAATTTCCTTCACCTTCTTCAGCTCCCCTTCATCTATAAGAGATTCACTCGCTATATGTATGCTCAGCTTCCTCAGTTTCTTCAAGTGAACAAGATCCCCCAACTTGCAAGGACTCTTCCTCGAATGTCCTGAAACAAAACCCTTTAGTACTTGAAGTGAAGTGAGCTTTTCGAGGCCCTTTGGCATGCTCTCAAGCAGGTAACACTCTGAAACATCCAAGTGTGCGAGCTTCCTCAATGAGGAGATATCAGAAGGCAATGTTTCCAGATTGTGACACGCCCTGAGGTCCAGAATTTCAAGATTGATGCACTCAACAACTGAGGGATGTAGTGCTGTAATTCTTGAAATTCCGCGGAGGCTAAGATACTTCAAGTGCTTCAGAGCTCCTAATTCATTCAAAAACTCTTCTTTTTCCACCTCAATATGATATCTTGCCGAGGTTTTCCACCTTCCCAGTTGAAGAACCACAAGCTTCTTCAACTTCAAAAACAAATCAGCATTGAAACTCAGAATTTTCCAATTGACATTGAAGATGGTCACCAGCTCATCCTCTCCGGAGTTAGTATTATTATCCGAAAAGGCCTTGTTACCAGAAACTAAGCATGCGCGACGAGACCTAGAGAAGATATCAACAATTTTCCCAGTAGGATCGAAATCGAAAAACTCTGCTCTTGTGACCACTGATATCAACATACGATGAATCCAACGATGCATTGAACAACTATCCACAACACGATTTTTCTCCTTCCTTGTAAATTGGCACTATCAAACCCTTTGCAATGAGGTCGTTGAAGATCCGTTCTCCTTCTTGTAAATTGGATTTGTTGACCAAACCTTCGGCGATCCACCAGTAAATCAATGGCCTCTTCTTTATAACCGCTTTCTCCGGAAATACCGCGAGACAAAACAAACATATCTTCAACTTATTGTCAAGAACATCATAACTCAACTGAAGATTTGCCATGGAGGGCGAAACAAGAATGTTCTCTTCCACACTCAATCTCAACCAGTCGTCTGACACATTCCGGGATTGATCCTCCGACAGGGCCCGCTGCTGTGACTGTGCGGCCGTCTCGTCCAGCGGCGGCAAGTTAATCTGGGGGAATATTCCCTTGATTTTACCGATCCTTACTTCGATGGACTTCAGCTTGTCGCCGATCTTGTCCCTGTTGGTGAAATTTTCGAATACATCGTCGTCGATGTCTTGTTTTAAGAAGTTGAATTCAGTAATCAGCACTTCTTCGCACCGCTTGAATTGGGGAAACAACTCCTCCATTTCCTTAAGCTCGCTTTCGATATTTTGCAACGAGACAAGAGAATCGTCATCGCGTTGAATTTCGTTGGGCTGTCCGGTGGCGCTCTGGATGATTTGAGCCACGCGTTCAAGCATACTTGGGATGGTGTCGACTGGTGTTCGTTTACTTCGAATTGGCATGTTTTCTGGTATGGAGAAGAGCAAAGAGGGCAAAGATGGTGAATGAGGGAGAAAGAAAGATCAAGGCAAGCTTGAGAGAGAGGCTCCAATGACGAAGGAGACTCTGGAAGTGTATAATGATTACAATTACAGGGAAAAAACACAGCCTCCATGTGTAAGAAAAGAAGAGGAAAGACTGAGAAAAGTTTTTTTTTTTAAGTCAACTCAAGTAATATGTCTGTTTTTTTTTTTTTTTATGTTTTTTTTATATTATTGTTTCTTTTGGATATAAATCTTTACTTCATTGTACATGTTTGTTACAAATAATTTATAAATTTAATTTTTTTAAGAAATAAGTTTTATTTTATGATAAATAATTAATAATTTATTTCTTTGGATATAAATCTATACTTCATAGTCCATGCTTATTACAAATAATTAATAATTTAATAGTTTTTTATTAATTAATTTTTTTTAAGAAATAAAATTTATTTTATGATATATAATTAATAATTTTTTTAAACAAAATCCTTTATGTTTCGAATAGGGAATTACATATGTATAGATCTCATCTAAAATTATTAGTAAAATTAAATTATTTATAATATAAAAATATTAGGAACTTTTTTTATAATTTAAATTAGTTATAATAACTTAATAGTTAATTATTATAGTAATTAAGTTTATCTTTGAATCTCTTACAATTATTAATTACTAGAGATTGAACTCTACTCCAAAATAATAATAATAAGAGATAATTGGCCTCCGATTCCTATATTAGTGATTTTATTATTAGTTAATTCATGTTAGTTACAGTTTTTATTATAAATTTTTTTTTATTGTAAAGTAACTTATGAATTACGTGTCATTTTTTATATATTTTTCAATGACTAATTTATCTCTTTTATTTATTATCTTTTTACGTTATTGGATTGACTTTTTTTTATTCGTTTCTTCATTGATTGATATTATTTTTGGTTAGTTTTTTATTTTTTATTTAAATTTGAATACGTTACTTATCTATTTTTTATATCATTGACTGTCAATAAACTTTTTTTTTCTATTCTGTTCTCCATTGTGAATTTTCTTATCTATTTAAATCTTATCACCCTTCTTTTTTCGTAACTTCGTTTTTCTTTTTTACTGCTATCTCACCTTCAGTTTATGTTAAAAATTGTTCACTAGATTTTCATTCACAATTAGAATTATTTTGTGTTTTATTCATGATCAGGTAGTGATTTTATATATATATATATATATATATATATATTTCATTTTTTGGGTTTTTTTCCATATTAGTTTTTTATTAATTATATGCATTATATTTATGATTTTTTTCATTCAATATTATTATTATTTACATAGTATTTTGTTCATTTTTTGTTTTTCATTTTTTTAGTTTATATAAATTATTTGTTAGTTGTTATTAAAATTTTGTTTTGTATTATACATTTTTTTTTATCTATTTTTATAGTGAATACATCACTGTCTTTGTTCATTAAATGTTTTATAAATTTTTACATGTCAGTATTTTGTTTATTGATCTTTCACCTTTTTCCTTAAATGTTCTGTAAAATTTTATATGTCAGTATTTTATTTGTTATAAAAATGTATATGTTTGTGTTTTATTTTATTTTATCTTTTTCTTATTAATATACAATTTCATAGTTTCATACTATATAAATTTATATTTCACATATTTCACCATAAATATATATATATATATATATATATATGTTTATGTTTTGTTTTATTATAATTTCTCTGTATAATTTCACAGTTTTATATTGTATAAAAATTCTTTCTTTTATCATTTTTTTTCATTTTCAAATTTTTGATGATATTCGAAATTATAAGGATTTAGAAACCCTAATTTCAGTGCAAAAAATGGAACGATTAATAGATTGAATCGTGGTTGTCTTTTTGAATAACCGAATTCTCTCCCTTATTGTGCGACTAGAGAAGGCCATATTTATTTTTTTGGTAGTTCTTTTTTTTGGACTATATTGTCCATAAAAGTTAACTGAACTTTTTTTGTTATAAGAGTTAGAGTTAAATTTAATTATAATTAAAATATTAATAAATGACATATAACTGAATGACCTTAATATTAATAACAAAAACAACAAAAAAATTTAATGTATTTTTTCTATGTATAAATTTTTAATAATTTGTTAATTATGTAAAATAAGAATTTTCAGCCCAAAAAAAAAGTGCAATAAAATACTCAAATGCAAAATAAGCATTTTTTCACTAATTTTAATACTAAGTGTTCTAAAAATCATTTGGATATCAAATGACTCATTATTATGTTATTTGAGATGTAAACTTTGAAAAAAAAAAAAAAAAGAAGAAGTTTGAAACATAATCAAAAGCGAAGAACTATACCATAGAGGGAGATGGGAAAAGCAGCGGCTCGAAAGAAAAAAAAAATTAGGGTAGCCAGTTCCCTCATCTATAGCTCTTAGGTTATGTTTGGTACATAAAAATAAAATGTTCATTTCATAGAATGAAATTAGGAATGTAATGAAAATGACACGAAAATATAATGATCATTCCTTATCGATTGTTTTGTAACAATTGAATAGTGTAGGAATGGAATGATTATAATTTATCAAATTAAGATAATAGAATGACCATAATCTCTTCATATAATATTATTTTATAAGGCACGGAATAAAAAATGTCTGTATGTATGTATGTATGTAGAGACACACACACATATATGTGATGTTAAAGAGAGAGATAATGTGAGCGGACTTGGGTATAAAGGTAGGCTTTTGATTTTAAAACAATAACTAATATGATTGATGTTAATAAAAAAAAGATATGATACTTCATATATATATATATTTGTATTCAACAATATTATATATATATGTGTGTGTGTGTGTGTGTGTGTTGGCGGGATCAATATAGATTTATTTTTTGAACATTATATATATATATATATATATATATGTTTGAGCCGGATTATTAAAATTCAATAGAGATTGATTTTAAAGCTACATTTTAAAACACTTATACGTGTATATAAATGTTTGTGTGTGTGAGTGTGTGTGTGTATATATATATATATATATATCTTTTGAATAATAATAATTAATAAATTATATATGGGGAGGGAGAGAGGATTAGTTGAGAGTAGAGTGGGTAAAATAATATTTTGTTTGATTAATAAATTAATAAATTCAATAGAGTAGAGTAGAACTTTTTCAAAAAGTATAATTAATAAATTCAATAGAGATTGATTTTAAAGCTACATTTTAAAACACTTATACGAGTATATAAATGTTTGTGTGTGTGAGTGTGTGTGTATATATATATATATATATCTTTTGAATAATATAATAATTAATAAATTATATATGGGGAGGGAGAGAGGATTAGTTGAGAGTAGAGTAGGTAAAATAATATTTTGTTTGATTTTAAACTAGAATGGAATGATGATTTTCAATTTTAATTATCAATACCAAACAAGAATATAAAATGAAAAAATTAGAATGCACATTCCTAAAATGTTCATCCTACTGTACCAAAGATAGTGTTAGGAACCATAATCACCGTTTCCAGATGGAAACCATGAAGCAAGCCTAATTTTCTTTAGTTCTCTCCAAGGAAAAAATGAAGTTGAGCCTTCCTTTGTCATATTGTTTTTCATCCATTGATATAAAATCTATCTTGTTAATTATTGGGACCTCATTAATCATGAGTTGTATGTGAATTAGATTCAAGTTATGCTTGGTTCAACTTATAGACCACACTTAATAGATTTTTCAAGTTTAAAACGGACTTTTCTAATTTGTTAGGTGTTTGATTTGGCTTATTGGCCGCATTTAACCCAAAATGAATTTTTTCAAAAAGTTAGTCCCAGTAGAACTTTTTCAAAAAGTAACTTACTGACACTAATTAATAACTGCTCCAAATACTAAAATATCATTTAAGTACTTATTAAATATATTCATCCAAAGACTAAACAATTTAACTCAGATAGCACTTTTCAACAGCTATTTATTCAAATTACAACTCAATTCAAACTGCACTTCTTCTTAACTCATTCAAACGAACGCTCAATAAAAATAGAACAAGATTTAATTTAAAATTGAAATTGAAATTATGCAGAGTAAGTTTGATCCAATTATAAGATTTGGTGGCATATTTCACAATATCAACATGTTTTTGGGTGAGATAGTGAAAAACTACACAAGATATGTTATTTTTAAGGAAAGTTAACAATAAAACTATTCTTGTGATGTGCACCAAATAAAATATTCACATGTTATTTGGAAAGTTATTTTGAGATCATTTTTTTGAGTGAGAGCATATGGGCATATATTCAACTAGTCTTTATCCCAACTAATTTTAGTATTTATGTTTATAAGATCTGATAAGATACACTTAGTTATCAATTATTTAAAGCAAATTTCCTTTTTTCTTCGAGTTTGGAAAGGTTATATTATGATGTAAGACTATAGAGTGGTGTTTGGCACAATGATAGGGACTGCTATCTTGAGCATCTCAAGAGAAGGTTCTTTATAGAGCTTTTGGGGGAACGGTTAGGAAAAATATCCTCCAAACCATTCCCCCAAACAGAGCTCGCAATACTGTTTCAAGACATCATGTTCACTGATCAACTAGTAACTCCGATAGCATTTCACAAGGGAAGGTTCAAGGCCGCAAGTTACCTTCCCTTATGTAGGAAATTTTCAATTGAACTCTCTCTTAGTGTCTGCATGTTATTCACATTACTTTCAATCATGTGGGGGATTGTTAGAAATAATGGATTTTTGAACATAATTTTTTGGCTATCTTTGAGCTCAAATTAAAGTAGGTTCCAAACATTAATTTTGGTGGGCCCACATAGAAATGTGTTATCCTCCATGAGGAGATTAAAATCATGTATTGGGTTACTTTAAATCATTAAAGAGTGAATAAGAAATTACTTTCGAACATCACCACTTGAAAATGGTAACAAAAACTTTAAACTTGTGAAAAACTTGTGTCCCACATAGGATGGGTACAAGGTTTTTAAGAAGGTTTGGGCCCTTAGGGGCACCCAAGTTTTGTAGATAGTGGAGGACCTAGCACTTGCTTGATTCACTACACACGTGCCACCGGGCTGAGTCGTGTCGGGTTGAGTTAGGTTTGGGTTTGGGTTTGGGTTTGGGCCGTGGTCCGTTGTGTATATATTTTTTTGAAAAAAATTCATTTAAATAATTTTCTAAAACGCTGTCGTTTTTATAAGTATTAGAAACAATCCAAAACGTTGTTGTTTAGTTACCAAGTTAATTAAATCTAATGCTGTCATTTTGTGATTGCGTTTAGTTTTAGTTTAAATCCAAAACGACATCATTTTACGATTACCTTTGGTTTGAATTTTGACTGAATGAGTGTCTTCTTCGTTGGGCGCGAATGTGTCTATTTGTCTTGAACAGACATAAACGAAACTTCATGCATGTACCAAATAGGCATGAAGGAGTCTATATAAACACAACCACCAACAACATTCATAAATCGAATCATATTTATACATTCCGTGCGTCTATTTTCATAGAGTCTAAGAGAGAATTCAAGTCACGACACTGGTTCGTCAAGCGCACAAGTCAGAAGTGTTTTTATTGTGTGTGTTGATCATTGTATCCTGGGAAGCACCGTTCATAGGCTCGTTAGCACCACTGCGAATGACGAATATACTTTAAGGATATTGTGTAAAACACAAGCCTTAATCAATCTCTGATTTCTTGTTTCTATAATTCTATAAACATTACAATTTTTTATTTCTTTTACTTTAATTATGTACTGTAGAAATATTGTTCCAGTTTTTCAATTTCTATTCATGTTTCCAAAAACCTTATATAAATTCTGATTCATAAATCAGTTACTGTTTTACAAAATAATTTTCTATTTTCAAATACTTTTTGTGTTTTTGAAGAGTGTGTGTGTGTGTGTGTGTGTATATATATATATATATATTGTGGATAACAATATTAAAGCAAATTTCTTCGTTATCAATTTATTTATAAAAAAAAACATAGAATTTTTACAAAAAGTAATATTTTATAATGTTTACAGTTTTGATTTTTTGTAGTATTTTATATACTATGAAATTTTTATGTAGTATTATATATATAATGAAAAATCTTATTAGTATAAGATTAATTTTTTAGAAAACCATATTTCATGACAAATATTCAGATTCTATTTATTTGAGTAATCTATTTAATTATAGATTTTTTTTATTGATTCATATATTTTGTGATAAACAGTATAAATGACTACTCCTCTTTCTTCTACCCCTACTACTACTACTGTGGCACCTGTTCCTGTTATGGTGCCTATGCCAGTGAATCATGGAGAGAAGCCTGAGAAACTCAATCGGTCTGATTTCAAAAGATGGCAATAAAAGATGTTTTATCTTACCACCTTGAATTTGGTTCAGTTCCTTCATAAAAATACTCCTGCTTTGAAGGAGAATGGGAGTGATAGGCAAGTGGTTGTCATCGTAGAGGCCCGAAAACATGCAGACTTCTTCTGTCGTAACTACATCCTCAATAGCTTGGATAACACATTATACAATGTGTATTGCACCATCTAAATTACAAGTGAACTATGAGAATCACTGGATTAAAATTACAAAGACTGAAGATGTCGAGATGAAAAAATTTCATGGTCGGTAGATTCTTGGACTAAAAAATGATTGATTCTAAGACAGTCATCAGTTAGGTCCAAGACCTTCAAGTTTTCTTGCATGACATTCATGTAGAAGGCATGTCCCTAAGTGAGTCCTTCCAAGTAGCTGCGATCATTAAAAAGTTGTCGCTTTTTTGAAAAAAATTCAAGAGTTACCTAAAGCATAAACGTAAGGACATAAAGCTTGAAGACTTGATTGTGAAATTAAGGATTGAAGAAGACAACCGTACTTCTAAAAAGAAAGTGGGCAAAGCCATCATGGAATCCAATACCAATGTTATGGAACAAGGGCAAAGCTCTCAAAATAAGAAAAGAAAGCACAATGGCGATGGTCCCAAACAAGGTACAAATAAAAAGTTCCAAGGCAACCCAAACAAGGTCCAAATAAAAATTTCATAGGTAAGTGCTATGTATGTAACAAACAAGGGCACCGTGTTAAGAACTATCGCAGTCGCAAGGACCAAAGGAATCCTAGCAAGAAGCGTGCTTAGGCCAATATGACCTAAGTGGACAATCTTTCTAAAGATGTTTCTAAGATAAATCTATCTGCAATGGTCTCTGAAGTGAATTTGGTTGGTAACAACAAGGAATGGTGGGTGGACACTGGGGCTACTCTCTATGTTTGCTCAAATAGGAAGATATTCTCATCATATCATAATATAGATAATGGAGAACAAATTTTTATGGGCAACTCCTCGACTTCCAAGGTTGAAGGTTAAGGACAAGTGGTGTTGAAGACGACTTCTAGAAAGGAACTCACCTTCAACAATGTGTTGCATGTGCCTAATATCTGAAAGAACTTGGTATCTAGATCATTGTTGAGTAAAAAGGGCTTTAAATTAGTCTTTGTATCGGACAAGTTTATATTATCCAAGAATTGGATGTATATGAGAAATGGGTATATGAGCGACGGGCTCTTTAAGATAAATGTAATGACTATTATACCTTTTTTTAAGAATAATAATAAAAATAAAATTTCTGCTTATATGCTTGAGTCTTTAAATATGTGGCATGGTAGACTAGGACATGTTAATTATGATACATTGCGTAGATTAGTTAATATGGAATGTTTACCTAAAGTTGAATTTGATCCAAATCATAAATGTGAGACTTGTGTGAAAACAAAGCTTATAATAACTTTTTTTTTAATCAATTGAAAAAAGTATTGAACCTTTAGAATTAATATATTTAAATATTTGTGATCCGAAATTTATTCAAACTAGAGGTGGTAAGAAATATTTTCTTACCTTTATAAATGATTGCACAAGATACTGTTATGTTTACTTGTTAAGAAGTAAAGATGGGGCATTAAAAATATTTAATCATTACAAGAATGAGGTTGAGAATCAACTTGATAAGAAGATCAAGATATTGAAAAGTGATAGAGGTGGTGAATAGGAAGCACTTTTTGGTGAATTCTATTCACAACATGGTATTATAACCAAACAACTGCACCCTATTCACCTCAGCAAAATGGGATTGCTGAACGGAAAAATAGAACTTTAAAAGAAATGATGAATGCATTGCTATTAAGTTCTGGATTACCTCAGAATTTGTGGGGTTAATTAATTTTTTTCACAAATTATATTCTCAATCGAATACCTCAAAAGAAAACCAATAAGTTCCTACATGAGTTGTGAAAGGTAGAAAACTTTCTTACAAATACTTAAAAGTGTGGGGCTATTTGGCTAAGGTGGTGGTTCCTACACCTAAAAAGGTTAAAATATGAACAAAAATAGTTAATTGTGTTTTCATAGGGCATGCTCATAATAGTAGTGCATATCGATTTCTGATTCATAAATAAAATTTTTTCGATATGCATGTTAATACTATTATTGAGTCAAGGAATGCATCGTTCTTTGAACATGTATTTCCTTACAAATCAACACAGGGGTCGAGTTTAATTAAAAGAACTCATGACATTGCAATAGGTAGTAGTCAAGACCAACAAGATGATGATGAACCTAGACGTAGCAAAAGGGTTAGAACATCAAAATTTTTTGGTCCAAATTTTTTAACATATTTGTTAGAAGATAAGCCTTAAAACTTTAAAGAAGTAATGTCGAGTCCTGAAGCTCCTTATTGAAAAGAGGTTATAAACAATAAAGCAGAATCCATTCTACAAAATCATACGTGGGAACTAGTGGATCTTCCACTAAGTTCAAAACCTCTTGGATATAAATGGATATTAATTCAAGAAGAAAATGAAAGTAGATGGATTTATTGAAAAGTACAAGGCTATGCATGTTATCAAATGATACAAGCAAAAGGAAGGCTTAGATTATTTCATTACATATTCCCTATTACAAGGATATCATCCATTTGAATGTTAATAGTTATTGCAGCTATATACAATCTTAAGATACACCAAATTGATGTAAAGACAACTTTCTTAAATGGTGAATTAGATGAAGAAATATACATAGAACAACCCGAAAGGTTTATTATTCCAAGTCAAGAAAAGAAAGTTTATCGGCTTGTTAAATCTCTTTATGGACTAAAACAAGCACCAAAGTAGTGGCATGAGAAATTTGATAGCATAATGATGTCAAATGGATTTAAAATCAATGAGTGTGACAAATCTGTATATGTCAAGAACACAAAAAATGACTTTGTCATTATTTGTCTCTATATTGATGATATGCTCATTATGGGTAGTAATAATAAAATCATTAAAGTTACTAAGAAAATATTAAACAATAAGTTTGACATGAAAGACTTAGGTATTGTCAATGTTATACTTGGAATAAAGATCTCTAGAATATCAGATGGACTAATAATATTTCAATCACATTACATTGAGAAAATACTCAAGAAATTTAAACAATATCATAATAGTCCCGCGAGAACACCTATAAATGTAAATCTACACATATCCAAGAATAATGACAAAAGCATATCACAAGTAGAGCATATGTAAATAATTGGCAGCCTAATGTATGTAATGAATTGTACCGTTTAGATATGGCTTACTATCAGCAAATTAAATAGATATATAAGTAATTTTGGTTCGAACCATTGGAAGGCAATAGTTAGGATTTTGATGTATTTGAAATATACCCAAAACTATGAATTGTACTACTCAAAATATCCAACGGTACTTGAAGGATACTGTGATATAAACTGGATATCCGATACAAAAGACTCAAAGTCCACAGGTAGTTACTTAATTGTTTACACTTGGTGGTGGAGTGGTATCATGAAAATCTTCTAAACAAACGTGCATTACTAGATCCACAATGGAATATGAGTTCATTACTCTTGATAAAGCTGGTGAAGAAGTTGAATGGCTTCGTCACTTCCTAAAAGATATTTCAATGTGTCTAAAACCTGCGGCCACTATCTGTATTCATTGCGATAGTCAATCAGCAAAAGTGCACAAAGTCACATATATAACCATAAATCTCAACATATTCGTTGAAGATATAATATTGTGAAACAACTTCTCTATAATGGTATTATTTCCATTGAATATATAAGGTCAAAAGATAACATTGTGAATCCGTTAACCAAATGTTTGACCAAAGAGTAAGTGAATAAATCATCGAGTGGAATGAACTTAAATCCTATGAACTAAGAGTTTCCATAATGGCAACCCAACATAACTAACTAAAGATCCCAAGATTTAGGTTCAAAAGGACAACTGAATTGTGTGTGACTTATTAAGATCACCATAGAGATAAAATCTCTTACCCATTCCTATGATAAAAATAGTGATACTTGTAGCGTTGAATATGATAAGCTAAGTTTTTAATGATTCCTATACCTTCTTTAATACAAGTGGAGTATAGCAAGATATTCTTAATAAGAAATCATTTGTGTGAGTGTGAATTGGGCCATTCTATGAGAATGATAAAGGCTAAAATTCTCTAGGAGCACTTATGAAATCAGGAATTGTTCAGGGCCAAAATGAACATAATCATGAGAATCAACTGTGTAAGAAAAGATTCTGTGTGAATACTATTGTCTTGGTTTACACAAACAGTTGAACATTTCAAGACATTATGATCACTAATCAACTAGTAACCCCGATAACATTTCACAAGGGAAGGTTTAAGGCCACAAGCTACCTTCCTTTATGTTGGAAATTTTTAATTGAACTCTCTCTTAGTGTCTACATGTCATTTGCATTACTTTCAGTCAATTTCATTCATGTGGGGGATTGTTAGAAATAATGAATTTTTAAGCATAATTTTTTTGCTATCTTTGAGCTAAAATTAAAGTGGGTCTCAAATATTAATATTGGTAGGCCGACATGGAAATGTATTATCCTCTATGAAAAGATTAAGATCATGTATTAGGTTGCTCTAAATTATTAAGGAGTGAATAATAAATTGTCTCTGAACATCACCACTTATAAATGGTAACAAAAGTTTGAAACTTGTGAAAAACTTATATCCCACATAGGATGGGTATAAGGCTTTTAAATGGTATATATACAATTATCTTGAAGGAAGATTTGGGCCTTAGGGGCACCCAAGTTTTGTGGATAGGGAAAGACCTAGCACATGCTTGATTCACCACACACCCGCCGCCCCACCCTGCCCCCCACTGAACTAGGTTAGGTCGGGTTTGGGTTTGGGCCTTGTATATATATCTTTTTGAAAAAAATTCATTTAAATAATTTTTCAAAACACTGTCGTTTCTATTACTGTTAGAAACAGTCCAAAACGTTATCGTTTTACGATTATCTTTGGTTTGAATTTTGACTAAATGTACATCTTCTTCATTGGGCGCAACTGTGTCTATTTGCCCTAAACAAACACAAACGAAATTTCATGCCTGTACCAAACAGGCACGAAAGAGTCTATATAAACACCACTGCCAGCAACATTCATGAATCGAATCATATTCATATATTCTCTACGTCAGTTTTCATAGAGTCTAAAAGAAAGTTCAAGTCATAACATTGGTTCGCCGGACACATAAGTCAAAAGTGCTTCTACTATGCATGTTGATCATTATGTCATGGAAAGCACCGTCCACAAGCTCGTTAGCACCACTGCGAGGGACGAATTTGCTTTAAGGACATTGTGTAAAACACAAGCCTTGATCAATCTCTAATTTATTGTTTCTACAATTATGTAAGTATTACAGTTTCTGGTTTCTTTTATTGTAATTCTGTATTGTAGAAATATTGTTCCAGTTTTTCAATTTCTGTTCATGTTTCCAAAAACCTTGTACATATTCTGATTCATAAATCATTTACTGTTTTACAAAATAGATTTCTATTTTTAAATATTTTCTATATTTCTAAAATACACACACACACACACTTCGTGGATAACAAGATTTACATGTTCATCCAACTTAAGATTAAGTTCACTTTAATGAGCTTTTTACTATACACTTGTAGAATTATAAAATACATCAAGCTCTCAAGTAATATAAAATTACAACTACAAACTAATAAATTTGGATAAATTACACTAACCTCTTTGAGGTTTCTGACAATTATACTGACTTATCTTACTTTATTTGATAATATACAGATATTTTTTCTCCAATCAATTTTTTTTCTCTTCGAAATGATAAAGTTGTCCTGTTTATTTATTTATTTTTGTATGTTTTTTTTTTTTAATTTTGAGCCATATTTTTTATTTTTTAAATATTTTATTTAAAAATAAGCTAAATAATTTATTTTTATTTTATATAAAAATAAATTTAAGATTTTTATTAATATTTATTTTGAAAATAAAAAAAAATTTGGTCAAAATTAGAAAATTGAAAAAAAATATGAAAAAACTAGTTTTATTATTTTCAAAAAAAAAAATTGATGAAGAGTGAAAAGGGGAGGTAACTAGGTAAAAAAAAACATTTCTCTTACTACATGTGAAAACAAATTTGAAAGTGACCTGAAATTTACAGTGGGCAAAAAGACAAAAAAAAAAAGAAGGCCCCGTTGTTCCGTTTTGTCAACTAGCTTCACGTGACCCACCCGACAGCACATACAAAAAAGCAAAAAGGCAACGGGCAAGAAGCCAAATATCGTAACGTCCTACACAAACATAGAAATAGAAGCAAGAATGATTAGGGGCAAAACTGTGGACCAAAAAGGAAGAGCGGGAGACGCAGAGGAACCGGCTTTGTCGAACTGGAGGGAATCAACGGCCAATGGCATGTTCTCTTGATCGGGGCTGCACTTGGTCTCGTGGGGTGGGTGCGCACTGTACATTATGGCGCGCAACACTGCCGACACCGTCGGAATGTAGGTCGTCTTGTTACGTGCTAGCAGCCAGGTGAGCCCCATTAGCTGGCAGTCTCTGCTGAACATCTTGCTCGCTCGGTCGTCCGTTCCGTTTCTACCCTCACTCTTTAGCTGTAATAGATATAGTTCACCACCACAAACAAGGTCAAAGAGGAAAGTAATAGTGAGACAAAATTATTTCAAATATATATACATTATAAAATGTCCTTCACCTATCAAGTGAAATGCAATTGCATTTTTTTTTTAAAAAAAAACAGAAAATTCTAACCAAAATTATTTCAAATATATATACATTATATATATATATATATACATTATAAAATTCTTTGCAAATTCAAAATCTGGTAAAATGGAAAAAAAAAAATCTGGGATATTTGTTAAAATAAACTAAAACCAAAAGGAAAAAGGGATTCGGGGAAATACTGACCTTCTGTAGAGCTCCAAGGCACTTGGTACAACCGGCGTATGACGAATTCCGGCAATTACGTTCTAAGTTCCGCACAGCAGCCGTCGGTGTTGCATTCCGAGGGGTAGAAATGTTAAACGCGGCGGGACAACTCAGCGAGCTGATTTGATGCAGTCGAATGCCACAGAAACAGAGAACCGCGTCACACGAAGCGTTGGCCTGAGGAATGTGGATGTTGCGGCTCTGTAAAGAGCTCTGGAGCGAGTTGACGCACTTCTGCGAATCATCCGGCATCATAGGAAGGTCGGAGGAAGCCGGCGGTGCCGCAGTAACCTCCAGGGCGGAGCGAGCGTGTGCGGCAAAGAGCCACGCTGCGAGCACAGGACAGCACCGACTGCGGTCAAGGTTGCGGCCACACGCGTCCTTGACTCCGCCGAAGAGCTCCGCGGAGAGGTCAAGTCCGCAGGTTTGAGGCTCGCTCTGGACTGGAAAAGCCGGGACCGTGTTCGAAAGTAAACCGGCGAGAGATCGATCAAAGAGTGAAAATATAAAGATGAGAAACGTGATAACGGTAGCTAATTCTTCCATTGTCTTCACTATAAATTGACCTTCAAACATATAGCATGTCTGCAGAAATCCAAAACCGTCTAGACTTTCAAGTTCACGTGCTTCTGACTTCGGACTCACTACGATCAATGTGAAACCGGTTCAATGTAATATTCTTGGTGCGTTTGGTTTACTTGCGACTGGATAGAGCTGATGAAGTAATTCTCATGGAAAGCTTTTTATCAAAAAGGAAGAAAAAAAGTGGAGAGAAATTACTTGGGACTTGAAGAGTACTAAAAGATGACGCCTTTGAATCTACTTTTCTTTGTTGATCAGAAAATCTGGAGAAACTTTATCTTGAAGACTAGTACATGTTTCCTGGAATTTTTTAGCGAAAAGGATGGAGATTGGGGAATATTCAAGGTCTCTTGGAAACCAAAAGTTTTAAAAGAGATGTAAAATGAAACGAACAGAGGAGTTTGTCTCTGGAGTGGGCGGAGAAGCAATATAGAGACACAGAGAGAGAGAACAAAGGAGGTTCAGGGACGTATCCGTTCATGCGTGACGGTACAGGTTCAGAAATTGAAGTTAATTTCGTTTATTTCTTCGATTATCCAGTAACATTTTTTTAAAAAATTGAGAAGAGAGAAGGGGCAACGAAAAAGGGCAGAGATTCGTTTGGCGTGTAGAGAGAGAGGGAAGGGGAATCAAGACGAAAGACATATGGAGAGGCAGCGTAAGGTTTTGGCAGCTTGTGGCGTCGTTTTCTATTTCATTCTCCATCTCTCTGGCTGATATGAAAACAAATGCTTTTCTTTTTGGCGGATGATTGCTGTCCTCTGCTCAGTAGATTAAGATGCCTACTCCATGGCACAAGTAAACAGCTCGTCGCCACGTTCCATTTCAAGTAAGTTTTGAGGAAAAACCTGTAAATTTCCATAGAATTTGAGGTGAGATTCAACTCTGTACAATCCCCTTTACGTAAAAATAACAAATATCATTCTAAATTTTTATCAACCTGCATGCTTCTGGTTTTAATATATGAAAATAGAATAAATAAATAAATATTTAATATTTAATAATTAATGAGGATCCCACCAACAGCTCCATCGCAAAATTGATGCAAATTTAAAAATAATTAATTTCTCGCAACACCAACATAATTTCATTTCTCTCCATTTTAAATTCGCAAGACTCATCCCAAGTGGGGTCATTTTGAAATAGCTCTACAGGATCCCTCCCCTTAAATCCATCTCATTACTTCTCTCGAAATATTCCACTATACCTAGCAGGAGTTAGAATAAGAATAGTTTATATCTTTGTTAAGAAAATTATTAAATTATTTTTTAAAAATAAAAACGAGATTAGAACCTCGAAGATAGCGGCGAGAATGAGATGGAGTATATTTGCCATGGAAAATCCACATCAGAAATACTTGATTCCCCTATCGAATCCTTTTTTTTTTTTCTCTTTATAATATGAATACTTTACCATGTCATCAATTATTCATTTGTATTTTATTTCCCAACTTATGTTGAGTCCTGAGGTTTTCTACTTCCCTTCTTTCTTGAGTATATATTTTTTGGTTTGAAGTAACCTGATGATTGTCTGACAAAAGAGCCAAAATAAATAGTAGGCTGATGGCATATATTGATGATTTTAGGTGATTTGAACTTGATCCTTTGAGTTGGTGTTCAAAGACCCACATACTTGTTCGTTAAGTACTAAGAAGCACGGATTTTGGCTTACGTGTCGGATACGTGTCAGACACCGACATTTTTCGGACATTTTTCGGACACATGTCCGGACACTCGAATTATGAATGTTGATGATTAAATGAAAAAGTTCTTTAATTTTTATTTAATGACTTTACTATTTTAATATCTTAATAATATTTTTTAAATTTGTGTATTTTTATGCCAAGGTTGATTGAAATAACATTATGTTTTTATTATATGGTCATATTAAAAAACTATATATATTTAACGTATCCTTAATGTGTTTGTATCCTACTTTTTTGAGAAATAACGTGTCTGTATGTCCGTATCGTGTCATATCCGTGTCCTGTGTCTGTATCAGTACTTTTTAGGTTAAGTGTATGTCTTCTATTTGTATGGAAATTGTTTTTTTATAGCTAAATTAAAGAGTTCTTTCGTTAAACTTGAGATGGGGTTGCATATTTTGCATCTAAGATGATTGAGATTGCAAGGGTTTTACAGTAGCGCTCCTTGTTAGGGCAAAGTTAGTGTTGTTTCAGCACAGGGATGTCGAGAGATTATTGAGGAGGTACAGAGAAGGGCTTGCTTGCTTGGGTTTGAGAATTGAGGGGAATATTAAACTAAAGGGCAGTGTTGTCATTTAAATGATTAAAACCAAAGGTTGGAGCACCAATATTACTGCCCCACTTCTATTTGTCTCGTATAAGAACATCTTCAACTCACTTAAATTCATCTTTATTTTGATATCTTTTTCATATTTAAAGATGGTGTGTCTTATATTTTTATATTTTTATTTCAATTATACCAATCTTCAAGTTACTATTCATCCTTTAAATCTCATTTTTCATAATGTTTTTTATGTCTAAAATACAATTATTTAACATCTATTTATCCAAACTTTAATTATTTATCACTTTTTTTAGAAATTTTATGATATATTTAAGAAATTACAAATTAAAATAGATTAGAAAATAAAAAAAAGTATATTAAAAACTAATGAAGTACATTAAAAAATTAAATATATATTAAGATACTAATAAAAACATATAATTATTAGTTTAGAGTATAATAAAAATAATTAGTGGATGAATAGTGAATGAATAGTGATTTGAATAATGGATAGTAAACATTTAAATATGAAGATAAAAAATAAAAATACTATTCATTCCTTCAAATTTGAAAGTGTGTTAAGAGTATTCTTTTCCCTTTTCAACCTTCAAATTTAAAGATTTAAAGGTGGGTTGAAGATGGTCTCGTACCAATTGAGAGTTTACAATTTTGAAAATGAAAAGTAAAATAAGAAAAATATTGTGATGTTCTTTTGTCCAAGAAAAATAAGAATACAGCAATAAAGATCTATATGGGATCATTATTGGGACAACCTCAATTTTATAAGGACAAGAAACAAGAAAGTATATATCGGCTCCAATTCATCATTTATCTTGTTTTTAAATTACTTTCTATTAAATCTAATGAATTCCACTAAAGAATATGTTATGCGTAAGCAATTAAACAATCAAAAATTGATCTTAAATAAGTAAAAATAAATAAAATACATAAAGAAGATATAAAATTTACGTAGTTTGACAAGATATTTATGTTTATAAAAAACAATGACCAGTTCACTATATATCAAAAAGATTACAAGAGTAAAAAACTTAAAAAATATTTTTTTCAATAACGACTATCTTTTCATAAGTCGAAATTTTAAAAAGTAATATCCTTATATAAGCGGGTTATAACATAGTAGACAAAACGGGTCAAGAGCTAAAACAAGTCAAATTTTTTTTCGGGAGCGCCCCAAGACCCAAACCCATACATTGCCTAATTTTTGGATCACATTGGGTTTCAAACGGGTCATTAAGAATCTAAATGAATTCATGATAACTATTCAACATAATATATACTGAGATTGAGGAACATGATATTATAAAAACATATTTAATCTGAAAGAAACATGTTTGATAACACTATTGGAATTTGAAGGCTTTTGCATATGTAATTTTAATTGTTAAAACAAAAAAAAATTGAAAGAAAAAATTTTAATTTAAAATAAAGATTATTATTAGGGTAAATTGCACCTACCTTTTTTGAGATTTCTAATAATTATACTGACATCTTTTAAAGTTTATGAAATTGCACTGATCTCTTCTAAAATTTCTAAAATTACACCGACCTCCCTTGCTTTACTTGACAATATACAGATACCTCCCCTCATTTATTTTTTTCTTTCAAAATGACAAAATTGTTCATTTTATTTATTTATTTTTACTTTTTTTTTTAATTGTGACCAATTTTCTCTAACATTTTTAAAAAGATTTTATTATTATTTTATTTAAAAATAAATTTACAGTAAATATCTTATTTTTTATTTTATATAAAAATAAATTTAAAATTTTTATCAATATTTATTTAGAAAATAAAAAATGGTCAAAATTAAAAAAAAAAAAAGCCATAAAAGGAGTAATTTTGTCATTTTAAACAAACAAATTGACCGAGGAAAGATATCTCTATATTTTCAAGTATGATGCTGCACTTTCTGATCAGTGGAGGCTCCATTCCTCTATGCCCGCTGGATACTCAAAGAAAGAAATCAGGGGGTCACCGGGTTGGCTCCGGTGGTAGCCGTTCCGATGATAAAACCAATCAACTGAATTGAAAGACTGAAAGTAATAGTAATTGAATGAGTATCCAAATAAAAGTGTACCTTAGAGCCTTATTTATTGGCTGCGGATCTCTTAAGTTGATTAGGATTTGGAGTTGTGAAAGTAGGGATTTGATCATCAGAGAGTGGCAATTACCATGTTGAACACTGCACAAGAACGACAGTTTCCTTATCCTTAGTTCGGTAGGGTGCTTAAGGCGGCAATAAGTTTGGAACCTTTTTGTGAGTGTTTATAGTGCCTTCCGAGTTCGAAGGTTGCATGGGCTTTCGATTTATAAGTTCTGAATGCCATATGCTTAATCCTATTCTGAACAAATGAGTTTTGGCTGTTCTGTAGGTACACGTGTCATGTGGAGATTGGTTTGTCATTTTATGACATATCAAGGTATAACAAAAAAAAGTCAATATAATTTTAAAAATTTCATAAGAGATTAATATAATTATTAAAAAATTTAAGAAAAATAAGTGTAATTTATATTATTATTATATATTTGGTTATTGTTTTGGAAGGAGAAAGGTGATTGCATTGGAAAAGGCAGGGAGGGCATCCGAGGGATTTGAAATTACTCTGCTAAAATCTTTTAGGCAGCCGTATCTGCTTGACTATAAGCGTGTGGTTAGGTAGCATTGTCAGTGTGTCACACAGACAAGAGTCGTGCGTGACAGCCAATGCAGCAACTATTTCTTTTTTACAAAATTTCTACAGATAACTTAAAGAAATGCCATCAAGATCAAGGAATCAAACTTTTGAAGAAGAGGACAGATTTGGACCTTCAATAGTTTGGTTCACATGGTAAAGCCATTCCTCTTTCCTTTTTTTTTTTTAATTTCAAAGCACTATTTTTTTTATGTGAAGAAGCTTTCAAATATGCAAAATAGTGTCCCCATACCCACCCAACTACCAATTATCCCCTTTTTTTAAACAATCTCTCATTCCCTTTTCAATATAGACAAACATATACATATACCTAGTTTGGTACTAGCATCACTGTACCAAATCACAAAATCACAATGTTAAAGGATAATCATGTTTTGATCCAAACAAACGAAATTTAGGATCCGTTTCTTCTGATGTGGCTTTCTTGCGTTGTGGGAGAAAGCAGCCATGAGTTATTTCGCCTGTGATGAATAAAACTGCATCAGGAGTCGCAATTCTATCGCACAAATGCTTTCACACACTAATATCAAGGAGTATCGTTGATGTTTTGTATGGGCCGTCATAAAAAATAGGGAAGATGCACTTTATAGGTGCGGCCAATCACCCACAAGTTTCTTAGAGTGGACTTACAGAAAAAAACAAACGAAAAACTAAATTATGTAAAAAAAAAAGAAGTTAATTACACTTTAGTTTTTTCAAGTTTTGTCTTGATTTCAAATAAAACCATCGATTATCAATTATAATAATTCAGTTTCTCAATTTTTAATTTCATTTCAATGAAAGTTAAGTACAAACGGTCGTTAACGGTCATTCCAAATTCTTAATAACTAGTGTTTACACTTTAAAATTATAGAGTCTCATTTGAAACCTATATAAAATTATAGGACATTATTTAAAAATAATATATAGTTACAGGGTACTATTTTGAAACCAATATAAAATTACAGAGTACTAAAATATAATCAATTTGGAATGACTGTTAACGATTATTTGTAATTGGCCTCAATTGAAATGAAATTAAAAATTGAAGGACTAAATTGTTGCAATTGATAATCGAGGGCCTTATTTGAAATCGAGATTAAACTTCAGGATATTAAAGTGTAATTAATACTAAAAAAATAATTAAAAATTTGTTTGAGTGATTGAACGAACTGCCTTGCTCTTTTTCTAAGAATCCATTAAATATATAATTATAAGGAAATTATTTGGGTGCAAACTAGGTAGGAGGAATTTGTTCCTACTTAGTGTTTCCATCCCAAGTTGTATATAATTACATTAATATCATGTGAATAATAATTAAATAAAATAAAAAATAAATGTGCACTATATGTGACCTATTGTGATTGAGATAAAAAGTCAAGTAAGATGAATTTTCTCTTATATACAATTGTACAAGAATGAATAAGTACTATAAATAGGATTAATTCTGTGACAGGTGATATATCTTCATCGGGTATAATTCGTGATGATATTGGAGCATTGACAGGTAATTTTTATAGTTTTGAATGTAAGTTTATTAGAAGATTTGTCAAGAGATTAGTTAGGAATGCTCAGTTTACTAATTCAGTTTTAGTTTGGTTAGAGGAATAATCTTATGATTAATGGGTCTATTAACAAATTCATTTTGTTAGAATTTAGAAGTACCATATGTTTGGAATCAAGAGGAAAGCATCTATTATTTACTGTATTATTATCTTTTTATGTAATAATTATTTAATGCAACGATTATTTTATATCATCATCATTATTTTCCATAAACTCAACATTTATAGAAATAATTTTTATTAAAATGAGAAAACATGACAACACATCAATTACGAATGTAGAGTAAACAGCCTCACCAAAAAATATTTCCCCATATATGATGAAGCAATCTTGACTAGCTTTAACAACAACCACCTATTACCTATTACCAACCATTCCCAAAATCAAAATCATTTGAAAATTATGTAGACAAAGTTTACATGATTGCATGTCCTGTACCCTTCAACTTTTCAAGGCAGTCGCAGCTTTGTATTGCAATGTCACCTACTCCAATCTCCAGCAAATAAGTAGGGCTCACCATGGAAAATCGCATAAAGGTAAACTAATAATGATTCCTAAGGTCCGTTTGAGATACTTTTATCTATTATCATCACTTTAATCTTTAACTTTTATCTCTATCAAAACAATAAGAAAATGCCTTGACATATGCTTATTGACAAATCCAGAGGTTCTATAAATATAAAAAACATTTAGAAGTGACAATTTCTAAATTACTATAGAGTTTTAATAAAAAAGTTTCTCAAATATTTGGAGGAGGCATAGGGCCCTAATCATCCCCAAATATGCCACTCCATATGTGCACCATTCCCTAATAGCATTTCTTCTATTAGTATAGTATCATTGATTAAGATAAGTCTTACATCGTGGTACTTATTAGAGTGAATTCGTCTGTTAAAAGATTTATATATCACTTTTTTTTTTACCAAAAAAAAAATATAGTAATTTAAGACAAGTTAGTATTCGAAAGTTTCGCTGTATATACCTAATTTAAAGACAAGTGTCACGATCCCACATCGGCTGTTCGAGTGGGAGAGTATGTCACGATCCCACATCGATTGTGTGTAGAGGGGTCTTAGGTCATATAAGCGATTCGGTACCTCTACCTATCAGTTGCAGCTTTTGGGTTGGAGCCCGACTTGTACAATGGTATCAGAGCCGACCCGAGATTCCGATGACCAAGTGGTAACCATACAGCCTAGCCCGCCCAGGGTTCCAACGAGCTTGAACCCACGTTGAGGCCCGACCACGACCAGGTGCTAACCATACAGCCCAGCCCGCCCAGGGTTCCAACGAGCCCGAACCCACCTTGAGGCCCAACTGCGACGAGGGCATTGCGGATTCGGGTGGGAGAGTATGTCACGATCCCACATCAGTTGTGAGTAGGGGGGGTCATAGGCCATATAAGCGATCCGGTACCTCTATTCATCAGTTGCAGCTTTTGGATCAGAGCCCGGCCCGTGACACAAGTCTCAATATCCATGGCCCGGTACCTCTTCTCATCAGTTGCAGTTTTTGGGTCAGAGCCCAGCCCGTGACACAAGTCTCAATATCCATGGCCCAAGACAAGCCCAACATCGCACAACAATCAAAGAAATGGAACAATCGTGGACTGAAATCACCACCATTTACTCCAGAGTCTTAAGATGGAGCCTTGATGCCTCTGTGTATCAGATCTGGTTGAAGAGTTTTTAGAAAGCAGAAAAGAACCCCTATTTGCATCCAAGATGAGATCATCATCATCATGAATGTTAGAATGAAGATTTGTCTGGTTACTAAAATGAAGAATTCTTCTCTCAATAGGCACATTTGCAGATCCTGGGACTTTATGAGAAGCAACAGATAACCTTTGTTGTTGCCTGTTAGTGTTTGTGGTGCTTGTTCTTGGGTTGGTAGGGTCTCCCCTGCTCTGGGTTTCCTGTTTTTGTTGCTTTTTATGTTGTTCTTTGTTCCTCTAGCTTTGTTGCTTTTTTGTTGTTTCCTTCGGTTTTGTTCCTTTTCAATAAAATTTTGCTTCCCAAAAAAAAAAGAAATCACCACCACCACTCTACTAATATTTCATTCAGTAGCCGGAAACTAATGTGTGTGTATGTCTATATATATATATATATATATATATATATATATATATATTGAGCAGAATTATTCAGTGATCAGTTGT